>CM061554.1:209455461-210705461 GCA_030864225.1 Capsicum baccatum var. pendulum | reverse complement strand
ACCAATGCCAAGGATAACACCAATATCGATTCCACCCATACCAACACATAGTAGTCCTATAAAACCTTTATTTGAAAGCAAAATAATATTCTGTCAGGAAATGCCCCCAACCATAGCCAAAGCCAAAGTCTATGAAATGACCAAAGTGTACAAAGAAAACCATAACATAAAATGGAGACTTCTAGATTATGGAAACTTACCACTTTAATTCAGTACAAGCTAATCCCAAATTTGATCACTGTGTAGGAGGAGTAGAATGGCCGATTCCTGTATATAACATCTGAAGATGGGTTAGCGGGTGAATGATAGCATGCACTCAGGATACGGATAAAATAATTTAAAACTTTAAAATCAAGTAAACAACTACATTCATTCATAACTATACATACATACACATATACACATATATATAAATTTATAAATAATTTATTTTGAGAAAGGGAACAGAGTTTAGCATGCCGTTAAAATCACTAACCTGGCTATCTATATCTTAATCATCCTAGAACCACAGACAATCTATATGGGTCTAGTGATACCCCTTAAATGGATAACATGTGTGTAGCCGCAATAACCGAAGATACCACAGGATTAGGGGATTCTTATATAACCTTTGCTCTCTATAATACTTATATATAAATGTAACTTAAGGGATTCCCATTTACCCTATAAGTTTAGTCTATGGTCTCCATAACCAATCCTCATGTCGGCAAACATAAGTTTCAAGTTTCCATCTATTTAACTCACACCTTCATGGTTACCTATCACACCCCGCCATTATTGTCCAATTAAAACCACTAACACACAACCAAACCACAATTCAATTTATTATTGACAAAGGCTATAATAAGTGGTATCATCCTACCTACTATAGCTTTCAAGAAATGTCCTTATCCAACAATTTAATAAGAAAAGGGATTCCCATGTACTTATAGATTACATTATTAAGTTTAATCGGGGGATTCCCATACACCCCGCAAGTATGTTTATTACTTAATTTTCTTGGGGGATTCCTTTGTATCCCACAAGGCTTTCAATTAAAAAACCATGACCACAAGACCTTAAAATTTGGCCATTTAAATCCATCCAAACCAGTTAAAATCCATTACAAAGTTAAACCATGCAATAGTTTCATTAAAAGGCCAACTATGTGACAAAAGCATTCTCATAGGCATTTTAACAAACATATTTGGGGAATAGAGTTTCTAAAATCCAAACGAAATATAAATCAATCTATCCTAAGAAACCACATATTGAAACCACCATTATAATATAAAAAACACAAGTTAATAACATGGGGAAACCATAACCATCCATCATAACCGAAACCCCCATAGTGTAATTAAAAACCCAAATATTATCACAATTTATGCCTTGAAAACAATTCATAAAATATGCCTTTAATTGGTACTAACAATGAGGGAGGAGTAACACGCCTTATATTGTGAAGATGATGAATAGAAGCCACCCCTTAGAGCCTTAATTGACCACCATGAAGGAAACCATAGCTTTTACTTAACCCAATAGACTTGAGAGAGTTTAGAGTGTTTTGGATTAGAATAATCGGGTAAATGATTCCCTAAGATTTTTTTGAGTCTTGGGGTAATAATGGGTTAAAAGGAAAAATGTCTAGAATACCCCCAACTTAAATTGTATAAATTTCCGCAGAAGGGTACGATTCCAACACCAATTCCATACCAAATCATACGAGTTGTACCTAGCACTCATAGCATAGGCATACCTAAGCCCCCCAACACTATCCAACATATGACCACCAAGCCATAATCATACTCAGGTATAAGATAAGTACCCTTAAACCATATTTTAGGCAGAATAGAATCACCTAGGTTAGATTTAGGGCTTCATACGACATAACATCATACCACTCATACCTTAACATATGACTAGTATGACATTTCATACCATAGACAGAAATCATCCAATCCACACTGATTAACATATGAGAAGGGGACCCTAAACTGTACCCTAATATACGACTAGTATCCTCTAGATGTATGATGTTTAGTGAGCACAAAACCTAGGAATTTTCTAAGGACCAGAAACTTATGTTATTCAATGGCATTAAAGGATACAAGAATATATATATATATGGTGTAAACTATGCACACAGTCATCAATGCACCCATGCCAAAAAATTCAGTTTATACTATTAGTCCTCGTGGGAGCTCCACCTTCATGGCGAGCTACATCACCCCTTTTAAGACCAATTAAAGCATTTACAACTAACCAATTTATTAACTATAAAGTACCTTTAGGTATTAACATATTGGCATCATCATACCAATTTACGCTTTCAAGGTAATCTATATAAGATGGGAAAATGTCTCAACCCCCATTCATCTTTAAGTTGGGGAAATGCCTCAACCTCCAATTGACTCCCAATTTACTTGTTAAAGCCATTTGTATTCCATTAAACTTTTATTCAATGCCTTAGTTAAATAAGTTGCGAAATAATCTTTTAAAATGAATAATGCAAGTGGGTTGAGCTTAATACAAAATCCAATTCAAGTTTTATAAAGTTAGGGGAATACCATGACCCCTTTGTAATTTATTAAATTAGTTTGGGGGAATTCCACAACCTCTATTCCAAATTTCATAGCAATGCACCTAACTAATTCTCGAATCATCAATTCAAAGCATGAATAATTCATAAACATGGGGAAAGCATTTATACAATCTTTATCCAAAACCCTTAACCCATCATTCAAAACCCAATATCAAAATAAGATCAATACAAAATAAATTCATGCCATGATGAAAAATATATGTTTAGAGAGAGAGATACATGACTTATCACCAAGAAATTTGGAGAAGAATTCAACTCAAGCCCCTAGATGAGAAACTTTTGAAATCCTAGCTTTGTTTTTGATTTGAGAATTTAAGAGAGAGGAGAGTAATGTTTTGATTTGTATAATTGAAAAAAATAGGGCATATTACTATTTTTAAGTCATTCAGGAAAATTTTGTGGTAAGAAAAAGACTAAAATACCCCTAAAGAAATAAAAAAATTACAAAAATTCTTCAATTGATAACTTGGGTTAATGATTTATAAATTTGGTGACATCTAGTCACCCTAATCATCACTACCCAGCTGGATTTTTCCATTTACTACTTAAGGCTAACAACTTGAGCTGACAACTCGTTACGTTAGTTTCCACCTAGTTGACGGCTTGTCAGCTTAGTTGTCACTTGTTGATAGAGAGATACTCATAAGAATAATAAGCATAACTATTTACCTTGAGATCGAATTAAGGTGAAATTGGATGCTTCAAAAAGATGAGTAAAAGATATTTTATTTTACATATAGTAGGCCACACATCTCTTTATAGTTAAGAAGCAATGGTCGCATAAAAATGACTTTAATAGGTACTCTTACTAAAACTCTGACAAAACCCAAAACCCTGGCCATGTCATATGGACTCATCAAGCTCATATGAATTAGAGGTTGCCTCGATAACCCATACCAAACATATACTCATACAACAGAAGTCGAAAGAACTCCAACTCAAATATGAAGGTATAATAATTAATATTAAAAGTCAACATTAGATTCATTATAATATCTAATGCATTCCCAACTTCACAATTGTTCATAACACCTCTATACAAAATTGAAGACAATAAATATATATGTCGATACAAGAACCCGATGATAGCTAAACCAAGTCTAAAGATAAGTGACCAAGGATGAATGTCTTCTAAAGAAAGGAACATCACCACTCCGAAGTCAATGCATGAACCGCTATGATCTACTAATCATTGTGCAGGGAGAAAAGAAGATGCTCGGCCCCTATATTATATGGGGACATAAAATCTGGGGACGGGTAGCAGTTTGAACGCTAGCATGCATAACTCAAGGATAAGGATAAAATAATATCAAAATTCAAAAAGGAATAAATATGTATATATATATATCATCTTCAATAATATTCATACTCTTATCCTCTCAAATAGATATTTCACATTCTAAACAAGAGACCAAATCTCAATGACATTCTTGAACGTATACTCAAACACATAGATATACATAACATATTAATACTATGCCTCAAAGGGGACTAGATTTAATAAGCATTGTCACTACACTTATTCCTATGTCATAAGGTGGACAACTCCGTCTCCCATACTTATAGATTCACCCATTATTTATTAAGCGAGATTCTCGAACTTCAAACAATCTCATTGGGAAATGGACTCGAACCATAAAACATCCAACCTAGGGACTCAAACCACTAATATTATCACTATGTGAAAATGCCCAAACTACAACTCTCGTAATAGTGTAAGCGGTGGATGTCAAATATAGAATCCAACTGGGTTGGGTGTTGAATACCATAGGAAATACTTGGTCACTAAGTGTTGCAATTATTAGTAGACTGTTGGTTGATAATTCTATGGAAAAAGGGGGGATTTGATTATGGCGTGAACTACTATTATTAAAGTAACAACGTAATGCTTTGTTTAGTAAGATTTAATCACGGAGAATAATAAGTTAGGGTTATGTCCACCTTATGAGTTCTGCGTATCTATTAACTATGATTAATGCAGAATTTACACATGCATGCACTTATAGAGATTCGTATTCTAATGGCAAATCCTACTGTCTCTCAACCATCAAGGATAATTTCACTTTAACTCTCTCGAGCTTAAAGTGTTTAACTAACGGTACAAACTCTCCAAGAGGTTAATAATAACACTCAATCTACAGCTCTCGTAGAAGTGTAAAGTGGTCGCAGTCAAATATATAACCCAACTGGGTTGGGTATTGATCACACAGGGAATAGCTTGGTCAATAAGTAAGCAAAGATTACTAGACTTTTAGTGCAAGTCTCGTAAAAGGGAGGATTCTAACGTGCAATTGATGTGAACAAAATAATAAAGTAAAATAGAAAATAGCAAAGTAAAAAGAAAGGATGTTTGGTAAGTTGTAAAACAATGAGAATTGAGAAGTTGGGGTTATGTCCACCTTATGAGTTTTACGTCGCTATTGGTTATGAGTTGTGCGGAATTCAGACATGCATGTGAGTTGTGCGGAATTCAGACATCCATGTGCTAATAGAGAATAGTATTATATGGTAAATCCAAGTGTCTTTCGACCTAAACAAGGACTATTTCACTTTAACTCTTTCGAGCTTAAAGCGTATCTAACGGTACAAATTCTCCAAGAGGTTAATACAGTTATGGTACTAACTTTTTAATATGGGATGGGACCTTATTACCTTGACATTATCTCTTTTCTAGACATATAACTTTTCTTTCGAAAAAGTTAATGCTATACTGGCATTATTCTATGCGTCTGCTGCCACAAGAATTTGCATTAAGATGAAGAGAATAATGATATAAGTAGCATACTTGTCACGAATTCACAAACTCATAGCAATAGATAGTATCTCATAAGGCTTCCATAACCCTAACAGAGAAGTTTACCTATTTATGAGTGCGATGGAAATCATAATAGACATTATCATTATACCACAATAAAAGATCTCACGTGTAGTTTGGTGTGGTATGGCGTTAGGCGTGAATTCCTTGCAAAATAGCGATTCTTTTGTTGTAAAATTAAAAGTCGAATAGATGGAAAATAATGTCAACAATGAATTAATAAAGAAAAGGGGAAGGATGGAATAGGGATGAGGGTGGTGGATGGATGAATGGGTGAATGGATGAATGGGTGATTGAATAAAAATCTCTAGCAAAATAGGGTATTTATAACACCCATATCCTATTCCTACTAGGCTACTGCATTACTTATCCTAATTCTACTAGGATACTGCATCATTATCCTAATCCTAATATGTTAGTGCTAGTCCCCAAAGTCTTTAGAATCGCTGTTTTTGCTCGAGACAGATTTTCCATGCATCACTTTTGGTCCTTGGCGTCCAAGCTTTCCCTTTCTTCTTTCGTGAAGCTTCCTTTGGCATCAAGTTATCCATAAAATGTTGAATTCTACATCATTTTTACCTGAAAACTTGCTAATCACATTTGTTAGCTCACTTACAGGAAAAAGGACTAAAAGTGCATAAATTATATATTTTGTCCTTAAAACTTGGCTAAAATATGGGTAAAATATACCACTATAGGCGTGTAAATTCACCTATCATCAACACCCCACACTTAAAGCTTTGCTCGTCCTCGAATAAAATATCATGTCCATCTTAACATTTACTTAGGTTTTCACAGCAACAACACAAAATATTCATCAAGACAAGCACAACAATTTTCAACAGAGAGTAGTTTTCCGATCATTAGTAGAAACAATTCAATCTCTAGTATAGACTCGTGATGGTAGTTAATTCGAATCCGAAAGTTAACGTACAAAGAATCATATACCACTACCCAAAACTCATCAACCATATGTGTCTCACAATATATTACCCTTAATCACTCACAAGTATAGTATATTTATTGAAACATGGGTATATGAGTATCCTTGCTCTCACTCTCTCAAGGAATTCATATGCTGCAGCTGATGACCATAGGCTTACCCTTAGTGTAATGCTCCACTAAATATCAGAATGCTAAGGTTAGGATCAAATAGGTCTTTTGCTGGTTGTAATGTAGGCTAAGGGACGGGTAGGACTATTTTGGCTAGAAATAGTGACTATGTTCCTAAGCACTTTAATACATCACATTATATCATTAACACTTTTCTTTCAAACAACCTTTCTACTTTCTTTTATTCTACCACCCCTTTTCTCCTTTTTTTGTTTTTTAATTTTAAACATAACTAACTTTTTAGTTTTCCTTTCCTTTTTCTTTTCATAACATACCTCTTATGATAGCACTTCTTTTTTTTTCATCACAAATTCAAGCACCAATACATTATAAAGCATCATACTCACCCAATTTCCACTTATTTTGTCACATGAATTTACAATTTAAAGGACTTAGGAATTTGGATCAAATTATGGTCTTAAAAAAATGATTAGGCTTACATATGAGGTTGTCAAAGAAAATAGGCTAAAGGCTCAAAAGGGGTTATCTAGGATAATGTCCACGGGTAGGTAAAAAGAAGGTAAACAATTATAGGTTGCCAAATAAATGCCTAAATCATCTCCTAGACTTGCACTCTTTATTTTCGCTTTACATACATACCAGGCAAGTTCTAGCATTAGCCACAAACATAGAATATACTATATCCTCACACACACAAGGCACATGGTCGACTTTATTGGGAGTAGTATAGACTCTTGACCCAATAGATGAAGGAATTGAACCACAAAATATCATATAGTGAGTCACAATTAGAGCCTAAACGTCTCAATAGTCATGATTTTATCACAAATTCTTGTCATAATCTCATGCTGCCTATTAGAATAATTTCATGCGAAGTTAAAAAAATTTGACTAAAAAAATTTAACTACTAAAAAAAACAAAACAAATGTAAATGCAAATATAGATAAAGAAGTATAGTATGCAAATACCAGCACCCCACACATAGACGGGACACACTGCCCTCAGTGGAAAACAAATAAGAAGAACCTGGTTAGTCAAACTCCTCCTCTATGACTGGGGTCATACCCCCTTCGTCGGAATCATCATTGGAGTCGTCATCCTCAGAAGTTCCTCATAAGTACCCCATTTGATTCCAAGAGTAAGTTGAGTTATTTGAAGTACGGAGGATTCAACTTTCTTTTTTCTTCTCCTTTTCTGGCCATTTTGTGAAGTGGTTGCTTTTCTTGTCTTTTGGTGCCATTGTACCTGAGATCTTAATAGAGTCATGTTAGCTTCATCTCAAAAGATTCAATCAACAAACAGACAATAGTGGAACCACCCCACACTTAATTTATTGACATAAACTAATTAAGTGAATGATGTCGATTACTCAGACTTCATCGACATACATTTAGGTGATATGTTCCAACCATATGTTCAGTGCAGTCATACTTTCATGTCATCTTACTATCCTTTTCGATTCTATTGCATTTAATCTTGACTTATATTTTTATGTCTTGTACTAATTCATCGAAAACTACTACATAAATATTGTATCAGTTTATGTCATAGAAATAATCACAACATCTTATGTTTGTGGTTGACCCTTATTTTCATCTCAATGAACAAGTCATTCAACACATGTAAGCTTTCAAGTTACAAGATTATGCAATTATCTTGACCATGTTGATTCCGTAAAAGTATGAAAGTGTATCGAAATTAAATACAAGTTGAAAACAAGTCAATATCATCCTTACGTATTTGTTCACTCACTTAGTTGTATCACAACAAATGAACCACATTCAAATCACTACTACTACTTCAAGATTTAACAATTCACTATAGGTGTAGTAGTGTAGTACTTATGGAGTATAAATGAAGAACAAAGAAGTACTTACTTGGTTGATGGCCTTGGAAGATGTTCTTTTAAAGTAAAGAGAGCAAAAGGAAAATTTTTGAGAGAATTTGGAGAGGTAGGCGATGTTCATGTATGATTTGCAATGTGTTTTTTGTCAAAGACTAAGGTTCTTATTTATAGGGCAAGCTTGGGTCGGGTTTTGACCCATTTGGAATCGGATTTGGAGACCAAAAGTGACCATAGGCTGTGCCTAATGCTTTGCCTAGTTGAGCAGAATGCCATAACATAGGCCATGCCTAATGCTTTGCCTAGTTGAGCAAAATGCTTTTGCATAGGCGGCGCCTATGCTATGGCATTGTTGAGCATAGGCGGCGTCTTTTGCAAAGCATTGTTGAGCATAGGCGGCGCCTATGCTATGGCACTCTAGAATCCGAGAGCTTATGCCATAGCATAGGCCTTGCCTTGTTTGTGGCCTAGATTTAGATAGGCCTTGCCTTGTTCTTTGCCTATATTTTCATAGGCAATGCCTAACTTATAGCCTTTTACTTCTTCATTCCTAACTTACCACCTTCGACATGCAATACTTCCAAATCAAAATTTGAAACCAATCTCCTCCTTTACATCTCTTGCACCTACATTTACTCAAAAACAACAAAAACGATTAGAACAATGGGTTGCCTCCCATCAAGCGTCTTAGTTTTGGTCGTGGCTCGACAAAATCCTAAGAAAACAAAAATAATAAAAACAATTGAAAACGATGGGTTGCCTCCCACCAAGCGCTTGATTTATTGTCGCGGCATGACATAACTATCTCGATTACTTAGACTTCATCAAGATAGATGTGGCATCATTTTATGAATGGATTCAGACAACGCTGATACTTACTTGTAGGCATGCAATCCTCTTCGAGATGACGCTTGTGCGTACATATACCAGGTGGGATACCAATTATATCATCAATAGAGCAACCAATGGCTCTCTTCTACCTCTTTAGAGAAGAGATGAGAGCCTCTACGTGTTGTTCACTTTAATTATCCGCCAGACTCACCGGAAGTGTATTTCCACTTCACAAGAATGCATACCAAAGATAATTGGGGATATCTTTTGATTCTAACATTGGTGGCTCTTCAATGGAATTCTTCACTATTGGTGACAGTTGATTCTTAAGATCAAGGTCCGGCTGTTTAGGAGTATGAGAATAGGACTCTATTTCTGTTAGAGCACACATAGTTTCTTTATAATCTTCATCGTCCTTATGCTCAATATTCAGTAGTGCAGCAGAAAATGGCTTAAAAGTAAGCTGTTTCTCTACAGATAATGCTTTGTTATCTTCATGATGAACATCAGCTACAGAGAACACATTCATATCGCTGGGCTGCTTCATTGCTTTACATATATCAAAGTGGACCACTTTGTCATTCAATCGAAATAAAAGATCATTAGCTCTCATGTCAATAAGCACACTTCCTGTTGCAAGGAAAGGACGTCCCAAGATTATGGGAACTTCAAAATCCACCTCACAATCCAGAATAACGAAGTCTGTAGGAAAAATAAAGGAAGAAACCTTCACCAACACATCATTCAATATACCCACAGGTCATTTTACCAACCTATCAGCCATCACGAGCCTTATATTGGTTGGTGTCGGATCGCCTTACCCAGATCGCACAATGCCTTGGCAAAATTCAAAGATCCAACAGTTCAAGGAATAGTGAAGGCACCAGGGTCGGCCTTTTTCTGAACTAACGATCTTGTAGCAATTGCACTGCAGTGGTGAACATTATCTGCCGGCTCATAGCTTACTGCCCGTTTTTTTGTTAAAAAGTCCTTCATGAATTTTGCGTACCCAGGCATTTGCTCTAGTGCCTCCACCAATGGAACACTAATGGTTAGCTATTTTAACATTGTCATGAATTTGCTGAACCTTGTGTCATCTGCAATCTTCTTCAATCTTTGAGGAAAAGGTGGTGGTGGAAGTGGGAATTTTTTCTCCACGGCTTTTTTCTCCTCTTGCTTCCGTATTTCAGTCTTTTCAGGCTGCAACATACTCAGTGTTACGTCATGGACGTCGTGGTCGGCTTCTACGGCGTTATCTCCATTAGTCTTATCATCGTTGTCCGCTACATCATCGACCACTTGCTTGCCTTTGGGTGAAGTTTACAGCACCTTACCACTTCGAGTAGTAATAGCCACGCATGATCCGTCGTTCCTTGGATTTTGCATCGTGTCGCTAGGTAAGGTGCTAGCCTTTCTTTGATTGAGTACTACTGAAAGTTGGCTCAACTGCTGCTCTATTTGCTTTATTGAAGTGGAATGTGAGTCAACCAATTGTTTCATTGAGGACAAGTCATTTATTACCTCCGTCACTCCAGCGCTGGTTGCTTCCACTCCTTTCAATAGTTTAGCCATCATGTCTTCCATATTTCCAGAACCAGATATAGTGGTGTCACGTCTTCCTGGGGGAATGTACAAACCACTATTGTCATTCTTGTTCTTCCAACTACCTTGGTCCATGTTTCCAGATTTACCATAATAGTTCTGACCTTGGCTTCCTTGGGCATTGCCTTGGAAACACCCCTGATTGTTCAATTAGTTGGCTTTTTCTTTAGAATCAGATTCGTCTCTTCCTTTTGACGCAACTACTTTGACTTTTTCGATCTTCCCTGATAATAGATGCTTTGTAAGAAAATCCATCTGTGTTTTCATGTGTGCCATATCTTGATCACGTTCTTCCTCTCTTCGCCTTTGTTCTGCTGTCATGCCAGTAGATAAAGTGGAGCTTGCTACCTCAGAATCCCTGGTGTGCCAAGCTCTACTTTACTTTGTCATCTGGTCTAGCATATTGCTTGCCTGAACAAAGGTGAGGTCCATAAATGATCCTCCAGCCGCATTATCAACCACTGGCTTAGTCACCGAATTCAAGGACCTATATAGTATCTCCATCAAGTGGACATTGGTCATATGATGGTTTGGGCACCACATTAGCTTCATCTTGAACCTCTCCCATGTTTCATGGAGAGCTTCAGTTGGAAGCTGTCGAAAATTGGTGATCTCATCTCTCAACTTTGCTCTTTTGGATGGTGGAAAGAATCTTTATAGGAAAGCATCTTTCAATTGCCTCCAATTGGTAATAGAATCAGGAGTCAACCCATTTAACCATAGAGTTGCCTCTCCAGACAGAGACAATGGAAATAAGGGTAGTCGAATTACATTCTGTCCAACGCCAGGATTGTCGAATGACTTGCATGTAGAAATAAAGTTGATCAGATGCATATTCGGATCATCGCCTGCTAGTCCACCAAATAATCCCTTGAGTTGCAAAAGCTGAATCATGGCGCTAGAGATATTGAACTTTGCTCTGCGTGCCAATGTAGGAAGAATAATAGCTCATGTGGCACCAACTCCATCAAGATCATCATCATCGAACTGTATTTGCACAGCTCGGCGTTCGGGCCTAAATAGCACTTGACGATCTCTCCTCTGCATGGGTTCTGCCATCTCAGCAGTATGCCATGGTTTTAGTAGCTCTTCATCGCCCAGGTCCTCATCATCAGGATTTGTTGCACGCCCTGGGTTATCAATATTCTGTTGATGCGCTTGAGTAGCCTTCCTTTCAATTTCACGTTGTGCATCTATTGATGCACTGAACAAACCTGAATAAAACAAAAACAACAACTAAAAGTAAAAGTACGAGAATTTTTTACCAAAGGGTCTAGTAATTATCACAAACTTAATTGACACTCGTATTCCCCGACAACGACGCCAATTTTTGATAACGCTCAATCTACAGCTCTCGTAGGAGTGTAAAGCGGTTGTTGTCAAATATATAACTCAACTGGGTTGGGTATCGATCCCACAGGGAATAGCTTGGTCAACAAGTAAGCAAAGATTACTAGACTTTTAGTGCAAGTCTCGTAAAAGGGGGGATTGTAACGTGCAATTGATGTGAACAAAATAATAAAGTAAAATAGAAAATAGCAAAGTAAAAGGAAAAGATGTTTGGTAAGTTGTAAAACAATGAGAATTGAGAAGTTGGGGTTATGTCCACCTTATGAGTTTTACGTCTCTATTGGCTATGAGTTGTGCGGAATTCAGACATGCATGTGCTTATAGAGAATTGTATTTGATGGTAAATCCAAGCGTTTTTCGACCTAAACAAGGACTATTTCACTTTAACTCTTTTGAGCTTAAAGCGTATCGAACGGTACAAATTCTCCAAGAGGTTAATCCAGTTACGACACTAACTTTTTAATAGGGGATGGGACCTTATTACCTTGACATTATCTCTTTTCTAGACATATAACTTTTCTTTCGAACAAGTTAATGCTATACTGGCGTTATTCTATGCGTCTGCAGCTACAAGAATTTGCATTAAGATGAAGAGAATAATGATATAAGCAACATACTTGTCACGAATTCACAAACTCATAGCAATAGATAGTATCTCATAAGGCTTCCATAACCCCAACAGAGAAGTTTACCTATTCATGAGTGCGATGGAAATCATAATAGACATTATCATTATACCACAACAAAAGATCTCACGTGTAGTTTGGTGTGGTATGGCGTTAGGCGTGAATTCCTTGCAAAATAGCAATTCTTTTGTTGTAAAATTAAAAGTCGAATAGATGGAAAATAATGTCAACAATGAATTAATAAAGAAAAGGGGAAGGATGGAATAGGGATGAGGGTGGTGGATGGATGAATGAGTGAATGGATGAATGGGTGATTGAATAAAAATCTCTAGCAAAATAGGGTTATTATAACACCCATATCCTATTCCTACTAGGCTACTGCATTACTTATCCTAATTCTACTAGGATACTGCATCATTATCCTAATCCTAATAAGTTACTGTTAGTCCCCAAAGTCTTTAGAATTGCTATTTTTGCCCAGGACAGATTTTCCATGCATCACTTTTGGTCCTTGGCATCCAAGCTTTTCTTTTCTTCTTTCGTGAAGCTTCCTTTGGTGTCAAGTTATCCATAAAATGCTGAATTCTGCATAATTTATACCTGAAAACTTGCTAATCACATTTGTTAGCTCACTTCTAGGAAAAAGGACTAATAGTGCATGAATTATATATTTTGTCCTTAAAACTTGGCTAAAATATGGGTAAAATATAGCACTATAGGTGTGTAAATTTGCCTATCATCAGTTAATCCGGTTAAGGCATTAACGTGTAAACAGGGGTTGGAAGCCCTATTTCCTTGTCACACTCTCTTTTCAAAATATGTAACTTTTATCTCGAACAAGTTAATGCTATAATGGCGTATTTTACATGTTTGTAGCCACAAAAATTTAATTAAAATGAGGAGAGTAATGATAAAAGTAGCATACACATTAAGAATTCACAAACTCATAGTAATAGATAATATCTCACAAGGCTTCCATAACCCTAATAGAGAAGTTTAGCTACTCGTGATTACAACAGAAATCACAATAGACATCATCATCATACCAAAGCTAGAATAATCTCACGATGGGGATGAGTTTGGCATCAAAAGGGATTGATGATTTCTGCTCCTTTCGTTGCTCAAGTGTTTGCCGTCTTTTCTCTGTCTAAGACTTACAGAATCTGTAAACTGAGTAATCCAAAAGTGTCGAATGAATAATGACAATGAATGCTGAAAAATTCAGCAAAATAAGTTTTTTATAACATCATTGTCCTACTAAGTTACTGCTGCACCCCTAAGTATTTAAAAATACTGCTTTTGCCCGGGACAAATTCTCCATGCGTCACATTCAGTCCATAAGCTTCCAATAGCTGCCTTCCCCCTTATGTGAATCTTCCTTTGCTGCTCAAAGGTCCACAAAGTGCTGAAATCTTCATCATTAATACCTGAAAACATGCCAATCACATAGGTTAGCTCACTTAGAGGAAAATGGACTAAAAGTGGATGAATTATATATTTTGTCCTCAAAAATTAGCTAAAATATGGGTAAATTATGCTGTTTTGGCGTGTAAATACGCCCAACATCACCACCCCACACTTAAAGCTTTGTTCTTCCTCGAACAAAATATTGCATCCATGCAAACATCTAACTAGGATATCACAGTAGCAACACAAAATGTTCCACAAGACATGCACGACAATCATTAACTAAGAGTAGTTTTCTTGATCACTACTAGAAACTATTCAACCTCCAACATAGACTCGTGATGATTGTTAATTCATATCCATAAGTTATGGCACAAAGAATCATACCAAACTACCCAAAACTCATCAACCATGTGTGTCTTACACAAGATATCACCCATAATCACTCACAAGTTTTGCATTTTTTGAAACATGGGTATAGGATTCTCCTTGCTCTCACTCTCACAAGGAATTCATATGTTGCAACTGATGACCATAGGCTTGCCCTTAGTATAATGCTCCACTAATATCAGAATGCTAAGCTTAGGATCAAATAGGTCTTTATAGGTTGTAATGTAGGATATGGGACAGGTACGACTATTTTGGCCAGAAATAGTGACTATGTTCCCTAAGCGCTTTATTAAACTATGTTATGTCATTAACACTCTCTTCTAAACAACCCTTCCACCTTTCTTTCATCTACCAACCCCTTTTCACCTATTTTGTTATTTAATCATAAACACAACTATCCTCTTTTTTTATTTGATTTATTTATTTATTTATTTATTTTTCTTTTTTTTTTGTAAAACACCTCTATGATAGCCACTCTTTTTCACAACAATTTCAAGTACTAAGACATTCTGAGGCATTACTCTCATCCAATTTCCTCTTATTGTGTCACATGATTCTACACTTTAAAGCGCTTAGGAATTTGGATCAACTTATAGTCTTGAAAAAATATGGATTAGGCTACATATAAGGCTGTCAAAGAAAATAGCTAAAGGCTTAAAGGGGGTTAACTAGGATAATGTACAAAGGTAGGTAAATACAAGGTAAACAATTACAGGCTGCCAAAGAAATGCCTAAATCATCTCCTAAACTCACACTCTTTATTTCGCCTTACATACACACCAGGCAAGTTCTAGCATCTGTCACAACACAAAATATACTATAACCTCAAACACACAAGGTATATGGTCAACTTTATTGGGAGCAGTATAGACTCTTGACCCAACAGATGAATGAATTACACCACACACTTATCACACAGTGAGTCACACTTAGAGCCTAAACGTCTCAATAGTAATGATTTTAGCACAAACTCTTGTCATAATACCATGCCGCCTATCAGAACAATTTCATGCAAGATCTAAAAAAAATCTAAAAATCTAAAAATTTAACTACAAATGAGAATAAATACAGGAAAAGAAGTACAATACAACATACAAATACCAGCACCCCATACTTAGATGAGACACACTACCCTCAGTGGAAAATAAATAAGGAAAACCTGATTAATTGGACTCCTCCTCTATGTATAGGGTCATACCCCCTATATCGAAATCATCATCAGAGTCATTGTCATCAGAGTTATCCTCCATATCTGAGTCTGGCTGTCGTCCATCATCATCAGTCGGCATGTCATCGTCGAGGGGCTCCTCGAATTGTACCCCTACTCTGCACATAGCCTGCGCATGCTCATTCATCAGGTAGTCATAATCCAACTGCTGGAGCTCTACATCAGTTGGAACACATCCCCCACTCATCATGGTAAACCTCTTCATGCTATATAAATGGCGAAAGAAGCTTTCGTCGCGAGCATATCTTTCTGCGGTGGTCAGGTCGACGCCATGCCTAGTTTCAGTATCGTTAACCTTCATAAGACCAAACTTCTTTGGGTTGTGTGGAAGCTTATGATCTACAGGTTCCTCTTCAATGTGCTCCTTCCTCAATATAGCAGTCAACAAATTGCCAAAGTTGAAATAGGACCTCTTGTGCAGCCTAGCCTTACGCATGGATGATCGTATCACCGCACCAATGTTGATGGGAATATTAGTCATCAGGGCATAAACCAAGCATACTCTATCACATGTGATCTTTGTGTACTGTGTCCCAGGAATCAGGCACGAGTTGACTATCCTCAACCATATCCGAACTTCTCTGTTCAAGGAAGCATATGGGAAGGTATTGTGCCAACCGGTATCCTTGTGATGACTCCAACGTGACATTGATTTTGTTCCACACAGTGCGTGTCGGATTGCCCTATACGGGGGTCTGTGATAAAGCTCCTTGAGCGGTGATGGATCTACAGATGGGAAACCGAGCAAAGAGTTGAAGAA
Organism: Capsicum baccatum var. pendulum; assembly: GCA_030864225.1. Lineage (NCBI taxonomy): Eukaryota > Viridiplantae > Streptophyta > Magnoliopsida > Solanales > Solanaceae > Capsicum > Capsicum baccatum. The sequence goes on along the minus strand of CM061554.1, from coordinate 210,688,951 downwards.
CTCTATATTCAGCTGGAAGACTTGGCCACAAATCTTCACTTCACTTTCGATAATCTTTGGGGACCAATTGGCATAGAATTCTCGCGTTAGATCAAGATTGCACTCTCCCATATCTTAGAAAATGAAATCAAGATGTAGCGCCATGATTTTAGCCAAAATGGGAGGTTCTCTCTTCGTTAGACTCTCCTTTTGTATCAACTCCAGGTGAACATATTTTTTTACTTTGTTGTTCTTGTACCACTCCTTTCCTTCCTCCTTTAGGACCCAGTTTATCCCAAAAGTGCGGTGAGGTATTTGTAGCGAGGAGGACTCAGCTTGATCTTTTCTTCTCCTTTTCTGCGAGGTGGACACTTTTTATTTTCCTTGTTGTCCTTTTGGTGCCATTGTACTTGAGATTAAAATAGAGTCATGTTAGCTTCATCTCAGAAGATTCAATAGACAAACAAATAGTAGTGGCACTAACCCACACTTAATTTGTTGGCACAAACTAATTAAGTGAATGATGTCGATTACTTAGACTTCATCGACATACATTTAGGCGATATGTTCCAACAATATGTGCAACACATTCATTCTTTCATGTCATCTTAACTATCCTTTCCAACTCTATTTCATGTAATCTTGACTATTCTTTCATGTTTGGATTAATTCACCTTTTGAACAAGACTACTATATAGAGATTGTATCAAGTTATGGCATAGAAATAATCACAACATTATATGCTTGTATTAAATCATGATCTTTATCTCGACGAACAAGTCATTCAAACATCCAAGCTTTTAACTTTGAAGATTATGCAATTAATTTCACCATTTTAATTCCACAAGAATATGACAGTGTATAACAATCAAATACAAATCGGAACAAAGTCAAGAACACCCACACGTATTCTTTCACTTAATTAGATGTATCATAATAAATCAACCACATTCTAATCACCAAGATTACTTTAAAATCTAAAATACCATTATAAGCGTAGTATAGTAACAACTAAGAATATAAAAGAAGAACTTACTTGGTGATGGACTCGGAAGATGATCTTGCAAGGTTAGATGAGCAAAAAGAAAAGTTTTGAGAGATTTGGGAAGGTTAGGCGGCGCTTAGGTTGAGCAAACAACTGCATTTTGTCTTACGGTTGAGGATCTATTTATATACTAGGTTATAGGTCGGGTTTGATATATGTAGAATCGGGTTAGGAGATAAAAATACATAAATAGGCGGCGTCTAATGCTTTGCCTATGCTTGGCATAGGCGGCGCCTAATGCTTTGCCTAGTTGGGAATAGACGGCATCTATGCTATTGCCTAGTTGAGCATAGGCGGCTCCTATGCTATAGCCTTGTCGATTCAGAGAGCATAGGCAATGGCATAGGCGGCGTCTTTAGCTTTGCCTAGTTGGGTATAGGCGGCGCCTATGCTATTGCCTAGATTAGTAGAGGCCTTTCCTTATCCATTGCCTATGTGAGGCAGTGAACATAGGCCATAGCATAGGCCTTGCCTTGTCCGTTGCCTAGATTTGCATAGGCTATGCCTTGTCCATTGCCTAGATTTACATAGGCATTGCCTACCCGATATCCTTTCCTCCTTCATTCCGAACTTACCACCTTTAACATGGCTTCCTGTCAAATCAAAATTTGAGACCAATCTCCTCTTTTATATGTTTTGCACCTACACCTACTCAAAAACAACAAAAATGATTAGAAAGATGGGTTGCCTCCCACCAAGCGCCTTAATTTTGGTCGTGGCTCGACTCTTCTTTTCGGATTTTTATTTAACAAAACAAACTCCTAGTAAAACAAAACAATTAAAAACAATGGGTTGCCTCCCATGTAGCGCTTGATTTATTATCGCGGCACGACATAGTTACCTCGATTACTTAAACTTCGTCGAGGTAGATGGTGGCCATGCATTTTATCGAGTCAAGAGGACTAATATATGGCTTCACTCGTTGTCCATTAACTTTAAAGACACCACCATCAATGCCTTCTAACTCTACTACTCCAGACGAGTAGACATGGCTAATTTTAAATGGACCAGACCATTTAGACTTCAACATACCTGGAAATAGCTTTAGTCTGGAGTTGAAAAGAAGTACCATATCACCCTTCTGAAAGTTTCGTTCGATAATCCACCGATCATGGTACTTTTTCATCCGTTCCTTGTAGAGGTCTGCCCTTTTATATGCATGTAGACAGAATTCATCCATCTCATTTAGCTGTTATAATCTCAGATTAATAGCATCATCCCAATTCAGATTAAGCTGCTTGAACGCCCACAACGCTTTATGTTCGAGCTCAATTGGCAAGTGACAGGCCTTTCCATAAACTAGTTGGTACAGGGACATGCAAATTGGTGTCTTGAACGCAGTCCTATAAGCCTATAAGGCATCGTCCATCTTTCGAGACCAATCTTTCCAACTAGCATTTACAGTCTTAGCAAGGATCAGTTTGATCTCCCGATTAGAAACCTCTACCTGCCCACTAGTTTGTGGGTGGTAAGGTGTAGCTACCTTATGTTTCTTGACCCCATATTTCACCAAAACGGTTCTAAATAGCTTGTTACAAAAGTGTGATACTCCATCGCTTATGATAGTACATAGTACCCCAAAATGAGAGAAGATGTTTCTCTTTAGGATTGCTACAACACGCTTACCTTCATTATAAACCAATGCTACTGCTTCGACCCATTTGGATACATAATCCACATCAACTAGGATATATTTCATTCCAAATGAACTCACAAATGGGCCCATAAAATCAATACCCCATACATCAAATAGCTCTACTTCAAGAATTTAAGACATTGGCATCTCAGGGTTCTTCGAAATCGCGCCTTGCCTCTAACACTGGTCACATCTACTCACAAAATCATAGGCATCCTTGAATAATTAAGGCCAATAATAGCCGCTTTGCAATACCTTCCTTGCTGTCCAATCACCTGTGTGATAACCCCCAACTTGGGAAGCATGACTTGCTTCCAATATGCTAGCCCCCTACACATCTGGGACGCAACACCTAATAACACCATCAGTGCATCGTCGAAAAGGATATGGTTCATCGCAGAAGTAGTGTTTCACATCATGCATGAATTTTCTCTTTTGATGAAAGGAGAGATTTTCAGGCATCACTTTACTTACCACATAGTTTGCAAAGTCTGCATACCACGGTAAGTTTTCCACCATAGTGGCTAGGATATCCTCGTCGGGAAATGCATCATCAATCTCAAGTTAGGGTTGCGCTATATGCTCACTCTCAAGTCTAGATAGATGATCTACTACTTGGTTTTCACAACCTTTTCTATCCTCTACATCAAAATCAAATTCTTGAAGCAATAACACCCACCGAATTAGCCTTGGCTTAGCATTCTTCTTTTCTATTAAATATCTCAGAGCAGTATGACCTGTATGAACCACCACTTTGGTTCCCAACAAGTAAGAACAAAAATTTTCCAAAGCATAAACAACTGCTAGAAGCTCTTGTTCTATGACGGTATAGTTCTTCTGTGCTCCATTCAAGGCCTTACTCACATAGTAGATTGGATGAAATAACCTTTCTCTTTCCTGACCAAGTACAACACCCAAAGCTACTCCACTTGCTTCACACATAACTTCAAACGGCAGAGACCAATCTGGAGCTACAATGATAGGAGCTTCAACTAGCTTCCCTTTGAGGCATTCAAATGCCTTCAAGCAATCTTCACCGAAGTCAAACTTTGCATCCTTCTCCAAAAGTTTGCATAATGGACTAGCAATCTTGGAGAAGTCTTTAATAAACCTTTGATAAAAACCTGCATGACCGAGGAAACTACGAACTCCCTTTACAGAAATAGGAGGTGGTAGTTTCTCGATAACTTCGATCTTGGATCGATCAACTTCAATTCCTCTTTTGCAGACTTTATGACCCTAAAATGGCACTTCTCCCAGTTTAAGAACAAGTTAAATTTAACACATCTCTGCAACGCCATACTTAGATTCTCCAAGCATGATTCAAACGACTCACCCACAACTAAAAAATCGTCCATGAACACCTCCAAGGTGTCTTCAACCATATCAGAAAAAATGGACATCATACAATGCTGAAAAGTGGAAGGTGCGTTACATTGCCCAAATGGCATACGTTTGAAAGAAAACGTACCATACAGGCATGTAAAAGTGGTCTTCTCTTGATCCTCAGGAGCAATACAAATCTGATTATAACTGGAATAGCCATCTAAGTAACAAAACCATTCCTTCCCTGCTAATTGATCAAGCATTTGCTCCATGAATAGCATTGGGAAGTGATCCTTTAGTGTCCATGAATTCAGCTTCTGGTAGTACATACACACTCTCCACCCTGTGATAGTTTTGAATGGAATCAGCTCATTCTTTTCATTTTTAACTACCGTCATGCCCCCTTTCTTTGGCACACTCTGTACCGGGCTCACCCATTTATTGTCAGAGATTGGATAAACCAACCTAGCATCTAACCACTTAATAATTTTCTTTTTCACCACCTCTTACATAGGTGGATTCAACCTACATTGGTGCTCAATGGTGGGCACATAATTTTCTTCGAGCTGAATCTTATACATACATATCCTAGGAGGGATACCAATAATATCAACAATAGTACAACCAATGGCTCTCTTGTATCTCCTCAGAATAGAGATAAGAGCCGCAACCTGTTGCTCACCTAAATCAGCCGCAACAATAACTTGAAGTGTATCACCACTTCCCAAAAATACATATTTCAAGTGATTGGGATGCTCTTTCAATTCTAGCACTGGTGGTTCTTCAATGGATAGTTTTTCTAGTGGTGAAGGTCGATTTTGTAGATCAAGATCTAGCTTCTTAGGAGCATGCAAATAGGACCCTATTCCTTTTAGAGCACAAATAGTTTCATCATAATCCTCAATGTCCTCACGCTCAAAATTCATAAGCACAACAACAAAGGGATCAACAATAAGCTGCTTCTCTACAGATAATTCTTCCTCATCTTCATAATAAACATCAGCTATAGAGAACACACGCATATCCTTGGGCTGCTTCATTAATTTGCATACATCATAACGGATCACTTTATCATTCATCCAAAATAAAAGCTTATTAGCTCTCAAATCAATAAGTACACTTCCTGTTGCAAGGAAGGGACGCCCCAAGATTATGGGAACTTCAGAATTCATCTCGCAATACAAAATCACAAAGTCTGCAGGAAAAATGAAGGTGGAAACCTTCACCAATACATCATATAAGATACCAACAGGTCATTTTACCGACATATCTGCCATCACGAGTCGCATATTGATTGGTGTAGGATCACCCAACCCCAGCACTGCAATGATGAACATTATCTGCCAGCTCATAGCTTGCTGCCCGCTTCTTTGTCAAAAGATCCTTCATGAATTTAGCGTACCCAGGCATCTGTTCCAGCGCCTCCACTAAAGGAACATTAATAGTTAGTTGCTTCAACATAGTCATGAATTTACTAAACCTGGTGTCATCAGCTTTCTTCTTCAGTCTCTGACGAAAAGGTGGTGGTGAAAGAGGAATAGTTTTCTCCACCACTTTTTTTTATCTTGCTTCTGAATTTCAATATTTTAGGATGTACACATCTAGGGGTAATGTCATGAGCACTCACTTCAGCTTCTACGGCATCTTCAAACTCTGCTTCAATAACATTATCTGCTATATCACCAACCACCTATTTGCCTTTGGATGGATTTTCCAACACTTTACCACTTCGGGTAGTAATAGCCATACAAGATCCATCATTCCTTGGGTTTTGCACAGTGTTGCTAGGTAACGTTCTAGCCTTTCTTTGGTTGAATGTCACTGATAGTTGACTCAATTGTTGCTCCAGCTATTTTATTGGAGTAGAATGATAACGCTCAATCTACAGCTCTCATGGGAGTGTAAAGCGGTCGTTAGCAAATATAGAACCCAACCTGGGTTGGGTCTCGATCCCACAGGGAATAGCTTGGCCAAAAAGTAAGCAACGATTACTAGACTTTTAGTGCAAGTCTCTTAAAAAAGGGGGGAGTCAAGTCGTGCAAGTAATATAAAACAAAGTATTAAGTAAAAGCTAAAAATAGCAAATTAAAAATAAAGAATGTTACGTAAGTTGTAAACAATGATTTAGGCGTTGGGGTTATGTCCACCTTCTGAGTTATACGTCTCTATTGGCTATGAGTGTGTAGAATTCAGACATGCATGTGCTTATAGAGAATTGTATTCGATGGTTAATCCAGGCATCTTTCGACCTATTCGAGGATTATTTCACTTAAACTCTTTCGAGCTTAAAGCGTGTCTAATGGTACTAATTCTCCAAAAGGTTAATCCAGTTACGACACTAACTTTTTAATAGGGGATGGGACCCTACTACCTTGACACTATCTCATTTCCAGACAAATAACCTTTCTTTTGAACAAGTTAAATGTTATACTAGCGTATTCCTGCATCTACAACCACAAAGAATGTAGATTAAGATGAAGAGAATAATGATATAAGCAGCATACGTGTCACAAACTCACAAACTCACAGCAAGAGATAGTACTTCATACGACTTCCATAACCCCAACAGAGAAGTTTAGTTACCCATGAGTGCGAAGGAGATCACGATTGACATTGTTATTATACCACAATAATGATTAATTTCGTGTAGCACAAGAGTGGTAGGCGTTAGGCGTGAATTCCTTAGCGAAGTAACGTTTCTCTTGTTGCGGAAATTAAGATTAGATGAATAGAAGAAGAAAAATAGAATTAATGGAAAGATTAGAATTGTTGGAAGAGTAGAAAAGATTAATAGTTGAAGAATGTATAAAAATCTCTAGCATGATAGGGTATTTATAATAGCCATATCCCAATCCTACTAAACTAATGAAATACTTAACCAAATCCTACTAAGCTAATGAAATACTTAACACAATTGTAATAGGTTAATGTAACATTATACAAATCCAAATAGACTAATGAAATACTTAACCCAATTGTACTAGGTTAATGTTTTATTATCCTAATCCAAATAAGTTACTGCAAGTCTCCAAAGTCTTCAGAAATGTTGTTTTAGCCTGGGACAGATTTTCCGTGCATCACTTTTGGTCCTTAGGTGTCCAAGCTTCCTTTTCTCCTTCCGTGAAGCTTTCTTTGGTGTAAAGTAATCCATAAAATGCTGAATTCTGCATCATTTATACCTGAAACTTTGATAATCATGTTCGTTAGCTCCCTTATAGGAAAAAAGGACTAAAAGTGCATGAAATATATAATTTGTTCTCGAAACATGGCACAAATATGGGAAAAATATATTGATATAGGCGCGTAATATCGCCTATCATCAACACCCCACACTTGAACCTTTGTTAGTACTCAAACAAAATATCATGTCCTTCTAAACATCAACTTAGGGTTTCACAGCAACAACACAAAATATTCGTCAAGACAAGCACAGTAATTATCAACAAAGAGTAGTTTTCCGATCATTAGTAGAAATCATTTAGCCTCCAACATAGACTCGTGATGGTGGTCAACTCATATTCAAAAGTTAAGGCACAAAGAATCATATACAACTACCCAAAACTCATCAACCATGTGTGTCTCACAATATATTACCCATAATCACTCACAAGTATAGCATATTTTTCAAACATGGGTATCAAAATATCCTTTCTCTCTCTCTCACAAAGAATTCATATGCAGCAACTGATGACCATAGGCTTGCCCTTAGTATAATACTCCACTAAATGTCAGAATGCTAAGCTTAGGATCAAATAGGTCTTCTGATGGTTGTAATGTAGGCTAAGGGACGGGTAGGACTATTTTGGCCAGATATAGTGACTATGTTCCTAAGCACTTTAATACATCACATTGTATCATCAACATTTCTCTTTCAACCTCTCTTCTTTCTTTTATTCTACCACCCTTGTTCTCCTCTTTTGTTTTTCAATTTTTAGCATAACTCACTTTTCAGCTTTCTTCTCCTTTTTATTTTCATAACATACCTCTTATGATAGAACTTTCTTTTTCATAACGCATTCAAGCACCACTACAATTTAAAGCATCATACTCACCCAATTTCCTCTTATTTCGTCACATGATTTTATACTTTAAAGAACTTAGGAATTTGGATCAAATTACGGTCTTGAAAACAAATGGATTAGGCTTACATACAAGGTTGTCAAGAAATAGGCTAAAGGCTCAAAAGGGTTAACTAGGATGATATCCATGGGTAGGTAAAAATAAGGTAAACATTCATAGGTTTCCAAAGAAATGCCTAAATCATCTCCTAAACTTGCATTCTTTATTTTCGCTTTGCACACATACCAGGCAAGTTCTAGCATCAGCCCCAAACATAGAATATACTATTATCTCACACACACAAGGCACATGGTAGACTTTATTGGAAGTAATATAGACTCTTGGCCCAACAAGTGAAGGAATTGAACCATACAATATCACATAATGAGTCACAACTAGAGCCTAAACGTCTCAATAGTCACAATTGTAGCACATACTCTTGTTATAATCTCATACTTCCTATTAGAATAATTTCATGCAAAGCTAAGTAAAAAAATTACTACTAAAAAAACTTAACATAAACTAAAAAAAACGAAACAAACAAAAAAAATGAAACAAATAAAACAAAGTAAACAAACATAGATGCGAATAGAGAAGTATAGCATGCAATACCGCCACCCCACAGCTAAACGGGACACTGCCCTCAGTGGAAAATAAATGCGAAGAACCTGGTCAGTCGGACTCTTCCTCAATGTCGGGGGTCATACCCCCTTCGTCGAAATCATCATAAGAGTCGTCGTCAGAGTTCCCCTCCACGTCGGAATCTGGTAAGCGTCGATCATCATCGATCGACACATCATCGTCTAGAGGTTCCTCAAAGTATGTGCCCACTCCACACATCTTCCATGCATGCATGTCCTTTAGATAGTCATGGTCCAACTGTTGGAGCTCTGCAGCAGTTGGAACATGACCACCACTCATCATTGTAAATCGTGTCATGCCATAAAGATGATAAAAGAAACTCTCATCTCGAGCATGTCTCTCCGCAGTAGTAAGGTTGACACCATGTGTTGTTTCAGCATCTTTGACCTTTGTGAGGTCAACCTTCATTGGGTTATGTGGGAATTTGTGATCAGCTGGTTCCTCTTCCATATCCTCCTTCCGCAAGATTGCTGTCAACAGATTACCAAAAGTGAAGTGGGACAGCTTGTGGAGTCTGGCTTTCCGCATTGTAGAGTGAATGATTGCCCCGATGTTTATAGGGACATCCATTATCAAAGCATAGACCAAACACACTCTATCTTTTGTTATTTTAGTGTACTGGGTCCCAAGAATAAGGCATGAGTTGACAATACGCAACCAGATTCCTTCTTCCCTATTCAAAGGAGCATAGGGGAAGGTGTTGTGTAGTCCGGTGTCTTGGTGTCTGTTCCACCTTGCCATGGATATACTTCCACAAAGTGTGTGTCGTATTGCTCTATAAGGAGGTCTGCTGTACAGCTCTTTGAATGGTGCTGGATCGACTGAAGGTAAGCCAAGAAAGGAGTTGATCAAATCCGCGTTGAGCTGTAAAACTTGGCCCCAAATCTTGACTTCGCTGCCCGTGTTTTTCGGCGACCAGTTGGCGTAAAATTCTCTTGTCAAATCAAGACTACATTCTCCCATGTCGCAGAAGATGAAATCTAGATTCAATGGCATGATTTTCGCCAACATACGTGGTTCCTTCTTCGCTAGGTTGTCTTTGTTGATTAAGTCGACATGAACATATTTGCTTTCTTTGTTGTTCCTATACCATTCTTTGTCTTCCTCCTCAATAACCTATTTTATTCCAAACATTCGGCGGGGTAATTGCATTGAGGATGATTCTCCTTGGTCCTTGCGACCTCTCTTCTTGCCCTTTTGGGAAGTGGTAGCCTTATCTTGTCTCGCTTTAGGTGCCATTGTTCCTGAGACTTAAACAATATTCATGTTAGCATCAACTCAAAGGAAATAATCTATACACAAGCCATCGGGGTACCACCCCACACTTAGGTTCGTTGATACAAATCAGTGAAGTGAAGGTGGTCGATCACTTAGATTTCGTCGACATACTTTTTATGAGCTATATTCCGACAAGAAAATTAGAGATGTATCACTTCTTTCAACCTTTGAAATACTTTCATGTTAGGTAAAACAAGACTACTACATAGGGTTTTCATCATGGTATAGTTTCTATCAACAATTACAACCTCCTATGTCGGTAGGCAACTATAAGTCTTATCCCGATGAACGGGATAGCCTAACATGTAGGTATACAAGTGACAAGACTATTCAATGTTCATAACCATAGAAATTCCGCGAAGAGTATAACAATGCAATTAAAACCAAATTCAAGTCGGAAACAATTCAAGATTATCCTAACGTACATGTTCACTCACATGGTTTTGTATCAACAATCCAAACACATTTAACATCACCAATATTTCTTCAAGATGTATCAATTCATAATAGATATAGAAATGTAGTACTTACGAGAAATAAATGAAGAAAAATAGAGTACTTATGTGATTGAAGCCTTTGGAGATGGTCTTGTGAATTGGAAGAGCAAAAAGAAAAATTTTAAGATGATTTGGAGAGGATGTGCGGCGCCTTTAGGTCAAGTTGTGTTTATGTTTCAAGACTAAGTCCCCTTTATATAGGAAAAGAATGGGTCGGGTTTTGACCCATTTAAAATCGGTTTTGTAGACAAAAAGGGACCATAGGCGGCGCCTTTAGCTTTGCCTATGCATGGTATAGGCTACGCCTAATGCAAAGAATAAGCTAGCATAGGCGGCGCCTAGTGTAATGCATAAAGGGACCATAGGCGGCGCCTAGTGCATGGCATATGAGATACTGAGACCAAATGCTTTAGCATAGGCGGCTCCTATGCTATAGCATACCTGAGCATGGGCGGCGCCTATGTCTTTGCACACTAGATTCCGAGACCTTAGGCTATAGTATAGGTTTTGCATTGTTTGTGGCCTAGTTTTACCTAGGCTTAGCCTTGCTCGATGCCTATTTTGTCATGAGAAATGATCAATCCATAGCCTTATGCATCTTTATTCCTAACTTACCACCTTTACCATGCAATACATCCAAATCGTCATTTGAAACCAATCTCCTCGTTGAATACCTCTTTCACCTATATTTGCTTAAAACCAATGAAAACGATTAGTACGATGGGTTGCCTCCCACCAAGCTCCTTGGTTTTTGTCGTGGCACGACTCTTATTTTTGGATTTTCTTTTATCAAAAGAAAAACAAGTACTTAGAATGAAAGAAAGACAAAATTGATAAACGACAAACGATAAACGATGGGTTGCCTCCTATCTAGCGCCTTATTTATTGTCGTGGCTCGACATAGTTACCTCGAGTACTTAGACTTCGTCGAGATAAGTTATGACCAGATAATTAATCGAGTCAATAGGACCGATATAAGGTTTAACACGTTGGCCATTCACCTTGAAGACAACACCATTATTGTCTTCCAATTCAACTACTCCAGACGAGTAGACTTGGATAACTTTGTATGGACCGGACCACTTAGACTTTAACTTACCTGGGAAGAACTTCAATCTGGAGTTGAAGACAAGTACCGTATCATCCTTTTGGAAGTTTCGTCGAACAATCCGCTGATCATCATACTTTTTCATCCGCTCCTTGTAAAGGTCTGACCTTTTATGTGCATGGAGACGGAATTCATCTAATTCGTTCAGCTGCTCCAACCTCAGATTCATTGCATCATCCCAATTCAAATTCAATTGCTTCAATGCCCACAATGACTTATCTTCGAGCTCGATGGGTAAATGACAAGCCTTCCCATAAACTAGTTGATAAGGGGACATGCCAATGGGTGTTTTGAATGCAGTCCTATACGCCCATAGTGCATCATCTAGCTTCCGAGACCAATCCTTCCTATTAGCATTGACCATCTTCGCAAGGATTTGCTTGATCTCCCGATTGGAAACCTCTACTTGTCCACTAGTTTATGGTTGATAAGTCGTGGCTACCTTATGTTGCTTGACACCATATTTGGCCAACACGGATTTGAATAGCTTGTTGCAAAAGTGAGATCCTCCATCACTTATGATAGTACGTGGTACTCCAAAGCAAGAGAAGATATTCCTCTTTAAAAATGCTATAACACACTTTCCTTCGTTGCCAGCCAACGCTACAGCTTCAACCTATTTTGAGATGTAATCTACAACAACTAAGATGTACTTCATTCCAAATGAATTCACGAATGGCCCCATGAAATCAGTACCCCATACATTAAAGAGTTCTACCTCAAGAATTTTGGACATGGGCATATCATGGTGTTTTGAAATAGCACCTTGACGCTGGCATTGGTCGCACATTCTAACATAGTCACAGGCATCTCTAAATATCGAAGGCCAATAGTAACTACTTTGCAATACTTTTCTTACCGTCCGATTGCCTACATGATGTCCTCCAACTTGGGAAGTGTGGCATGTTTCCAAAATATTAGGCACCTCTACATGGGATATATATCATCGAATAATACCATCCGCACATCGTCGAAACAAATATGGATTATCCCAATAGTAGTGTTGTATGTCATGCATAAACTTCCTCCTTTGGTGGTAAGATAAATTGGCAGGTATCACATTACTCACCACGAAATTTTCAAATTCAGCATACCATGACAATTTTTCCATTGTTGTTGCTAATATCTCCTCTTCAGGGAATGCATCATCAATCTGAATTTTAGGTTGCGCCACATGCTCATTATCGAGTCTAGATGGGAGGTCGGCCACTTGGTTCTCGCAACCTCTTCTATCTTTGACCTCGAAATCGAACTCTTGCAGCAGAAATACCCATTGAATTAATCTTGCTTTTGCATCCTTCTTTGTCATTAGATACCTAAGAGCTGCATGGTCTATATGAACGATCACCTTAGTACCCAATAGATAGGCACGGAACTTCTCAAACGCATACACAACCGCTAGGAGCTCTTGTTCAGTAACAGTATAGTTCCTTTGGGCTTCGTTTAGGACCTTACTTGCGTAGTAGATAGGATGAAATAATTTCTCCTTTCTCTGACCAAGAACAGCTCCAACGGCTACACCACTAACATCACACATGACTTCGAATGGGAGAGACCAATCTGGTGCTACCATGATAGGGGCTTCAATGAGTTTTCCTTTGAGGCATTCGAATGCCTTTAAGCAATCTTCATTCAAGTCAAACTTCTCATCTTTCTCCAAGAGTTTGTACAATGGACTAGAAATTTTGGAGAAGTCTTTGATGAACCGACGATAGAAACCTGCATGGCCGAGAAAACTATGAACTCCCTTCACCAAAATTGGAGGCGGTAGCTTGTCAATGAACTCTATTTTTGCTCGATCAACCTCAATTCCCTTTTCGGAGATTTTGTGCCCAAGAACGATTCCTTCTTTTACTATGAAATGAAACTTCTCCCAATTCAGCACTAGGTTGAATTCTACACATCTTTCCAATGCCATGCTTAGGTTTTCCAAGCACGCTTTAAAAGACTCACCAACAATTGAAAAGTCGCCCATAAATACCTCCAAAGTGTCTTCAACCATATCAGAAAAAATAGACAGCATACAACGTTGAAAGGTGGTTGGTATGTTACATAGCCCGAATGGCATGCGTTTGAAGGCAAACGTACCATATGGGCACGTAAACATTGTCTTCTCTTGGTCTTCGAGGGCAATACAAATCTGATTGTAGCCTGAATAACCGTCCAAGAAACAAAACCATCCTTTCCCCGCTAATCGATCTAGCATTTCGTCCATGAATGGCCTTGGGAAGTGATCGTTGAGTGTCCAAGAATTCAGCTTTTGGTAGTCCATGCATACTCTCCATCTAGTGACGGGTTTGAGTAGAATAAGCTCATTCTTCGCATTTGCGACCACCGTCATACCTCCTTTATTGGGAACACTTTGTACTGGGCTTACCCATGTACTATCAGAGATTGGATCTACAACTCCTGCGTCTAACCACTTGATAATTTCTTTCTTCACCACTTCTTGCATAGGTGGGTTTAGACGCCTTTGATACTCAATAGTGGGTGTACAGTTTTCTTGAAGCTGAATTTTATGTGGACAAATCCAGGTGGAATACCAATAATATCCGCAATGCTCCATCCAATGGCTCTAATATACTTTCGTAGAATATTAATAAGAGCTACAACTTGTTGCTCACCCAAATCGGCTGCCACAATGACTGGAAGTATGTTTCCGCTTCCTAAGAATGCGTACTTTAAATGACTTGGTAGCTCCTTCAATTCTAACATGGGTGGCTCTTCAATAGATGGCTTAGCTGGTGGTGTAGGTCGATTCTTGAGATCAAGGTCCAGCTTCTTGGGAGCATAGCAATATGTCCCTAATCCTGCTAGAGCACAAATAGCTTCTTCGCAATTTTCAGCATCCTCATTCTCTCCATTCATTAGCACAACCGCCAAAGGGTCATCAATAATTTGCTCTTCTTCAAGTAATTCTTTCTCATCATCAAAGAAAACATCAGCCACCGAAAATACACTTAGATCTTTGGGTTGCTTCATTAATTTGCAAACATCGAATCGAACCACTTCGTCATTTATTCGGAATGAAAGCTCATTAGCTCTCAAATCAATTAGCACACTTCCTGTAGCAAGGAAAGGGTGCCCCAAGATTATGGGAACTTTTGAGTCTGCCTCACAATCCAAAATAACAAAGTCTATCGGAAATATGAATGAAGAAACCTTTACGAGTACGTCACATAGAATACCAACAGGTCGTTTTACCGACCTATCCGCCATGACAAGCCTCATGTTGGTTGGAGTAGGATCACCCAACCCCAACTTCTTATGGATCGATAATGGCATCAAATTGATGTTGTCTCCTAATTCACATAATGCTTTGGCAAAATTCAAAGATCCAACGGTGCAAGGAATAGTGAAAGCTCCGGGGTTGGCCTTCTTCTGAACTATCGATTGGGTAGCGATTGCGCTGTAATGATGAACATCTTCTTTCAACTCATAACTTGCTGCCCTCTTCTTTGTAAATAGATCCTTCATAAATTTTTCATACCCAGGCATTTGTTCCAGTGCCTCCACCAATAGAACATTAATGGTCAGCTGTTTTAACATAATCATGAATTTGTTGAAATTTGTGTCATCCGCCACCTTCTTCAATCTTTGGGGAAAAGGTGGTGGTAGGTATGGAAGTGTTCTCTCCACGGCTTTCTTCTCCTCCTGCTTCCGTTTTTCTACTTTTTTAGGTTACAATTCTTTGGGTGTGACGTCCTTGACGTCGAGCGTGGCTTCTGCGGATTCCTCACCTTGTGCGTTATCATCCATGTCCGCAGCTTCGTCAACCACTTGCTTGCCTTTTGCTGAAGTTTCCAGCACCTTACCACTTCTGGTAGTGATGGCCATGCATGACCCTTCATTCCTTGGGTTTTGCACAGTATCACTAGGTAAAGTGCCTGCCTTTCTTTGATTGAGTGCTGCAGAAAGTTGGCTCAATTGCTGCTCTATTTGCTTGATTGAAGTGGAATGTGAATCAACTAATTGTTTCATGGAGGACAAATCATTTATTACCTCCGTTACTCCCGCGCTCGTTGATTCCACTCCTTTCAATAGTTTAGCCATCATGTCTTCCATACTTCCAGAGTTAGATGTGGTGGTGTCACGTCTACCAGGGGGAACGTACAAACCACTCTTTTCATTCTTGTACTTCCAACTACCTTGGTCTTTCGTTCCAGATTTATCATAATATTTCCGACCTTGGTTTCTGATGATAGGCGAATTTACGCGCCTATATCAATATATTTTGCCCATATTTTAGCCTAGTTTTGAGAACAAATTATATATTTCATGCACTTTTAGTCCTTTTTCCTATAAATGAGCTAACGAACATGATTAGTAAAGTTTCAGATATAAATGAGGCAAAATTCAGCATTTTTTGGCTTACTTGACGCAAAAGAAAGCTCACAAAGGAAGGAAAGGGAGTTTACGCGCCTAAGGACCAAAACTGCTGCATGGAAAATCTGTCCCGGGCTAAAACAACATTTCTGAAGACTTTGGGGACTTACAGACACAAAGCTGGATTTTGACAATGATACATTAACCTAGTACAATTGGGTTATGTATTTCATTAGTTTATTTGGATTAGGAGAATGTTACATTAACCTAGTACAAATGGGTTAAGTATTTCCTTAGTATATTAGGATTTGGTTATTTATTTCACTAGCTTAGTAGGAGTAGGATAAGAGTATTTTAAATACCCTATCATGCTAGAGATTTTAATCAAGTCCTCCCTTAGTGGAGGCAACTCCTCCATTAATTCAAGAAATTCATTCTTAAACTATTAATTTTCTTCCATCTCTCTCATCTTCCACCACAAACACTTCTAATCTATTCTTCTATTCTTAAATTCCACAACAAGAGAATCGTTACTTGCTAGGGAATCACCAAAACCACACGCCTATCACCTACTTCTCACACCATCAACCATGCAAAACGTGATATCCTTCGCACTTATGGGTAACTAAACTTCTCTGTTGGGGTTATGGAAGCCGAATGAGATACTATCTATTGCTGTGAGTTTATGAGTTCGAGACACGTATATTGCTTATATCATTATTCTCTTCATCTTAATGCAAATTCTTGTGGCTGCAGACGCATAGAATAACGCCAGTCTAACATTTAACTTGTTCGAGAGAAAGGTTATTTGTCTGGAAAAGAGATAATGTCAAGGTAGTAGGACACCCTTTCCTATTAAAAAGCTAGTGTCGTAACTGGACTAACCTCTTGGAGAATTCGTACCGTTAGACACGCTTTAAGCTCGAGAGAGTTAAAGTGAAATAGTCCTTGTTCAGGTCGAAAGACGCTTGGATTTACCATCGACTACAATTCTCTATAAGCAATTGCAGGTCAAGACTCTACACACTCATAGCCAATAGAGACGTATACCTCAGAAGGTGGACATAACCCCAACGCCTCAATTCTCATTGTCTACAACCAACGTGACAATCTTCCTCTTTTTACTTTGCTATTTTCAGCTTTTACTTTATTGTTTTGGTTACATATTACAATCCCCCCTTCTTACGAGACTTGCACCAAAAGTTTAGTGATTTTGCTTACTTGTTGGCCAAGCTATTCCCTGTGGGATCGACACCCAACCCAGGTTGGGTTCTATATTTGCTAACGACCGCTTTACACTCCTACGAGAGCTGTAGATTGAGCGTTATCAAAAATTGGCGCCGTTGCCGGGGAATACAAGTGTCAATCAAGTTCGTGATAATTACTAGACCCTTTGGTCAAAGATTCTCGTACTTTTACTTTTAGTTGTTGTTTTTGTTTTTTTTTAGGTTTATTCAGTGCATCAATGGAGGCACAACGTGAAATTAAAAGGATGGTTGCTCAAGTGCATCAACAGAATATTGATAATCGTAGGCGAGCAACAAATCCTGACGATGAGGATCTGGGCGATGAAGAGCTACTAAACCCACGGCATACTGCTGAGATGGCGGCACCCATGCAAAGGAGAGATCGTCAAGCGCGATTGAGGCCTGATCGCCGAGTTATGCAAATTCCTTTTGATGACGAAGAGGACAATCTAGACGGACCTGGTGCCACCGGAGCTATTATTCTTCCGCCATTAGCACCGGGAGCAAAGTTCAATATCACTAGCGCTATGATTCAGCTTTTGCAACTCAAGGGATTATTTGGTGGACTAGCAGGCGATGATCCGAATATGCATCTGATCAACTTTATTTCTACATGCAAGTCATTCGACAATCCTAAAGTTGAACAGAATGCAATTCAATTACGTCTATTTCCATTGTCTCTGTCTGGGGAGGCAACTATGTGGTTGAATGGGCTGACTCCTGATTCTATTACTAATTGGAGGCAATTGAAAGACGCTTTCCTAGAAAGATTCTTTCCGCCATCCAAAAGAGCACAGTTGAGAGATGAGATCATCAATTTTCGATAGCTTCCAACTGAAGCTCTCCACGAAACATGGGAGAGGTTCAAGACGAAGCTAATGCGATGCCCAAACCATCATATGACCAATGTCCACTTGATGGAGATATTATACAGAGCGTTGAATTCGGTGACTAAGCCAATGGTTGATAATGCAGCAGGAGGATCATTTATGGACCTCACCTTTGTGCAGGCAAGCAATATGCTAGATCGGATGACGAAGCAAAGTAGAGCTTGGCATACCAGGGATTCTGAGGTAGCAAGCTCTACTGTATCTTTTGGCATGACTGCAGAGCAGAGACGAAGACAAGAAGATCGTGACCAAGACATGGCTCACATGAAAATTCAAATGGATCTTCTTACAAAGCATTTATTATCAGGGAAGACCAAAAAAGTTAAGGCCGTGGTATCACATGGAAGAGACGAATCTGATTCCGAAGAGGAGGCCAACTACTTGAAAAATCAGGGAGGTTTCCGTGGGAATGCCCAAGGAAACCAAGGTCGGAACTATTATGATAAATATGGAAGCAAAGACCAAGGTTGTTGGAAGAAAAATAATGAAAAGAGTGGTTTGTACGTTCCCCCTGGTAGACGTGATACCACCACATCTAATTCTGGGAGTATGGAAGACATGATGGCTAAGTTATTGAAAGGAGTGGAAACAACGAGTGCAGGAGTTAAGGAGGTGATTGATGATTTGTCCTCCATGAAGCAACTAGTTGATTCTCATTCCACTTCTATCAAGCAAATAGAGCAGCAATTGAGCCAACTTTCAGCAGCATTTAATCAAAGAAAGGCTGGCACCTTACCAAGCGATACTGTGCAAAACCCAAGGAATGAGGGGTCATGCATGGCCATCACTACCAGAAGTGGTAAGGTGCTGGAAACTTCAGCAAAAGGTAAGCAAGTGGTTGACGAAGTGGTACAGTTTGATATATGCAAAACAATGAAGCAGCCCAGCGATATGAATGAGTCATCTGTAGCTGATGTTCATTATGAGGATACGAAAGCATTATCTATAGAGAAACAGCCTACTGCTGAGCCATTGTCTGCTGCGCCACTAAATGTTGAGTATGAGAATTATGAAGATTATGAAGAACTTATGGGTGATCTAACAGAAATAGAGTCTTATACTACTAAGAAACCGAATTGTGATCTCAAGAATCAACAAACAGCGAAGACTCACATTGACGAGCCACCAATGCTAGAATCGCAAGAGCTCCCCGATTATCTATGGTATGTATTCTTGGAAAGTGGAAGTATATTTCCGATAAGTGTGGCAGATGATTTAAGTGAACAGCACGTGGAGGCTCTCATCTCTGCTCTGAGGAGATACAAGAGAGCTATGGGTTGGACTATTGATGATATAATTGGTGACTCTCCGGAGAAACGTATGAGCCAGCTCGAAAAAGATCGCATGACCACAGCTTAGCCTCATTGTCGTCTAAATCCTTTCAGAAAATGATCCATCACTTATCTCGACGAAGTCTGACTAATCGAGGTAACCATGTTGTGCCACGACAATAAATAAGGCGCTAGATGGGAGGCAACCCATTGTTTATCATTTTTCATTTATCGTTTATCATTTTCTTTCATTCTAGTACTTGTCTTGTTTTTAATTAATGAAAATCCAAAAATAAGAGTCGTGCCACGACCAAAACTAAGGCGCTTGGTGGGAGGCAACCCATCGTACTAATCGTTTTCATTTGGTTTTGAGCAAAAATAGGTGCAAGAGGTATTCAATGAGGAGATTGATTTCAATTGGCGATTTGGACGCATTGTATGGTAAAGGTGGTAAGTTAGGTATAAGGATGCATAAGGGTATGGATTGAGCATTACTCACGCTTAAAAAGGCATCGAAGAAGGCTAGGCCTAGGTAAAAATAGGCCACGAACAATGGAAAAACTATCCTATAGCCTATGGTCTCGGAATCTAGTGTGCTATACACTATGCGCCGCCCATTCCTAAGTGTGCTTTTGACTATGCGCCGCCTATGCTATGGCATTAGGTCTCAGGATCTCATATGCCATAGACTATGTGGCGCATATGTCCCTAAATGCCATAGACAATGCGCCGCATATGCTATGGCATTCTTAAATAAATGCATGGCATATGCTATGGCATTCTTAAATAAATGCATGGCATATGCTATGGCATTCTGCTCAACTAGGCAAAGCATTAGGCACCGCCTATGGTCACTTTTGGTCTCTAAATCCGATTTTAATGGGTCAAAACTCAACCCAACCTTTTCTTATAAATATGAGACTTAATCTTGAACCAAAAACACATTGGAAACCTAGCTTATGCACCACCTATAGTCTCCAAAACCTATCAAAAAGTTTCCTTTTGCTCTTTTTCTTCACAAGAACATCATTCAAAGGCTTCAACCAAGTAAGTACTACTTTGTTCTTCATTTATACTTTGTAAGTACTACATTACTACACCTATTATGAATTGTTAAATCTTGAAGAAGCATTGGTGATAGTCATGTGTTTGAATTATTGATACACAACCAAGTGAGTGAACATGTACGTTAGGATGCTCTTAACCTATTTCCGACTTGAATTTGATTTTGATGCATTGTTATACTACTTGCGGAATTGCTATAGTAATGAACATTGCATAATCTTTTCACTTGAATACTTACATGTTAGAACATCCCGTTCATCGGAATAAGACTTATAACTGCCTACCGACATAGGAGGTTGAGTTTATTGATAGAAACGATACCATGATGTAATCCCTATGTAGTAGTCTTGTTATACCTAACATGAAAGTATTGCAAAGGTTGCAAGAAGTGATATATCTCTGATTTTCTTGTTGGAATATAGCTCCTAAAACGCATGTCGATGAAGTCTAAGTAATCGACCACTCTCACTTCACTAATTTGTAGTAACAAACTAAGTGTGGGGTGGTACCCCTACTGCTTGTGTATAGATTGTATCTATTGGGATTGTGCTACCATTAGCACTATTTCAAGTCTCAGGTACAATGGCACCTAAAGAGAGACAAGGCAAGGAGAAGGCTACCACTTCCCAAAAGGGCAAGAAAAGAGGCCGCAAGGAGCAAGGAGAACCCTTCTCGCTGCAAACACCTCGACTCACGCTTGGAATTAAGTGGGATACTTATGAGGAACTTCTAAGGATGACGACTTTGATGATGATTCCAATGCAAGGGGTATGACCCCAGACATAGAGGATGAGTCCGACTAACCAGGTTCTTCTTATTTATTTTCCACTGAGGACAGTGTACCGACTAAGTGTGGGGTGGTGGTATTGCATGCTATACTTCTCTACTCGCATCTATGTTTGTTTGCTTTTGTTTTAATTTTGTTTTATTTTTTTAGTTAAGATTTTTTAGTAGTAATTTTTTTTTTTTTTAACTTAGCTTTGCATGAGATTATTCTAATAGGCAGCATGAGATTATAACAAGAGTATGTGCTACAATTATGACTATTGAGACGTTTAGGCTCTAGTTGTGACTCATTATGTGATATTGTGTGATTCAATTCCTTCACTTGTTGGGTCAAGAGTCTATATTACTTCCAATCAAGTCGACCATGTGCCTTGTGTGTGTGAGATAATTGTATATTCTATGTGTGTGGCTGATGCTAGAACTTGCCTGGTATGTATGCAAAGCGAAAATAAGGAGTGTAAGTTAGGATATGATTTAGGCATTTCTTTGGCAACCTATATTTGTTTACCTTTAGTTTTACCTACCCATGGACATCATCCTAGTTAAACCCTTTTGAGCCTTTAGCCTATTTCTTTGACAACCTTGTATGTAAGCCTAATCCATTTTCTTTCAAGACATAATTTGATCCAAATTCCTTAGTGCTTTAAAGTGAAAAAGTCATGTGACAACATAAGAGGAAATTGGGTGAGTATAATGCTATAAATTGGAATGGTTCTTGAATGTGTGATGAAAAAGAAAAAAAGTGCTATCATAAGAGGGATGTTGTGAAAAGAAAAAGGAAAAGTAGCTGAAAAGTGAGTTGGGCTTAAAATTAAAAAAACAAAAGAAGGGAACAAGGGTGGTAGAACAAAAGAAAGAAGAAAGGTTGAAAGAAAAAAGTGTCAATGATACAAAGTGATGTATTAAAGCGCTTAGGAACCTAGTCACTATTCTTGGCCAAAATAGTCCTACCCGTCCCTTAGCCTACATTACAACCATCAGAAGACCTATTTGATCCTAATCTTAACATTCCGACATTTAGTAGAGTACTACATTCAGGGCAAGCCTATGGTCATCAGTTGCTACATATGAATTCTTTGTGAGAGTGAGTGCAAGGATATTTTGATACCCATGTTTGAAAAATATGCTATACTTGTGAGTGATTATGGGTACTATATTGTGAGACACACATGGTTGATGAGTCTTGGATAGTTGTATATGATTCTATGCACCTTAACGTTTGCATGCGAGTTGATCACCATCACGAGTCTATGCTTGAGGTTAAACTGTTTCTACTTATAATCAGAAAGCTACTCTTTGTTGATAATTGTTGTGCTTGTCTTGAAGAATGTTTTGTGTTGTTGCTGTAAAACCCTAAGTTGATGTTTAGAAGGACATGATATTTTGTTCGAGGACGAACAAAGCTACAAGTGTGGGGTGTTGATGATAGGCGAATTTACGCGCCTATATCAATATATTTTGCCCATATTTTAGCCTAGTTTTGAGAACAAATTATATATTTCATGCACTTTTAGTCCTTTTTCCTATAAATGAGCTAACGAATATGATTAGTAAAGTTTCAGATATAAATGAGGCAAAATTCAGCATTTTTTGGCTTACTTGACGCAAAAGAAAGCTCACAAAGGAAGGAAAGGGAGTTTACGCGCCTAAGGACCAAAACTGCTGCATGGAAAATCTGTCCCGGGCTAAAACAACATTTCTGAAGACTTTGGGGACTTACAGACACAAAGCTGGATTTTGACAATGATACATTAACCTAGTACAATTGGGTTATGTATTTCATTAGTTTATTTGGATTAGGAGAATGTTACATTAACCTAGTACAAATGGGTTAAGTATTTCCTTAGTATATTAGGATTTGGTTATTTATTTCACTAGCTTAGTAGGAGTAGGATAAGAGTATTATAAATACCCTATCATGCTAGAGATTTTAATCAAGTCCTCCCTTAGTGGAGGCAACTCCTCCATTAATTCAAGAAATTCATTCTTAAACTATTAATTTTCTTCCATCTCTCTCATCTTCCACCACAAACACTTCTAATCTATTCTTCTATTCTTAAATTCCACAACAAGAGAATCGTTACTTGCTAGGGAATCACCAAAACCACACGCCTTATGGGTAACTAAACTTCTCTGTTGGGGTTATGGAAGCCGAATGAGATACTATCTATTGCTGTGAGTTTATGAGTTCGAGACACGTATATTGCTTATATCATTATTCTCTTCATCTTAATGCAAATTCTTGTGGCTGCAGACGCATAGAATAACGCCAGTCTAACATTTAACTTGTTCGAGAGAAAGGTTATTTGTCTGGAAAAGAGATAATGTCAAGGTAGTAGGACACCCTTTCCTATTAAAAAGCTAGTGTCGTAACTGGACTAACCTCTTGGAGAATTCGTACCGTTAGACACGCTTTAAGCTCGAGAGAGTTAAAGTGAAATAGTCCTTGTTCAGGTCGAGAGACGCTTGGATTTACCATCGACTACAATTCTCTATAAGCAATTACAGGTCAAGACTCTACACACTCATAGCCAATAGAGACGTATACCTCAGAAGGTGGACATAACCCCAACGCCTCAATTCTCATTGTCTACAACCAACGTGACAATCTTCCTCTTTTTACTTTGCTATTTTCAGCTTTTACTTTATTGTTTTGGTTACATATTACAATCTCCCCTTCTTACGAGACTTGCACCAAAAGTTTAGTGATTTTGCTTACTTGTTGGCCAAGCTATTCCCTGTGGGATCGACACCCAACCCAGGTTGGGTTCTATATTTGCTAACGACTGATTTACACTCCTACGAGAGCTGTAGATTGAGCGTTATCAGTTTCCTTGGACATTCCCGCGGAAACGCCCCTGATTGTTCAAGTAGTTGGCCTCCACTTCCGAATCAGATTCGTGTCTTCCTTTTGACGCAATAGCTTTCACTTTTTCGGTCTTCCCTGATAATAAATGCTTTGTAAGAAGATCCATTTGTGTTTTTATATGCGTCATAGCTTAATCACGTTCTTCTTCTCTTCTTCTTTGGCCTGCAGTTATGCCAATAGATAAAGTGGGGCTTGCTACCTCAGAATCCCTGGTATGCCAAGATCTACTTTGTTTCATCATACGATCTAGTATATTGCTTGCTTGACCAAAGGTGAGGTGCATAAAAGATCCGCCAGTTGCATTATCCACCACTGGTTTAGTTGTTGAATTCAAGGCTCTATATAATATCTCCATTAGGTGAACTTTAGTCATATGATGGTTTGGGCATCTCGCTAGCTTTGTCTTGAACCTCTCCCATATTTCATGAAGAGGTTCGGTTGGAAGCTGCCGAAAGTTGCAATAACTGAATCATGGTGCTTGTGATGTTGAACTTGGCTCCGGGCGCTAATGGTGGAGGAATTATGGCTCTAGTGGCTCCGGCACCATCAAGATCATCATCATCATCGTCGAAAGCTGGTTGCATGGGTTGGCGATCATAGCTAAACCGAGCTTGTCAACCTCTTCGGTTGGCAGGTGTTATGATTTCAGCATCACGCCTAGGGTTTAGTAACTCGTCATCACCTAAATCCTCATCGTCAGGATTTGTTGCTCGTCCAGGATTATCAATATTTTGTTGTTGAACTTGAGCGGCGGCAAGAGCAGCTAATCTCGCCTGTTCCTGTTGAGCAGCCATCTTTTCGATTTCTGCTTATGCTTCCATTCTACCAATGCGTTGTGGTTCAGAATTGATAGGAAATAACGGTTGACCAGAACTTCTAGTATGGGGCATGCACTGAATAAAAACCTGCAGTAAACAAAAACAAAAACTGAAAGTAAAAGTACGAGAATCCTTAACCAAAGGGTCTAGTAATTATCACGAACTTAATTGACACTCGTATTCCCCGGCAACGGCGCCAATTTTTGATAACGCTCAATCTACAGCTCTCATGGGAGTGTAAAGCGGTCGTTAGCAAATATAGAATCCAACCTGGGTTGGGTATCGATCCCACAGGGAATAGCTTAGCCAATAAGTAAGCAACGATTACTAGACTTTTTGTACAAGTCTTGTAAAAAAGGGGGGGAGTCTTGTCATGCAAGTAATGTAAAACAAAGTATTAAGTAAAAGCTGAAAATAGCAAAATAAAAAGAAAGACTGTTACGTAAGTTGTAAACAATGAGAATTGAGGCGTTGGGGTTATGTCCACCTTCTGAGTTATACGTCTCTATTGGCTATGAGTGTATAGAATTCAGACATGCATGTGCTTATAGAGAATTGTATTCGATGGTAAATCCAGGCATCTTTTGACCTATTCGAGGATTATTTCACTTTAAATCTGTCAAGCTTAAAGCGTGTCTAACGGTATGAATTCTCTAAGAGGTTAATCCAGTTACGACACTAACTTTTTAATAGGGGATGGGACCCTACTACCTTGACACTATCTCTTTTCCAGACAAATAACCTTTCTTTCGAACAAGTTAAATGTTATACGGGCATATTCTTGCATTTGAAACCACAAAGAATGTAGATTAAGATAAAGAGAATAATGATATAAGCAGCATACGTGTCACAAACTCACAAACTCACAGCAATAGATAGTACCTCATACGGCTGCCATAACCCCAACAGAGAAGTTTAGTTACCCATAAGTGCGAAGGAGATCACGATTGACATTGCTATTATACCACAATAATGATTAATTTCGTGTAGCATAAGAGTGGTAGGCATTAGGCGTGAATTCCTTAGCGAAGTAACATTTCTCTTGTTGCGGAAATTAAGATTAGATGAATAGAAGAAGAAAAATAGAATTAGTGGAAAGATTAGAATTGTTGGAAGAGTAGAAAAGATTAATAGTTGAAGAATGTATAAAAATATCTAGCATGATAGGGTATTTATAATACCCATATCCCAATCCTACTAAGCTAATGAAATACTTAACCAAATCCTACTAAGCTAATGAAATACTTAACCCAATTGTACTAGGTTAATGTAACATTATCCAAATCCAAATAGACTAATGAAATATTTAACCCAATTGTACTAGGTTAATGTATTATTATCCTAATCCAAATAAGTTACTGCAAGTCCCCAAAGTCTTTAGAAATTCTATTTTAGCCTGGGATAGATTTTCCATGCATCACTTTTGGTCCTTAGGCGTCCAAGCTTCCTTTTCTCCTTCCGTGAAGCTTTCTTTGGCGTCAAGTAATCCATAAAATGCTGAATTCTGCATTATTTATACCTGAAACTTTGCTAATCATGTTCGTTATCTCCATTACAGCAAAAAAGGACTAAAAGTGCATGAAATATATAATTTGTTCTCGAAACATGGCACAAATATGGGCAAAATATATTGATATAGGCGCGTAATATCGCCTAGCATCATAGAATACGAGTCAACCAATTGATTTATTGATGACAAATCATTCTTTACCTCAGTTGCACCCATGTTCGTTGGCTCCACTCCTTTCAGCAGCTTAGCTATATATCTTCCATAGACATCTTCCCAGAACTAGACGCCACAGCCTCACGATTTCCAGGAGGAACATACAAAACACTCCTGTCAGTCTTATTCTTCCAACTACCTTGATCACGGTCCTTATATCCTGATTTATCATAATAGTTCCGACCTTGGTTTCCTTGGGCATTGCCTCAGAAACCCCCCTGATTATTCAAGTATTTAGCTTCTTCCTCAGAATTAGATTTCTCTCTTCTTTGCGATTTGACGGCCTTGACCTTTTCTGTCTTCCCTGATAATAAGTGCTTGGTAAGAAGGTCCATCTGCGTTTTCATGTGATCCATATCTTGGTTATGTTCCTCTTGTCTTCGCCTTTGCTCTGCATTGATGCCAATAGATAAAGTAGAGCTTGCTACCTCAGAATCCCTGGTATGCCAAGCTCTGCTCTGCTTTGTCATTTGATCTAGCATATCACTTGCCTCAATAAAATTAAGGTCCATGAATGACCCACCTGCAGCATTATCAACCACTGGCTTTGTCACTGAGTTCAAAGCCCTGTATAATATTTCCATCAAGTGGATATAGGTCATCTGATTATCTGGGCTCGTTCAACCATAGAGTTGCCTCCCCAAATAGAGACAATGGAAATAAGCGCATCCGAATTACATTCTGCCCAACTCATGGATTGTCAAACAACTTGCATGTTAAGATAAAATTGATCAGATGCATATTCGGATCATCACCTGCAAGTCAACCAAATAATCCCTTGAGCTGCAATAACTGAATCATGGTGCTAGTGATATTGAAATTGGCTCCAGGTTCCAAAGGCATAGGAATAATAGCCCTTGTGGAACCAGCTCCATCCAGATCGTCATCATTATCATCAAAAGGAACCTGTACTGCTCGGCGGTCAGGTCTCATTCTAGCTTGACGATCTCTCCTATGAATAGGTGCCGCCACCTCATCAGTACACCTAGGATTAAGTAACTCATCATCAGCCAGGTCCTCACCATCAGGATTTATTGCATGACCTAGGTTGTCAATGTTCTGTTGATGCACTTGAGCAGCTGCCAGTGCAGCTAATCTAGCCTGCTCCTGTTGATTCGCCCTTCTGTCAATGTCATGTTGTGCATCTATTCTACCAATAAGATGTGGTTCAGGATTGATAGGTAATAATGGCTAACCAGAACTTCAAGTGTTTGGCATGCACTCAAACAAACCTGAATAAAACAAAAACAACAAATAAAAGTAAAATACGAGAATCTTTGACCAAAGGGTCTAATAACTATCACAAACTTAGTTGACAACCATATTCCTCGGCAACAGCACCAAAATTTGATAACACCCAAACTATAGCTCTCGTAAGAGTGTAAGCGGTCGATGTCAAATATCGAACCCAACTGGGTTGGGTGTCGAATCCCACAGGAAATACTTGGTCACTAAGTGTTGCAATTATTAGTAGACTGTTGGTCAAAAATTCTATGAAAAAGGGGGGATTTGATTATGGCGTGAACTACTATTATTAAAGTAACAACGGAATGCTTTTTTTAGTAAGATTTAATCACGGAGAATAATAAGTTAGGGTTATGTCCACCTTATGAATTCTACGTATCTATTAACTATGAGTAATGTGGAATTTAGACATGCATGCACTTATAGAGATTTGTATTCTAATGGTAAATCCTAGTGTCTCTCAACCATCCAGGATTATTTCACTTTAACTCTCTTGATCTTAAAGTGTATAACTAACGGTATAAACTCTCAAAGAGGTTAATCCGGTTAAGGTATTAACGTGTAAACAGGGGTTGGAAGCCCTGTTTCCTTGTGACACTCAATTTTCCAAACATGTAACTTTTCTCTCGAACAAGTTAATGCTATAATGGCATATTCTATATGTTTTCAACCACAAGAATTTAATTAAAACGAAGAGAGTAATGATATAATTATCATACACATCAAGAATTCATAAACTCAAAGTAATAGATAGTATCTCACAAGGCTTCATAACCCTAACAGAGAAGTTTAGCTACTCATGATTACAACGGAAGTCACAATAGACATCATCATCATACCCAAGCTAGAATAATCTCACGATGGGGATGAGTTTGGCGTCAAAAGGAATTGATGATTTTTGCTCCTTTCGTTGCTCAAGTGTTTGCCATCTTTTGTCTGTCTAAGACTTGCAGAATCTGTAAACTGAGTAATCCAAAAGTGTCGAATGAATAATGACAATGAATGCTGAAAAATTCAGTAAAATAAGTTTTTTATAACATCCTTGTCCTACTAAGTTACTGCTGCACCCCTAAGTATTTAAAAATACTGCTTTTGCCCGGGACAAATTCTCCATGCGTCACATTCAGTCCATAAGCTTCCAAAAGATGCCTTCCCCCTTATGTGAAGTCTTCCTTTGCTGCCCAAAGGTCCACAAAGTGCTGAAATCTTCATCATTAATACCTGAAAACATACTAATCACATAGGTTAGCTCACTTATAGAAAAATGGACTAAAAGTGCATGAATTATATATTTTGTCCTCAAAACTTAGCTAAAATATGGGTAAATTATGGTGTTTAGGCGTGTAAATACGCCCAACATCACTAGGAAAGGGACTTAAACAAAATCCACTTCATTGGACTGGGAACTTGAACCACTAGCCATTCCATCGGATTAGGGACTCAAACTACTAGATAATTCATTGGAAAAGGTATTCTGCCTCAATATATATCTTTGTACTATGAACTCAAGTCACTTGCCATTTTATTAGATGAGGAACTCGAATCGTTCGTTATTTTATTGGACTAGGAACTCAAATCACTAGTCATTTCAATAGATGAGGAACTCGAATCACTCACTGTTATTAGTCGATATTTGAACTCTTGACCCATTAGTTCATGCATTTATATTCATACATTTAATATGATATTTAAGGACTTTGGCTCATTTATCCAACTTGACACTATACATGACCACATGGTCCTCATGGGAGCCTCTATTCCTCAACCATCTCAATAGGCCAATGCCTTCATTCAGTTCATCATGTAATTCAATTTGTGGTCCTCAATACGCAAACAAACTATTCACATGTCATTATCAACATTATATCTCAATTTTACAATACTTTATTCAATACAGAACTCAAGTTCATTTTCATGTCTAGGGCTTTACCCTCTCATTATCCATCAACCAACAACATTACCAATTTCATTATACATGGCTCATAATGCCTTTATAAAATTATTTATCAATCATTCATACTCATTTGGTCCATTGTCCTAGATCAACATATTATCAATCATATAGCTAGTTATTTTACTTAGACAGTTTGACAAACGTTTGTGTCCATGCCTTTATCAAGGTCAAATTATAAGCAACAATCATCAATAATAGGTTTCTCAAGTCTAATTGATTAGAGTACAAAAAAAATTACTCTTATTTTTAAAACATCAATATTAAATTGGATAAACACAAGTCTAAACAATAGTCAACATTATTCATGATTAGGCAACAAAACCCTTTTCATTTTATTTCAAAACCACCATGTACACTTACTAATCAAAGTGTGAAATACATGGGTTTAGAGTTATTTAGAGAGGGGAAGAGATGCATGCCTTAAAATATTGAATCACCAAGAACTTGACTCCCTCTTCCCACTAGATGAACATCCTCTAAACCATAGCCTTCAATTTTACTCCAAGAATGTTTTTAGAGTGTTTAAAATGTTTGAGCCTTGTAAAATGAAGACTTGGGAGGCTACATTACCTTATATAGTTAGAGGTTTTATGGTTTTATGCAAGTGAAATAACCAAAAGGTCCTTAGTTAAAAGCTAAAAATTTCACTCGTGCAGGGGTACGACTCCTCCATACGGTTCCCATAGCGATTATACCCTAGGGTATGAGTGGTACCCTAAATCGTACTCTAGGCTTCTCCTAGGTAAACCATACTATTGTGGGTAATAGTGAGAACCTCTGAGTTGTATCCAAAGGGTACAAATCACCCCTAGTCATATATACAAACAGTGTACAAAATAGTACACTACAATGCAAAACCTCACTTAATATGATTGAGTTGCATATGACTCAAATGCATTTGTTATGATCAAGGGGAGGTCATGTCGCATAGAAAATAGTATGATACCATCATGGACTGATCATGGTACAAAAGGGGATGTCATGTTGGGTATGAGTCATAGCCTAGGGTAAGCATCAAGTCTCTAGTCGTGCCCAACTAAGACACATAAAATGAAGATGCTTCTCAATGGTTCAAAGTCTAGGTGCTTCAATTATCCACCACTTGTGATTATTCATCTGTGAATGAAGGGTAAAGAAAGCATAATCTTAAGTTAACATATCAAAATGCATCAAACCGATCCTTACACAAGTTAGAAACAAGAACACATCAGGGATAATACACAACACATATCATTATCATCATCAATCAATCATTTATTACATTCACTCAAGGGTTCAAACCTATCATATATAAGGGTCACATGGCTACTTCAAAGTTTAGGGACTTGAACCCATTCCCAGCCCAAGATATAGGTTAAATCAAGAAGATTAACACATACCTTGATCTCACATTTTTGGGATTGGAAACAAATACAGATAGTTGGACTTCATGTCCTTCTCTGCCTCCTAAGTAGCCTCCTCGGACTTTTGGTTCCTCCATAGAACCTTACCCGAAGACACTTCTTTTTTTGTAATCATCAAACTTGATGATCTAAGATCCTCACCAGGACCTTATCGTAGGACAAAATATTCGAAATACGAACATTCTCCAAAGGAACAAACAATGAAGGGTCACCCATACATGTATGCAACATAGAGACATGGAAAACTAGGTGAATTGAGTTCATACTATAAGAAAACTCTAACTCATAGGAAACATTTCCAACTCTCTTCACAATTAAGTAGGGACCAACATACCGGGGACTAAGCTTCCCCTTTTTAAAAAATTGCATCACTCCCTTAATGGGAAATTCTTTTATGAATACCCAGTAGCCAACACAAAAATCTAAATCCCTACACATCACATCCAGATAGAACTTTTGGTGACTTTGAGCGGTTTTCAACCTTTCATAAATCACCTTTACCTACTCTAATGCTAGGTGAACTGAATCAGGTTAAAGCAACTTACTCTCTCCAACTTCATACCACCAAATAGGAGATTGATATTTCCTAGCATACAATGCTTCAAAAGGGCGCCATGCCACTACCAGAGTGGTAACTATTATATAGGCGACCTCAATCAAAGGCAAGTAGTTATACCAACTACTACCATAATCAATCACACAAGCCCAGAACATATCCTCCATGTTTGGATAGTTCTCTCCTCTTACCCATTCATTTATAGGTGGAATGAAGTACTAAAGCAGACTTTAATTCCCAGGCCTTTTCAGAACGAATTCCAAAAATGGGGTGAGAATGGAGTTCAATAATTCGAGATAATAGACACTAGAACACCGTGCAACTTCATGATCTACGCAAGATACAACTTAGTATAATATTTTACCTAGGAATTAGTTCTAACGGGAAAAAAAATTGGTGGACTTGGTCATTATATCAATAATTACCCAAATAAAATCACATTGAAGACCGATAATCAAATCCACATTAATCACCTCTCATTTCCACTCCAGCAACACAATTCTTTGGTACAAACCACCAGGATTCATATGCTCAACTGTCACTTGTTAACACACCATAAACCTAGCCACATAGCTAGTAATATGATTCTTCATATTATTGATAATGGTCAACTTATATGTCAATTTAATACAAGGCGGTCGTCGTCAATATATTTATCCAACTTTGGAGTCGGGGTCGAATCCATAGGGAACAATGTGTGAGGCGATTAAACTAGTTTGAAATTAAAGCTACAAGTTAAATTCAAACATGATACAAAAAGATAAAATGAGGGTTTTTGATAAGCACCAAAAAATTGTTGGTCACTTTAGTTACAGTGTTTGTAATCAAGAGTTTATGGAAAACCAGAATTATCTTCACTATGGGTTTTGGTACTTGACAGATGGTAATAGTGACTCAAGATTCTCATGATAGGTAGGAACAACAGACTGTCTTTATTGAAGTTATGCCTAAACATCTCTCGACCTACTTAAGCATTAATTACCTAATCCTATCTGACTTAGGGAATTTATATTCACTGACCAGACTTTTCCTCAGGTTAATTAACCTTGTTACAACATCAATTATTAAATGGAAGGTTGGTAGTTTCCAAGTCTCTGTCAATAATTTACTTCCTACTATAGTTGATTTCTTATCTCAAGCAAATCCAAGCAGGTGTTATCTATCGTTTGCAACCAATAGACAATAATTAAAACCTCAGAATTATCAAGGAGTCCTATGAAATTTAGAATCTTGAACACTTAGCAACTTACCAAGACCTAACCCATTGATCCCATAATTTGGGTTAAAAGGATTTATCCACGCATAATGCAATAATAGATGCAAAGAGTTGAATTCATAATTTGAAAGATGAACTTACATCAAGATGTATAGCAACGAGTGTATCATGGATTAGATCAAAGTAGAAATCCCAAAGTATTGATTAAAATCTCTTCAAAATAATTGTTTTTTTCAAGCCAAGAAACTAGAGAGAGAAAATAACAAAAATATGTGTCTCAAAACTTAGGTTTGGAACCCTCAGAAAACCCTAAACAAAGCTTTAAATAGTTCACCCTAATTATAGAAACAAAATAATAAAATTCAGAAATTCCTCGGATTAGGTGATGCCATTTGTGATAACCTATTAGGAGGCCGATGACTTCTTACAAATATCATCAGCTTCCTTTATGCTTTTGGTACTCACTACCTAATGCCGGCGTCAAATGGTGACACCCTATCAGCTCCTTGATGACCTATAACAAATGTCGTCAAGACTTTTCCTCAGCTCTCATGTTCTGCCTTAGGCTGACAAAAATCTTGACGACTTTTCAGCTCCTTGACGACCTATCACAAAATGTCGTCACAACTTTCAACTTAGGCCAATTCTCTGTCTACTGCTAATGATGAAGCTGATAGCCTATCTGAAGGCGGACGACTTATCACAAATGTCGTCAGCCACACTCCGCCTTTATTTACTTCAGATTTCAACTCATTTGCTTCCATTCTTATTGGTTCTCTAGCACCTTAGCTTCTTACGACTTCACAATTATTCTTATTTAAAAGCCTCAAATATGTTAGCATTAACTCACACATCAATTATTCCACTAATAGTACACTCTAAGGTCATGATACATCATTGTGGAATGGGGATGAATAGTGTAGCAGGCTCCATGAGCCTTGGCCATGACCCTTTCCCTCAATACATCGACGTCGGGAACACATAACCTACCTTGGTATCTCGATATACCATCGCCACTAATCACAAAGTATGCAACTTTGTGTTGTCCCACATTACTCTTGATTTTATCAAGTCGAGGTCCAATTCTTTCTTCTTTTTTATTTCAATAATAAGAGACGATTGAGTTACCAGATGTACAAACACACCACCATCCTTGAAATCCGCAAGTCAAACTCCTAGATTAGACAAACGGTGAATATCTTTCTATAATTCCCACCTATCCAAATCAATGATAGCGCCCAAGCACGCACACATATGTACGTGTTCTTATCAAGTAATATAGTGGCTTCTAGTCTAACTAATTGAGAAAAAATAAACAAAAAGAGAGTTTGTAATTTTTTAAATTAAAAGTAAAATAAATAATGCGTAAAAATAAATTTCTTGGGACAATCAATGGAGAAAAACCTAGGGTTAAAGCACTTCGAACAATTATACTATGTTATTGGATTTCATTTGTCAACTTGTTTATCGTGGTTGTTGATTCGTAGGGTTAATTACTTGATCATGATTTCCCATCCTATAATCTTTTACCTAATATGGACATTACATCTACATCATTGAGCTAGGATGTAATAATCCAATTAAGTTAATTAAAGTTATCATCCTATGTATGAATCAAGTAAGACATCTAAGTACATTTTTGTCCTAAACACTAAGTTTAACTGTTTATTTTATAAAAGAATAAAAACTCAAACTTTGTTTATTCCCATGTTCTGTCTCCCTATTCCCTCTTCCAAGATAAAAACGTTGACAATATATATATTCCAAAGGTCGTAAATTCATAAAATAATTAAAATAACAAATTTAATCAAAAATAATAGTACTTATGTTCTTGGATTTAACCCCAGAAGAAGGATTTTTAGCTACAAATATTCATGATCAGAGTCCAAATAATTAAATACATAATATAAAAAATTAATGAATAAAAATAAAATTAAAACCTAATAAACCATATCATGGTCTCCCTAATAAAAACTTAAAACTGTCCAGGCGTCCCCCTTTTTTCCACTGTACGTGTCCTCTCCAATTATTGTTGTTGTCCAAAATTGTTCAGGATCTCCATCTGTCCAGCAATAGTGTTTATAAATATTATATTTTATTCCCACTTTGTGTAGGATTAGACAATCACGTGGTTCCCAACCAAAATAATCCCACCATTCCTTTTACTTTTTCCTTATATTGCATGAAGTGCAAATTTAGGTGAAAATAGGACAAAGTCCTTTCACTATATCGGAACTGATTTGTTGACCATGCGAAAGTTTGGCAACGCGACACGTCGCTCAACGCTTTGGCACATCGGTGCGACGTGTGGACTTCACGTCGTCTTATTGGAATTTGCATTTAAAATTTTGGTTAGGTGTGGAATATTCTATTCTTTGCCCATGCTTTTTGTAGTGTATTTTCAATGAATTTCTAGCCCTTTTATCATCAATATATCACTGTATTTAATTAAATTAAACTTTGAACATCACAAACAGGTTATTCCACTTATAATTACACCATTAAAATATTTGGAACAAATTAAACACAATAGAATTCACCGAGACCAACTAAACACACAACTAGCTCAAGCTAGAACAACTTGTTTTCTGGGTTGAACTCTAAATTACTCAATTAAGCACAAACTTATTTGAAAAATACCTTGAAAAATTACTCAATTAACAAACTCTTTTGATTTTTACTCCCTCAACTCTTGAGGAAAAAAAAGGATAAGGAAAGCCTCATAGAAATCCTCCCACATAGCGGGACTAGAATCAAATCCTCTAGTAAACTCCCATCCATCGTACTTTTGATACACAACATCCTTCAATGTGTAGGAGGCAAACTCAATGACCTCAATTTCTGAAGCATGCATGATTCAGAAGATCTTCTCTATTTCATCCACGAAGCCTTGAAGATCTTTCTCAACCTTTACATCGAAGAACATAGGAGCGGTTAACCTCATAAATTTGAAGACTCCTGTGGCCTCAAAATAAATGGCAACCAGAGCACCACACTCTGCTTGAGAGGATATAAATTAAGTTAAGATGTTGATGGAGCGATGAAATTCTTAATTAGTAGCATCTCTTTCAGGGGATTAGTCAGGGTCGGTAGGGAAAGGAGGAAAGCTAGAAAGATGATCGACTATCGCAGACCTGATTTGGGTCAGAACTTCTAATGTTGGGAGAGCTCCGTCCTTAGGTATCTTAATCTGGCCCAAAGTATTTGCTTGAGTGTCAGATCTCCTTTTATGCATAATCTGAAAGATAGAAAATGGAATCAGAGAAATTCAAGGCCTTTGTAATGCCCCAAAATATGATTCTTGAGATGCCACACGGTGCTCCGAACTATAAGAAGTCCAGAGCTAACCCGATCTGCCTTTTTTAAATCTGAATCTCAAATTAGGAAATATGGGTATGAAAACATAATAGATATGGATGTTTTTATCTAAAACCTAGAAACCTCACAAATCTTGGTTAAGCAAATACTGATAATCTGAGTACTGAACCTAAAGTCTAGAACTGAAACTAGTAGTCCGACAAGCCTCTACTATCTGAATCTAGAGAGTCACTGGGAAAGGCCCCAACTAACTCAAACTGTCTGAAAATAAAATGAGGAATATCTTCTAAGAAACTGAAAGTGTAAGCAACTAAGTCCCCGAACTATAAGGACTCACCAACTGCAGGAATGTAGAAGAGATTCTCAAAAATCAATCATGCTTCTGAGACTAAGAACCTGAACCTAGATTATGAGACAATGTAGCACATAGACATATATGTGGATCAGTACTTTGATGATGTACTGAGTATATGTAGGTGCATTCAATAAGTAAACATTATCATCACAATTTATAAAATCATACATACTAAATGTAAATGACTCACTTAGGCTTGAGCAATCTGAAATATTGAAGTAAAGCATGATTAATAAAACATGTAATCTAAATCTTGAGTGTCATGACACATGGTTCTGAAATTTGTAGTTCTGTTTTATTTCTCAAATAATGTAGGCTAAGTGAAGTTTGAAAACTAATTATATATATATATATATATATATTGGGAGGTTCGTCTAACTGACAATACACCATGTGAACAACCATGGAGTCCCACGACTGGCCCCAATTAGGTAGGGTTGTTCTACCCTTACCATCGAAATAGAACATTCTAATCTGTGTGATCACAATCTTAGTAATCCATGTAAATGTCGGACTAATATGATAATGCATACCAATGGTGTCACGTAGTTTTGGGGTATGAAATCATACTAACTTACCCATCTCGGTGCTAAATACTACTCCCAATCGCATGCTCAAAATCTAAAAAAATCCACTTTAAAATTTACACAAAGGTTTATAGAAAGCCAACTATTCTTTGCTTTACTTTAAATCTCAAGTCTTCTAAAAAAAAAGTAGATTCTTTATCTAAAATCTCAAAATAATCTACTCGTGGGGTGCTTATAGCACAAACAATCTTGAAACAACAATCTTTAAATGGGGTCTATTGTCCCAAGCATCAATCTCATGTTAAAACATCTAAAAATTCACACTTGATAATGTAACCATTCATAAATCATCTTAAAATCTTGAAATTTCAGAAATATGCATGGACACATAAACATAGTCATGTATTTTAACTTCTAAATCATGGAAAACCTCATAATATTGCAAAGAATGATAATGGGTATAAAACCTAACTTGAATTTCATGGAAAATGTTATAAATTGTAGTAAATTTGGAAATAAAATAATGTTTTGAGCACAAGGATAAAAGGATTATCCTTGTTCATAATCCCACATACCTTAATTGATGATCTTTGATAAAAGGCTCGAATCTTGGATTCCTATATATGCTTTGGAGATGAATTCTTAGTCTGCTTGTATTAGGAATCCTCAATATTAGATTATCTTGGCGAGTTAATGGAGGAAGTCTTGAGTTTCTAGGATAAGAAGTATGAGCCTTAGCGTTTTGTTTAACAGATAATGATGAATGGAGCATAAATTGCTCTCAAATATGATAAATCTTCTATTTTTGGACGGGTTTGGGGTTGGGTAATTTACCAAAATGCCCCCTTTAAACTTTTAAATGGAACTGGAAAATGCATATTTTTCCAATTTAGGTGGAAACCGAGATGAGACACTATCACAGTGGCTCACTAGAAAATGACAACTAGAAATTGGGTAGACTCTATGATAAGGAGTCACCGCGGTGCCCCTTTGGAGTGCCATTTTTGTACATGGCGCGATGTGCCATTATCGCATTGGACCTCTAGAAATTGAAAAATGGAAAATTAGCCCTCTCCACGACACCCCATTATCGTGGAGGTCCACTTTAAATTGACAATTGGAATTTGACACTGCTCTGCGGCGTGCTAAGGGTCAAAATAATGGTGTTTTGAAACTGGAATTTTAAATAGCCATTACTTCTTACCCGGTTATCGGATTTAGGTGAATCTTATATTGTTGGAAAGCTAATTCAATTTCCAACATCTTGGAAAGTTCAAATCTAAAGAATTCCTCATGAAATAAATATCACTCAATCTGGAAACTACTCTTTGTCATTTTGGGGATGAGCTTAAGCTAGGAAAAATCATAGGGTATACAATTTCTCCCCTTGGAGAACATTATGCATCGAATATGGCTAGTTAAGCTGAAAATTTTGAGAAATCTGAGGGCATAACATAGCATGCACAATTAAAAAGAACTAATCAACTTAATCTAAAACTTTCTGAGCTTCTGAGAAATATGTGAGTGCATACACTTACATGAGGAGATCTATTGTGTTGAATATCTGATTAGAAAGGAACTAGATTAAGGAAGAGTATTACCTTTGGCTAGATATGAGTTTGTGGAGAAGAGGTGAGGGTACTTAGCTCACATAACTGCTTCTGGTTTCCAAGTAGTGACCTCAACCGACTGATTTCGCCAAAGAACTTTGACAAAGGGAACTTCTTTGTTCTTTATTCTATGGATATAATGGTCTAAAATCTCAACTAGAATCTCTTCGTATGAAAGACTGTTCTAAATATCTAAACTTTATATAGGATCTACAATGGTGGAGTTACCGATACAGTTCTTAAGCATAGAGAAGTGGAAAACAGGATGAACGACTGACAAGTCTGTGGGCAACTCCAGCTCATAAGCTACTTTCCCAACATGACTCAAAATTCTATAAGGGCCAATATATCGGGGACCAAGCTTCCACTTCTTGCCAAATCTCTTTAACCCTTTCATTGGTGAAATCTTTAAATATACAAAATTACCAACTTCAAACTCGAGGTCCCTCCTTCTCATATCTGGGTAGGATTTATGAAGACTCTGGGCTATTTTCAATCTTTCTCTAATCAACTTAACTTTCTCCATGACCTCAAATACTGCATCAGGCCCAAGAAAAATAGCCTCACCTACTTCGAACCAACCTATGGGTGATCGACATCTCCTTCAATAAAGAACCTCAAATAGATCTATTTGAATGCTTGTATGATAGCTGTTATTATTAGAAAACTTGATTAATAGCAAATGCTTATCCCAGCCACCTTTGAAATTAAGAATGCAAGCTCTCAACATATCTTTTAAAGTTTGGATGGTCTTCTCTACCTGACCATATGTCTGAGGGTGGAAAGTTGAATTAAGATGGACTTGGGTACCAACACCCTTCTGAAAAGATCTCCAAAACTGGGAAGTAAACTGAGTACCCCTATCTGAGATAATAGACAAGGGAACTCCATGTAATCTGACTAACTATTGAATATACAACTTAGCATATCCTCATCTGTATTGGACATGTGAACTGGCAAGAAATATGCTGACTTAGTTAATATGTCTACAATAACCCATATCAAATTATGATGACAATGCGATTGGGGTAAACCAGTCACAAAATCTATATTCATCTCTCGTCACTTCAAAGTGGGAATACAAAACTCTTGCAATCTACCACTAGGTCTTTGGTGCTATACCTTAACTTGTTTGCAAGTTGCACACTTAGCTACGAACTCCGCTATATCTATCTGCATACCATTCCACCAATAGATTTCTTGCAAGTCATGGTACATCTTGGTAGCACCTGAATGAATAGAATACCATGCACCATGCACCATGCACTTCTGCCATAATCCGCTTCATCAAATCATCAACATATGGCACACAAAATATACTTTTGTGTTTCAACACACCATGTCCCCCTTGAGAGAAAACTCTACCTTTTGGTCCTTAACTGACTTTTTTAGTTTGACCAAACTAGAATCTATATCTTGCTTCTTCTTCACTTCCAAAACTAGGGAAGCTTCGAAACTACTTTAAACCCAAACAATACCTTCAACCAAATTAACCAACCTAATACCTAATCAATCCAAATGATGAACTTCTTAAGATAAATCTTTCTTATCATTCTCCACTTGAGTAACACTGCCCATAGACAGTCTACTAAGGGCATTTGCCAATACATTGGCCTTGCATGGAAGGTACAACACATTCATATCATAGTCTTTCAGAAACTCTAACTATGTCCTCTGATAGAGATTCAACTCCCTCTGAGTAAACACATACTGCCAGCTTTTGTGGTCTATGAAGACATCAATATGAACACCATACAAATAGTTTCTCCAAATCTTAAAACCATATACCACTGCAGCTAATTGCAAATGATGGGTTGGGTAATTCTTTTCATGAGGCTTCAACTGTCTAGAGGCATATGATATGACCTTACCTCTCTACATTAACACACAACCCAAACCAATAATAAAGGAATCGAAATACTCCATGAAAACATCTGCACCATAAGGTAACACTAGAATTGGGGCTAATGTGAGTCTAGTCTTCAACTCTTGAAACCTCTTCTCACAGGAATCTGACCATTAGAGCTTAACTTTCTTTTAGGTCAATTAGCCAGCTAGACCCAAGAAACTCCTAATGTCTAATGGAGAGATAGTTCTAGGACAATTCTTTATGGCTTCTATCTTTTGAGGATCAACTCTAATGCCATCGGCAGAAACTAAATATCCAAGAAAGGCTACTGGTCTAAAAATTCTATAAATTCATACTTGATAATGTAAAAATTCATAAATCATCTTAACATCTAGAAATTTCAGAAATATGCATGGAAACATAAACATAATCATGTATTTAAACTTCTAAATCATGGAAAACCTCATAATATTGCAAATAATGATAATGGGTATAAACCCTAACTTAAATTTCTTGAAAAATCTATAAATAGTAGTAAATTTATAAATAAAATAAAGTTTTGGGCGCAAAGATGAAAGAATTATCCTTGTTCATAACCCCACATACGTTAATTGATGATCTTTGATGAAAGGCTCGATCTTGTATTCCTATGGATACTTTGGGGATGAATTATTTGTGTTCTTGTATTGAGAATCCTCAATCTTAGCTTATCTTAGAGAGTTAATGGAGAAATTGTTTAGTTTCTTGGAGAGGATGTATGAGCCTTGAGGTTTTGTTTAAGAGGGAATGATGAATGGAGCATCAAGTGCTCTCAAATAAGATAATTCTTCTATTTTTTGACGGATTTGGGGTTGGGTAATTTACCAAATTGCCCATTCTAAACTTTTAAACGGAACTGTTAAATGCACATTTTTTTGACCTGGGTGGCCACCATTATGAACCACTATCCTAGTTGCTCACTGGGAAATAACAACTAGAAACTAGGAACTCCGCAACGCGGAGTCATTGCGGTGCCCCTTTGGAGTGATATTTTGGCACATTGCGCGATGCGCCATTATCGCGCTTGACCTCTGAAAATTGACAACTGGGAAATTGGCCTTCTCCGCAACATGCCAATATCGTGGAGGTCCACTGGAAAATGATAATTGGGATTTGACACTGCTCGACAGCGTGCTAAGGTTCTAAATGATGATGTTTTGCGACTAAAACTTTAAATAGCCATAACTTCTTACCAGTTATCGGATTTAGGCGAATCTTATATTGTTGGAAACATAATTAAATTTCCTACATCATCCAAAGTACAAATCTAAGGAATTTCATATGAAATAAAAAACACTCATTCTAGAAGCTACTTTTTATCATTTTTGGGATGAGTTTAAGCTAGGAAAAATCCTCAGGTATTACAATATCTCTGCCTTGGGAATATTCGTCCTCTAATGTGGCTAGTTAGACTGAAATTTTTGAGGAATCTGAGAGCATAAGATACCATGCACAACTATAAAGAACTAATAAGATCAATCTAAATCATTCTGAGCTTCTAAGAAATATGTAAGTGCATGAACTTACATTAGGACATCTATAGTGTTGAATATCTGATTAGAAAGGAACTAGATGAAGGAAGAGTATTACCTTCGCTAGATCTGAGTTTGCGGAGAAGACGTGAGGGTAGTTAGGTCACATATCTTCTTCTGTTTCCCAACTAGCGCCCTCAACCGAATGATTTCTCCAAAGAACTTTGACCAAGGGAAATTTTTATTTTCTTAGTCTACAGATCTGATGGTCTAAAATCTCAATTGGAATCTCTTCGTATGAAAGGCTGTTCTGAATATTTAAACTTTATATAGTATATAAAATGATGGAGTTACCGATACACTTCTTAAGCATAGAGACGTGTAATACAAGATGAATGACTGACAAGTGTGCGGGCAACTCAAGCTCATAAGCTACTTTTAAAACACGACTTAAAATTCTATAAGGGCCAACCTATTGGGGACTAAGCTACCCCTTCTTGCCAAATCCCTTTACCACTTTCATGGGTGAAATCTTCAAATACATTCTCACATATAATCTGTCAACTCTGGGCTATTCTCAATCTTTCTCTAATCAACTTTACTTTATCCATAGCCTAAAAAAACGCATCAACCCCAAGCAAAGTGGCCTCACCTACTTTGAACCAACCTATGGGTGATCTTTATCTCCTCCCATAAAGAGACTTAAACAAAGCCATTCGAATTCTAGTATGATAGCTGTTATTATAAGTGAACTCAATTAATGGAAAATTCTCATCCCAACCACCTTTTAAATCAATAACGCAAGCTCTCAACATATCTTCTAAAGTTTGGATTGTCCTCTCTGCCTGACCATCTATCTAAGGGTGGAAAGATGAACTAAGATGGACTTGGGTACCAAGACTCTTCTAAAACAGCTCACCAAAATTGGGAAGTAAACTAAGTACCCCTATCTGAGATGATAGACAAGGGAACTAAATGCAATTTGACTAACTCTCGGATATATAACTTAGCAGAATCCTCGATTTTATAGGACATGTGAACTAGCAAGAAATGTGCTGACTTGGTCAATCTGTCTACAATAACCCATATCAAATCATGATGATGACGCGATTGGGATAAACCAATCACAAAGTCCATATTCATCTCTTCCCACTTCCAAGTGGGAATACCAAACTCTTGCAATGTACCACTAGGTCTTTAGTGCTCTACCTTAACCCGTTGACAAGTTTTACACTTAGCTACGATCTCTTATATATCTCTCTTCATACTATTCCACTAATAGATTTTCGACAAGTCTCGGTACATCTTTGTAGCACCTGGCTGAATAGAATACCGCATACCATGTGGTTTTGTCATAATCTGCTGCCTCAAATCATCAACACATGGCACATAAAATTTACTTTGGTGTCGCAACACACCATCTCCACCATGAGAGAAAACCTCTACCTTTTGGTCCTTAACTAACTTTTTCAGTTTGACCAAACTAGAATCCATATCTTACTTCTCCTTCATTTCTGAAACTAGGGAAGCTTTGGAACTACTCTAAACCCAAACATTACCTTTAGCTGAATCAACGAACCTAATACCAAATCTAACCAAATAATGAACTTCTTGAGATAAATCTTTCTTATCATTCTTAACAAGAGCAACACTACCCATACATAATGTACTAAGGGTGTCTGCCACTTTATTGGCCTTGCCTGGATGGTACAACACACTCATATCATAGTTTTTCATCAACTCTAACCATCTACACTGGCAGAGATTCAACTCCCTATGGCTAAACACATACTTCATTCTTTTGTGGTCTGCGAAGACATCAACAAGAATACCATACAAATAGTATCTCCAGATCTTCAAAGCAAATAACACAATAGCGAATTCCAGATCATTGGTTGGGTAA
This sequence comes from Capsicum baccatum var. pendulum, assembly GCA_030864225.1. NCBI lineage: Eukaryota > Viridiplantae > Streptophyta > Magnoliopsida > Solanales > Solanaceae > Capsicum > Capsicum baccatum. The sequence goes on along the minus strand of CM061554.1, from coordinate 210,644,939 downwards.
TTCTTTTCATAAGGCTTCAACTGTCCAGAGGCATATGCTATGACCTTACCTCTCTGCATTAAGACACAACCCAAACTAACTCTAGAGGCATCACAATACACCACAAAATCATCTATACCACCGGGCAACGCTAGAACTAAGGCTGAAGTGAGTCGAGTCTTCAAGTGTTGAAAACTCTTCTCGCGGGAATCTGACCATTGTAACTTAACTTTTTTTGGTCAATATAGACATAGGACATGAAATAGATGAGAAACTTTAAACAAAATGGCGGTAATAGCTAGCTAGACCCAAGAAACTCCTAATTTCTGATGGAGAGATATGTCTAGGCCAATTCCTTATGGCTTCTTTCTTTTGAGGAACGACTCTAATGCCATCGGTATAAATAATATGACCGAGAAAGTCTAATGATCTAAAAATTCTAAAAATTCACACTTGATAATGTAAACATTCATAAATATCATGTTAAGACAGCTAAAAATTAATACTTGATATTGTAAACATTCATAAATAATCTTAAAATTTGGAAATTTCAGCAATATGCATGGAAACATAAACATAATCACGTATTTTAACTTCTAAATCGCGGAAAACCTCATAATCTTGCAAAGAATGATAATGGGTATAAATTATAACTTGAATTTCATAGAAAATCATATAAATTATAGCAAATTTGTAAATAAAATAAAGCTTTGTACAAAAGGATGAAAGGATTATGCTTGTTCATAAGCCCACATACCTTAATTGATGATCTTTGATGAAAGTCTCGAATCTTAGATTCCTATGGATTCTTTGGAGAGGAATTCTTAGTGTTCTTGTATTGGGAATCCTCAATCGTATCTTATCTTGGAGCGTTAATAGAGGAATCCTTGAGTTTCTTGGAGAGAAAGTATAAGACTTGGGATTTTGTTTAAGAAAGAGTGATGAATGGAGCATAAAGTGCTCTCAAATATGATAAATCTTCTACTTTTGGATGGATTTAGAGTTGGGTAATTTACCAAAATGCCCCTTCTAAACTCTTAAACAGAACTAGAAAACACATAATTTCTTGATCTAGGTGGCAACCATAATGTGCCACTATCACGGTGGCTCACTGAAAAATGATAACTGGAACTAGGCAGACTACGCGACGCAAAGTCATCGCGGTGCCCCTTTGGAGTTCCATTTTGGCACATAGTACAATGCTCTATTATCGCACTGGACCTTTGGAAATTGACAACCGGGAAATTGGCCCTCTCCGTGATCCACCAATATAATGGAGGGCCACTGGAAAATGACAATTGGGATTTGACACTGCTCCGCGGTGCGCTAAGGGTCTAAATAATAGTATTTTGCAACTGAAACTTTAAATAGTCATAACTTCTTACCCGATTATCAGATTTAAGTGAATCTTATATCGTTGAAAATATAATTCAATTTACTACTTCATGGAAAGTTCAAATCTAAAGAATTCTTCACGAAATAAACATCGCTTATTCTAGAAGATACTCTTTATCATTTTCAGGACGAGTCTATGCTTGTAAAAATCACAGGGTAATACAACCTTAGACATTATTGCTTGAGATTGAAATACAATAAAGGGAAAAATTTCCTATCACGTCTTATAGCCTCTCCTTTATAAGTGTTGTGCGCTGCACACCCATAAAAGAGACTCTTCTTAAAAACGATATTGTGAACACCCAACTAACCATTAACCTAGGCTTTGATACCAACTTGACAGGACCCGAACCCCGGGCCATATTGTATGGGCACATTAAGCTCACATGAATCGGAGGTCGCCCTAATAACCCATCCAAAACATCCCATCAAATGATAGGATTCAAAGGAACTCCAAGTCAAATATCAAGGTAGTAGAATTAATATCAAAAGTCAAAATTTGATTCATTATAATATCTAACTCATGCCCAAGTTCACAATTGTTCACAAAACATCTATACAAAATCGATATCAATAAATGTATATGTTGGGACAAGCCCTCGATGATTGCCAAACCAAGTCTAAGCGAGACTAAGTCTAAAGATAAGTGACTAAGGATGAATGTCATCCGAAGAAAGGAAGACCACCACTTAGCAGTCAATGCACGAACCACTTTGATCTACTAATCACTACGCAGAAAGAGAAGAAGATGCTCTGGACCCTATATATCCTTACATATATATATATATATATATATATATATATATATATATATATTTCACATGCTAAATAAGAGACCAAAGCTCAACAACATTCTTGAACATATACTCAAACACATAGAAATACACAACTTATTCATACTATGCCTCGAAGGGGATAAAATTTAACATGCATTCTCACTACACTTATTCCCACGTCATGAGGTTGACAACTCCGACCTTCCACACTTATAGATTGACCAATAAGTTATTAAGCGAGTTTCTCATCCCTTAAATAATCTTATTGGGAAAGTGGATCAAACCACACGCTATTAACACTAAGGACTTGAACCACTAGTCATCTCAATAGGAAGGAGACTGAACCAAAAGTCTCTTCATTAGACTAGGAACTCGAATCACTAGCCATTCTATTGTTCTAAGGACTCAAATAATTAGTCACTTTATCAGATGAGGTATTCCATCTTAAGAGATCTCTTTAGACTAGGAATTTAAATCATTAGCCATTTTATTAGATGAGGAACTCAAATCGCTTGTGATTTTATTGGAGTAGGAACTTGAATCACTAATCAATTCATTAGACTGGGAACTCGAATCATTCACCATTATTAGTCCATATTTGAACTGTTGACCTATTAGTTTATGCATTTAGTTTTATATAATCCATGTCACATTTTAGGGCTTTGGCTCTTTTAGCCAATTCAACACTATACATGATCAGATGGTCCTCATGGGATCCTCCATTGCTCAATAATCTCAATTGTCCAATGCCTTCATTCACTTTATCATATGATTCAATTTGTGGTCCTCAACACCCGCATAAACTATTCACATGTCATTATCAACATTTTATCTAAATTTAACCACATTGGATTCTATACACAACTCATGCTCATTTACATGTATAGAGCTTTACCCTCTCATTATCCATCAACGAACAAGATTACCAATTTCACAATTCATGGATCATAATGCCTTTACAATATCATTTACCAATTATTCATACTTATTTGGGCCATTGCCCTAGATCAACACATTATCAATAATATAGCTAGTCATTTCACCTAGATAATTTTACAACCACCTTATATCCATGCCTTTACCAAGGCGATATTCTAAGCAACAATTATTAACATTATGGGTCCACTATGATACACTCACTAGAGATAACATGGAAAACAAAGGTCACTACCTTCAGCAAAAATTCACCCTTAGAACATTTAGCATATAATCACCGATCCTAAATAGTTTGCATTATAATTCTAAGGCAATTTACATGATCCTATTTAATTTTAGATTACAACAGTAAATAATCAATGAACACTACATTCAACATGTCAAGAAACTACATAAAGACCCGATTCATAGGGTCCATGAATGCAGCTAGGATGTTAGTCAATCCAAAAGACTTTTCCAAAAATTCTTAGTGACCATACCATTTTCAGAAAGCGGTCTTGGGAATATCCAATTCCGTAAATACCAACTGGTTAGAACATAAAAGAATTCCAATATTAAAGAAGAATTTAGAACCCTAAAGTTGGTTAAGAGATCGCCAATCCTAAGGAGAGGATACTTATTATTCACTTTGAACTTACTTAGCAATTAATAATCTATAAACATCCAAAGAGACCCCTCTTTCTTATGAAAGAAAAGCATAAGATCACTCCACGGAGAAAAACTATGGAGAATAAGGACTTTATCAAGAAGATCCTTCAATTGATATGTAGCAAACTTCATATTTCATTGGAATACATAACCCCAAATATCTTCTATATCTCATCTACAAAACCTTGATGATCCTCCTCAACCTTCAAGACAATAACGATTGGGGGATTTAACTTGATGCACTACCCAACTCAAGTAAACTCAGGTGAAAGATTAACAAAATCAATAAGGAAAGGATGGCGATACTGAGAAACCATAAAATAAGTAAGCAAATCAATGGACCAGCAGAACTCAGCATTAGAAATATCCCCTTGTCGTGACTGAGAATGAGTCTCACCAACTAGAGTAGGATCAATTGGTATTGATGGAAGCTTAAGTGGAGTAGCACAATAAGGAGATAGGACCCTGGATCAAGTTTGTACTTCATAGGAGGGGTGAGTTCCCTCGATATTCCACTCAGGTGGGTAGAAGTAACAGAAAATTTTCTACGAACATCATATATAGACGGAGGAACGATCTAAAATGCGAGTAAAAAAGTGTTAAAAAAATCTCAAGAACCTAGGTCGATAGCCCAAAATAGAACACAAGAAAAGTAAAACATTCCTAAATGCCTTATATCCTCCCCCTTATAAGTGTGGCACGCTACAAACCCATAAAAGAGACTCTACTCTATATGGCTTTGTGGAACCCAAAGACAATGAACCTAGGCTCTGATACGAATCTTGTCGAGACCCAAACCTAGGCCTAGACGTGATGGGTATCTCAAGCCCGCTGAGGGATGAAGACTACCCCTACTGCCTATCTTAAAAATAACCCTAACCACATTGGAGATATTCAAACATGATAAGATAGATAATGTAAAAATTAAAATTTGTTCAAAAAGCCAATAACATCCACTCCCACAATCTTTTACACAAATGCCTCGAAGGAAAAAGTGAACATCAATCTATGTTAGGACATGCCCCTGACTATAGACAAAAAGAACTCAAGATATCGTCAGTGATATAAGAAAACAAACTATGAAATGACAGCCTTCTGGAGTATGGAATTTCACCACTTTAAGTAACTCAGTTGACTTTCTAATCCACCTAACATTGCACAGATGTAGATAAAGTGCCTTTGGTCCCTACATTATGAAATAATATTGGTCCTTGTATGGTTAATGGGGTGAGCGCTAGCATGAAACTCAGGGATAAGGGGATAAAAAATGTCATCATTACAAAAATAATCCAAAATCAATGAACATGTTCATATATATATATATATATAATATTGTGTTAGGGAACAAGGTTTAGCATAAGGTTTAAAATAATTAAGCTGGACTATATAGCTCTGCCGTCATAATAAAACACTAATGGGCTATATGGGTTCTACTCTATTTACTGAAAGGGCCCAGTACGTGTGGCCATAAGAAACAGAGTTATCCAAGGAAGGTTATGGAATGTCGAGACCCCATGCTATACCTAGATATATTTATATATAGTGTGAAATTTACACACGATCATCATGACCCCCATGCTGGAAAATGTAGTTTCCAGTATTGGTCCTTGTGGAACCTCCACCTTCACGGTAAGCTACACAACTCCACATAACCCATTTAAAAACCACAGAGTCCTTTAAGGTATTAACATGTTTGGCATCATCATACCTATTTAATCTTGCAAGATAATCCATGTAAGATAGGGGAATGCCTCAACCCTCATTCATCCTTAAGTTGGGGGAATGCCTCGACCATCAATTGACTCCTAATTTACATATTCAAACCATTTGTGTCCTGTTAACCTCTTATGCAATGCCTTAGTTAAATAAGTGGGAAAAATCATATTTCAAAACCTATAATGCAAGTGGGTTAATCTTAATACCAAGTCCAATTCAAGTTTCACGAAGTTGGGGGAATACCACAACCACCTTCTCCCTATTACTTATTAAACCATTTTGGGGGAATGCCATAACCCCATCATAAATTCCGTACACATGTACCTAATGAGTTCAATAATCAATAATTCTAAGAATGAATAATTCATAAAAACATGGAAAAATCATTTACACAATTTTTATCCAATACCCCAACCCATCATTCAAAACCTACTATCAAAATCATGTTAATACCAAATAAATTCATGGCGTAATTAAAACATCAGTTTAGTGCCTTAATCACCAAGAAATTTTAAGAAAAGATTATCTTTGAGTCCCTAGATGTCCAATATTGAAACCCTAGCTTTATCTTTTATTACGGAATTTCAGAGAGAAGAGAGTAGTGTTTTGATTTTATAATTAATGATAATGGGTCATATTAGTGTTTTTAAGTTTTAGGAGAGGAGTTTGGGGCGACTAAAAGACCAAAATATTCCTAAAGATACCAAAAATTTGTAGAAATTCTTTAGTTGATGACTAGGGTTGACAACCCATCAGTTTGGTGACATCTCCTCACCCTAGTCGTCACTGGCAAGCTGGATTTTTCTAATTACTGCTTAAGGCTAACGACTTGAGCTGAAGGCTCATCACATTAGTCATTACTTGGTTGACTGCTCGTCGTCCTAGTCATAACTTTTCAATAGACAAACACTGCCAAGTACAATGAGCATAACTTTTTACTGCGATATCAGATTAAGGTAAATTCAAATGTGTTGGAAATAAGACTCAAAGATATTTCATTTGGTAAATAGTAGGCCGCCTATATCTGTATATTCAAAAAGTAATGATCACTGGAAGTTTTCCCTAATAGGTACACTCACTAAAAGTCATTCGATAGTGAGCTTCTTAACCCATCTTTGAGTTAGGATATTTTTATGGTCCCATTTTACCTCCAAAGGTGTTCCAACACTAAATAATTGGCCATCACACTTATGTTGACATAGAATTATTTCATTTGGGTTTATACATGTAGCAACAATGATTCACATTCTAGCTTGAAGATGTTGGGTGTCACACCTTATTTAACTACTAGTAATCTAAACACATTTTTGGAGTACTATATTTTTTGCAGATGAATAAAACTAGAGCACTCTATGTAGAAACACTAGTCTTGATGAACTCCTTATCAAAGTTGTCCTTGAGTTGCTCCATTAACTCTTTAAGCTTAGTAAAAAACATAAAGTAGGGGAGGAATGGAGATGGGCTAGGTATGTAGAAGAATATCAATTCTGAACTCTATTTTTCTATCTAGAGATACCCCAAGTAAATCCTCTGGGAATAATTTGAGAAACATATTGACTACGTAAACTGACTAAATAGTTGGGGTTTCAGAATTAGTATCTTTATCTCGAGCTAAGTTGTAGATACTCCCTATTAATATTAACTTCTTGGACTTAATATAGGAGATAAAACGTCCAATGGGAAATACTGGACTACCCTTCCACTCGAGGACTAACTTGTTAGAGAAGTGAAACTTCACCACTCGGGTGCAAAAATCAACAGTTTGTAGCATGAATGATGCCAACCCATTCTAAGGAACACATCAAAATCTACCATATCTAGCTCTATTAAATATGATAAAGTGACTCTATAGAGGACTACAAATGGGCACTTTTGTACACCCGTCTAGAGACAACTAACTAACCAACTAGAGTAGAAATTGAAAAGGTTTAGAAAGACTCCTGGGACATACAACAAAGTTCACAACAAAAAAGAGGTCTCAAAAGAGAGGGTTGACCTTGAATATAATAACAAATAAAAATCAAATTATAAAGCCACAAATAGGGCCACATAAGATAGAGTGGACCCTAGATAAAGTAAACAATATACATCATGAGAAAAGAGTTTCATTGTACCAGTCACGATATCAGGCGATGCCTCAAACTCTAATTAGGTAGTGAGAGCACAAGCAGTTGCAACTAGCACCGAAACAAGATGGTGTATCTTTTGGTGCTAAGGCTGATGATGAATCAACTTAAACCTTTTTTTCCCTAGAGGCAACCTTACCAATAAGATAGGTTTAGAGCAAGTTTTCTAGATGACCATAGTTGAATCGCCTGTCCATCCCCTCATCACAAAAGCCCTAGTACAATATGCGACAAAATTTGCAGAAAGAATATGATGGAGATATCTGAGACCTACTAGCCTAAGATTGGGCACCCTGTGACCTAAAGTTATTGCCACCTTGGAAACGCTTGTGACCTAATGGATTTGGGTAGTGAGCACTAGCTGTCGAGTAAGACCTAGAGTTGCCTAACTTCTTCCTGGGTCATTTCCCCCATCCCTACCACTCTACTATTGGCTACACCCTTCTCAGGGAACCTATACTTCCTGCGTTGCCTCCTCACTATTTAAGACTACTTCTTTTTCTATTACTCTAACTGTTATATATACACAACCAACCTTAAAATAACTATATATTTGATTAATAGGGTAGCCTTACTCTCAAAGATCCACTCACATGACAATCCTGAAGTGAACTCTCTTATCCTATACTATATATTTGACACTATCTCCAAAGAATACTGAGATAACTGGTAAAACTTCAAGACATACTCCTTGATTGACATCTTTCCTTGTCTTAGATTAAAAAACTCCTCTACCTTTGCTTCTCTTAACTCCTGAGAAAAGAAGCGATCCGGGAAACCATTATAGAAATCCTTCCTTAGAACTGACTCATCACCGTCACCCCTCTCTTGATCCCATTCTTTGTACTATTGGTATACTATGTCCATTAATTTATAGGCTGGAAACTCTATATCCTCATTGTTCGTGGAATGCATAATTTAAAAGATTTTCTCTATCTCATCAAGAAATCCCTGAAGCTCCTTCTTCACCTTAATAATAGTAAAGGTCGGAGAGCTTAACCTTATGAAATAGCCAACACTTGTGGCATCAGAATATGGAGTAGCAGATACAGCATGCTCAGCCTGATAAGTTACTAAGTGAGATAACATATGAATTGACTGAAGAAACTAAGCATTCATCATGTATCCTGGAGAGCTTGAGGGGGACTAAAGGGAACTAGTGGAACTATAGAACATTCAAAATTGAACCCCTAGATTAGGTTTGGACCGCATAAGTAGAGCATGTCCCATTATCATAATACCTATTTGGGACAAAGGAATTTTTGTGAGTATCAAATCATAGAGGTATGATCTGTAAAGTGAAAAAAAAAAGTAGAGGTAATTCAGGACCTTAAACTCTACAACTTGAAAAAAGAACATAAGAAAGAGAAAAATTCCTAAATGCCTTGTAACCTCTCCCTTATAAGTATGGTGCTACACACCTTTAAAAAGACTCTACTCAACATATTTTTGTGGACTTTAAAGCAACCATAAACCTAGGGCTCTAATACCAACCTGACATGACCTGAATCAGGCCTAGCATGTTGGGTGCCTCAAGCCCTACTCATGACCAGAGACCACCCCCATGCTTTAACTATTACCTCTCTACACCTTATATTAAATGAATTGTAAATATATAACAAGATAGAATAGAATAACCATAAATTAAATATATTAAAATGGTGTCAACCCTAATACCAATACAATTTGTAGGGCTAACACCAATGCCGACACTGGCCATGCCTATAGAACACAAAGACTCAATTTAAAAGTAAAACAATATCCAATCGGGACATGCCCCCGACCATAGCTAAACAAAATGTCCAAGAAATAACAAAACTATGTAGAGAAATCCATAACATGAAATAGTGCCTTCAAAAATAAGGAAGTTCAGCACTTCATTCTGATAAAAGTTGTCCCCCAATAAAGCCAATGAGTAGGAGGAGAAGTATGGCAAGTTCCTATATCAAATGGTGATACAGTTCTCGAAAAAGGGTTAGCACGTGAACACTAGCATACAATAAGGAGTAAGAATAAAATAATGCCAACATTTAAAACTAAGTAAATAACCACGTGTAGTCACATTTATACATATATATATGTATGTATATATATACATACATACATACATATATATGTAATCCATGACCAGTAAGGGAACTTCGTTTAGCATGCATTTAAAACCATTAACCATGGTTTATGTATATTAACTGTCCTAAGACTACCCATGAGCTATATGGGTACAATATTACCCTTGAATGGGCCCTAATGCGTGTAGCCACACAAAGTGGAGATATAATAGGGGATGAGGATTCCCATGTACCCTTCATCCTTCATGATACCTATATATAAGTATAACTAAGGGCACTCTCATGTACCCCACAAGTATATTATCATCATGACCAATACTCAGATTGGCAAACATGAGTTTTTAGTGTCTGTCCATCGGACTCACACATTCACAGTTAGCTATCAAACTTTTCATTATTTCCTAATTAAAATATTTAGTGCACATCCAAACCACCAATTCGATATATTAATAACCAAGGGATTATAAAGTGGTATCATCATACCGACTATATCTTGTAAGCAACTTCACAAGATAACACTTAGAGACTCTCATTTATCCCACAGTTTTCATTATTAAAATTACTTGGGGGATTCGCATATACCCCCATAAGGTTTTTTATTTAAACTAAAGCCACGGAAACCAAGGCCTTACCATTTAACCATTTAAATAATCAAAACCAACTTTAAGTTCCATTACTATATTATGCATTGCAAATTTTTCAATGAAAGTACAACTATGTTACAAAACCATTCTTATAGGTATTTTATAAAACATATTGAGGGCATACAGTTTCCCAAACCAAAACCAAGTACCACTTTACTATTTGCATGCAACCAAAATTCCAAACCATAAATATAACATGAAAACCATAAGTACAAACATGGGAAAACATTATCCAAAAATTAACCAAAACCCCAACACATATTTAAAAACCCAAATCATACAACAATAAAACTATGAAAACCATCCAAGAAAATAAAATTTTAGTTTGAAGTACAATGAGGAAGGAGTAACATGCCTTAGATACTAAAGAATATAGAGAGATTTTCTCTCGAAAACCCATGATTGAATCACCTTAAGGAAACCCAGGCTTCTTTCTTGAACAAAAATCTTGAGAGAGATTTAAGATTGTTTAAAGTGTTTTTGATAGAGAATAATAGTGTAAATGAAGTTCAATAGTGTTTTAAGTCGTTAGGTTAAAAGAAGTTAATGGGGAAATGTCCAAAATACCCTCAGTTTAAAAGTTGAAAAGAGAACGCATATAGGTATAGTTTGGGCACCTCCCTCATACCGTATCATATGAGTAGTACCCCTAACTCGTACCCTAGATAGTATCTCAGGCACTTGACATATTTAATAATAGTATTTGCACTACTCTTCTTGTATTATCTCCATACCACTCATATTGAGTCTAGTTGTACCTTGGATAGTAAATGAACTACCACACATAATTATCATATAACGTGGGCTACTAAGTTATTCAAAACCTAGGAAATTTTGTAGAGTAAAATTTTAGGTACTTTAGATATGTTCTCACTTCCACTTTGGAATGGATAACCTTTGAAGTAAACCACCAGGTCTTATATGCTTGGCGTTTACCTGCTGACAACATAAGTAATGTGCCACAAAATCTGCTATATCACACCTTATACCACCCAGCTAGTAATGCTATCTCAAATCTTAATACATTTTAGTCACACTGGATGAATAAAATATTTAGAATAATAAGACTCCTTTAAGATCAACCTAATTCAATCACCCACTCTCAGCTCACAAACACTAACCCCAATCCTTAAATAGCCATCTGCATCAAGAGAGGCTTGCTTATCCTAACCACTAAATACCTTATCTAAAACCAACCTCAATCCAACATCATAGAACTGAGGATCTCGAATTTACTCCATCAAAGAAGACCTAGCCTCGACAAATACCAAAACATGCCCAAGTATTAAAATATCAAGTCTAACAATCTTGTTAGCAAAAGACTGAACCTCTAAGGCCAAAGGACTATGAAATACCCTAGGTGTTTGTCTTTAAGAAAGCCCAGATCTTTGATCTTACTGCCTAAGTTACAACTCAAGTTACAATTAGTATAGTTTCTATATGGGTCTTTAAGTCCCAAACAAAGGCAGACCAGTTTGCTAGCCTGATGTTTCTATTGTGGCTGTTACTGATCACACCGAAGCTATACCTTTTATCTGAATATATGCAGTCACTATCAGATATAGAAATACAACAAAGGTTGAGGTTGAATCTGAAGGGAATACATGGAATTGTGGCTATTACTTATTGTAATCAACGGTTAGAACTGGAAAAGTAAATTGTAGTGACAATAAAGAGCAAGTAAATAATATTAGCTCTGGTTTTAATTTAGTCATAGTGAAATACAAGGCTTCTCGTGCTTAATCTATCTATGTAACGGCTATGCATGTAGAGTCTGGTAAGATAAGTATCACCAACTTCCTCTTAGCACCATTTGGTAAATTTCACTCATCTCCTTTTAATCTCAGAGTATTTCATTAAAATTCCTTACAACAGACCCTAGTTATATCTCTCTGCTCTCGGTCTCAAGTTGATTATATAGGAGTTAACTGGCTTAAGAAGTTAGTATAAGTAAGTTTATTTTGATAATCAACCCCACATACCCATTGTGATTTCCTTTTCCCAATTGCTACCTCCCTCTCGAGTTTGTAGTGAATATAGGTTGGATCCTAACGTGTGCACCCATTAAGATATAAATAAAAGCAAGGGAAACCCAAATAAATGAAACAATAATAGTCTAGAAGGATTGAATATTTACCCTACTTTATTATATAGCCAGGGTTCCCACAACCCTAGCTATGGCAGATTAGCCACTCATGCTAGTGTACCAATTAAAAGAATTCATATTTGAAAATATTCAACAATCACACAATATCAATAACTAAAAAATCAAAAACTATTACTTAATAAACAACCGAAATCAATACAAAATAATTCCAAGACTAAAGATGGATCTCGGAATTAAATATATGTTTGTAAGTATCAATAGTGTGTAACCTTTAATATAAACACATAAATGGTATTTATAGTACATGAGGAAACCCTAAAAAGCAAAGCCCTAATGATAAAGGAGAAAAAGGGTCAGTGGCTACTTACTTGGACCATATGTGGTCCATATGTAAACACAGGAAAGTGCTAGAAACTTTTCTTGTACTGTTCAAGAGTTTTTATACTTACCTTGACTGCATACGGTCAACAAGTACTACATGCGGTCCACATGTAGACATAGGTAAGTACTAGAATTTTTTCTTCAGCTCTTTTACTCTCTAAATCTTTAATTCTGGTACTTACCTTAGTCACATAATGAAAAAAGGTACTACATACAGCCTACATATAGCTAGAGGTAAGTCCCAGCTCTTCTAATTCTTGCAACCGAGCTTTTAGACTTCATCTTATGTTATATGCTTTGGTCACACATACTCGGTAAATGCCATAAATACCTAAAATTGCTCAAGTTTCATATTTTTCTTGAACTTAGCATCCAAAACCTAGTTTGTTGCTCAACATACTAAAAACACATCATATCTAATAAAATAATCTAAGAAACTTGTATATTTTCATAGTTTTAACCGTCAAAAGTATTAAATCTCGATAGCACATCAACACCCTCAACATATAATTTTTCCATGTACTCAAGTAACACAACAAAACAAAACAAAACAAAACAAAACAAAACAAAACATGGTGCTTAACTAGGAGAATCTAAGCTATCCAAGGCAATCAAAAACACTTTAAGCTCAAACCACAATACCCTCTTCTATTAAACCTTTCAAAAATAATTGTGTTTAAATATGAAGCATAACAATATGACACACTAGAGTCAAGGTATGGCATTACATTATCAACAGACAATTGTGCATGTATATACAAGTTACACTACGCAAAATAAGTAAGTGGCTAGCAATATGACTTATGTGCCCTCACAACAAAAAAGTCTCACTCACTCATATGAAATAAATCATGTCAATGTAGGTCAGTCAAGAGACACTCACAGTAAAAAAATAAGTTTCAATCAATATACATCAAATATCATAGGTTTGCTGTTATTTTTTTACATTAGTTTTTGGATAATCAAGTAAGGATTACTGTAGGACTTTATTAGGCTTGTAATATAACTTTGGGGGTTGTTATGCTACATATAGATACCAATAATTAAGGAGCCTCTATATGAACTTTAGGAGAGACTTAATGAAAATCTTGTGCAATGTCATAACTACAAGGTACTAGATAATATGCTCATACATATCTTCTATAGGGAATTGGACCAACTAAACAGGACCATGGTTGACAATAAATCTAGTACGTCATATGTGACATTGTCATATGGTATGCCTTCAACTATGCTTGAGCAAATCACAAAGAAAAATTTGGGGTAGCACACTTGGGATACTGAGGTTTCCATAGGTTATCCCACCACCTTAATTGTGAATAAGTATAAAAGAAAGAAAGCAAAAGAGAGGGAGTGAAACATTGAGAAAATGATGACACAATTAGACCTCCTTACAAAGCATGTAATGTGTGCACCCATAAAAATGATAAATGCCATGGAATCCAAAGAATATTCTAGAAAAATGCCAAGGTGGCTTTCCCAATGGCCAATTCATACAATTTGTACATAAATAGTAGAATTTCATTAGTTTTTGAGCATAATTCATTTTTGCCCAATTCCTATTGGCCAACCCATTTTGAATTTTTCAAAAAAAAAAACCTCACAAATTGGTACAAGGATGAGGTGTAAAATCCTATCCTTATCCTAAAATTTGAAAATATCTCATTTGGAATCACAAAAATAACCCTCAATTTTCTTATTCCCACATCGATGGAAGTCTAAAATTGAATTATCAATGCCTTCTACATAAAAGGTAACTTGGTAAGCCGAAGGAGCCAAGTCTCAACGTTTGGAAAAAGCTTTGAGCATATAAGAGTTGATATTTTAGTGAAAAATTTTCTTTTTCATGAAGATCATGGGATAATCTACGTTTTCGAGTTGAATTTTTTTCGGGGGTGGTCGTAAATTTGATTTAAGATTGAAGTCCTATTTTTCTTCCCCGAAAAAGGTAAACACACATTTCCATTTTATTTTTTCTTCATTTCTTCTTAATTTCCTTCCTCTTAGTTGTAATTTATTTGCTAGGAATGTTTGTTGTAGCCAGTATCGAAAGTCGTATGATAGGTGATACATTGTTAGTCTAGTTTTATGTTTAGCTTTGACTTTCTATAAAAGTTTACTGTTTTATTTTAACTCTGTGTTAGTAATCCTTAGCTACCTTTTTATTTTAAATTAGCATGTAGTTAAGAAGTGATCTTTTTAGATTGTCTTGGTTTAATCCATAATTCGTGTTATGCATAGTTTTTTTCTATCATTATACATTGTGTAAGCTCGATTTGTTACAGCTCATATTCATCGTGTGGTTTCTTATTTTACTCAAATAGCGTGTTATAGAATTTCATAGTTCTACTACAATGATAAGTGGCTAAATGTGATCTTTTATGTTAAGATTCGAACTCACGGTTAATGGGTTTAGTTCTTCTTTTACTATGATTAACAAAGTGTAGATTTTGTCTTATGTGAATTTAGTTATAAAATTTCCATCTATTGAACTCAATCTCATGTTTACAACCTATATTTCTAAAGATTTTGTGAGACTGCAAAGATTTTGTTTATTTCCTTTTCTCTCTTTCTTTTGCTGCTAACCATGATTATAGAGAATCTTTGGCGTATTTTCTCTATTTCCCAATTATTTCATTGAAAGAATATGAACCTTCTAATAAAGACGAAATCTTTAAAATTGATTTTTGTGTTTTCCTTATATTTTGATTATCAGTGTGCCCACTAAACGAGAAAGACTGGATGAGCGTAACTAGACTGGCTACTCAAATTGTATTATGTTGTTCCATTAAGAAAGGTTGTTTTAAATATGTTTAAGTCTTGTGAGACTTTCTTTAAAATATTCATATTGCTTTTCCTTTTTTAGAAATACCCCATGTAATATGCTCTTTAGGTTCATAGATTCAAAGTTGTTGTTCTTTTTTTTTTAAATGAATAAATTATTGATTCTTTTTTCTAATAAGAATAATAATGGCAAGGAAACTTTGATTCTGTGGAGTCCTAACCCGAAGATTGAGACTTTTTTTTTCATATTATAATGATAAATGGATACTTATTCATCTTGATTCAAGAATTGTCCTTTTCTGCTATATTATGTGCATGTAGAGTAACTTAAATCTCCCATCATTATTCATGCCCCAAATAACTAAATTAGGAAAATGTTAGTGGATCCTTAAAGTATAAAATAAGGTCTTGTTTTTTCTTGCATTAGTTTTTGTGATAATTTATTTTGGTAGGATTATTGTAGTTGACATATTTTGTAATAGGAGTCTTCATTTGTTGGTCATGGGAATAATTTGGTGATATTCTATAGTAAGAATTGAATTAATGACACTTGCTTTGTATGTTGTTTATAATCCTTTCTTTTTGCATCTCTCTCATGAAATTATTTTCTTCCCTCTGTTCTAGTTGATTTTAATTTTCTCTACATTGTGATTTGATTTTGTTAAGTCAATGTCTAAGATGGGATATGTTATAAGTTATTTTCGCTTATTAATCATGCGATATTTTTTGAGTACTTGAGTTCTAAATTTTGACCTTTTATTTGATTCCCTCATTATGAACACATTATCCATCTCCCTTGTGTGAAGTTAAATTTGAGTTTACCTTTGCATTCATATACTTGAGGGTTAATATATTTGCTCGTGTCTTTTCCATGTATGCTATTGAACATGAACTTACCTTTGTTAAACTAACGCGACATATCTTTATTACCTACTATTGAATAAGTTGCATGATATTTTAGCATTCTTTTGAACATTAACTTTAGGATAGATTGATTACTTTATATTGTACTTTGCATGTAAATACATTCGAGTCCTAATTGGACTCTTTCCTATTTTTTGTATCATTGATATGGGTGGTTGAGGCCCATTATTCATGACCGCTTTCAAAGGCCCAAAAAAATTGCATATCATATAGATACAAGAAGATATAAGAAGTAATATGGGTACAAAACCCATTGAAAAAGTTTCTAAGAGACTCTAAGGTCATGATCTCATTCGTCTTGTTTTGTAATATTTCATTTAGTTATTTAGTTGCAGTTCTATTCATTCATTTGGGGATTCGAAGCTAAAGTTGTAAACAAATATAGGTGAAATATACTTTTGAAAAAAAGGGCTCGAAAATATAGTTTAGGACAAGTTATGGTCACAATTCCTAGTATTTAGATTAGGATGGGTGATAATGGGCCAAATACCAAATTAGCTTAGGAGAGTTTTATTAATTTGGGCGTAATTACTTAAGTATTTTACTTTCCCCCTTTCCTTTTTACGTGCTTGTAATACCCCATAAAAATATTACCTTATTTCAGCTCTCAGTTTTATGTTTAAAGGGTCTAAGGCTTCAAAATTTTACCAAGTGCTGGGATTTAGTCATTTCCAAACCCCTAACCATCGATGATTTTATTTTTGAACTTTCCAATCTTGGGGAATTGATTTTTGAGTTGATTCATGATCGGGGTAGTTACAAGTACATGTCGAGTGAGTTTCAGATTTTCAGACGAGCATAAGGGAATGTTTGGAGAACCAAGGCAATAGCACCACTGGGACTAGCCTACGTCGCGCCCCCTAGTACAATGCTCCAAAGCTCATGCTGCCCTCTCCCATCCGGTGCTCCAGAGCCGGTGTCTCCCCCTTCCTTTTTTGTTCAGTTGTTATTCCTCGACAGTTAAAGGTAATTTGAGTCATTGACCCTTCACCCCACTCATCCACAACATGAAATTTAGGTACTTAAAGAGCATTATTATCTCTTTATTAATCACAAATTCTCTCAATAGAAGCATCCCTTCCCTCAAGAACAAACCCTAACTCTTTCACAAGCAATCAAGGAATTCAATAATTGAACCTTAATAAATTTCCAAGAATCTTCACGAATTCATCCAGTGAGGTATGTGTAATGTTCATCCATGGGTTCCTTTCACACATTGAGTCCAACAAACCATTTTGGTGTTTTAAATTTTGAGTTTAAAATGTTCAAATTGAACTAATTCTAGAATCTATTTTTAACATAGTTAAAAGTTATGGTTACAAGTATTTTCAAGTAGAATGAATTGTATCATGTTTGAGTAATGAAACTTCCATGTCATGTTTAATTAGTTTCAAGATGAATCTTCATCTTACGAGTTTATCCCTAAAATCTTGTTGTTTTCTCATGTTTAGAATATACTCATGTTTAAGTGTATGATTTTCACATATTTTTATGAGATGCTATGTTTGGGTATTTGATCCATAATCACATATTACTATATTTTCAACTTTGATATTGCATACTCAAGTTCATTTAGTTTTGGTATATTATGAACACCCTATACTATGTGTTTTACATAATTTAAACTTGTCAAGTACCCAGGTAGTTAATCCATGACTCTTATCAGTATACTTACATGTTTTTAATCGTGATGAGCACTATCAGTTATGTAAAAATGTTTAGTAGAGTTTAGTCCATTCCAGTATTACTGTCAGTTCAGTTAGGAATAGGATTTATCATAGACCAAACTCAAGGATACAGGCTCACTGACAGTAGAGGGTGTGACCCTTAGTAGCAATCTCCGAGTTACAAAACTACATAGCCAGCATAGGATAGCGATGTCTACCTACCAGATAAGGGTTGACAAGGTATCTACCTTCTAGTTGAGGGATGACACATGTCAGTTTAGAACACCTCCCAGATGAGGGCTATTCCTTCGTCATGTGGGACACTAGTTTAGTGGATCAACATAGCTAGTGTTAGTACCCGTAGCACGGTACTGACACCTTTATATTGGGGTTATAGGTTGGTTCCCAATTATCTCAGATTGGGGCATGTCGGTTAGATGATACCTACCACGGTCTTAGTATACTATTCAATATAGTTTAAGTTAATGTTTTCTTAACCAAAGAATATAGATCCTCAGCTATTAGATTCTAGTCCTTCAGTTTATAGATTATTTCAGATATATGTTTATACTTGGGCTTGGATTCTAGATGTTATAGTTTTTTAAGCATCTATGTTCAGTTATCTCATGCTTTTTAGTTATTCCTTATTTCATAAGCATAGTACCCATTCATTTCAACCAATCCTCATCTCATATACCAATACATTCAAAGTAATCACTCCATACTTTTCTTTGCGCTATGATGTATTATATCCTAGGTTTGCACGTATTGTTTCCTGGCCGCAATTATACACCTTAGCGTAATTCAGCAGCTGTAGTGGTGAGTACTCATACATCGAGGACATGTTATGATTGTTCATTTATTTTAGTATTTCATTTTATTCAATTAATCGGAGTAAATTGTGGTTTTATCCCATCAACTGTTCAGTCAGTTTAGAGGCATTCAGGCATTCGCATAAATTGATTAGACAATCAGTCAGTTACTTTCAACTTTTATAAGAATTTTTGGACTTACGATTGATTTGGTATTTCTGTATTCAAAATTATATTTTCCTTCTCTATTTATATTCAGCATAGTTGTTATGTTCATATTTATTCAGTGCTCGTAGATGTTTCCAACTCATGGGTTAGGTTGTGGTCACATGTGATCGTAAGCACCGTTGTTGCGACTAAGGGGTAACATCAGATCATGACCAAACTTTGTATCAAATCCCAAATTTTTAAAGTGCCATAGGGATGTTGAAATCTGCATTTAGTAGAGTCTTGTGCATAGATGTGAAGTGCGCCATACTTATGGACAAGAGGCTACACGATGTTTTAGGAAAATTTTCCTTTCTTTCAGTATTCATTTTGCGTGAATAAGCATGATCTCTACTTAAACTCTTTTTCTAACTCATTCTTTATATCATTTTTAGATAATGCTTATAAAGAGAACCAACGAAAGAAGGAACGAGAATCATCCTACACCACAACTTGTTAAGGAAGATCCCATAAATTAACATCTCTCATGCTGAATTCAGAGCTGCTTTTACTAATTTATATCATTCTATAGATTCTCAGAACAATCATCAGTCTGTCGCCCCAGCTAATTTAGTGGAAAACACAACTGCAGCTAGGATTCAGGACTTTACTCGAATGAATCTTTCTTTTTTTTTAGATCCAAGTCTGAAGAGGACCCATATGAGTTGTTTGATATAGTACATAAGGTAACATATATAATGGGTGTCACCTCATGTGAGAGTGTAGAGTTGGTTACACATAAGTACTAGGACGTCTCTCACACCTAGTTTAAGTAGTGGAAGGAGGATTTTGGTGTTAATGCAAGGCTTATTGAGTGGGAGGAGTTTTCCATGAATTTTATAGATATGTTCTTCCCATTAGATTGGAGGGAGGCTAATATTCAGGAGTTCATTAACTTAAAGTAGGCTAATATGAGCATGAAGTAGTACTCGCTTTAGTTTACTCAGTTGGCGAGGTATACTCCTAATGTGGTATCTGACAACAGGTCTAGGATTAGTAAGTTTGTGTCCGGTGTAGCTAATAGCATGGTTAAAAAGCATAGGACTGCTATGGACTTATCTTGAGTTATGTTTCATTCTCAGTAGACTGGGAAAGAGAAACTTAAAGTGTAAAAGAGAGAGAATGAAAGGGCCAGAAGGGGTAATTTAACTTTTCTCAGCCCAGGTCAAAAAGTGGTAACCGTTATAGGTTTCACGAAAAGTCCTCATCCCCAGCCCTTTCTTTAGCTACTATGTTAGTTCCTAAGTTTAGGAAAGATTTTTGGGATAAAACGCAAGGATCCAAGTACTATGATAGTGTGAACGGTATTCGTACTAATCCGCTTTGTTAAAAGTATGGCAGACATTATTAGGGTGTATGTAGAGCCCATAGTGATGTGTATTTTGGATACGAAAAGCTAGGAAAAAGAGTCAGGGATTGCCCAAAGGGCGGCGAGCAGAGTCTGTCTAATCGTTCTCTAATTCCAGCAAGTCAGCCAACTTTGTAGGGTGCCACTTCCAGCGGAATGAGTGGGCAGTGTTAAATAAGTTGTATGACCCCCAGACTTGACAAGATTAGGAGATTTCTTTTGATGTGGTTATGGGTACGTTATAGTACTTTCATATCTATGTTTATTCTTTAGCAGACCTCAAAGGTTCACTCCCCTTTGTTACCCTCTATATAGTAGTCAATTTTGGTTTTAATCCCAAATTTTTAACAGAACCTTTCTAAGTGTCTACTAATAGTTACGTCTATTGTATCCAGGTGGGTTTACAAGAACTTCCTAGTAATAGTGTCAAAGAGAGTTACTTCAGTGGATTTTGTGTAGATAGAGATGACTAATTTTAATATCATTCTCGATATGGATTGTATCCACTCATGTTATGCCTCAGTTTATTGCAGAATTAGAGTTGTTCTATTTTAGTTTCCCAATGAATCAGTCATTGAATGGAGGGGTAGTACCTCTGTGTGAAGGGGTTAATTTGTTTAATAACTTAGAGCGAGGAATATAATATCTAAGGGGTGTGTTTACCATCTTGTTCGAGTCAAGGAGTCTAGTTCTGAGGCTCCAAGTATTGAGTCAATTTTAGTATTAAGGAGATTTCCAGATGTGCTCCCTAAAGACCTTCTTGGTGTTCCTCCCAAAAGGAAAATTGACTTTGGAATTAATCTCCTTCTATATACCTATCCTATATCTATTCCACCCTACAGAATGGCTCTAGATGAGCTTAAGGAGTTGAAAGAATAGTTGAAAGATATCTTAGACAAGGGATTCATTAGGCCTAGTATTTCCCTCTTAGAATGTTCACCGATTACCATTAGTTAAAAAAAGTCACAATCAAGAATAAGTATCCACTCACCAGAATTGATGACTTGTTCGACCAACTTCAGGGTGATAGTTATTTCTATATGATAGACTTCAGATTCGGCTATCATCAGCTTAGATTCAGAGAATGTGACATTCCAAAGATATCCTTTTGAACTCAGTATGGTCACTTTGAATTCTTAGTAATGTCATTTGGATTATCGAATGAACCTACAAGTTCATAGACTTGATGAACAGAGTATTCAATCAGTACTTGGATATGTTCGTCATAGTTTTCATTGATGATATTCTTGTCTATCTTTGTAGCAAGAATGATCATATAGACCATCTAAGAATTTTGTTGTATCCACTTAGAGCACGTTAATTGTTCAACAAATTCAGTAAGTTCTAATTCTGTATAAGTTTAGTAGCTTTTCTTAGACATTTTATTTTAGATGATGACATTTGAGTTGACCCCCAAAAGACCAAAGTAGTGAGAAACTAGCCTATGCCTGTCTCTCTATCAGATATCAGGAGTTTCTTATGTTTAGCTCACTATTACAGATCATTTTTTAAAGGGTTTTCTTCTATTGCATCGCTCATGTCTAGATTAACTCAGAACAAAGTCAAGAGAAAAGTTTTCAAAAATTGAAGACTCGACTTACATCAGCCCCAGTTTTGACTTTACTAGGTAATTTAGATTGATTTGTAGTTTACTGTGATGCTTCTAGAGTTGGTCTTAGTTGTGTGTTAATGTAGAGAGGTAAGTTCATAGCCTATGCCCCTATAAAGCATAAACCCCATGAAAAGAATTATCCTACCCATGATCTTTAGTTGGTGGCTATTGTTTTTGCTTTGAAGATATGGAGACATTACTTGTAACGCTCTGAAATTTGGTTTCTCAGAACACCACAGGGTACTCCATACTACAAGTAGTCCTAAGATCACCCTGGTGGCCTTCTACTAAATGTAAATATCAAAATAGGGAAATATGAATTTAAAATCATAATAAATACGGAAAACTATCTGAATTATCTGAGTATATCTGAAAATACTAATATCATCTGTCTGATCAAGCGAAGATCAAAAATCTGAATATTGCAGTTAAAATCTAAAACTAAATTTAGTATTTCGATAAGCCTCTACTGACTGAAACTAGAGAGTCACTGTAACAGGCCCCAGCTGACTTAAACTTTTTGAAATGAATACTAAATCATCTACTAATAAACTGGAAATCTGAATAGCTATGTCCCCAAACTATGAGGACTCACTAACAGTAGAGCTATAGATGAGATGCTCGAAAATAACTCACGCTCCTGAGACTGATCACTTGAACCTACACTATGAGACAATGTAGCACATAGATGTATATGTGGATCAGTACTTTGGGAATGTACGAAGCATATGGGAAAGAATGCATCAGTAAACTATATCATCATAATTTATAAAATCATTCATGGTAAATGTAAATGACTCACACAGGCTTGAGTAATCTGAAACCGAGTATGATAAATCATGAACAATAAAGCATATGATATAAACTTGTTAGACATTACATTCAGTTGAAAAATCCATTCTTTCTGAAACTACTACGTTATCTTGCCAACTGTAAAGAAATACTTTATCTCAAGACTTTAAGAATCTTAAAAAAACACAAATTCCATTACATATGCTTTTATCTTAAGTCTTTAAACCAATTAACCATTTTAAGAGTATGGAACTTCTTTGTAAAGGTTCTTCTAACCGGCATAAACTATGTGAGCATTCATGGAGTCCGGCGTCTTACCCACGTTAGGGAGAGCTGTTCTACCCTTGCCATTAGAATAAAACTTATTATCTTAAGTGAAGACAATCTTTGTCATCCATGTAGAAGTAAGAATAATCTTAATCCTATGGGTGCATGTAGTTGTGGGGCAAGAAACCTTGGTAGCAAGCATATCTCGATGCTATATACTACTCCCATTCTTATGCTCAGGATCTTAGGAAATCCACTTCAAAATAGCACAAGGGTTTACAAGAAAAACAATTCTGCTCTTTTTTTCGTTAAATCTCAAGTCATATGAATAATGTGGATTATTTATCTTAGCTTAGGATCAAATGGTCAAATCTTTATCAAAAATATGAGAATAATCTTATCATAGGTTGCTCATAGTACAAATAATCTTGAAATAGCAATCTCTAATTAGGGCTTAATGACAAATGCATTAAACTCTTGCCAAAATATCAAAATGTTGATGCTTGATAATGTAAATATTGATAAATCAACTCAAAATCTGGAAATTTCTGAAATATGCATCAAAATATGAACATAAACATGCAACTCAACTTCTAAATTACTTGAAATCTCATAATCTTATAATTATCAATATTGGGTATAAAACCTAAATTCTATTTTTGGGAAATCACATAAAATTTAGGAAGTTTGTAATTAAAATAAGTTTTGGGCACAAGGATGAAAGGGTTATTCTTGTTGAAAAACCCCACATACCTCAATTGATGAACTATATGCTAAGACTTGAATCATGGATCCCTATTGATGCTTTGGAGATGAATTCTTAGAGTTCTTGAATTGGGAATCCTTAATCTTAAACTATGAATCCTTGGTCTTGAAATATTTTGGAGAATTGATGGAGAAATTAGGTTTTCTTGGAGATAAGTTTCAGTACTAGGATTTTATTTTGAGAGAGAATTGATGAAATAAGCATAACGTGCTTTGGAATATAATTAATTATGTGTTTTACACTATTTAGGGCCTTGGGGATTGACCAAAGTGTCCCTATTAAACTTTAAATCAAAACTGAAAAAACGACCAAAAATTCCGATTTACTAGGCCACCGTGATGCACCACTATCACGGTGGATCACTGGACAAGGACGAGTGGTAACTATCCATTCACCGCGATGCTCCACAATCGCGGTGCCTCTTTGGATTGCCATTTTAGCCACTGGCACGACACGCTAATATTGCATAGGTTCACTGGAAATTACCAATGTGAAATGGGACTCCTCCGTAATGCAACATAATCACAGAGTCTAATTGGAGTTTGATAATTGTGATTTTACACTTCTCCATGACACTATATGGGCCCAAATCAGGGTGTTTTATGACTAAAACTTAGAATGGCCATAACTTGTTACTTAGTTATCAAATTTAGTTTAAAACTGGAAAATTGCACATGTAAGGAAAGTCATTCTTTCTTAAAGCTAACGCTTGACATTCTAGACATCAAAATGAGTTAAGAAAAGTATGGGGTATGATAATATCTCCCCCTTGGAATCATTCATCCTAGAATGTTGCTAGTTAGACAAAGAATACTAAGGAATTTGAGGATATATGATTGCATGCACAACTGCTAAACTTTTGAGTAATTTTGTGAGTGAATGAACTTAACTAAGGATAATTATATAGCTAAATCTTAGATTAGAAAAGAACTGAATTAAGAAAGAGTATTACCTTTTGCTAAATCTGAGTTTCCAATGAAGAGGTGAGGGTACTTGGATCGCATATCTTATTTTGTTTTCCAAGTAGCGCCCTCAATAGACTGATTTAGCCAAAGAACTTTGACTAAAGAAACTTCTTCATTTCTTAGTGTATGGATATAATAATCTAAAATCTCGACTGGAATCTCTTCGTAACAAAGGTCATTTAGAATATCTTAGCTTTCTAATAGAACTACCATAGTGGAGTCCCTGATGCACTTGTCAAGCATAGAGACGTGGAATATAGGATGAATGATTGATAAGTCGGCAGGAAACTCAAGCTCATAAGACATTTTCCCAACACTACTCAGAATTCTATAAGGGTAAACATACCGGGGGCTAAGCTTCCCCTTTTTGCCAAATCTCTTCGCCCCTTTCATGGGTGAAATTTTCAAATATACTAAATCATTAACTACAAACTTGAGGTCCCTTCTTCTCACATCTGCATATGATTTTTGACGACTATGAGATGTTTTCAATCTTTCCCTAATCAACTTAACTTTCGCCATAGCTTCAAACACTATGTCAGGGCCCAACAAAGTGGCCTCACCCACTTCAAACCAACTATGGGTGATATATATCTCCTTTCATAAAAAGCCTCAAATGGGGCCATCTATATACTAGAATGGTAAATGTTATTATAAGAGAACTCAATCAATGGAAAATGCTCATCTCAACTACCTTTGAAATCAATATCACATGTCCTAAACATATATTTTAAAGTTTGGATAGTCCTCTCTACTTGACTATCTGTCTGAGGGTGGAAAACTGAACTAAGATGGAATTAGGTTCCAACACCCTTCTGAAAAGCTCTCCAAAATTGGGATATAGACTGAGTTCCCCTATCTAAAATGATATATAAAAGAACTTCATAAAGTCTAACCATCTCTCAGATATATAACTTAGCATAATATTCAGCCATATAAGATGTGTGAACTGGCAAGAAATACACTGACTTAGTCAATCTGTCTACAATAACTTATATTGAATCATGCTGATGACACAAACAGGGTAAACCAACCACAAAATCCATATTGACCTCTTCCCACTTCTAAGTGGGGATACCAACTCTTGCAACGTACTACCAGGTCTTTTGTGATCTACCTTTACCTCTTGACAATTTGTATAATTTTCTACAAACTTTGATATATTTTTCTTTATACCACTCCTAAATAGATTTCCCATAAAATGTCATACATCTCGGTGGCTTCTGGTTGTATTGAATAATGCACGTCATGTGCTTCATCCATATTTCTTTGTTTTAACTCATTAACACATGGAACACATAATATAATTTGGTATCTTAACATACCATCTTTCCCTTGGGAGAAAACCTCCACCTTTAGGTCTTTAACTCCTCCTTCATTTTGACTAAACTAGAATCCGTAGCTTTTTCTCCTTCACTTCCAAAATTAAGGAAGATTCGGATCTACTTTTAACTTAAATTTTCCCTTCAGTTGAGTCAACTAATCTACTTCATAATCTAACCAAACAATGAACTTCCTGAGCTAACTCTTTCTTATTATCCTCCGCATGAGCCGTACAACCCATAAACAACCTACTAAGGGTGTCTTCCACTAAATTATCCTTGCCTGGATGATACAACACACTCATATCATAATCCTTCAACAATTCTAGCCATCTCTTCTAATGGAGATTCAACTCCCTCTAGGTAAATACATACAACAAGCTTTTGTGATCTGTGAACACATCAACATGCACACCATACAGATAGTGCCTCCAGATTTTAAATAAAAATACTACCGCAGCTAGCTCAAGATCATAGTTAGGGTAGTTGTTTTTGTGAGGCTTCAATTATCTAGAGGCATAGGATATGATCTTACCTCTCTGCATCAACACACAACCCAAACTAACTCTAGAGATATCACAATAAATAATAAATCTATCCATACCATCTGGTAGTGCTAAGACTGAGGCTGTAATGAGTCGAATCTTCAATCCTGAAAACTCTTCTTACATGAATCTGACCAATAAAATTTAATCATTTTTTGGGTCAGTTTAGATATAGAGGATATAATATATGAGAAACCTTTAACAAAATAGCAGTAATAGCCAGCTAAACCTAAGGAACTTCTAATGTCTGACGAAGAAATATACCTAGGCTAGTTTTATACTACGTCAAGCTTTTGGAGATCGACTCTAATGCCATCGATGAAAGTAATATGACTGACAAAGGCTACTGATCTTAGCCAAAATTCACACTTTCTTAATTTGGTGATCAATTGATGATCTCTAAGAGTTTGCAAGACAAATCTAAGATTATCTAAATGGTCATCCTCACTATAAGAGTACACAAGGATATCATCTATGAATACTATGACAAACATGTATAGATACTATTTAAACACTCAATTCATGAGGTCCTTGAAAGCTGTTAGGGCATTGGTTAGCCCGAAAGACATGATTAGAAACTCAAAATGAGCATAACGAGTTCTGAAAGCTATTTTTAGAATATGATATTCCCTTACTTTTAGCTGATGACAGCCGGATCTAAGGTCTATATTTGACAAATACCTTTCACCTTGGAGTTGATCCAACAGGTCATCAATTATAGAAAGAGGACATTTTTTCTTGTTTGTGACTTTATTTAGCTGACCATAGTCAATGCACACTCGAAAAGAACCATCTTTATTTTGCATGAATAGTACGGGAGTGCCCCAAAGAGAAATAGTAGGTCTTATGAAACCTTTATATAAAAGATCTTTAAGCTGCTCCTTTAACACTTTAAGTTCGGCAGGAACCATCCAATAAGGAGGAATGGATAATGGGTTGAGTATCTGGAAGAAGGTCAATACCAAATTCTATCTCTCTATTGGGAGGTACTCCTCGGGGATATTCTGGAAAAACTTCAGCAAACTCATTGACCACTCGGAAGGATTGAATTTTTAAAGTCTCAAACTTAAGTGTGTTGAACTCAAACTTGATGATCGATACACCCTTTGGAAATCAACTTTCTAGATTTATGATAAGATATGAAATGACTTTTAGGAGATAATGAATTACCTAACTACTCAAAGATTGGCTCATCTGGAACTGAAAATTCACCACGAGTGCAACAATCTATAGATGCATATTAGGAATAAAGCCAATCCATACCAATAAGAAGATCAAAGTAAACCATATCTAACTCTATTAGGTCTACTAACATTACTTTATGAAGGATAAAGATAAGACACTTTCTATAGATTTTTTTAGCAACAACTAACTCACCTACTGGGTAAAAACAAAGAAGGGCTCACGAATCTTTTTAGAACTTATCTCAAAATTTACTGCAACTAATGGGGTCATATAAGAAAAACTCGACCCAGGTTCTAATAACACATAAACATTAAGGTTAAAGACACAAAGTATATCAGAAACAACATATGGTTAATCCTGTTGCTCCTGATAGGATGGCAAAGTATAAAATCAATTCTGGCACTGACTGTCACAGGTACTGGATAATGTGCCTTAAAGAGAAGCTGGGCAACCTAGATGAGCTAGTGTACTAGTAGCCACTATTCCTACCTTTTTCTGGGTGTAGGCATAGATAAATTATTTTGAAAGTGTGAACAATTTCCTCCTTGAGATTTAGCCTGGCCATACACAAAATGCCCTGTTCTAGCCTTCTTATTTACTCTCTCTCTTTCTATCAACTTCTCCACCTCAATCTATTAAATATGCATCATTAATATAGTAAGTTCCATGCCTCAAATAAGCATATAAGTCCTACGATCCTTAACTACTAACCCAGCAACACCGTTCACAAACTTACTCATGCTTACCTAGGGTCAGCCTTCTGATCAGGGGCATACTTTGACAACTGATGAAACTTGAGGAAATACTCCATAACTATCATTGATCCCTAACTTAGGTTCATGAACTCTTCTATCTAAGCTTCCCTAATCTTACGTGGGAAGAACTTGTCTAAAAATGCATCCTAAAATATCTGCCAAGTCATAGGAGCTGCATTCTCCCCTCTACTTTTCTTCCACATTACTACCCAATCATATGCAACATTCTTCAGCCTATAGTATGCCAATTCTACACTCTCCTCTTCATAAATATGCATAATTTAGGTAATTTTCCTCACCTCATATAGATAAAACTATGGGTGCTCACCTGCTTTTGACCTAAAGAATTTCGGCAGGCTTATTCTCATAAAATCTCAAATTCTAGTTGTGGATAACTCCTTATCTTGCTGAAGTGGGACTTCAGCCTGATGGTTTCCCTAAACATTAGCTGTCATAGCTTGGGCCAATGCCTGAAAGATAGCCCAAAACTTTCCATGTGACACATTCTCATTCTAAGGATTTGTGGGCTGAGGTGCGTTATTATAATTTTTGTGTGCATTAGCTCGATGAGGAGGCATTTTTTGTCATGTAAAAGCATGAGTTAAAAGAATATAGAGAGACTAAATACACGATAAATTATGAAAGAAGATATGATTTCCTAAAATGCTCCATAGCCTCTTTCTATAGATGTGGCGTGCTTCACATCGATGATCAAGACTTTACGTAAAGCAGATTGTATGAATCCCTAGGATTCTCTAAACCTTAGGCTCTGATACCAGGTTTATAATGCCTTAAAATATGATTTTCCAGGATACCACACGGTGCTTCAAACTACAAGTAGTCCTGAGCTAACCCTTCCCGCCTTCTACTAAATCTGAATCTCAAACTAGGGGAATATGAATGTAAAATCATAATAAATGAAGGTATGAATTATCTGAGTATATCTAAAAATGCTTATCTCATTAGTCTGATAAAATACTAAAAATCTAAATACTGCATTTGAAATATAAAACTGAATCTAGTAGTCTGACATGCCTCTACAGAGTGAAAATAGAGAATCACTGGGACAGGCCCCAGCAGACTCAAACTGTCTAAAATGAATAATGAATCATATGCTAAGAAGCTAGAAATCTGAATACCTAGGTCCCAGAACTATGAGGACTCACCAACTGTAGAGATGTAGATGAGATGCTCAGAAATCACTCACAGTGCTGAGACTTAGCACCTAAACCTACATTACGAGACAATGTTGCACATAGAAGTATATGTGGATTAGTACTTTGGGAATGTATTGAGTATATGGGGGTGAATGCAATAAATAAATAATATCATCATAATTTATAAAATGATGAATTATAAATGTAAATGACTCACATAGGCTCTAGTAATCTTAAAATGAGGATCATAAATCATGAACAATAATGCATATAGTATA
The DNA here is from genome assembly GCA_030864225.1 of Capsicum baccatum var. pendulum. Classification (NCBI taxonomy): domain Eukaryota; kingdom Viridiplantae; phylum Streptophyta; class Magnoliopsida; order Solanales; family Solanaceae; genus Capsicum; species Capsicum baccatum. The sequence continues at coordinate 210,614,776 of CM061554.1, read as the reverse complement.
AATATTTTTAGCCACTACATTCAGTTCCAAAATCTGTTCATTCTGAAGCTACTACGTTATCTTATATACTGTAAGGGAAATACTTTATCTCAAGACTTTAAGAATCTTAAAAAAACACATATTCCAATATATATGCTTTTATCTTAATAAATGAAACCAACAGACTATTTTAAGTGTAGGGGACTTATTTTGGAAAGTTCTTCTAACCAACATAAACCATGTGAGCATTTAGGAAGTCAAACGTCTTAGTCGGTTGGAGAGAGCTGTTCTACCCTTGCCATCAAAATAAATCTTCTTATCTTAAGGGATCACAATCTTAGTCATCAAAGTAGAAAGGGAAATAATCTTATGCTAAATGCTATTCCCACTCTTAAGCTCAGGATCTTAGGAAATCCACTTCAAAATAGCACAAGTATTTACAAGAAACCCAATTATTCTCTTTTTTTCTTTCAATATCAAGTCATATAAAAAATGTGGATTATTTATCTTAGCTTTGGACCAAAACGTCAAATTTTTATAAAAGATACGAGGATAATCTTATCATAGGGTCCTCATAGCATAAACAATCTTGAAATAGCAATCGGTAATTTGGGCTTAATGACCCATGATAATAAGTTATGTCAAAACATCAAAATGTTCATGCTTGATTGTATAAATACTGATAAAACAACACAAAATCTTGAAATTTCTGTAATATGCATGAAAATATGAACATAAACATGCAACTCAAGTTCTAAATCACTTGAAATCTCATAATCTTATAAATAGCAATATTAGGTATAAACCCTAACTTCAATTTCATGGGAAATCATATAAAATTCAGTAATTTTATAATTAAAATAAGTTTTGGGAGTAGGGATGAAAGGATTATCCTTGCTAAAAAACCTCACATACCTCAATTGATGAACTAGATGCTAATACTCGAATCTTAGATCCCTATTGATGATTTGGATATGAATAGTTAGAGTTCTTTAATTGGGAATCCTTAATCTTAAACTATGAATCCTTGGTCTTGAAATATTTTAAAGAATTGAAGGACAAATTAGTTTTTTTTGGAGATAAAGTTTGAGCGTTAGGATTTTCTTTTGAGAGAGAATTGATGAAATAAGTATAAAGAGCTTTATAATATGCTCAATGATGTGTTTTACATAAGATGGGGCTTTGGGGATGACTAAAGTTCCACTATCAAACTTTAAATCGGAATTAGAAAAATGACCAAAAATCCTGATTTACTAGGCCACTGTGATACACCACCATCGTGGTGGCTAACTGAAAAAGGATGAGAGGGAACTGTGAGTTAACCGCGATGTGCCATAATCACGGTGCCCTTTTGGATTGCTATTTTGTCCACAGGCACGACGCGCCAATATCGCGTAGGTTCACAAGAAATTGCAAAGTATGAATTGGGACTCCTCTGCGATGTTTCATGATCAAAGAGTCTTACTGGAATTTGATTATCATGATTTTACACTTCTTCGCGATGCGCTATGGTCTCAAATCATGATGTTTTACAATAGAAACTTAAATTTTTCATAACTTCTTACTCGATTATTGAATTTAGTTGAATCTTATATCGTAGGAAATCTAATTCAATTTCATATAGATTGGACGGTATAAAACTAGAAAACTGCTGATATACGGAAAGTCATTCTTTATTAAAGCTAATGATTGACATTCTAGATTTCAAATTGACTTACGAAAAGAATAGGGTATTACATTACCTTTATGGGGTTTATGTGGATGTGCTCGCGGATCACAAAAGCTTGCAGTATATGTTCTCGTAGAAATATTTGAATCTTCATTAGAGAAGATGGCTTGATTCATTAAAATATTATGATTTGACTGTGTTGTATCATCCAGGAAAGGACAATGTAGTGGCAGATGCCCTTAGTAGATTCTCTATGGGTAGCTTTGCCCATATTAAGGAAGATAAGGGAAAGTTAGTTAGTGACGTTCACCAAATTGCTATATTAGGTGTTCATTTGGTTAATTCAGCTGAAGATAGTGTGTGGGTTCAGAATAGTCTGGAGTCTTTGTTGATTTCTAGAGTAAAAGAAAATTAAGACAAAAATGCTAGTTTTGTTTAGTTGAAGGAGGTAGTTAGAAATGAAAAAGTGGAGGTTTTTTCCCAAGGGGTAGATGGTGTATTTCATTGTCAGGTTAGATTATGTTTTTCATGTGTTGATGATTGGATATAATGAATACTTGTAAAAGCGTATGGTGCAGGTACTCTATCTATCTGGGATCCACTAAGATGTATCACTATTTGTAAGAAGTCTACTGGGGGAGTGATTTGAAGAGAGATATCATACAATTTGTAGCTAAGTGTTCTAATTATTAGGAAGTCAAGGTTGAACACCAAAGTCCTACTGGTACATTCCACGAGTTCAACATTCCCACTTAGAAGTGGGAATTGCTGAACATGGATTTTGTGACGGGGTTTCCTCATATGTGTCATCAACATGATTCGATATGGGTTATTGTAGACAGAATGACCAAATAAACTTATTTCTTACAAGTTCGTACTTTGTTCTCAGCTGAGGATTATTCCAGGCTTTACCTTAGGGAGTTGGTTAAGTTTCACAAATTTCCTTTGATAATCATTTAAGATAGAGGTACTCAATTTACCTCTCACTTTTGGAAGGGTTTTAGAAGGGTCTGGGTACCCAAGTTTATCTCAGTACTGCTTTTCATCATCAAATAGATGGTCAGTCAAGGAGGACCATTCAGACCTTAGAGTACATGTTGAGGGCTTGTGTCATTGACTTTAAAGATAGTTGGGATAATCACATACCTTTGATTGAGTTTTCCTATAACAACAACTATTACTCCATAATTCAGATGGCTCTATTTGAGGCCCTTTAAGGGAGAAGATGTAAATATTCTATTGGTTGTTTTGAAGAAGGTGGATCTGCTATAATAAGGCAAGATATAGTATTTGATGCGGTAGATAATGTTCAGTCAATTTGGGAGAGGCTGAAGACATCCTAAAGCTGTCAAAATTCTTATGCTGATGTGAGGAGAAAAGATCTTGAGTTTGAGGCTGGTGACTTAGTCTATTTGAAAATCTTGCCTATAAATAGAGCAAAGAGATTTGTAACGAAAGGGAAACCAAGTCCTTGATATGTTGGCCCGTTTATAATCTTGAGTCATTTTGGAAGGATGTTTATGAGCTTGAGTTGCCTGCAAATATAGCATCAGTGCTGCCAATGTTTCATTATTACCTTTTGAAGAAGTGTGTTGGTGATTCAGTTGTAGTTGTTCCATTAGAAAGTATGGATGTTAAGGATAGCCTTTCATATGAAGAAGTCCCAGTAGAGATCCTTGATCATCAGATTTGTAGACTAAGGATCAAAGAAGTTCCCTTAGTCAAAGTTCTTTGGTAGAATCAGTCAATTGAGGGATCCACTTAGGAAGTACAAGCAAATATGCAAAGCAAGGACCCTCATCTTTTCTCAGCAAACTCAAATTCATCTTAAGGTAACTCTTTTTTGTTCTCAGTTTCACCTAGGTAATCCATCTCATGTCTTTTCATGTTTCAGACTATGTTTTGTAATTATATTTCAAGTCATGCATATTCATTAAATTATCTCATTTTCCTTAGAACTCTCTGCTAGACTAGTCTCTTTTGAGGAAGAATATTCCTAAAGGAGAGATATTATAATACCCCATAAAATTCATAGCTCATTTTAGCTCTCAGTTGCATGTTTCAGGGGTCCAATATATTAAAATTTCACTAAGTGTTGGGACTTGGGCATTTCCAAGACCTTTAAACTACAATGATTTTATTTTTGGCCTTTTCGACCCGGGGATGTCTATTTTTTAGTAGGTTCATTATCGGGGTAGTTAAAAGTATATCTAGACTGTGTTTTTGAATTTTTGAAAGAGTGGAAGGAAATATTTGGAGAACCAAGGTAGTATTACCATGATATTAGCATGTACCTCACCCCCAGTGCACCGTTCTAGATCCTACGCCACCCGCCGTAGTCCAATGCTCCATAGCCTACGTCTCCCCCTCTTCCTTTTTTCCAACTTTTGTTCCTTGTCATTTAAGGTTATTTGGGTTATTTCCCAGTCACCCAACTCGTCCTTAACAAAAAATTTATGTTCCCAAAGAGCATTATTTACTCTTTGTATCACAAATTCTCTCAAAAGAAACATTCATTTCCTCAAGAACAAACCATAACTCTTTTACAAGCAATCAAGAAAATCAAGCTCTGACCTCAAGAAAATCCCAAGAATCTTCACAAATTCATCCAAGGAAGTATGTGTGATGATTATCCTTGTGCTTCTTTAATCCATGTAGTCTAAGAACCCTTTTTGGTGGTTTAAATTATGAGTTTTAAATGTTTAAGTTGAACAATTCTATGAATCTCTTATTATTGTAGTTACTAGTTATGGTTAAAAGTATTTTCAAGTACAAAGAATCATATCATGTTTGAGTATTGAAACTTCCATGTCATGTTCCATTGGTTTCATAATGAATCTTCAAGTTACGAGTTTATCCATAAATCCTTTTGTTTCCTCATATTTAAGATATAATCATGTGTAAGTGTATGGTTTTCACATATTTTGATGATATGCCATGTTTTGGTCTTTGAACCATATTCATGTGTTACTGTATTTTCAAGTTTTCTATCACATACTCATGTTTATTTAGTGCTGGTAGGCTATGAGAACTTGATATCTATATGTTTTACACGAATACTACTTTTTAAGTGCTCAGACAGTTAATCAATGACTCTTATCAGTATACTTACATGTCTATGATCATGATGAGCACTATAAGTTATGAAATAATGTTTAGTTGAGTTTAGTCCATTCCAATATTTGTGTCAGTTCAGTTGGGAGTAGGATTTATCCATGAGCAAACTCAGGAATAAGGGATCACCTGACAATAGAGGGTGTTACCCTTAGTATCAATCCCCGAGTTATAGAACTATATATCAAGCGTAGGCTAGAGATATCTACCTTCCTGATAAGGGTTGATAAGGTGTCTATATTCTAGTTGAGGGTTGGCATATGTCTCTTTAGAACACCTCCAAGTTGAGGGTGATTCGTTAGTCTTGTGGGACACTAGTTTAGTAGATCTACACTGCTAATTTTAATACCTGTAGCACGGTACTGAGAGCCCTTCCAACTGGGTTATAGGTTGAACACCATTAGGTAAGATTGGGGCATGTCGGTTAGATAATACCTCTCACCGTCTCATTACAATATTCAGTATAGTTTTATTTCAAGTTTTCTTAACCTAAACATATAGATTCTCAATTATTCTGTTATTAGATTCCAGTCCTTCAGTTTATAGATTATTTCAGATATATGTTTATGCTTGGGCTTGTATTCTGAGATGTTACAGTTTTTTATGCATCCATGTTCAGCTATCTCATAATATTTAGTTATTTCTTATTTCTTATGCATAATACCCAATGCATGTCAATCAATACTCATCTCATAGACCAATACATTGAAAGTAATGATCGCATACTCTTCATTGCGCTATGATGTCTTATATCATAGGTTCGTACGTGTTGTTTCCCGATCGCAGTTAGACAGCTCAGCATAATTTAGCAGCCGTAGTAGTGAGACATCATCCATCAAGGACATGTTATGATTTTTTAGTTATTTTAGTATTTCATTTTATTCAATCAGTTAGAGTTAATTGGGAGTCTGTCCTATCAACTCTTCAGTCAGTTTCAAGGCATTCAGGCATTCACATAAATCGGTTAGAAAATCAATCAGTTACTTTTAGTTTTTATCAGATTTTTAAGACTTATGATTGATACAGTATTTCTGTATTTAGATTTATATTTTCCTTCTCAGTTTATATTCCGCACAGGTGTTATGTTAATATTTATTTAGTGCTCACAGCAGGTACTAGCTCATGGATTAACTTGTTGTCACCTATTATTGTAAACACCACTATCGAGACTAGGGGGAAGCCTTGGGTTATGATAGTGCTAGCGGTAATTGATTTGATTAGACATAGTTAAATCCCTTACTAAGTCATCAAAATTTATTTTATACAAGACTTTTCCTAAAATCACTATGTTTTCAAAAACCAACTTCTGTTTTTTTCAAAGTTAGTCAAAGGTGGTTTTCAAATAGTTAGGATAACTGCAGGCTAGCATATATTTTGTGTGCCTTAAAAGCCTTTCTAAGATGGTAATCAGAACCTTTTACCCGAGATTTTCTTAAAATCCTAAGTCTTTTTATGTTTTACGACTTAGAATTTTTCTTAAAAGTTTTGTTGATTTTTCCTAAAAAATCATGTGGTGACTTTGTAATTTGTTAGATTGTTTTGAAATTTTCTTTAAAGTTTCCAAATAGTTTTAAAATGTCAAAACTAATGTTTTGCAACTCTTCGAGTTAATAAGGTATAAAACATAAATGGAGACTCTAGCGGGGAATATTAACTAGGTTATAAACAAATATTTGAATTTTCTTCTTTTGATGAATTGTTATAATGTTTAAACTATTTATGTTCCTACATATTTTAAATTTTGCAAAATTTAAATTGTTTCATTTCATGGAATACTTGCCACTAAAAATATATAAATTATTTATGGTTTTGTGTATGTTTCGGCCCCTATTATTTAATTCCAAATTTATTATTGGGAATATGATCGTTTATTATCACGTTGGGCATCTGATGGTTGTTCATATTTCCAAACCCAAGTCATCATCTTGCGAACTTGGTTCCTCCTACTATAGACACCTAGATAGAGTAAAAATCAAACCCTTTTTAGTCATGATGCTAGGACGACCCAATATTCAAGGGGTTATTGGGCCCATTAGAAAACCTGCCTTGCATCTATTGGTCAAGTGCCAATTACAGACGAATCATATTTTTTGTGTTAAAAAAATATATATTTGTTTAATCCAATCCATTATATTTGGGTTAGGTGTAAGGCTTATTTTGCTTGCTTTCGTGTAGGAATAACTCAACCATATCCTTGCAGAATATTTAATATGGTTACTAGACCTGACAATTCTTGAAAGTGTGGTGGATCTATGTGAATTCCAAAGAAAAAGAAATTTCTAGACCTCATTTTTTTGGTTAAATTTTTTGATTTATAAATAACTAAGATAAAGTACTTTAGTCTTTATACATAAATGGACCAACCCATTTAAAAAAAGAGGGACTGAATATGATTTGGGAGATTGTTAAAACTCATATTAGGCATATACCATCATTTATAGAAATGAATGCTTGGACTAAAATGATACATGCACTAATGCAGTTATGGGATAATGAAAAAATGGAGTTTCGCTTCCGCGAAGTTGAAGTGACAAGTACTATTGAAGAAGTGTTGACTTGTTATTTGAGAACTCATATCTGTGTGAAAAGAAGAAGTGCACCTAATAAAAACATTCTTTTCCCTATTATATAGGACTATCAAGAGATCAAGAAGGACTTTTCAATCTATGATGATATTAAGTTCGTGGAATTTGACGGGTTAAACATATCTTTTCATGAGTTGTATCATTGGTTTGAAAGGTATAACTCTTTTGATAGGTTTGGACATAAATTTGAATTGGATGCAAAATGGAAAAAGATGAGAGAATTTGCTTTCATACTGGGCTTATTCAGAACAATGGTGTTTCCACACGGAGAAAATGACATGTGGTATAACTCTTCTATCATCGCATGACATGTGGTTATTCCTACACAAGTTAAAGAGGAAAGAATTGTTGAAATTTTGGTTCAAGATTTTTGGGGGTTTAAAAGATTACAACATTCAATGGTCGATCAGATATCTTTTCCCAGGAAGTAGATTACTCGAGAAGATGAATGGCCTATCTTATTTCTTCCAGATCTCAGGGGAAATCATCCTTATAATCACGATAAGGTTAATAGGCAATTTGACATCAAACCAGAAACACCACAAACAATGCCAATGGTCAGATTCATCACCAAGTATGATGACAACGAAAATTCCCTCAAAAATACATGGTAGATGGTTAGAAGAGAAGAAATATGAAAGAAGTCTCTTTTTATATTGGGTATGAACCCAAAGTTAGTAACACTTATAAGAAGTGGTTAACAAAGAATCCTACTGCAACATTGATCCTGGGTTCGAATGTACCTACCTGAATTAGAACATCAGATCTGATTCCATAGGATTCAAAACAAATTCCAATAAAGAGATATCATGCACCAACAAATGCATATGGAGGATGCCTTGACCATACACCAGAGAAGAGTTAAAGCGAGCCAGCGAAGAGGTTGATGATGCTAGGTAGTGTCTGATCGATTTGGATGATTGGATGGTTTCTCATATTGATAGCATAGAAATGATGACCTATGAGAACAAAGACCAGTCTTGTGGAAGCCACCTGATCATCAACAAATATCATATATGGAAAGAGATGAATGAGACTGTAAAGGAAAGGGCCAATAAAGGAGCATCTAGGTGCTAGTTTTTCTATCCCCTATGTAGGAGCTTATTCTTTCTTTTATAAATGCATATATTTTCTTCAAGATTTATTAGGCCAACCCTTGGTTCAAAAGAGTCACCTCAACTAGGATATGCATTTTTTATAAAGTTATGATGTGATACAACTACCTTATGCATTTGTGTGCGTTTGTTTGGATCAAAGAAAACTTTATCCACTATGCTCACGTGGATTAGTTTGCCTATGATGAAAACAACTCTATGTGGTTAATTTTTGCTAAATATCTTGTATTATTTATCATATATGCTATATAACACATCTGTCTTTGAGTTTTTTTACTTTATATATAATAAAAAAACTACTATGTGGTGAAACAAGCTGGCAGAACATCCTTACTTCACATGGTCAAAAGTTCGCAAAATCCCATCCCCTAACCATTATTCAAATATGACTAGAAGCGACAAAGAGAATGCATTGACCATCAGTGACAATGTGATAGCATAACAAAGTGAGATGATTGCTGAACTTGCAAGAAAATTCGAAATGCTTCAATAAAAGATGAATAGTACTAGGTATTTAGATAATATGGGGATCACCTTCAATACATTTATACCAGAATGACATAGCCCTCCACTCCGAATTCCTCTTCTCAATGGTCCTATTCTCAATAATCATCCAAATAACATATCATTGTTCTCTACTTCCCAATTACCCACAGATCTCACAATCAATAATACTCTAGTTCATGTTTTCCAAAACACTAGTTAAGAAAATAACCCTAACGCTTATGATAACGCTCAATCTACAGCTCTCGTAAGAGTGTAAAGCGGTCATTGTCAAATATATAACCCAACTGGGTTGGGTATCGATCCCATAGGGAATAGACGGTCAATAAGTAAGCAACGATTATTAGACTTTTGGTGCAATTCTCGTGAAAGGGGGGATTTTATCGTGCAAATAATGTAAACAAAATAGTAAAGTAAAAACGGAAAATAGCAAAGTAAAAAGAAAGAATGTTTGGTAAGATGTTAACCAATGAGAACTGAGAGTTGGGGTTATGTCCACCTTATGACTTGTACATCTCTATTGACTATGAGTTGTGCGGAATTCAGACGTGCATGTGCTTATAGAGAATTGTATTCTATGGTAAATCCAGGCATCTTTCGACCTAACAAGGACTATTTCCCTTTAACTCTTTCGAGCTTAAAGAGTATCTAATGGTACAAATTCTCCAAGAGGTTAATCCAATTACGACACTAACATTTTAACAGGGGTTGGTGCCCTATTACTTTGACATTATCTCTTTTCCAATCATATAACTTTTCTTTCGAACACGTTAATGCTATACTGGCATTATTCTATGCGTCTGCAGCCACAAGAATTTGCATTAAGATGAATAGAATAATGATATAAGTAGCATACGTGTCACGAATTCACAAACTCATAGCAATAGATAGTATTTCATAAGGATTCCATAACCCCAACAGAGAAGTTTAGCTTTTCATGAGTGTGATAGAAATCACAATAGGCATTATTATTATACCAAAATAAAGATCTCACGTGTAGTGTTGTTTGGTAGTGCTTGTGGCATGATTCTCTTCTAGAATAGCATTTCTCTTGTTGTGGAAATTAAGAATCGAATAGATGAAGAGAAAATAATTAAGAATTAATTGAAAGTAAATTGTTTTGAGTTGTAGATGAATGAGTGGATGTATAGGTTGATGGATGGGTGGATGGATGAATGGGTGATTGAATAAAAATCTCTAGCAAAATAGGGTATTTATAACACCCATATCATATTCCTACTAAGCTACTACATTACTTATCCTAATCCTACTAGGATACTGCATTCCTTATCCTAATCCAACTAAGTTACTACTTATCCCTCAAGTCTTTAGAAATGCTATTTTTGCTTGGGACAAGTTCTCCATGCATCACTTTTAGTCCTAGGCATCCAAGCTATCCTTCCCTTCTTTCGTGAAGCTTTCTTTGGCATCAAGTTATCCATAAAATACTGAATTTTGCATCATTTATGCCTGAAAACTTGCTAATCACGTTTGTTAGCTCACATACAAGAAAAAGGACTAAAAGTGCATGAATTATATAATTTGTCCTAAAAACTTAGCTAAATTATGGGTAAAATCTAGTACTATAGGCATGTAAATTCGCCTATCATCAACACCCCACACTTAAAGCTTTGTTCATCCATGAACAAACTATCATGTCCATCTAAATATCTACTTAGGGTTTCACAGTAACAACACAAAATATTCATCAAGACAGGCATAGCAATCATTAACAAAAAGTAGTTTTCTGATAACTTACTAGAAACAATTCAGCCTCCAACCTAGACTCGTGATGATGGTTAATTCGTATTCAAAAGTTAAGACTCAAAGAATCATATAAAACTACCCAAAACTCATCAACCATGTCTGTCTCACAATATATTACCCATAATCACTCACAAGTATAGTATATTTATCGAAACATGGGTATACGAGTATCTTTGCTCTCACTCTCACAAAAAATTCATATGCTGCAACTGATGATCATAGGCTTACCCTTATTGTAATTCTCTACTAAATATCAGAATGCTAAGTTTAGGATCAAATAGGTCTTTTCGGAGTTGTAATGTAGGCTAAGGGACGAGTAGGACTATTTTGGCCAGAAATAGTGACTATGTTCCTAAGCGCTTTAATACATCTCATTATTTCATTATCACTTTTCTTTTAAACAACCTTTCTACTTTCTTTTATTCTACCACCCTTTTTTCTTCTCTTTTGTTTTTCAATTTTAAACATAACCAAATTTTCAGTTTTCATTTCCTTTTTCTTTTTCATAACATACCTCTTATGATAGCACTTCTTTTTCATAACGACTTCAAGCACCAATATATTCTAAAGCATCATACTTACCCAATTTCCTCTTATTTTGTCACATGACTTTATACTTTTAAAGCACTTAGAAATTTGGATCAACTTATGGTCTATGAAAAAAATGGATTAGGCTTACATATGAGGCTGTCAAAGAAAATAGGCTAAAGGCTCAAAAGGGTTGACTAGGATAATGTCCACGGGTAGCTAAAAAGAAGTTAAACAAGTATAGGTTGCCAAAGAAATGCCTAAATCATATACTAACTTGCACTCTTTATTCTGCTTTACATACATACCAGACAAGTTCTAGCATCAACCATAAACATAGAATATACTATATCCTCACACAGACAAGGCACATGGTCGACTTTATGGAAGTAATACAGACTCTTGACCCAACAGATGAAGGAATTGAACCATACAATATCACATAGTGAGTCATAATTAGAGCCTAAACATCTCAATAGTCATGACTTTCTCACACACTCTTGTCATAATCTCATGCTGCCTATCAGAATAATTTCATGCGAAGATAAGTTAAAAAAAAATTACTACTAAAAAAATTAACTACTAAAAAAACAAAACTAACAAACATAAATGCAAATACAGATAGAGAAGTATAGCATGCATATACCAGCACCCCATACTTAGACGGGACACACTACCCTCAGTTTTAAATAAATAAAAAAAACCTGGTTAGTCAGACTCCTTCTCTATGTCTGGGGTCATACCCCCTTCGTCGGAATCATCATTGGAGTCATCATCATCAGAATTCTCCTCCACATCGGAGTCTGGCATTTGTCTATCATCATCGGTTGGCACATCGTCATCAAGAGGTTCCTCAAAGTATACTCCTACTCCATACATCGCCATCGCATGCTCATTCATTGGGTAGTCATAATCCAGCTATTGGAGCTCTGCAGTAGTTGAAAAATGACCCCCGCTTATCATTGTAAATTGAGTCATGCCATAAAGATGGCGAAAGAAACTCTCATCTCCAGCATGCCTTTCTGAAGTGGTAAGGTTGACGCCATGCGTAGTTTTAGTATCTTTAACCATCATGAGGTCAACCTTCTTTGGGTTGTGTGGGAGTTTAGGATCAGCCGGTTCCTCTTCAATGTCTTCCTTCCTTACTATTTCAGTCAATAGATTGCCAAAGCTGAAGTGGGACCTCTTGTGTATTCTGGCTTTCCGCATTGTGGATCGAATAATTGCCCCAATGTTGATAGGGATATTTGTCATCAAGGAGTATACCAAGCACACTCTGTCTCTTGTTATCTTGGTGTACTGAGTCCCTAGAATTAGGCAAGAGTTAACTATGCGCAACCATATCCTTGCTTCCCTAATTAAAGGGGCATATGGGAAGGTGTTGTGTCGTCCGGTGTCCTTATGTCTACTCCACCGTGCCATGGATCTTGTTCCAAAAAGTGTGTGTCGAATGGCTCTTTATGGAGGTCTATTATACAGCTCCTTGAATGGTGATGGATCGACGGATGGAAAGCCTAGAAAGGAGTTGAAGAACTCTGCATTTAGTTGCAGAACTTGGCCCCAAATCTTGACATCATTCCTTATGGTTTTCGGTGACCAGTTGGCATAGAATTCTCTTATTAAATTGAGATTTCATTCTCCCATATCTTGGAAGATGAAATCAAGATGTAATGCCATGATCTTGGCCAACATGCGCGGCTCTTTCTTTGCTAGGCTTTCTTTGTTGTTCCTATACCATTCCTTTGCTTCCTCTTTAAGAACCCATTTAATTCTGAACATGCGGCGTGGTAGTTGCATCGAGGATGATTCTCCTTGCTCTTTTCGGCCTCTTTTCTTGCCTTTATGTGAAGTGGTTGTCTTATCTTTGCCTTGTCTTGCTTTGGGTGCCATTGTACCTGAGACTATGTTCATGTTAGCATCATCTCGATGGATACAATCTATAAACAAGCAGTAGTAGCACCACCCCACACTTAGTTTGTTGGTACAGATTAGTGAAGTGAAAGTTGTCGATTACTCTGACTTCATCGATATACGTTTTAGGTGCTATATTCCAACAATATAATCAGTTTAGACATACTTCATGAAATCTTGGAAATACTTTCATGTTTGATATATCAACACTACTACATAGATATTGAATCAAGGTATAGCATCTGGAAATAATCACAACCTCATATGTCGTTAGTTAACCCTAATTCTCATCTCGATGAATAAGAAATTCCAACATGTAAGTATTCTAGTGACAAGATTATGCAATTTTTGTGACCATGTCAATTCCGCAAAAGTATAACAGTGCATCAAAATCAAATACAAGTTGGAAATAAGTTAAGAGCATCCTTACGTATTCATTCACTCATTTAGTTGTATCACAACAATTCAATCACATTAAAATCACCAATACTACTTAAAGATTTAACAATTTGTAATAGGCGTAGTAGTGTAGTACTTACGGAATATAAATGAAGAACAAAGAAGTACTTACTTGATTGATGCCTTTGGATGATGTTCTTGTGAAGTAAAAGAGCAAAAGGAAAATTTTGGAGAGGATTTGGAGACTATAGGCGGTGCTTATTCTAGGTTTCCAATGCGTTTTTGGTCTATGACTAAGTCTCCTATTTATAGGAGAAGCTTGGGTAGGGTTTTGACACATTTATAATCGGATTTGGAGACCAAAAGTGACCATAGGCAGTGCCTTTTGCTTTGCCTATGCTTGGCATAGGTGGCGCCTTTTGCATAGCATTGTTTAGCATATGTGGCGCCTATGCCATGGCATTCTTAGGCATAGGCGGCGCCTTTTGCATAGCATATGAGATTCATAGACAAAAGGCATTGGCATAGGCGGTGCTTATGCTATGGCATACTTGGGCATGGGCTGCGCCTATGCTATGACACACTAGATTCCGAGGGCTTAGGCCATATTATATGCCTTGCCTTGTTCGTGGCCTAGTTTTACATAGGCCTAGCCTTGTTCGTTGCCTATATTTTCATAAGCAATGCCCAATCCATAGCCTTTTGCTTCTTCATTCCTAACTTACCACCTTTAATATGCAATACGTCCAAATCAAAATTTGAAATCAATCTCTTCGTTTACGCCTCTTATACCTACATTTACTCAAAAACAACAAAAACGATTAGAATGATGGGTTGCCTCCCATCAAGCGCCTTAGTTTTGGTCATGGCACGACTCTTCTTTTTGGATTTTTATTTATCAAAAGCAAATACTTAATCGAACAAAAGAAAGAAAAAAATTAAAAATGATGGGTTGCCTCCCATCTAGTTCTTGATTTATAATTGCGGCATGACATAGTTACCTCGAGTACTTAGACTTCGTTGAGATAAGTGATGGGGCATCATTTTCTGGATGGATTCAGATGACAATGAGGCTTACTTGTAGGCATGCAATCTTCTTCGAGATAACCCTTGTGTATATATATTCCAGGAGGGATACCAATTATATCATCAATAGTCCAACCCATAGCTCTCACGTATCTTTTCAGAGCAGAGATGACAGCCTCTACATGCTGTTCACTGAAATCATCCGCCACACTTATCGGTAGTGTATTTCCACTTCCCAAGCATGCATACTTTAGATAATTGGGAAGCTCTTTTGATTCTAGCTCTGGTGGCTCTTCAATGGAAGTCTTTGCTGTTGGTGACGGTTGATTCTTATGATCAAGGTTCGGCTGCTTAGGAGTATGAGAATAGGACCCTATTCCTATTAGAGCACACATAGTTTCTTCATAATCTTCATCATCCTCATGTTCAACATTCAGCAGCGCAGCAGTAAATGGCTCAACAGTAAGCTGTTTCTTTACAGATAATGCTTTCTTATCCTCATAATCTATAGAGAACGCATCCATATCGCTGGGCTGCTTCATTGCTTTGCATATATCAAAGCGGACCACTTTGTCATTCAACCAAAATAAAAGTTCATTAGCTCTTATGTCAATAAGCACACTTCCTATTGCAAGGAAAGGACGTCCCAAGATTATGGGAACTTCATAATCCACCTCATAATCCAGAATAACGTAGTCTGTAGGAAAGATGAATGAAGAAACCTTCACCAACACATCATTCAAGATACCCACAGGTCGTTTTACCGACCTATAAGCCATCATGAGACTCATATTGGTTGGTGTCAGATCGCCTAACCCCAACTTCCTGTAGGCGGATAGTGGCATCAAATTGATGCTAGCACCCAGATCGCATAATGCCTTGACAAAATTCAAAGATCCAACTGTGCAAGGAAAAGTGAAGGCTCCAGGGTCTGCCTTCTTTTGAACTAACGATCTCGTGGTAATCGCAATGCAATGATGAATGTTATCTGCCAGATCGTAACTTCTAGCCCTTTTCTTTGTTAAGAGATCCTTCATGAATTTTGCGTACCCAGGCATTTGCTCTAGTGCCTTCACCAATGGAACATTAATGGTCAGCTGTTTTAACATCGTCATGAATTTGCTGACCCTTGTGTCATCCGCAATCTTCTTCAATCCTTGAGGAAAAGGTGGTGGTGGAAGTGGGAATGTTTTCTCCACGACTTTATTCTCCTCTTGCTTCCATATTTCAGTCTTTTCAGGCTGCAACATACTCGGTGTGACGTCATGGACATCGTGGTCGGCTTCTACGGCATTTTCTCCATTACTATTATCATTGTTGTCCTCTACATCGTCGACCACTTGCTTGCCTTTGGATGAAGTTTCCAGCACCTTACCACTTCGAGTAGTAATAGCCATGCATGATTCGTCGCTCCTTGGATTTTGCACCGTGTCGCTAGGTAAAGTGCCAGCCTTTCTTTGATTGAGTGCTGCTGAAAGTTGGCTCAATTGCTGCTCTATTTGTTTTATTGAAGTGGAATGTGAGTCAACCAATTGCTTCATCGAGGACAAATCGTGTATTACCTTCGTTACTCCTGCGCTGGTTGCCTCCACTCCTTTCAACAGTTTAGCCATCATATCTTCCATATTTCCAGAACCAGATGCAGTGGCGTCATGTCTTCCTTGGGGAACATACAGACTATTCTTGTCATTCTTGTTCTTCCAACTACCTTGGTCCTTGTTTCCAGTTTTATCATAATAGTTCTGACCTTGGTTTCCTTGGACATTTAATTGAAACCCCCCCTAATTGTTCAAGTAGTTGGCTTCTTCTTCCGAATCAGATTCGTTTCATCCTTTTGATGCAACATCTTTGACTTTTTTGGTCTTCTTTGATAATAGGTGCTTTGTAAGAAGATCCACTTGTGTTTTCACGTGCGTCATTTCTTGATCGCATTCTTCTTCTCTTCTCCTTTGACCTGCATTCACGCCAATAGATAAAGTGGGGCTTGCTACCTCAGAATCCCTGGTATGCCAAGCTCTACTTTTCTTCATCATCCGATCTAGCATATTGCTTGCCTAACCGAAGGTGAGGTCCATAAATGATCCTCCAGTCACATTATACACCACTGGTTTAGTTATTGAATTCAAGGTTCTGTATAGTATCTCCATTAGGTGGACATTGGTCATATGATGCTTTGGGCACCACATTAGCTTCGTCTTGAACCTCTTCCATGTTTCATAAAGAGCTTCGGTTGGAAGCTGCTGAAAGTTGTTGATTTCATATCTTAATTGTGCTCTTCTGGATGGCGGAAAGAATCTTACTAGGAAAGCATCTTTCAATTGCCTCCAATTTGTAATAAAACCAGGAGTCTGACCATTCAACCATAGAGTTGCCTCCCCAGACAAACACAATGGAAATAAGCGTAATCGAATTGCATTCTGACCAACGGTGGGATTGTCAAATAACTTGCATGTAGAAATAAAGTTTATTAGATGCATATTCGGATCATCGTCTCCTAGTCCACCAAATAATACCTTGAGTTGCAATAACTGAATCATGGTGCTAGTGATGTTAAACTTGGCTCCGGGTGCCAATGGCGGATGAATAATGGCTCCTGTGGCACCAACTCCATCAAGATCATCATCATCATCATTGAACGGTATTAGCAAAGCTCGGTGTTCAGGCCTAAACCTAGCTTGACGATCTCTTCTCTGCATGGGTGCCGCCATCTCAGCAGTATGTCGTGGGTTTAGTAGCTCCTCACCGCGCAGGTCCTCATCATCAGGATTTGTTGTACGACCTGGGTTATCAATATTCTGTTGATTCACTTGAGAAGCTGCCAATGCAGCTAACCTAGCCTGCTCCTATTGAGCAGCTATTCTTTCAATGTCACGTTGTGCATCCATTCTGTCAATAGAACCTGAATAAAACAAAACAACAACTAAAGTAAAGTACGAGAATCTTTGACCAAAGGGTCTAGTAATTATCGCAAACTTAGTTGACAACCCTATTCCCCGGCAACGGCGCCAATTTTTGATAACGCTCAATCTACAGCTCTCGTAAGAGTGTAAAGCGGTCGTTGTCAAATATATAACCCAACTGGGTTGGGTATCAATCCCACAGGGAATAGCCGGTCAATAAGTAAGAAACGATTATTAGACTTTTGGTGCAGGTCTCGTGAAAGGGGGGATTTTATCGTACAAACAATGTAAACAAAATAGTAAAGTAAAAACAGAAAATAGCAAAGTAAAAAGAAAGAATGTTTGGTAACATGTCAACCAATGAGAATTGAGAGTTGGGGTTATGTCCACTTTATGACTTGTACGTCTCTATTGACTATGAGTTGTGCCGAATTCAGACATGTATGTGCTTATAGGGAATTGAATTCTATGGTAATTCTAGGCGTTTTTCGACCTAACAAGGACTATTTCACTTTAACTCTTTCGAGCTTAAAGAGTATCTAATGGTACAAATTCTCCAGGAGGTTAATCCAGTTACAACACTAACTTTTTAACAGCGGTTGGTTCCCTATTACCTTGACATTATCTCTTTTCCAGACATATAACTTTTCTTTCGAACAAGTTAATGCTATACTGGCGTTATTCTATGCGTCTGCAGCCACAAGAATTTGCATTAAGATGTAGAGAATAATGATATAAGCAACATACGTGTCAAGAATTCACAAACTCATCGCAATAGATAGTATCTCATAAGGCTTCCATAACCCCAACAGAGAAGTTTAGCTATTAATGATTGTGATGGAAGTCACAATAGTCATTATTATTATACCAAAAATAAAGATCTCACGTGTAGTGTTGTTTGGTAGTGCTTGTGGCATGATTTCCTTCTAGAATAGTGTTTCTCTTGTTGTGGAAATTAAGAATCGAATAGATCAAGAGAAAGTAATTAAGAATTAATTGAAATCAAATTGTTTTGAGTTGTAGATGAATGAGTGGATGGATAGGTGGATGGATGGGTGGATGGATGAATGGGTGATTGAATAAAAATCTCTAGGAAAATAGTGTATTTATAACACCCATATCCTATTCCTACTAGGCTACTGCATTACTTATCCTAATCCTACTAGGATACTGCATTCCTTATCCTAATCCTACTAAGTTACTGCTGATCCCCCAAGTCTTTAGAAATGTTGTTTTTTCCTGGGACAAGTTCTCCATGCATCACTTTTAGTCCTAGGCGTCCAAGCTCTCCTTCCCTTCTTTCGTGAAGCTTTCTTTGGCATCAAGCTATCCATAAAATACTGAATTCTGCATCATTTATGCCTGAAAACTTGCTAATCACGTTTGTTAGCTCACTTACAAGAAAAAGGACTAAAAGTGGATGAATTATATAATTTATCCTCAAAACATAGCTAAGATATGGGTAAAATATAGTACTATAGGCGTGTAAATTCACCTATCATCAGCTTACAATCCTCAAAACCCATTTTTAACCCTACAGAATCCATCTCCAAATCCACAAAATTCATTTTCAAACTCTCAAAATCCCCTTCCATATCAATAAAATTTATCTCTAAATCCCCTAAACCTATTTCTAAATCCACAAAATCCATCTCTAAATCCCTCGAACCCATTTTCAAACCATCAGCATCCATTTCCAAATCCTCAATATTTATTTCCAAATCCATAAAATCTTTTCCAACTCAACAAAATCCCTCTCAGATTCCACAAAACTACTGTCAAATTCCTTAAAGTTTTCTAAATTTCCAAACGTCCTCCCACCCTACCACCCAACCTCCTATTATTCTAAAAATCAAGCTACTGTCCTAAATACTTCCCATATCATTATATCCCCCAATATCTACATCCTTTTTCCTAATGTCAAGGTAGACCATTATGAGAAAAGGAAAGAGAATGGAGGACCGAGAAAGAAAAGAAGATGTTGTCCATTAATAAAGAGATTATGAGGATCAAGGAGTCTCATGGAAAATGGGACAATAATGTTCTTGGGTACTATGATCTGTGTGTTTACCCTGGAGTGGATCTACCATAAGGGTCCAAGGTCCCTAAATTAAAAATATTCAATGGCACTAGAAACCCTATGGCTTATTTAAGAAGGTGTTACCATTAAATAGTTGGGGTAGGGAGAAATGAGGCATTACTAATGTATGGAGAAATGAGTCATTACTAATGTGCCTATTCACTTGAAGTTTATGTGGCGAAGCTTTATATTGGTTCACATCTTAGGATCTGAGAAAATGGTTCAGCTAAAAGGTGTTGGCTAAAAGTTTTATTGATAGAATTGCATTTAATATTTAAATAGTTTTTGCATGATACTCACTAGACCGTATCAAGTGGAAGAATGGAGAGTGTTTTCTAGACTACACCTTCCATTGGAGAAAATAAGGTGTTAAAGTAAAACCTCCCATGTATGAGAAGAAGATAGTGTTTGTGTTTTCTCGTGATCAGGAAGGAAAGTTTTATAGTAGGATGGTATTCACAGTCAGGGCAACTTTTACAGATTTGGTAATAATCAAGGAATCGCTTGAAGAAGGCATTCAGACAGGAGAGATTGTCAAAACCCCAACATCATATATGAATTATATGTTGCTAAAAAGAAAATAGAATATATGAATACGGTATCTACTGACAGTTACTAAATTGAAAAACAAATTTAAGCTTAGGAGAGTTCTCTTCCTCAACCATCACCAAATTTTCAGTATGTATTCTACACCCAACCCTAATACAAAGATACACTTCTAAACATACAATCCTATTATCAAGCTCCACTTCTAAATATCTAATCCCAATATCAAGATCCACTTCTAAATATCGAATCCTAATACCAAGCTTCACAGCGAAATATTTTACCTGAATACCAAGCTTTACAACCAAATTATCAGTCTCATATTTAATTTGTCCTTCAAAAAAATGAATAAATGTTTAAGCACCTCAAAATTACCATTAATTACCTTCTTTCACTAATCAAAACCATTATATCCCCTCACATACAAACCACAAAAAGAGACCTCCTCGAAACTTCACCCCATTGGCTTAATATCGCACCCAACATTTCAAAAGATTGAAAGATGTCAGTCATTTATATCCTATCCAATCAAAAACTGTCAATACCAATTATAAATTTTTTCATGTGAATCAAAATTGTGCTTATCATTCAGGAGCTGCGAGGAACAATACTGAGAATTGCATTAGCCTAAAGTATATGATTAATGATTTAATTGCTCAGAAGGTCATCACACTTTAGTCACTTACATCAAATATCAACAGAAATCCATTCCATAATCATAAAGGATCCACAGTTAATATGACCTACCAAGACCATCAATAAGTTGGATTTAAAAAAGTCCAAAAGGATAGAAAGAGAGGAGAAGACAGAAAGAGTCGTAGCATTCTAAAATGTCAATGAAAGGCCCTGAGTTATAATAATGATAGACTTAACTCATATATAAACACCATAACCTAAAAAGTAATTTATAGTAGAGACTGCCACTACACAGGGGATGACTACATTCTTGAAGATTTGACCAATAGGAAGGATTCATAGAAAAAACAATCAATGAAGCGGAGGTCCAAGAATTTTGGAGGTGTTTGCAACTAAAAGAGTATTTAATCATCAAGAATTTATAAAACAATCCAGACCATATTTCTATCTGGGCACTACTAATAAGTTTGCAATACTACCGATAAGCTCAGTTGAAGGTCCTTGATGAAACATATGTTCCTGCAGGCACGAGCATTAAAAATCCAGCTGCAATGATAGGGAATGTTTTTGGAAGTATTCATAAATCATTTAGAAAGAAAGAGTTTCCTTTTTATGGGGTGATGGATAATAAATCCTTACATGTTATTGTTAATTTTTGGGACTATGTGATCAATTAGATATTGATAGATAACAAATCAGGTTTGAATATTTGTACTCTTTCTAAATTGGTTCAAATATGCCAAAACTTAGGAAAGGTTCACCAAATACATGTTCATATGAGAGTTTTTGATGGGGGAAGAGAGATACTATAGATGAAGTTGACTTGTACATCTAGATGGGACCTGCTGAATTCAAGTCTAAATTTCATGTTATAGATATCCATCCTACTTACAACATACTTCTAGGGAGGCTATTGGTCCATGGTGCAAAGGCAGTTCCATTAACCCTATATCAATTATTGAAGTTTATTTGGGGAGACCATGAATTACTCATTCAAGAAGAAAAAAGCCATTAGAATCATCCTAATGGTTATGTTCCTGTGATTGAAGTTATTTTGAGGGGTAGTAGTTTTTATACTATGGAAATTGTTAATGTCGCAGAGATATATCTGAAGCCCCAAGCACCAATGCCTTCTATCTCCAAAATAATTATGACTGTGATCTTAAGAAGTGGGTTCAATCCTAGTCGGGGTTTGGGTAAGAATTTGGGAAGAATTTTTTATCCCATCATGTTCAAAGAAAAAGAGTGTAATTATGGGTTAGGATACCAGCTAACAAAGATGAGATTGAAGATATGTCAAACATAAGTCTATCCAAACTGATGGTATTCTTGTATCAGTCTTTCCTTGTGCGTGACGTGTTAAAAGATAATAGTCTAGGGGATAGGATAGGAAATATTTTTAAGGGATGCAAGGCTATACTAGAATATCTCCCAAAGTCTAGTAGGGTGAGGAAGGTTGCACTAGGAGAGGCTTTTCAAAACTAGACCTCTACTGGACTCATAATTTTGTCGTACAACATGGTAGATTAAAGGGAAATTATTAGTAGTTTAAAAAATCAGTGATGATCCGAAAGAGGCCCCATGATCCACCGTTTTATGCCTCATATTTTCTTTTTATGTTTTACTTTTTTCAAAAATGCATGGGCTTGTATTTGTGCGGGTCATGAGCTATAGTTGTCATTATTTCCTAAATTTCAATGAAAAGGCCTCCATTTATCTAATTAGTCATTTTGAAATGTGATTATATTATCATATTTTATTATCTTGTTATAATCTAACTTGGTTTATTTGTTCATTTCACTAGTAGTAATTTAAAACCTGCCAATGTCATGTCATATAAAGAGCTAGTTGAACAAAGTGAGATGAATGATGATTAATGGAAAGAATATGGTGAGGAGAGGTTAGTTGAAGACCTAGAAGAATTTGAAAATCAAGAGACGCCCTACTTACAGGAAACTAAAAAAGTCAACCTGGGTGCTCACAATGAAATCATAGAGATAAGTGTTAGTGTACACTTAGCATAAGCATGAAAAGGGATCTCATTAACTTGCCTTGGGAGTAAATTGACATATTTTCTTGGTCCTACGATGATATGCTAGGATTGAACACCAACATCGTGTTGCACAAGTTACCAATCAATCCCAAGTATAATCGAGTTAAGCAAAAAATTCAAAAATCCAAGTTGGACCTAAATTTTTAAGATCAAGGAACAAATGATGAATCAAATACAATCTAAGGTTATGGAGTCCAAAAATTATCCAACATGGCTAGCCAATATTGTCCCAGTGCCAAAAAGGAATGCAAGATCTTAATTTTTGTTGACTATAGAGATTTGAATAAAGCTGGTCCTAAAGATAATTTTTCGCTACCTAATATCCACATCCTCCTTTATAATTGTATGAAGCATGAAATGCAATAATTCATGGATTGTTTTGATGGGTATCAGTAGATATTAATGGATGAGAAAGATGCAGAAAAGACCATATTCATTATTCCCTAGGGTGTTTATCATTGAAGGTGATGCCGTTTTGGTCTCAAGAATGATGGTGCAACATATATGAGGGCTATGATAACAAGTTTTCATAATATGATTAATAACGATATTGAGGTGTGTTTGGATGATGTAATTATTAGATCCTGTAATATTTTAGATCATCTGGAAAAATTCTTGCATAGACTAAAAAAGTAAACTTGAAGTTGAATCCTGCTAAGTGTGCTTTTGGTGTGCCAGCCCAAAAAGAATCAAGGAATATTTTTCATCTCTGCCTATTTTAGTTCCACCATGGGAATGTAGTCTGTTGTTTCTTTACCTGTCAGTCTCAGAAAATCTTTTTGGTTTTATCCTTGGGCAACATGATTAGATAAGTAAGAAATAGAAAGCAATCTACTATTTGAGTAAAACTTTTATGCCATATGAGGCTCGCTACACTCCTATTGAAAGGATGTGTTAAGATTTGACATGGGCCGCACAAAATTGAGGCATTATCTATCCTCGTATACAACATATTGCATTTCTAAAATGGATCCATTAAAATATATATTTCAGAAAGCCATGCCTACAGGAATGCTACCCAAGTGGCTAATGTTGCTGAGTGAGTTCAAAATTGTGTATGTGACTCAAAAGGAAATTAAACGGCAATCCTTAGCATATTATTTAGCAGAGAATCCAATTGATAATGAGTACAAGCCACTTTGAACTTACTTCCCAGATGAGTAGATTTCATTTGTGGGAGAAGACATTGCAGAGATATACCCTGGATGGAAATTTCACTTTGATAGAGTGGTCAACTTAAAGGCTAAGGAATTGGAGAATTTTTGGTATCAAAAATAAGAACACAGAAACTGCTAAATTACATTTTGTTTCTACCAATAACATGGCTGAATATGATACTTGCATCCTAGGTCTCAAGTTAGCACTAGGTATGGGTGTTCATGAATTGCTAGTCATCGGAGACTCATAATTGTTAATTCACCAGGTATAGGATGAATGGGCGGTAAAGAACTCCAAGATTACCCCTTGTGTAGATCTGGTGCAGGATTTATGTGGAAGATTCAAGAAAGTTGATTTCATACATATCCCAAGGACACAAAATGAGTTTGCGATGCTTTGGATACTATATCCTCCATGATTTAGCCCCAGATCTGAGTTAGATTGATCCTTTGAAATAAGTTTAAAGGAATAATCCACACATTGTGTGCACATCGAAGAGGAGCCTGACGGAAATCCATGGTACTATTATATTAAAAGGTTTTTAAAATCTGGAATATATCCTGAGGAGGCCAGCAATAATCAAAAAAATAAAATCTGGCTTTTAGGGAAGAATATTTTCCTAGTAGGGAAATTCTTTTTAAATGGACTCTAAACATAGGATTCTTATGATATGTCGATGACATGGAAGCAACGAAATTAATAAAGAAAGTACATGATAGTGTCTACGGGCCCCACATGAATGGATTTTCCCTTACTAGAAAGATTCTGAGAATTAGTTACTTATGGATGACTATGGAGAATAATTGTACCAAGTATGTACAAAAGTTCCCAAAATTCTATATACACAGGGATTTTATTTGAATGCCTCCACATGAGCTTTGTGTGATGAGTTTAAGTTGGCCTTTTGTTGCTTGGGGTATCGATGTTATTGGACTAATAGATCCATCGGTGTTAAATGGGCATGGATTCATTTTGGTTGTTATTGGTTACTTCACAAAGTGAGTCAAAGCTACTTCATATAGAGCCATCACCTAGAAAGTGGTTGCAGATTTTGTCAAGAATAACTTGATTTGCCTATTTGGAGTGCCAAATCGGTCATTACTAATAATGGGGCTAGCTTGAACAATCACTTGATGAGTGAGATTTATGATCAGTTCAAGATTGTTTATCACAACTCGACTGCATATCTATCAAAGATGAATAGAGTTGTGGATGGCTCCATTAATAACATCAAAAAGCTCTTGAGGAAGATGGTCAAAAATTATAGATCATGGCATGAGACATTGCCTTATGCTCTGGTAGGGTATCACACAAAAAATCGAACCTCAATTGGGGCAACTCCTTATGTACTTGTTTATGGGCATGAAGTTTTGCTACCTACCGAGGTTAAAATACCTTCCATAAGGATTATTCAAGAAGCTGAATTAAGTAACAAAGAATGGTTTCGCGCTCTCTACAAATAACACATATTGATTGATAAGAAGAGATTGGTTGTCATGTGTCAGGGTTAGTTATACCAAAATGGGATGATCATACCTTCAACAAGAAAGTAAGAGCTCAAACATTTGATGTTGGGAAATTTGTTATAAAACACATATTTCCTCACCAAAAATAGTAGAAAGGAAAGGTCGTACCGTATTAGCAAGGACCATACATAGTTTGCAACGTGCTATCTGGAGTAGCTCTGATTCTATCTGAGATGGATGGTCAAGAGTGGACTACACCAATCAATTCTAATGCGGTGAAGAGATACTATATTTGAAGGATCTTTTAGTTTTTTGTTTCCTTGGTTTATTTGTAATTGCCTTTATGATAGTATTTATTTTATGATGTGTAACTACCTAGAATCCCTTTCTTTTTATGTATGAACTATTTTTGACCTGAATTTCCAAGAAAGGGATACGTAGGCGGCCTATGTAGGCTTCGGTCAATCCGTTAATAAAATTTACCCTTTTTTTATGTAAGAACTACATTTGAACTAAATACCCAAGAAAGGGATAACTACGGGGCCTATGTCAGCTTTGGTCAATCCCTTAGCAAAATTAACCCTTTCCTTTTATGCATGAACTACGTTTCACCTGAATTCCCAAGAAAGGGATACGTAGGCGGCCTATCTCGACTTCGGTCAATCCTTTAGAAAAATTTACCCTTTTCTTTTATGCATGAACTATTTTTGACCTAAATTCCTAAGAAAGGAATGCGTAGGCAGCCTATGTCGGCATCAGTCAACCTATAATATTTTTCTCTATATCCCTAGAATACTTCTGCACTATGTTTGACATGATTCCTGCTTAATTAGGATATATAGGCACCCCAATGGCTCAGTCATATAACATGAGGAAATGGAAACTGGGGTAGAATTTTTTAGAAGAAATCTCAAAAATTCAGAAAAGGAAGATCATCATCAAATATTGAAGATGAAGACTTGCAAAGACTATAGACCCTCTCAAGCCAAGATTGTCTTAAATATTATTAAACTGCGACAAAAATTTTGAGAAGGTCCTTAAAATTTTAACTAATATATTGGAATATATTTCAAACCGCCAACACCAGAGCTCAAAGTCAATCTTTACAAATCACCAGCTACGACAAAGTCTAGGTAGGCTAAATCTCTGTCATTGATAGAACTTCTGATAGACAAGCGAGTTGGGAGCCACACCAAAGCATTTAATTCTCAAGAACGGTATTTTCAGGTAGCACCAAAGGCAGGTTTAATACATATTTATCAAGGATCTTTTGAATTGTCTATCTCATTTCTTGAGACCATAAAGGACAAACAGAGGCGCCTTATCCTCTTTATGAATATTGTATTTAGAACTTTTATAAAAATAGTCACTAGAAAAATCTATTTTATGTCTACTAAATATTTTCCTAGAGCACAGGTACGGTAAAAGGAGATGGCCCTATAAATCCACAATCCAAGGATTTTCCAAGAGAAGGAAGATAAAAAAGTCATTCTCAAATTTGCCATGAGGCAACACAAACGGTATTCAAGGAGTCCCCTAAAAAGGGATTTTACCCATTTGTTTACATTTGGTGGATTTATCATGTATCCAAAAGAAGATTACAAGCTAACTAAGTTATCCAGATCAGTCATTCATCTAATAACTGTCTACCTTGAGTACATGTACATGAAGAAAGCAAAAAATGCAGACAAACAGACTCAAGTGAAACTATTTTCATTAGCCAAGAGGGCCATTCCATTTTATTTCATTTCATTGCTAATAGGGCCATTCCATTTCATATCATCGCCGAGAGGTCCATTTTCTTTCATTTCATTACCAAGAGAGACATTTCATATCATTTTATTATCAAGAGGTTCATTACATTTTATATCAATTGACATGCGAGATATGATACACTAGCATCTAGGATATCATCATCATTTAATATTCATTATCACATGAGATAGAATACGCTGGCATCGAGGATAGCATATAATATCCATTTACACGCAAGATAAAATACACTAGCGTCAAGGATATCATAGCATTTCATATCCATTGACATGCAAGATAGAATACTGTGGCGTTGAGGATATCATCTACATTTAATATCCATTGACACATAAAATAAAATATGTTGGCATTGAGAATATCATAGCATATCCAGTGACACGTGAGATAGGATTTGATGGTGTTGAGGATACCATATAATTTAATTTCTATTGACACGTGACATGGTATACACTGGCATCGAGGATATCATAGCATTTAATATTTGTTGACACGCAAGATACAATATGATAGTGTCAAAGATATCATAGCATTTAGTATTCATTGGTACATGAGAAAGAATACGTTGGCATCAAGGATATCATTAACATTTAATATTCATTAACATTTAATATTCATTAACATGTGATATAGAATATGCTGGTGTCATGGATATCACAGCATTTAATATCTATTCCCACGCGATATAAAATATGCTGGCATCGAGGATATCATCAATATTTAATATCCGTTGACACGTGAGATGGAATACACTGGAGTAGAGGATATCATTGCATTTAATATCTATTTAAATGCAAGATAGAATACACTTACATATAAGATATCATCAACATTTAAGATCCATTGACACTCTTAATAGAGTACATTGGGGTCGAGGATATTATTGCATTCAATATCTGTTGGTACATGAGATATTATATGCTGACGTCAAGGATATCATCAGCATTTAATATTTGTTGACATGTGAGATAGAAGACGCCGGCGTTGAGGATATCTTTGCATTTAGTATCTGTTCAAATGCAAATATAGAATACTCTAACATCAAGGATATCTCATCATTTCATAAATTATCATCTAAATGCATCAAAAGCATGTGATTCGAAGGGACATTTTAAGTCATTGTCTAAAGATGGACGACATATAAGGTTTCCTAAAAATTGACAATCTGAGGGTCATCTATAAGTGATATAATTTAAAATAGGATAGTGTGCAAGATTACCTATGAGTAGATAGTCCATAGGTCATCCGTAAGCCACAATAACATCCAAACTAGATAGTGTGCAAGGTTACCCAAAGATTTGTAGTTTGAAGATTATCCATATGTCGCAACTAAAAACTTATCAAAATATACAAGATTATAAAATTAATACATACAAGGGTTCTCTACAAGTTGCATCATATCCAAGATCGATTATGTGAAGGATTACTCAAAGATCAGCCATTTGAGAGATATCTATAAGTAATATTATATCAAAAGGTCGGATGATGTGCAGAAATAAATGAGAGCTTGCGATTGGAGAGATATCTTTAATAGATCTGTAATCCAAGGTCAGATATTATGCAGGATGATGTAAATTAAACAACTCAAAGGTTATCAATAAGTCTCTTTGTATCCAACATCAAATAATGTGCAAGATTGGCAATTCAAGGGAAATCTTTATATTGTATTGATACAAAGGATGTGATAGACTTACCCGAGGTCACATGCACAGAATCATTATCAATAATTAGAGAGGCTATTATTACATATACAACAAGAATTATAGGTGAACAAAAGGGTTGCTGCATCAGCACAAGATTACATAGTTGCAGGGACCGTTTTGTATAAAGTATCATTGGTGTCCAAAAGGGCCACCAACTTTGAAGACATATTCACTTGATAAATGAGCCAATAATACAATAAACAAGAGGGTTTTTGTGTCTGATATTGGATGTTAGTTCCTTACAAACATGTACATGAGTGTATTACCTCACTTTTTTAGGCAAAACCTCACGTGGAGATATGGTAAATTACTATATACCCCTTTTATAAATTAGGTTTAGCACTAATGAATTTTTTGGACAAAATTTTCAAGAGAATTTGAGAGGATGAAAATCTCAAAAAAACATAGGTGCGAATGACTCCAAAAAGGATATAGCTAAATGTGGAACTCTTTCTTAGCAGCTAAAAGGAACATAGTCTAGAGAGGGACATCAAACTCTTTGGAAGCGAGCTAAAGGATGATATCCACTACCATCCAACCATACCCCTATGAGAAGGCATGTAGGTATTCTGATTTCAGCTTCACTTTTGGGATATTTCTAAACTCATGTTGAGGGTAGCCTTTTATTTCCTACAAATCCAAGCGATAGGACACCTAGAGCTATGGAAATTATGTCCATGTAAATTATTACCTATGGATGTGAAGATCAACACATTAATTATTAAGAGGTTACAACCACTTTTTTGAAACTCAATCAACTTATCACTCATCCCATGCCAAATATCACCTAAAATGAAAGACTGTCTTTTCTACCGATCAAGTCGAACTACAAGCAATTGATTCCCTAAGCCTCAGGGATATATAGGTTGAGATATTTGTTGAAAACTCGACTGCATTGCTACCTCCACCCAAATCCTTTTATTCCCCAGTTTTTTTGTTTAATCAAAAACTCTAAAATTGGGATAACTTGTTGATTTCTTAAAAATGATGCTTTAAATAAAGATTAATGAACTACAAGTGGATTAAATTCTTATGTTACCTAAGATGTGTAGGAAACCTAATGCGGAGGTCCGACCAAAACTCCATAAAACTGGTGTGAAAACCAATCTCTTTCAGAATCAAATTTATGGTTGGACAAAAAGTTAGGAATGTCAAACTCCTTTTTCCCAGGGTTACTTGCATCCTCCCTGCCCAAATGGAGGAGGAAGTTGTTGACACCTAATTTTTTACCCTCCGTGACTAATTTAATCTTGAGTTTCTTTGATTCTTAATGAAATTAAAATATTTATTTTACCTAGATAATTTTGCTTTAAAATATTTATTTTACATCCTCCCTAACCATTTAAGTGACGATTGTAGGTTTTCATATTTACATATGCGAGTTCGTATAAATTTTGTTTGTTAAATGAATATTTTTGTCAAAATTGAACTATTATTGAGATTAATCATGAAAATTAATTCAAATGGGTAAAATCTGATTTAATGATAATTTGTTCTAAAAAATATTTTATTTGAAGAAATATGTGTTTGATTTTTGAAACTAAGAAGCTTGATATCGAATCAGTGGTTAATTTATTTCAAGCTTTGATTTAATTTAGCCGACTTATTTAAATTGTCTATAATTGAAATCAAAATTGATCACAATTACAATGCAACTGGTCAATTGATATTTAATCTTGTTAAAATTTAAATAAAGTTTGCTAAAATTTTAACCTAATTCATCCATTTTATAAACAACCAATTTTTCTACCTTTTTCATTTTAAATTGGCCCACAAAAGTAGCCAATCAAAACAAGACACCATTGAACCAACTCAATTCTTCTTATCCGACCCGTTCTGGACTACTCTATTACCTTTTTTCCTACTTTAATCAAACAATGACAAAACCTAAACCCAACAATTTAAATAGCTTCCAAGAAAAACATACAACTTCAGCAAAAACGAACAACTGACCCCCCTCTTCTCTGACTCGACCTCGACCCAACATAACCCTAAACTTCCTTTTCCCACTCAAACTCTCTTTCCCATCTTTTAATTTGTGCACATCATATAAACCATACGCGTGTTCGTATGAAGATGGTCCAAAAATATTCTAGAAAAATAACGAGAGGTCTTCCCAACAGCTAAATTTATACAATTCATACATATTTGGTAGAATTTCATTGGTTCTTGAGCATAATTCATTTCTTCCCAAATACTATTGGCCAATACATTTTGAATTTCTCAAAAACATATGATATAAGGATGAGGTGTAAAATCCTAACCTTATCCTAAAATTCAAAAATATCACATTTGAAATCTCATAAATGACCCACAATTTTGTTTTTCCTACATCAGAGATAGTCAAAAATTGAATTGTCAATCCCTTCGACATAAAAAGACCCTTGGTGAGCCAAAGGAGACAAGTCTGAAGGTTTGGAAAATGCTTTGAGCAAAGAAGATATGATATTTTAGTGAAAAGTTTCCTTTTTTATGAAATTCTTGGGGTAATCAAAATTCGCGAGTTGAACGTCTTTTTATGGTGGTCGTGACATCGACAGAAGCCCGAAGATATATTTTATTTTCCCTAAAGAGGTAAACACACATTTCTTTTTTATTTTTTTATCGTTTCTTCTTAAGTTCCTTCCTCGTAGTTATGATTTGTTTGCTGGGAATTTTTGTCGTAGTAGGGCTCGAAGGCAGTAGGATTAGGTGATGAAGATTGTAATTTTAACACATTGATACATTGTTAGTCTAGTGTTAGGTTTATCTTTGTCATTTTATGAAAGTTCACTTTTTTTGTTTTGACTCTCTGTTATTAATCCTTAACTGCCCGTTTCTTTTAAATTAACATATATTTTTGAAGTATTTTTTCAGAGTATCTCAGTTTTAATCCCTAATTTGTGTTATTTGTGCTTTTATCCATCTAAGCTCTATTTTTTTATGCTCATATTCATGGTGTTTTTTCTCCTTTTACTCAAATAGCATGTTACAGATTTTTAGAGTGTCGCTACTATAATAAGAGGTTAAATGTGATCTTTTATGTTTAGATTTTAATCTTCCATTAATGAGTTTAGTTCTTCTTTGATTGTGATTAATGAAGTGTAGACTTTTGCTTATGTGAACTTAGTTATAACGTTTTAGTCTCTTGAACTCCATATCATGTTTACAACCTAAATTTCTAATGATGTTGCGAGACCGCAAAGATAATGTTTTTTCCTTTTCCCTTGTTCCTTTGTTGCCTAACCATGAATATAGAGATCCTATGGCGTATTTTATCTGTTTCCCCATTATGTATTAGATAAGAATATAAACATGCTAATAAAGACAAAATCTTCAAAATTGTTGGTTGTGTTTTCCTTATGTTTTGATTATCAGTCTGTCCATTGAACGAGAAAGACTGGATGAGCACAACTTAACTGTCTACTCAATTGTATTATGTCGTTTCGTTAATAAGGGTTGTTGTAAATGTGTTTAACTCTTGTGAAACTTTCTTTAAAATTTGCATACTACTTTTCCTTTTTTGGAAATACCCCATGTCGCATGCTCTTTATGTTCTGATCTTCAAAATTGTTTTTTTTTAAAAATGAATAAATATTGATCTTTTTATCAAATAAGCATCATAATGGACAAAGAAATTTTGATTCTGTGGAGGCCTAACCCAAATATTGAGAGTTGTATTTTTGTAGTATAATCATGAGGAGGACTTTTATTCATATTGATTCATGAATATTCCTTTTCTACTTTATTATGTACATTTAGACTCACGTGAAGCTCCTATAAACATTCATGCCCCAAATGACTAACTTAGGAAACTGTTAGTAGATCCTTAAAGTATAAAATAAGGTCTTGTTTTTTATTGTTTTGGTTTTGGTGATAATTTATTTTGATAGGATTATTGTAGTTGACATATTTGGTAATGGGAGTCTTCATTGGCTAGTCATGAAAATAATCTTGTTATGTTCTATAGTAAAAATTGAATTCATGTTACTTGCTTTGTATGTTGTATATATTCCTTTCCTTTAGCATTTCTCTCATGAAATTGTTTTCTTCCTTATGTTCTAGTTGACTTTAATTTTATCTACGTACTGATTTTATTTTGTTAAGTCAATGTCTAAGATGAGATATGTTACAATTTATTTTCACTTATTAAATATACGATTTTTTTTGAGTACTTGAGTTCGAAATTTTGACCTTTTACTTGATTCCTTGTTAAGAACACATTATACATCTCCCCTATGTGAAGTTAAATTTGAGTTTACCTTAGCATTCACATACTTGAGGGTTTAGATGTTTGCTCGTGTCATTTCCATATATGCTACTGAATACGAAATTACATTTGTTAAACTAACGTGACTTATATTTATTGTGTACTATTAAATAAGATTCATGATATTTTAGCATTATTTGAAACATTTAATTTAGGACACACGTTGATTACTTTACTTTTTCCTTTGTATATGAATATATTCGAGTCCGAAATGGACTCTTTCCCATTTTTTTCATCATCAATATGGGTCGTTGAGGCCTATTATTCCTAAGTCAATTTCAAAGGAACAAAAAGAAAATTGTATGGCATATCGATACAAGAAAATAGAAAAAGAAAAATTGGTCAAAACCCATTAATGAAGTTTCTAAGGGACTTTAATGTTTTGATTTTATTTGTCTTGTTTTTTTTTTATATTTCATTTATTTATCTATTTACTTATCTATTCGTTCATTTGGGGTCTCAAAGTCATAGATTTAAACTAATACAGTTGAAACAGATTTTGCGCCAAAGGGCTTGAAAATATAGTTTAGGACAGGTTACAGACTCAATGCCCAAAATTTAGATTAGGATAGATGATGATGGGCCAAAAGCCCAAATTAGCTAAGGATATGTTTATTGATATGGTCCTAATGGATTAAGTCTTTTAGTTTTCTCCTTTCCCTTTTACGTACTAGTTGTTATTAATTTGATTCGACTTGGTTAAATCCTCTACTAAGTTTTCAAAATTTATTTTATATAAACTTTAATTTTTTAGTCGAAGGTGGTTTTCAAATTGTCCAAATAACGACAAGTTATCAGACATTTTTGGTGCCTTAAAAACATTCCTATGATGTTAACAAGAACCTCTTACCCGAGATTTTTTTAAAAGCCCTAGTTTTTTTCTATTTTAAGACTTAGGATTTTTCTTAAATGTTTTCTTGATGTTTTCCCAAAAAATCAAGTGGCGACTTAATAATTTCTTAGATTGTTTCAAAATTTTCTTTAAAGTTTCAAAATAGTTTTAAAATGTTGAAACTAATGTTTTCCAACCTTTCGAGTTAATAATGGATAAAACAACGACAATCCTCCTCCTTCAACTACCAAATTTGCCATTTCCATCCGCATGCCTCCTCTTTAAACTACAAAATTCCCCACCTCCACCATCAATGTACAAAGTCAACTAGTAGTATTAATGGTGGTGGTGAGGAAAAGAGATATCCACAAATTAAATTATGATCAAGACATATCAAACAATCTCATGTTATTTCCATTCATCTTTTTATTTGATGAAGAAAACAAGACCTCACGGAAAACCTCACTGGAAGCTTAAAGTAATGAAAAATTTAAATTTTTTTAAGCTATTTTCTTTTCAGATTTTTCAATCAAAACACAAATAACACACTTTCCAATTTTTGTATTTTAGCTTTTCCAATCAACTAATTTATGAAATACAAACTCCACAAAAAACTCTTCTCCAATTTCATCCTTATTTCATCTAATCAATCATAAAAGTGCATAAAAATTGAAAACCAAGAAAAAAGATTTAGAAAATTATTGAATATGGCTGATACAAATGAATTTCTTAGTGAGAAGAAAGAGAAGAACAAGGAGAAGCCAGATATAAAGAGAATTCTAAAAACTAGAGAAGAACAGTTAAGGGAGAGTTCATGATTAAAGAAATTTCCAAGTTGAAGTGAAGAAGAAACCATTTTCTAAATATTTATATATACATATGTATGTATATATATATAAATTAAATTATTTTGAAATATATTCTTAATTACTTCAACGTGGCATTGACATAGCGCTGATATGTAGGTGCGTGTAAACACTCTCCGATGTGAGAGTGGTATTGTCTTTTTAGGGGTGAAATTAATTCAATTGATAGTTATTATGGAGGTATGTAATTATCTATGTAGTTCAGGTCTAAAATAAGTTATGCGGACAAGTTCATTGGTGAAATGATGTATTTTCTCAGAATCCTTATGTGTAGGACTTAGAACTCATGTCTTA
The DNA here is from genome assembly GCA_030864225.1 of Capsicum baccatum var. pendulum. Lineage (NCBI taxonomy): Eukaryota > Viridiplantae > Streptophyta > Magnoliopsida > Solanales > Solanaceae > Capsicum > Capsicum baccatum. Next base: position 210,579,626 of record CM061554.1, on the reverse strand, counting down.
GGAATGTCCTAAAATCCTGATTTTAATGCTAAATGTTTGCGTAAATTGTACTTGTTTGGTGTGGTTCGCTATTGTTATTGGTTTGCACACACTTGGGGATGTTTTGAGTAACATAAGTTGTTCAAAATGATATAAATAGAATATGCATACCAAGTGTTTGATTAAATTCCCTAACAAATTCCTGAATCATTTTTACATGTTCTAAGTGCATGATCGAACATCTAGGCTATGTTTCATGTTCATAATGTAAATTGTTAATTTTAAACACAAATGGGTATCAAAACTGGATATTTTAAACTTTGAGAATTTTGTCTAATAATGCCTCAGTTACCACAACATTGGTAACTGGATTGTGATCCAATTGGCACTATCGTGATCACAGAACTGCAATTGTGGATCAGTGTCCCGAGATTACGACAACTACATTTGTTATTCATCCTGAACTAAAATTTCAACAAGTTCATTTCTTTCCTACAAATTTCAAAGGTACCATCCCTTTAGTTTAATTACATAACATGACATAACAAAGTTTTTAGATGGAAAGGTTGATAATTAACGTTATGCTTCTCAGGTTTTCAAAGATAAAGATTGGAGACTATGTCCAAACTCATTTCATAGATACTGAGTTCCAGAATCTGTACTTTGTCTACTTTTCTGAGTTCCCAGCATTTCATGACCACTTAGTTACTAATGGGTGAAGGTGATTTTCCCTAGATCCATGTTGGGAAAATGAGAATCGGGTGACAAAGTTCTATGCAAATTTCAGTGTGATCTCTATCTTAGATCTAATTATGAGTATTTGAGGGAAAGAAGTCCACTTTGGATCAGAGTAGATAAATGACATCTATAGGCTACCATATGCTGATATGAAACAATATAAGGATAAATCTTGTGAACCTAATAGCTGGTTCATTGTTAAGTTGTGTCCCGATAAATAGGTATTGTGGTCCGCCAAAAATATGTGATATTATTGCATGACTTCACAGCTGAGGCACGAATTTGGTTGACTATCATCTATGGCCGAATATCTTTATACACCATTATGACCTATATCTCTGATGTGAAAGCCTGGATGACTGCATCCATTTTGAATAACATTACTCTGAATGTTGGATGTCTTATTCTTCTAGACATGTAACATTTCAAGCTTAATGATAGCTTCGTGCTTATATTGTGATCATTGATTACTGTGTGCAGGAGATTCAGGATTGAAGAGTGCCCCAGAGATACCTGGATTTACCCAAAGACAACCATTTACCCTCTTAAGATTCACGAAAAAGGTGTACCTTCTAAGATCAAAAAGAGGAAGATCAACTTAGTCAAGTTGATAGATGAGGATACCTACTATTATAGACCATCCGAAATAGGGTTGTTTGAGGAGTTCTAGCTTGAGATGAGGGAGATCAAGAAGCTTGTATCAGGGTTGCCTATGGGGTTGGGAGAGAATTCCACCACCCTCACTCCTATGTTTCTTAGTCTGATTATATGAAATATTTAGAGGACTAGAAGAAATAGGGATCCATTATTTCTAGGTTTGAAAAGGCCTAATCATCTTTGGCACAGTCACACAAGTAGCTCAGGGATTTTCAAGAGAAGGTGAAGAATAGGGAGAAGAAAAGAGATAAATTCTTCACGGAGATGTAGAAGGGGGTGAAGGTCCTTTGGAAGTTCTAAATCCCAAGGAAAAACTTCCTTATCCTAGATTTAAGAGTGATGATGAGTTCATATCTACATGGTCAGATTTGAATGATGTTGGAGGTAATGCGGAGATCGAGGGCGATGAAAGTCCTTAATGCGGTTACAGGGAGAACCCTTTACTCTTTTTTTTCTTTCTTGATTTTGTAGTGAGGCCACTGCAAGATTTTAGTTGGGGATTCCCGTATCCATATTCATTTATTTTTCTTGGTCAATATTATTGAGATATTTGTTGGATGTTCTTATGTTGATTTGGATGATTTTTTTGGGTGCCAATAATTAGGCACCCCGATGGTGACTATATTTCATCTATTAGTTCTTTGTCTAATTCTTATTTTTTATTTAATATTTATCATATTTTGCATGATATTGAATGAGTCATTCCCTATTATAGATTGAGTGATGAAAATCTTAAGGGGGAATCATCATGATTGGGTTTGGAGAAATAGGTGCAAGAGAAGTCTAAGTACTCATAGCATTGGAGTTTTAGGATGACTCATACACCTATGGTGAAGTCTGAGTAGCCATATAGTTTTCCCTCATTAGAGTCAAAATGCGAGACGATGGCTTAGTTTTTTTCCATTATTAGAAAATTATATGTGGTATAAAAGTGAAGCAAACACCCCGTCTATCCAAAAAATATTGAAACTAAGGGCATCAACGTGAATAGTTTTATGAAAATACTAAACCTCTTTTTGTGAATCCAAGGTCCTTTGTTTGTAGTATATGATAAATACCTTCTTTTGTCTCTAGTAGGAAATGCAATTGAGCCTCCTTGAATAGTTTGCATGTCATCTGCGGTGAGTGTAGCTGTTTAACTTTCATGCTTGCTTGTATCATCTAGAACTTCACCCGTTAGTCTCTCGAGGCTAATTATGATTATGCTTGATTAGTTAAAAGATCATAAGCCTTCTTTGTGAACATAAGAACCTACTTTAGCCTAAAACGCCTACCATTTTATAGAATAGTATCCCAAGTCACCCATTTAGAGCCTTCAAGCCTTTATCATGAAACCACATTGCAAGCCCTGAACTATTTTAAGTTTGCCCCTCTTTTGAACCCTGACCTTCTTGAACTTGAAAATCCAATTTGAGGCCAAAAACCTAAGTTGGGTGGTAAGTCTTGGAAGAGGTGACCTTGGGCCCTGATAGTGTAAGTGGATGCCTAAAATCTAAAAAAGAGATTAAGTAAAAAAAGTTTAAAAAGAAAGCAATTATCTGAAGAAGGAAAATCATATCTTGCACAAAAGAAATAAATAAAAAATTGGGTGGATCACGGCAGTGAAAGCCGGCATGTGTGTGAAATGAAAACAAATGATGTGTTCCATGATCAAAAGTTTTATTGAATAGTGTGATGTAGATGTTCAAGGAGGGTGTAGCCACTTTATTCCTAAATGACGCCATACCCTTTCCCCGAGCCTACATTACAAGCTTTAAAAAGCTCCTTCAAGATCTCCCATCAAGTGTATTCATAGTAGCGGTGATTAAAAATATTGAAAGGCATACGGTATGATACTCTCTTGCATTGAGAGATTCTTTGTGAGAGTGAGTGTTTGCAATCAAATCCCTTTTTGAATGATAAATGATTTAGTGTGACGGGTTTCCTTTTTTTGTGAGGAGACATGTAGACAAATTAAGGCGGGTGAAATTGTCATCTTTCGAAAATAAGGCAAAAGAGTGTACTTTAGTTTCTATCAATGGAGAGTGAATTCTAAAGAGATAGTAATCGTTGAATTGTTATTCTTTAAAGTATTTTGCATATTTGTGATTATGCTTTATTTGGAGGGGAATTGTGAGAACGACTTTACCTATGCTTGAGAGATACTTGTTGGTGCTAACCAGGTTCTAAATTATTATGATTACTTAGTCATATAAATGGGAAAATAATTGCATAGTCTTATTGAGTAAGAAGTAGTTTTATTTGAGGACAAGCTAAGGTTTAAGTTGGGGGTGTTTATGAGTGGAAAACTTACCCATCATTTACATTTAAATTTGTGCACACTACTATGTATAAATGATGTTAACGAGACAATTTTTTTATTTGAATGCCCTGATTTCCATATTTTGCAGGTTCACAGGTAAGTGGAAGAAAATTAGTAAAGTAAGATAAAAAGGGAACAAAAAGGCCAAAGTAGTGCAAAAGTTGAAAAATCAGGAGCAAGGAATGACCCTCAGTTAGTGCAATTGTGGTCTGAGGTTCGCGATCATGACAAGAAAAGATCAATCAAAGTTGGCGATCACGATTAATAATTGGCAATGTCGATCCTGCATCCAAATGCCCAGGGGCAGTTTTATAATTTCAAGTAGCAGAATCCCAAATTCTTTAAAGGGTAAAAACCCTTTCACTTTTGGGGATATCTGGAACTAGAATTCATGTTTTGAAATTGTACAAATCCTACAAAATTTGGAAATATTATTGTGGCTTATTTTCCAAGGATTTTAGTTAAAATTGCAGTTGAATTTGAGGATACTCTTGCTTAGCCTCTTCAATGGAAGCCTTTCAAACTTCATGAGTAGCTAAACATCTATCTTAGGATTATGTTGAAATAGGGTGCAAATATGTTTGGGTATTTATTGATTCCTTTGATTCTTGGTTAATGATGTTGAGTTCCACTAATACTTACTGTTGAAATAGAGTTTATGGGTGAAAGGCCTAAATTCCAAAAACCCTACATCATCCTCAGAAAAGGGGTGTAGGTATTCCTTTAGATCCTAATTCATTCTTGAAATAGGGAAATGGGTAACAAGTATTTGTGTACGATAATTAGATGTTAGCTTATTCCTTTACACTACCTTAGAAATAAGGGTGGATTGGGAAATTCCTTTGCCTTGGACATCCTCTTAGAAATATGGATTTCCCATTGAGGTTTTGGGTTGATTTGCTTGCCGAACCCATGAGGTATTGATAAGAATCCATGGGTGGTATTTTTGGTGTTTGGTTAAAAGAATAACTCCAAAACTCCTTACCCAGCCTACCCATATATTCATTGACTAGAATTTGGATGTGACACTCATGTACCTATGAATTATTTGCCCCTAGAAAAACATAATGCCACAACCATTATCCTATTGGAATATCATTTAAAATTGTCGCTCTACATTGGTTGTTCAAGTAGATTTTGCTTAGAAAAACATTCAAACCACAAACCCAAAATTTTAATTTATGTCTTACTTTATGTTTACATTGTGGGTATGTACTTAGTAGCTTTCAACACACATAAGGTTCAAATACTAGTTATATTCCTTGTGGTTTTCACCGCAATTAAAGTTGGGTTATTATACTTGACCATGGTTGTCCTACACAAAACTATGGTATAGGTGTGTGACCTCACATGTTGTCTCAATGTAGTACATATGGTCCATATGTGCAGAAAGCAAGTGAGCCATAATTTTATGCCCAATTTCTTTCTCTCCAGACTTCACCCTTAGATTCTTACCCTACTACGTATGGTTCTGTAACTTGTAATTATTACTTCGTAAGTGGGATTATATATAAAATTCGACCATTTCCATTAGTATCATCAAAAGTCCATCTTTTAATGTATCTCGCAACATTACCTAGCTTGAGTGGGACCTGCTACCATGATGAGTTGGTCACAAAGTTCCCTTACCTGGAAAATTATGAATGTAGAAATCCTATAGTATTTCGGGCAAGTCTATAAGTTATAAACCTCCAAAAAAAAGTGAACACTATTGTAGTAGGTTGCCTCCTACTCATCTTGATTTAATGTCGCCACATAACATGGCTAAGGTGGCTACTCAAATTTTACCAACAAGTCCATGGGTTGCCTCCCATGAATTGCTTGATTTAGCATCACAACATGATGTCAGTACCTTGATTACTTAGAATTCATCAAGATTGCCATAGGAATACCTTCCGGGTTATCAATATAATTTATTACGGAGACCACCCTTATTTCGGTCTGTTGATTCATTGTTTATCAAATATTGATAGTGACCTCATCGCCTTAGACCCTAAATTAAGCTCCTTCTTCTCGGCCATAAATAGTCTCCCAAATAGAATGGGTATCTTGGCATCAACCTCATAATCTAGACTAATAAAGTCATCCAAAAATATAAAGTTATCAACTCTTTCAATCACATCAAAATAAATGCCCATAGGTCTCATAATGGTAGTCAACCATTAACCACCACATCGTAGTTAGTTCAGGTGGGATTAATCCTAATTTCTTTAATACAGCCACATCATCAAATTTATGTTGGCTCCTATGTCACATAAAGCTCTAGAAAAATGGGATTGATCAATAGTGCTTTGTATAGTTAATTCTCTAGGATCACCTTTTTTCTAGGCCACAGACTTAGTCATGACTGTTGTATAATGGTGCGATCCATCAACATCCTTAATAGTAATCCTTTTTTTCTTTGTAACCAATTGCTTTATAAACCTAGCATATCCATTCATTTACTCAATTGCCTCAAAAAGAGGGATGCTCATGATCTAGTCTTTCAGTATCTCAATGAATCACTTAGACTTTCCTTCCTCTCTCTTCTACTTTAGTCTCTACGAAAAAGGTGAGGGTGGCCGTTAAATTCATTTTACATTTATCCTCACAAATTTTACCATTACCACTAATTGGATTTTCTGACTCCATAATAGGCATCATATCAACAACAACTTCATCATGCCTTAGCTCTTCTATAATAGGTAATGGGGGATCCATTACCCTTATACCACTCTGTGTGGTAATCACAAAAACATGACCATTATTTTTTGGATTTTGAACAGTGTTACTTGGAAGGGTACCTAGCTGTTTCTGGTTTAGTGTTCCTGGTGCTCTAACTGCTTGATAGTAGGGGCATGACATTCAACCTTCTAGTGAAACCCTAAAATGGTAGCCTTAATCTCACTAAGGTTGTTCTCCATATTATCTTGACCCATTACCAGCTTGGTTAGCATTGCCTCTATTCTAGATTTTGTATACCAAGTTGCTAGTGGAATGTACCTGTCTCTCTTTTCTATGTAGTCATCCTTTTTTGACCAGACACTATCTCGTACCGTATTATGGTCTCTGTATCTATTATGATAGTTTTGACCTTAGTTTCCTTTCCCTTTGGCTCTGAAACCGGCCAACAAATGATCCAAATATTTTACTTTCTCGTCTAATTCTAACTTATAAGCTTTTGAAGCTAAATCCTGTGCTCCAACTGTGTTCACTTTCTTAGAACTTACTATTGTAAACTACTTTGCCATTAACCTAAAAGCAGTTCTTAGCATCATGCACTTTCTTGTTATACTGAATCATCAGCTATTTTTTGGTCACATGACCCACTAATAGCATATATGACAGATCCCTAATCAGGCTCAAAAGTTTACCACCCTCATTTAGTGAGAGAGATCTAATCTAGAATATCGGAAGCTATCTCTCAGCATAGTCTCATAAAAGTTCCTCCACAGATGCTATCTGTCATGGCTCTAAAACCGATGGTCAGATCTCTATATAACATATCCAAGAAGCTCATCCTTGAAATTCGATGGTTGGGCACCATACTCAGCTTCTTCTTAAACCTACACCAAGCATCATAAATAGATTCTGACTATAGCTACCTAAAATTATAAATCTCATCCTTAAGCCACAATATCCTGAATGGAGGAAACAACCAATTCATGAATTGCCTACACAACTCATTCCTTGTAGTGAAAGATCCTCTTGTTAGTTCCCCCAACCATAAACTGCTGCTCCTATAAGCGAGAAAGGGAGCAACCTTAATATAAGAATCTCCTGATTCATCCCTTGATTTAAGTAGGAACAAAAGATCCCAATGAAATTTACAAGGTGCATTTTTGCATCATTAGTAGGCAAACCCGCAAATACACCATTATGATTTAAGAGTTGAATCATTGCACTCGTAATATCAAACATAATGCCTAGGAAAAAATAGAAGGAATAATTCCTCTATTCTTTGCCTTGTCAACATACCCCAGATCCGCTTCATCATTGTCATAGAGATGAAAATACTGATACACTGGGATTACTTGAGTATGACTACCTCTAAATCTATTATGGTTACCACCTAGTGCTGCTTGACGGTTTACTTTCTGCCTATTCACAGCTAAATCTGCCTCCTGATCTATGCGTTGGGCATACTTTTCACTTCTTTGACTAGCAGCTTATGCTAAAAGAAACTCTATTTGCTGGTCAAAAATATCCTAAAATCCTTCAGGAAGAAGGGGAGGAACTCTCTAAGGATCATCATGAACCCCTTCAAGAATATCACATCTTTTTGGCTATGTCAATCTACTAGGTATTTGTAGGGTCCTTTCTAGATTTTGAGTCAATGGGAGTAAAAGATTGACTCTAATCTGTGTGCTAGGCATACGCCAACGTATACCTTTCTAAAAATAAGGAAAAAAAAACCCAAAAACTGAAATAGCTTTGATTTATAACTCTACACTATATTCCGTAACAACGGTGCAAAAATTTGATCATACCCAAGCTACACATTCAATCTAAAGATTATGCAGTCACTAATAGTAACCAAATTAAGCTTGTGTTCAAATCCCAGGGGTATATAGGAATTGCGCTTTTTAACTATTGCAATTAATGGGCAAAACTGGAAAAGTAAATAGGGGGTTTGTAGTGACAATAGCAAAAAAGTAACTATTATTAACTACAATTCAAATTCAATAGTAGATGAACACTAGGATTGTTTTCCCCAAAGCTTCTAACTTAGTATGCTTCTCGTGCTCAATCCAACTATATAATTGTTGTTCATGTAGAGTCTCGTAAGATAGGTATCACCAACTACCTCTTGGTATCATTTGGTAAATTTTACTCATATCCTCACTATCTTAGAGTGTCACATTATTAAACCTTACCTTGGATCACATTTACAACTATATCCTCTCAGTCTCAAATTTATTCGATGGGAGTTAACTAGGATAAGAAGATAGAACAAGTAAGTTTATTTCGACAATTAACCCCAAATTACTATTGTGATTTTCGTTTCCCAATATCCACCAAGTTCATAGTGAATATAGGTTGGATCCTAATTTGTGCACCCATTAAGAAATACGTAAAAGAAAAGGAAACCTGAATACAAGCAACAATAGTAGTCTAAAAAGATTGAGCACTTCCCCTTCGTCGTTGTGTGGCTAGGTTTCCAAAAAACTAGCTTAGGGAGATTAGCCTCACATGTTTGTGTAACGATTAAAAGAATTCATTTTTTAAGACATTCCACAATCACACAATAATCAACAACTGAAAACCCCCAAAACATTAACTTAATTAACAACCAAAAATAATACAATGTAATTTCAAGACCAAAGATAGTTTAAGAATAAAATATATGTTTGTGAGTATCAATAGTGTGTAACCTCTACTAAAAAACACATAAAGGGTATTTATAGTACATGAGGAAATCCTAAAAATCAAAGCCAGAATACAAAAGGATAAAAAAAATTGGTGGCCACTTACATAGTCTAGATGCAGCCTGCATGCAGACCTTGGTAAGTTCCAGAAGCTTTTCTTTCACTGTTCAATCTCTATATTTTTGACTTCTGTTGCTTACCTTGCCCACATTACATTCAAAAGTAATAAATGAGGTCCTCATGTAGACATAGGTAAGTGCTAGATATTTTCCTTCAGCTCTTTCGCTCTCTGGATCTTCAAATCTAGTACTAACCTTAGACACATACGAACCACAAGTGCTATATACAGTCCACATATAGACATAGGTAATTTCCAGGTCTTAAAATTCTTACAGCCAAGCTTCTAAAATACATCTTATCAGACATTGTTTGGTCACACACACAAGGTAAAACACATAAATGGTCAACATTTTCTCAAGTAAGTAGCCAAAAACTCATTTTTTTCACTTTTTTCTTGAACTTAGCATCCAAAACCTAGTTTCCTACAAAACATACCTCAAATACATCATATCGAAAAAAAACAATTTAAGAAACTTGCTTACTTTTATACTTTTGAGCATCAAAATGCTATATTTATATAGCATATCAACGACTAGGGGACATGAGTCGTAATGACTCTTAACAAGTAGTAAGGTGACCAGTGTGATTACCTAATTATTATATCTTGAGTGCGAATAGGACCCTACGATTCATAGGATCACTTGACGAGTCATATACTGGACCCATAGGGTTAACAGTTTGGGGTGTCTTAGGATAATGTCTTGACTACAAGTTATGATGACGACTCTTAGACAATCGTTATTAGTCGGTAGGTGTCCCAAAATGATTGGATTGTAAAATTCTCAAATTTTAATGGCACAAAATTGATTTATTATTCACATGTTTTTTATGTTGGTTTTTTAAATCATTGGTTGAGGGTTTTGGATATAAATTGTTTGAATGTTTTTCCCATGATTACTATTGATCTATTATGCATTGAATTTTTTGTTTGTACAGTGCATGAGAATGGTGAATGGATTTAGGGGTATAAGGATTCCCCAACTTATGAACAATTTAATTAACGGTACAAGGATTTCCTAAATTAGGGGTGTTCATGGGTCGGCTTGGATCGGTTATTGGTTAAAACCACAATCAAACCAACTTAGTCAATTTTTAAATTTCTAAAATCAAACCAAACCAAATAAAAAATAACCATCGATTTGGTTCCTATCGGTTTAGTTCGGTTTGGGACGGTTTATTTGGTTATTGACAACTCATAATTCAAACGTTTAGTTATGCAACAAAAGCAACATAGAATTTATATAAAGTAAAGCTGGTTTGCATACCCATCAATCATCACTGCACATGCAGTTAACTTACATGAACATAAATTTTCAGAACTATAACAGCTTAATTTTTAGCCAAAATACAATAAAAAACAGCACTGCAATAGCTGAATTTCCAGCCAAAATCATCAACCAAAAACATCAACTAAAGTCTATTTAAACCATTGAAAGAAAGACATCACAATAGTTGAATTTCCAGCAAAAACATCAATCAAAATCTAACAAAAACAACACCCAAGTGGAATTCAGCACTTTTTAGAAAAAATAGCAACTGAATTCCATCAAACACACCATCCAAATTGCAGTCACTTTAAATACAAAACAACAATTAAATTTCAGCAAAAAGACCAGCCAACTTCCAACATATTCTTTATCTTGATCTCCAAAGTCCAAACTAATCAATGCTCAATGTAGAGTCCAAATATTCTGAAAAGAAATTATCATATTACACATTAAATGTCTATTTACATGAATATGATCTAACTTCTTTTAGAAAATAAAAAAAAAAAGAGGAAAAGAAGATAAGTAAAGATTTTTATTATGGCATCTCATTTTAAAAACGATAAAAAAATGAAAGAATGAATCAGTAAGTTATAGTTGTTAGTACCTTTTTCAATTGTTTCAACATTTTGAATTTCATCTAAAAGATTTTCAATGTTGCACTCTTTATATGTTGAAGACAACCATTGTTGACCACAAATAAGAGCTTCATCAGTCTTTGGTGACAAAGAACTTCGATAACAATCAAGAATTCGAACACCGATGCTAAAAACTGATTTTGAAGCAACAGTAGATGTAGGAATAGGAAGCACATCTCTTGCAATTCGAGAAACAATTGGATATTTTTTGGATGAAACTTTCCATCAAGACAAAATATTGAAATACTTAATTTTTTCCATATCATCGTTCAAATACTTTTCAAGATCAGATTTATCATCAAAATCATTCTTTTTTTCAAGATATTTCTCCCATTGTGATTGCCACATATTAGAACTATTCATTGCATCAACTCCACTATTCACACTAGTTTGATCTCCAATACTTTCACAAGAAGTTCAAGAAATGAAGCTCTTGTAATGAGCATACAAACTAGTTAAAGTATCTCGCACTTTATAAGACTTAGTACATCCCTCCACAGAATCATAATATTTCTTGAAAAGAAACTCAACATACTTTATTTTGTAGCGAGGATCCAACACAACGGCAACAAACAACAACATATTTATATCACTAAAATCACCCCAATATTTATCAAACTTGACTTTCATCTTCTTAGCCATATTAGTTAAAATAAAATCATCACATTTTGAATAGTTGACAATTATGCTCTGAAGATTAAAAAGATCATGAAAGAAAGCATTTGAAGTAGCTTGTAAAGTACTAAAAAACTGCAACGTGATTTGATAGAAAATCTCCAAAAACATGAGAAAGATATTCACATCCTTCCAATCTTTCGAAGAAGGGTGTTATATCTTTCCTTTCGAGTCAATACAATATTTAATGAACTTATGATCATCAATATTCATTCTTTAAAATGCCTTTTCAAATTTGACAGTAGTATTTAACATTAAATATGTAGAGTTACACCTTGTTTAAACATCTAAACTCAAAATTCCATTAGTGTCAAGGTTAACCTTCTCAACATATGACTTTGAAGAAGCAGCTCTTGCACTAGAACATTTAACATATTTCACAACATTTATTACCCGAGAAATTAATTCATTTTGCTCACTCAATCCTTGTTTTACAAGTTTAGGATGTGAGCATTGCACCAAACATGTAAATAATTATTTCTCATTATCTTTCAAGTGTGTGATTACTACATCACTAGCCGAGGCATTATCAAGTATCACTGTAAATAGATTTTCAATTCCCCAATCTAACAAACAAGATTCAATAGCGGACACAATGGTCTCACCCTTGTGATCTGGAGTTTAAAAAATAATTAAATTTTTTTTTTGCAACTTCCAATCATCATCAATCCAATGGGCAGTGATTACCATATACGTAAAATTTTGAAGTGAAGTACACATTTCACTAGTAATACAAACATGCTTCCCTTTAATAAATCTTTTAAGCTTTTGCTTCTCTTCTTGATAACTTTTTAAACATTGTCGCGCAACAGTACTTCAAGAAGAAAAATCATAATTAGGAAAAATAAACGACATTAGTCTCTTAAATCCTTCACCCTCAACGAATCTAAAAGGTTGTTCATCAATTATAACAAACTCAACAATAGCTCTCCTAACTTCAGCAACATTATAAACAAGCTTGTCAAAACCTACCTGCCCCCCCCCCCCCCCGTTTAATTGGTTTGAGATTTGTTTGCTTTCTATCAACGAACTTGAAAGGATATTTCGGACACTTAGACTGTAAATGACCCCAAAGATTAGAAGTTCTATTTTTACTAGCACAAGAAAAGTCGTTGAAGCAATACTTTCATTTTTCCCTCAATTCACCCACTTTATTAGTAATCTCTGAATAATGATTTAAACTTCTGATATTTTTCTACCATTACCGCCGAGGCTGGAATCTCTAAGAAACAGAGTTATTCTTTTTTGCTTTTTTAGAGGATTGAGTATTGAAGTAATATTTAAAATACGACCATGTTCTTGAGTTGCATAAGGTGCTAATGCAGTTGGAGTTTCTTCTACTTGAGGTTGAGCCTCCAAATCTTCAACATCATCTATTGCCTTTTTTGAACCCTAATTGAAAACCATAACTTTTTCTTTAGAGAATTTGAGACAAGTGACTATATTTTGGTTGAATTGGGGATTAATCTCGTGTTTTAGGCTTATATAGAGGTGGGAAATTGACCTTTTTTCCCTTAAAAATATAGACATTTAATGACTGAAGCTGGGCATCGACGCGTTAAGCGATGTGGTGCATTGATTACATCGATGGAATGGTTAACATATCGCTCCGTGATTGCATCGACTCTTAGTAGTTTTGGCTCTAGCAGCTTGCAACTATGCTAACCAAGGTGATTGGCAATGCGGCGCACTGAGATCGCATTGGTCCATTGTTTTGGGACTCCAAACATGGTCTAAAAAAGTTTCAAAAAATAAGAAAATTATCTGGGAACACATTTTGACCTTCCTGATCATGAATCAACAAAAATATAGACTATTTAAGGATATTAAGGTCATGAAATAAGATTGCCAACTTTCAAAAGCTAAAATAATCCAAGTCTAGAAGCTTGGATAGGATTTTCTACATATGGAACCCCCTTGAAAAGCTTAAAGAACTGATTTAAGCTTAGAAATTTTGCGGGGACTTATAGTATCTCTCCGTTTAGAACATTCGTCCTCGAATAAGATTGACTGAGATGGGAAAAATACAAACTAAAGTATATATAGGACATAAACAACTGAAATATGATTTCATGACTGACATGATTGATAAATTGAATATATCATACTGAACATGCATATCTAATGCATGCGTAACTCATTCATAAACGTATGACTAAGATTTCTGATAAGCTAAGTTTCTCATAATAAGGATGCATATCTGATGAATGAAAATGTGATTGACATGATAGTTGAATATATGACTGAATATGCGTTGGTGTTTGATACTAAGTTTATAATAGAATTTTGAGCATGAAACTAAATACCAAGTTGGTAATGAAACTGAACAGGATAACTAAGCAAGCTTAAGGAAAACTATTACCTTGGATTGAGTATGAGTTAGCAAAAAAGAGGTGAGGATACATGGTCCGCATATCTGCTTCTGCTTTCTCAGTAGCTCCCTTAACTAAATGATTTTTTCGAAGAACTTTCACTAGAGGGACTTCTTTGTTCCTCATTCTATGAGTCTGGCAGTGAAGAATTTTGATGGGGATCTTTTCGTAAGAGAGGTTGTTCTGAGCATCAATGCCCTATATAAGGACTACAAGTGATGGGTCACTTATGCACTTCTTGAGCAGAGAGACATAGAACACTTGATGAACCAAGGCTAGATTTGAAGGCAATTTGAGCTCATAAGCAACCTTACCAAAACGACTGATAATTTTGAAAGGACCAACATATCAGGGACTAAGCTTTCCTTTCTTGCCAAATTTATTCACTCCTTTCATGAGAGATATCTTTAGGTAAACATAGTCACCAATCTCAAACTCGAGATCCTTTTTATGCACATCTGAATAAGATTTCTATTGGCTCTGAGTAGCCCAGAGTCTTTCTGTCGTAAACTTGACTTTTTCTAAGGCATCAAATACAAGTCATGCCCTATAACTGAAGCCTCACTAACTTTGTACCAACTAATTAGAGATCTATATCTCCTACCATAGAGAACATTTAATGGAACCATCCAAAGGCTAGAATGATAGTTGTTGTATGAAAACTCAATCAAAGGCAAGTGATTATCCTAACTACCCTTGAAATAAATTGCACACGCTCTCAATATATCTTCTAAATTCTGAATGGTCATTTATGCTTGACCATATTTCTGGGGATAAAAGGTTGTACTATGAAAAACTTGGGTACAAAGACCCTTTTAGAAATCTTTCCAGAAGTGAGAGGTGGACTGGGTACCTCTATCTGAAATAATGAGTAATGGAACATCATGTAATCTGACCAACTCCTTGATATAGAGTTTGGCATAATCCTTGGTTGAATAAAAGGTATGGACTAGAAGGAAATTAGATAATTTGGTCATCCTTTCTATAATAACCAAAACTGAATTAAGCTGGCTATGAGTACGAGGAAAACCTGTCATGAAGTCTATGTTCACTTCTTCCCACTTCCAAGTAGGAATACTAAACTCCTGCATGGACCCACTAGGCTTCTGATGCTCTATATTAACCGACTGACATGTAGATCACTTAGCCACAAACTCTATAATATCTCTCTTCATTCCACTATACTAATAGATCTCCCATAAGTCACAATACATCTTAGTGGCCTATGGATAAATAGAGTAGTGTGTACCATGCACTTCTGTGAGAATTCACTGCCTTAAGTCATCTACAACTAGCACACAAAGACGACCCTGACAACGCAAAACACCATCTCCTCCTTGGGAGAAAACCTCTACTTTCGAATCTTTGACTAATTCTTTCAAATTGATTAGACTAGGATCTCTATCCTATTTTTCTTTCACCTTGAAAACTAAAGATGATTCTGAACTATTCTGAACCCATTGACTAGGTGAACACCTAGTCTGGAAAGATGATGGACTCCCTGAGCTAACTTTTTTTTACCGTCCTCAACATGAGAAACACTACCCTAGACAATATACTGAGGGTCTCGGCCACTACATTGGCCTTGCCTAGATGACAAAGCGCACTCATGTCATAATCTTTCAAGAAATCTATCCACCTTCTCTGAAGGAGGTTAAGATATTTTGGAGAAAATACATACTGAAGGATCTTATGATCTGTGAACACATATCCATGAACACTGTACAAGTAATGCCTACAAATCTTTAAGGGAAAAACTACGGCTGCAAACTCAAGATCATGAGTAGGATAATTTTTCTCATGGGGTTTAAGCTGTCTGAAGGTAAAGGCTATGACCTTACCATGTTGCATGAGGATACAACCCATACCTACAATGGATGCATCATAATACATTACGAACCAATCTATACCATTTGGAAGAGCCAACATAAGAGATAAGGTAAGTTGAGTATTCAACTCCAGAAAACTCTTCTCGCAAGGATCTAACCACTAAAACTTGACTTTCTTCTAAGTCAATCTGGACATAGGGGATTCAATAGAAGAAAATACCTCATAAAACCATCTAGAATAGCCAGCCAAATCTAAGAAGCTCCTGATATCTGATGGACATACAGGGAAAGGCTAGTTTCTTATTGCTTTGGTCTTTTGAAGATCAACTCTAATGCCATCACCAAAAAAAATATGACTAAGGAAAGCTACTTACCTTATCCAAAATTTGTACTAACTGAATTTGGGGAACAACTGATGATTTATGAGAGTCTGCATTACTATTCTGAGATTGTCTGCATGATCACACTCAGTGTGAGAGTAAACAAGGATGTCATTTATAAAGAATATGATGAACATGTCTAATTACTACTTGAACACATGATTCATAAAGTCCATGAAATCTTCTGGGGCATTGGTAAGAGCAACTAACATAACTAGAAAGTCCAAGTGACCACACCGTGTATGGAAGGCTATTTTTAGAATGTCATATTCTCTGACTCTAAGCTAATGATAGCATGATCTAAGGTCTATCTTGGAGAAATAAATACCAAACTAAAGTTGGTCAAATAAGTCATTAATTCTGGGAAGTCGATACTTGATCTTGATCATGACTTCTTGAGTTGACAGTAATCAATGCACATTCTGAGAGAACCATCTTTCTTTCATATGAATAAGACTGGTGTTCCCCACGGGGACACACTAGGTTTGATGAATCCCTTATCTAGGAGGTTTTTCAACTTTTCTTTTAATTCTCTGAGTTCTGCTAGTGCCATTCTATATGGCGGAATAGTCATAGGCTGAGTATCTAGAAGAAGATCAATACCAAAGTCTATTTCCCTTTCAAGAGAAATTCCTAAAATATCTTCAAGAAAGACATCTGAATATTTATTTGCTACTGGGACTGATTTGAGACTAGGAGTTTCTGAACTAGAGTTATTAACTCGAACAAGATGATAGACACGTCCCTTAGATATCATTTTTCATGCTAGAAGGTAGGAAATAAGCTGACCTCTAAAAACTAAAGTAGTACCTCTCTACTCTAGGAAAGGTTTATTTGGAAAATAAAATTGGACAATTCTATTTCTGCAGTCGTCTGTGGCATAGAAAGAATGAATCCAATCTATGTTGAGAATGACATCAAAATCAATCATCTTTAATTCTACTAAGTCTAATGAAGTGACTTTCTGAGATACCATAATCAGACAGTTCATGTATACCTATCAGGCTATGATGGTTTTACCCACTAGGTGGAGATTGACAATGGCTCGACTAGAATTTTGGGACTGACCTCAAAATCAATTGTTATTTAAGGAGCAATAAAAGACAAAGAAGCTCCTGAATCTAGAAAAGCCTAAACAAGTAAATGAAAGATATAAAACATGCCAGTAACCACATCAGGAGAATTTTCCTGATCCCGTCGGGATGAAAGAACGTAGATTCTGTTTGTCGTTGTGCATTAGTAGCACTAGACGTGGCACCCTGCTAATTCAGCCAACTGGACTGAGATAAGGAATGATTATGCTGACCCTTGAGGACCTGGCTGAGGAAAATCTTTGACTCTATGGCCTAGCTTGCCACATCCAAAGAAAATATCACTGTCAGCTCTACAAGTACCCTGATGGTGCTTTCCATATGTCTGACAAAGAGGATAGGTTCGGGTACTGCTAACACTGCCCTGAGACTTAGAGCCTGGCTCTTTATCTCTGTTGACATCTCTGAATTTTGGCACTAGAGCACTGGCTAAGGAAGGAGCTAGAACAGATGACTTTGGTAGGAACTGAGAATGACTTCCACCCTCTGACTTAGGCTGATAAAATTTGAAACTACCTATCCTTGATTTCTTATTCTACTTTTATCTTATCTTAATCTTCTGATCTTCTATCTATTGAGCATGGATTATAAGCTTGGTGATGTCAGTCTCACTAATAAACATTATAGATCTGCACTCATTGACCACACTATCATTAACTCTAAAAATAAACTTACTCACATTAGCCCTATTGTCTTCCACTACATGAGGAACATATATAACTAGTTGAGTAAACATAAAAGAATACTCTTTCACAGTCATGTTTCCCTATCTGAGGTTGATAAATTCTAGCACCTTATCTTCCCTCAGCTCTACGGGAAAGAATCTACCAAGAAAGGCAATGGCAAAATCCCTCCACTCTATATACCTTATATCACTAGCCTCTTCTACTTTCCATTATTTGAACTATGTGCGAGCTAATACTGCAACTGATATACAGATAGCTCAGCACTCTCAACAGTTGACACCCCCATGATATTTGTAATCTTTTGAACCTAATTAAGGAATTCTTAAGGGTCTTCATCTGACTTAGACCAAAAAAAGTATAGTGGATTCATTCTGATAAAGTCCTAAATCCTGGTTGTATCTAAATTGGACATTGGGTTGGACAGAACAATAGTTGATCATTTATTTTTTACAGCAACTAAGTTAGGAAAAGTAGAGAATGTTGGTCTCAACTCTACATGAGAAACATGTTCGTCTAAGGGATCTGCTTGGAAGGGCAAAGGGGCTGACTGACTTTCGTTTCTTCTCTAGGGAGGCATGTTCTGTAGAAGAAAGGAAGAAACGAATTAGACTGAGACTTAAATTTGAGCTCATCCTCACTGGTATGACACGAATACTAAAAGAAGGGAAACAATTCCTAAAACATTTTATAACCTCTTGTACATATATGTGGTGCGTAATACACCCATGCATAAGACTCTACTAGATATAGATTTCACACTTCCTAGGCTACTATTGAACCTTAGACAATGATACCAAGTTTGTAAAGCCCCAAATTTGGTAGTACGTGGTGCCCATGACCCTAAAGGACCACCAGCTAACTCATGACTGATATCTACACCTAAGCATTTCATGATATACTATAAAAATATAGAATAAAAGTTGTAGGTTTGTAAGGATTAAAACTATAACATGTTTGATAAAACAATATCAAAATAGGGTATAGGAATACCTAAAACTAAATAAATTCTCTGTAAATATCTAGTCTGAAATCCTTTAACTAACTGAACTGTCTAAATAAGGAAATAATGGTCCATGTCCCTAACTAACTCCAACAACTGAAATAACTAAGTACTAAGGATATCAAATAATCAAATCATAACATCCTCGAATAATGAGGACTCACAGTTGACTCTGACTGTTGATACTGCAATGTTATTGATGCTCTGGAGCTCATACTTCTGAACCTATGGTATAAAACACCATAGCACAAATGTGTCAGTATGATTGAATACAATAGTATGCAAGTAAGGTAGGCTGAATGCAAAGGGTTCATAGGACTGAATAATATTAACTAAGTGTATAACATGATTATGAGAATACATACATGAATGTGTAACTGTAACTGGATTCATGAGTAATACTGACTACTGAGTCTGAATATTAGAAAGACGAGTTACTGATATAACTGATACTGAGCGACTGGGTCTAATGGCCTAGGTTCTAATGGAACAAGATTAGTTCTATACTGAGCAGTGACTGTATCTAACAATATTGGGTTCCATAGAACTATCTAAGTTCTATTACTGAGACTTGGTGATTGTATCTGACAGTTCTGGTTTTTAACTGAAACTATGGGAGGTAATCATCTAACCGACATGCCCCTTTTCTAACTGAGTTTGGCATCCAACCTATTACCCCAGTTTGAAGGGTGTCAATACTATGCCACGAGTAAGGACATGCTGTAAATGACCCTCATATGACGGGTACTCTAATAAGAATGGTGGAACCCTCATCTGACAGGTTAACCAACCTCATCAACCCTCATCTGGAAGGTTTGATGTCTCTAACTACGCTGGATACATAGTTCTAGAATACAAGCATTGCTTCTATTAATAACACCCTTCACTAAAAGGTGAGTTCCCATCCTTGGGCTCACTCAGTGCTGAATCCTACTCTTATTTGAAAAGACACAGAACATGATTAATTGACTGAACTGGACAAAGTTCATTGAATTTCGTTAACTGATAGAGTACTACTGAGATCTAATAACTGACTGAAATTACTGAGATTTTTGAGATTTCCTGAGTCATGTAACTGACTTAAATCTACTAAGTATTAAAACTGACTGAGAATACTACTAATAATGGAATAGGTGAGATTTATCATGAAACTAACGGTGGATCAATGCATACAGTTACATTTTTGGGTACAATTACCCCTAGGATTTTATAGCATGAATAATAATAAAATGTGGTAATTCTTGACAACATGGTAATAGTCAACCACACACTATGGAATAACAGAGATATTTCGTCAAGTACTTGGAAATCATGAACTTTTATATAGATGGAAATACATGTTATCATATCATGGAACAATATAAAGTTTACATGGTTAATTCAACAAACACTTGCAAGTCATTACAATGAACTTTTGTTCATAATATAGTTATAGAGACATTTTATCAAACACTTGAATGGCGTGAACTAAAATAAATTCTTATATGATATAATTTCTCTTGTCTAGATCACATAACCACTCCATCAAATGCATGGAAGGCATAGTATATGCACATAGTGTAAATCAACACATCGGCATTGAACTCTTCAAGATTCTATCATAAATTTACATGGGACTACACACATAATAATTTATCTCCCATGAATCTTGCAATTAAACAAGGATTAATAACCCTACTAACATAGTTAACAAGAATACATTCAATTCAAATCATTAAATTCATCAATTCATCAACCTTGATATTTTAATAAAAGGTTACTTGAAATCCAACGATGGAATGAACCCTTGGATGAACACTTGACATACCTTAGTTCTTGATTTTACGAATATTAACGGTGAAATTTCCTTGAATTTAGATTCCCAATCTAAAACCCTAACTTGTTCTTGAGAGGATTTTGAGAGAAGTGTCTATATTTTGGTTAAATTGAGGCTTAATCCCATGTTTTAGACTTATATAGGGGTGGAAAATTAACATTTTTTCCCTTAAAAATATGGATATTTAATGACTCAAACATTGCATTAATGCGTCAAGCGACATGGCGCATTGACTGCATCGACACGATGGTCAAAGCATCGTGCCATGATAACATAAACTCTTAGTAATTTTGGCTTGGGAATTCTAAAACAATGCTAACCAACGCGATTGGCAATGCTCTACACCGAGATCTTATTCATCCACTTTTTGAGGACTCCAAACGTGGTCTAAACGAGTTCTAAAAAACCCAAAACTTGTCTGGGAACACCTCTTGACCTTCATGATCATGAATCAACAAAAATATAGACCATTTAAGGATGTTAATGTCATGAAATGAGATTTACAACTTTCAAACGCTAAAATATGCCAAGTCTAGAAGCTTAGCTAGGATTTTCTAAGCATGGGACCCACTTGACAAGCTTAAAGGACTGATTTAAGCTTAGAAATTTTGCAGGGTCTTACAGGTGGTCTTTAGTCCTCGATGGATTTAAGATACCTATCATGGCCAGGAAATGATTGGGGTCATGAAAAAAATGGTATCAGATCTTTGGTTTGGTTTTATTGGAATGCCACAAAGTTTTGTAAAGTAGAGTTTCTTTTATCAATGTGTAGCACACCACACTTAGATGGGAATGAATACAATGCATATAGGAATATTTAGCTATTCTTGTGTCCTAGTTCTGGGCTATAGAGTTTAAGGTCTTAAATCTCCACGAATACCCATTTGTACGCATTTCTGATAATGCCTTCCCAAAGATCTTCTTTACATAGAAGATTTTCTTTATCGTTTGAGAAAAAATAGATGGGGCTTCCTATTGTACCTTAGACTCTAATACCAAGTTTGTAACGCCCCGAATTTGGTACTCAGAATACTACATGGTGCCCATGATCATAAATGATCACGAGCTAACTCATGACTGATATCTGCACCTGAGCATTTCATGATATACTGTAAAAATATAGAATAAAAGTTGTAAGTTTGTAAGGTTTAAAACTATAATATGTTTGATAAAACAATATTGGAATAGGGTATAGGAATACCTAAAACTAAATAAAATGTCTGTAAATATCTAGTCTAAAATCCTTTAACTGACTGAACTGACTAAATAAGGAAATAATGGGGCATGTCCCTAACTAACTCCAACTACTGAAATAACTAAGTACTAAAGATATCAAATAATCAAATAATAACATCCTCGAATAATGAGGACTCACTGCTGACTCAGACTGCTGAAACAGAATGCTATTGATGCTCTGGAGCTCATACTTCTGAACCTATGGAATAAAACACCATAGCGCAAATGTGTCAGTATGATTGAATACAATAGTATGCAAGTGAGTTAGGCTGAATACGAAAGGTTCATTGGCCTGAATAATGTTAACTAAGTGTATAACATGATTGTGAGATTCTATAAATGAATGTGTAATTGTAACTGGATTCATGTGTAATACTGACTACTGAGTTTCAATATTGGTAAGATTAGTTACTGATATAACTGATACTGAGTGACTGGGTCTGATAGCCTAGGTTTTGATTGAACAAGATCAGTTCCATACTGAACAGTGATTGTATCTAATAATCTTGGGTTCCATAGAAGTATCTGAGTTCTATTACTGAGACTTAGTGACTGTATCTGACAGTCCTAGTTCTGTAACTGAAATTGTGGGAGGTAATTATCTAACTGACATGCCCCTTTTCTAACTGATTTTGGCATCAAACCTATAACCCCAGTTTGAAGGGTATCAATACCATGCCACGGTTAAGGACATTCTGTGAGTGACCCTCATATGATGGGTACTCTAATGAGAATAGTGGAACCCTCATCTGACAGGTTAAGCAACCTCATTGACCCTCATCTGGTAGGTTTGATGTATCAACCTACGCTGGATACATAGTTCTAGAATACAAGGATTGCTTCTATGAATAACACCTTCTAGTAACAGGTGATTTCCCATCCATGGGCTCACTCGGTACTGAATCCCACTCCCATTTGAATTGACACTAAACATGATTAACTAAAATAAACTAGATTGAGTTCATTGAGTTCTGTTAACTGATAGAATACGATTGAGATCTAATAACTGACTGAGATTACTGAGATTACTGAGATTTCTGAGATTTCTGAGATTTCCCGAGTCATGTAACTGACTGAATTCTACTGAGTTTTGAAATTGACTGAGAATACTACTAATCATGGAATGAGTGAGATTTATCATGAAAATGACGTTGGCTCTACGCACACAACTATGTTGTTGGGTACAAGTAACCCCAGAATTTGATAGCGTGAATAATAATAAAATGTGGCAATTCTTGACAACATAGTAATAGTCAACCACTAACTATGGAATGAAAGAGATATTTCATCAAGTACTTGGAAATCATGAACTTGAATATAGATGGAAATACATGCTATCATATCATGGAACAATATAAAGTTTGCATGGATAATTCAACAAACACTTGCAAGACATTACAATGCACTTTTGTACATAATATAGCTATAGAGACATTTTATCAAACACTTGAATGGCATGAACAAACATAAATGCTTACATGATATAATTCTCTTGTCTAGATCATATAACCACTCCATAAAATGCATGGAAGGCATAGTATATGCACATAGTATAAATTAACACATGGGCATTGAACTCTTCAAGATTCTATCATAAATTTACATGGGACTACACACATAATAATTGATGTCACATGAATCTTGCAATTAAACAAGGATTAATAACCCTACTAATATAGTTAAAGTGAATACATTCAATTCAAATCACTAAATTCATAAATTCATCAACCTTAATATTTTAATAAAAGGTTACTTGAAATACAAGGGTGGAAGGAACTCTTGGATGAACACTGGACATACATTAGTTCTTGATTTTATGAAGATTGATGATGAGATTTCCTTGAATTTAGATTCCCAATCTACAACCCTAACTTGTTCTTCAGAGGATTTTGAGAGTAGTGTCTATATTTTGGTTAAATTGAGTCTTAATACAATGTTTTAGACTTATATAGGAGTGGGAAATTAATATTTTTTCCCTTAAATATATGGATATTTAATGTCTCAAACATGGCATTGATGCGTCAAGCGATATGGCGCATTGACTGCATCGACATGATGGTCAATGAATCGCTCCATAATCATATAAACTCTTAGTAATTTTGGCTTGACCATTCTACAACAATGATAACCAACGTGATTGGCAATGCTCTGCACCAAGATCTTGTTGGTCCACTTTTTTGGGACTCCAAACGTGGTCTAAACGAGTTCTAAAAAACCCAAAACTTGTCTGGGAACGCCTCTTGACCTTCCTGATCATGAATCAACAAAAATATAGACCATTTAAGGATGTTAATGTCATGAAATTATATTTCCAACTTTCCAAGGCTGAAATATGCCAAGTCTAGAAGCTTAGCTAGGATTTTCTAAGCATATGACCCACTTGACAAGCTTAAAGGACTGATTTAAGCTTAGAAATTTTGCAGGGTCTTACAGGTGGTCTTTAGTCCTCGATGGATTTAAGATACCTGTCATGGCCAGGCTATGGTTGGGGTCATGAAAAAGATGGTATCAGATCCTTGGTTTGGTTTTATTAGGATGCCACAAAGTTTTGTAGAGTAGAGTTTCTTTTATCGATGTGCAGCACACCACACTTAGATGGGAAAGTCTACAAGGCATATAGGAATGTTTTTCTATTCTTGTATCCTAGTTTTTGGCTATAGAGGTTATGGTCTTAAATCTCCACGAATACCCGTTTGTTCGTATTTCTTATCATGCCTTCCCAAATATTTTCTTTACATAGAAGCTCTTCTTTATCGTTTGAGGAAATATAGATGAGGCTTCCTATTGAACCTTAGACTCTGAAACCAAGTTTTTAACGCAACAAATTTGGTACTCAAAATGCTACACGGTACCTATGACCCTGAAGGACCACGAGCTAACTCATGACTGATATCTGCACCTGAGCATTTCATGATATACTGTAAAAATACAAAATAAAAGTTGTAATTTTTTAAGGTTTGAAACTATAATATGTCTGAAAAAACAATATCGTAATAGGGTATAGGAATACCATAACCTAAATAAATTGTCTATAAATATCTAGTTTGAAATCCTTTAACTGACTGAACTATCTAAATAAGGAAATGATGGGGCATGTCCCTAACTAACTCGAATTACTAAAATAACTAAGTACTAAAAATATCAAATAATCAAATCATAACATGCTCGAATAATGAGGAGTCACTGCTGACTCTGACTAGTGAAACTGGAATGCTATTAATGCTCTGGAGCTCATACTTCTGAACCTATGGTATAAAACACTATAGCACAAATGCGTGAGTATGATTAAATACAATAGTATGCAAGTGAGGTAGGATGAATGCAAAGGGTTCATAGGCCTAAATAATGTTAACTAAGTGTATAACATGATTGTGATAATATATACATGAATGTGTAACTGTAACTGGATTCATGAGTAATACTTACTACTGAGTCTGAATATTGGTAAGATGAGTTTCAGATATAACTGATACTGAGCGATTGGGTCTGATGCGAGGTTCTGATGGAATAAGATTAGTTCCATACTGACCAGTGATTGTTTCTAACAATCTTGGGTTCCATAGAAGTATCTGAGTTCTATTACTGAGACTTGGTGACTAATTCTGGCAGTCCTAGTTCTGTAATTGAAACTTTGGGAGGTAATCATCTAACCGACATGCCCTTTTTCTAACTGAGTTTGGCATCAAAACTATAACCCCAGTTTGAAGGGTATCATTACCATCCCACTGGTAAGGACATGCTGTGAGTGACCCTCATATGATGGGTACTCTAATGAGAATGCTGGTACCCTCATCTGACAGGTTAAGCAACCTCATCAACCCTCTTCTGGTAGGTTTGATGTCTCAACCTACGCTGGATACATAGTTCTAGAATACAAGGATTGCTTCTAGGAATAACACCCTCTACTAACACGTGAGGTCCCATCCTTGGGCTCACTCGATGCTCAATCCCAATCCCATTTGAATAGACACTGAACATGATTAACTGAACTAAACTAGACTGAGTTCATTGAGTTTTGTTAACTGATAGAATACTATTGAGATCTAATAACTGACTGAGATTACTGAGATTACTGAGATTTCTGAGATTTCCTGAGTCATATAAGTGACTGAATTCTACTTAGTTTTAAAATTGACTGAGAATACTACTAATCATGGAATGAGTGAGATATATCATAAAAATGACGCTGGCTCTACCCACACAGCTAAGTTGTTGGGTACAAGTAACCCTAAGATTTGATAGCGTGAATAATGATAAAATATGGCAATTCTTGACAACATGGTAATAGTCAACCACTAACTATTGAATGAAAGAGACATTTCATCAAGTACTTGGAAATCATGAACTTGTATATAGATGGAAATACATGCTATCATATCATGGAACAATATAAAGTTTGCATGGATAATTCAACAAACACTTGCAAGGCATTACAATGCACTTTTGTTCATAATATAGCTATAGAGACATTTTATCAAACACTTGAATGCCATGAACAAACATAAATGCTTACATGATATAATTCTCTTGTCTACACCACATAACCACTCCATCAAATACATGGAAGGCATAGTATATGCACATAGTATAAATCAACACATGGGCATTGAACTCTTCAAGATTCTATCATAAATTTACATGGGACTATACACATAATAATTGATATCAAATGAATCATGCAATTAAACAAGGATTAATAACCCTACTAATATAGTTAAAATAAATACATTCAATTCAAATCATTAAATTCATAAATTCATCAACCTTGATATTTTAATAAAAGGTTACTTGAAATACAAGGGTGGAAGGAACCCTTGGATGAACACTTGACATACATTAGTTCTTGATTTTATGAAGATTGATGATTAGATTCCCAATTGGAAACCCTAACTTGTTCTTGAGAGTATTTTAAGAGAAGTGTCTATATTTTGGTTAAATTGATGATTAATACCGTGTTTTAGACTTATATAAGGGTGGGAAA
Organism: Capsicum baccatum var. pendulum; assembly: GCA_030864225.1. Lineage (NCBI taxonomy): Eukaryota > Viridiplantae > Streptophyta > Magnoliopsida > Solanales > Solanaceae > Capsicum > Capsicum baccatum. The sequence continues at coordinate 210,552,513 of CM061554.1, read as the reverse complement.
TTAATATTTTTCCCTAAAAAATATGGATATTTAATGACTCATACTTGGCATTGATGCGTCAAGCGATATGGCGCATTTACTACATCGACATGATGGTCAATGCATCACTCCATAATCACATAAACTCTTAGTAATTTTGGCTCAAGCATTCTACAACAATGCTAACCAACGCGATTAGCAATGCTCTGAACTGAGATCTTATTCGTCCACTTTTTTGGGACTCCAAACATGGTCTAAACGAGTTCTAAAAAACCCAAAACTTGTCTGGGAACACCTCTTGACCTTTCTGATCATGAATCAACCAAAATATAGACCATTTAAGGATGTTAATGTCATGAAATTAGATTTCCAACTTTTGAAGGCTAAAATATGCAAAGTCTAGAAGCTTAGCTAGGATTTTCTAAGCATGGGACCCACTTGACAAGCTTAAAGAACTGATTTAAGCTTTGAAATTTTGCAGGGTCTTTCAGGTGGTCTTTAGTCCTCGATGGATTTAAGATATGTGTCATGGCCAGGCAATGGTTGGGGTCATGAAAAAGATAGTATCAGATCCTTGTTTTGGCTTTATTAGGATGCCACAAAGTTTTGTAAAGTAGAGTTTTGTTTATCGATGTGTAGCACACCACACTTAGATGGGAAAGACTACAAGGCATATAGGAATGTTTTGCTATTCTTGTGTCCTAGTTCTGGGCTATAGAGTTTAAGGTCTTAAATCTCCATGAATACCTGTTTGTTCGCATTTTTGATAATGCCTTCTCGAAGATCTTCTTTACATAGAAGCTCTTCTTTATCGTTTGAGGAAAAATAAATGGGTATTGTTCTACCTATAGAGTACAGACTCGCTCTAGGTCCCTACTCCTAATTTCTCTTTAGGGGTTCTATCAGTTCCCACTAATCCTTCTCTGGTTGGTAAAAGTCATGATCAATCAACCCTAGGGACATATTTATAATGCAGAATTCCATATTTTTATTCATTTGTTTATGAAGTTGGTGACCTCTGATTCACTCCAGGTTGAGCATAAAGATATTGTTACTCCTTCTATTAAGTCCACTAGAGCTTGATAGTATATAAGGCTTAAACCTCTTATTTTTACTGGTTCTAGGGTTGAGAAAGAACGTCATGGGTTTATTTGTAAGATATAAAAGATTTTTTATATGATACATGCTTCTGACTGTGAGAATGTGGAGTTTGCTTCATATGAGTTAAAGGATTTAACGTATCAGTGGTATAAAGAGTGGGACCAGTCTAGGGGTGATGATGCAGAGTTGACATTATGGGATGATTTCTTTAGTTCTTTTCTTGACCACTTATTCTTTCAGTATTTCAGGGAGGCAAAGGTTGAGAATTTCATGAATTTGAAGCAAGGCAAGATGTCTGTGAAGGATTATGCCATAAAATTTTACAATTTGTCCCATCATGATCCTAAGATATTATCTAGCATGAGTTCAAGAATGAGAAAGTTTGCTTCTAGGTTGTCTCACATTTATTTTTGGAGTGTAAGCCCGCCTCATAGAACAATGGCATGTATATTTATCGACTTGTGGTGTATATACAATAGGTCAAAGGGGAAAAAAAGTAGGCAGATATTAGAGAGAGGCTAAGTAAGAAATTCTTCTATTCACAGAAGGGTGGAGGTTAGAAAAATAATGGTGGAGATAGTAGGAAATGTTCTAAGAAGAAGTAGGATAAGTTTCGTTGTTATTCGTCTGCTAGTGCACCTTATCCAAAGCCATGTGATTTTTGTTTATAAAGTAGTGATTGTCCTAGGGCACGGATTGCTCAGTATCTGAAGAGTGAAGCACAAATAACCCTATCCTATCCTTTTTGCTAGTTTTGTGGTTAGCTGAATCATGGCTTCTATGGTGAAGAGAGGAATCGAATTTTCAACCATGGTCTGCCGATTTATATACGGAGAAATTTTCCTATTGGTAAGGTTATTTATCGGGCTAATGAAATCTTTATTTCTACTTTTTTAACTCCATCACAGAAGGGTGCCACTTCTAGCATCGATATTAGCCAGAATCAGCTATATGCTCTTGTTAACCGATAGGAATCCGAGTCATCTTTTGATGTCATCACTGGTATGTTACAATTCTTCTCCTATGATATGTTCTTTTTTCTTGATCTGAGTCTCTTGTTTCTTATGTGAACCTGTATGTGTATGTGACCACGTCCAGAATGTATTTCAAACATCTTTTGTTTGTATACCCTTGTGGGTGACTCCATTATTGATAAGAATATCAATAGGGGTTGTGTGCTATCGGTTTGTGGCAGAGAAACCTTGGTGGATCTAACTAAGTTGGACATGTCACACTTTGATGTGATCTTGGGAATGCATAATTGCACTCATACTATCCCTCTCTTGATTGTTAGATCCGATGGGTCAGTTTCTAATTCCCCAATGAGTCGGTGATTGAGTGAGAAGGTAGTTACCTAGTGCCTAAGAGAAGGTTCATTTCATATCTTAGAGCCTAGAGGTTTATCTCCAAGGGGTGTCTATACCATTTAGTGCATGTTAAAGATTCTTGTTCCAAAGTTCCTTTATTTCAATCTATCCTTTTAGTCTATGGATTTTCATAGGTATTCTCTAATGGTCTTTTGGGTGTTCCTCTCAATAGTAAATTGATTTTAGTATTAATCTTTTTTGGACATTAGTCATATCTCTGTCACTCCCTATAGTATGGCTCCAATTTAGTTAAAAGAATTTGGTTGACTATCATCTATGACAGAATATCTCTATACACCATTATGACCTACATCTCTGATGTGAAAGCCTGGATGACTGCATCTATTTTGAATAACATTACTCTGAATGTTGGGTGTTTTATTCTTCTAGACATGTAACATTTCAAGCATAATGATAGCTCCGTGCTTATATTGTGATCATTGATTACTGTGTGCAGGAGATTCAGGATTGAAGAGTGCCCTAGAGATACCTAGATTTACCCAAAGACAACCATTTACCCTCTTAAGATTCACGAAAAAGGTGTACCTTCTAAGATCAAAAAGAGAAAGATCAACTTAGTCAAGTTGATAGATGAGGATACCTACTATTCTAGACCATCCAAAATAGGGTTGTTTGAGGATTTCTAGCTTGAGATGAGGGAGATCAAGAAGCTTGTATCTGGGTTGCCTATGGGGTTGGGAGAGAATTCCACCACCCTCACTCCTATGTTTCTTAGTCTGATTATAAGAAATATTTGGAGGACTAGAAGAAATAGGGATCCATTATTTCTAGGTTTGAAAAGGCCTAATCATCTTTGGCACAGTCACACAAGTAGCTCAGGGATTTTCAAGAGAAGGTGAAGAATAGGGAGAAGAAAAGAGATAAATTCTTCACGGAGATGTAGAAGGGGGTGAAGGTCCTTTGGAAGTTCTAAAACCCAAGGAAAAACATCCTTATCCTAGATTTAAGAGTGATGATGAGTTCATATCTACATGGTCAGATTTGAATAATGTTGGAGGTAATGCGGAGATCAAGGGCGATGAAAGTCCTTGATGCGGTTACAGGGAGAACCCTTTACTCTTTTTTTTCTTTCTTGATTTTGTAGTGAGGCCACTGCAAGATTTTAGTTGGGGATTCCCGTATCCATATTCATTTATTTTTCTTGGTCAATATTATTGAGATATTTGTTGGATGTTCTTATGTTGATTTGGATGATTTTTTTGGGTGCCAATAATTAGGTACCCCGATGGTGCCTATATTTCATCTATTAGTTCTTTGTTTAATTATTAGTTTTTTATTTAATATTTATCATATTTAGCATGATATTGAATGAGTCATTCCCTATTATAGATTGAGTGATGAAAATCTTAAGGGGGAATCATCATGATTAGGTTTGGAGAAATAGATGCAAGAGAAGTCTAAGTACTCATAGCATTGGAGTTTTAGGATGACTCATACACCTATGGTGAAGTCTGAGTAGCCATATAGTTTTCCCTCATTAGAGTCAAAATGGGAGATGATGGCTTAGTTTTTTTCCAATATTTGAAAATTATATGTGGTATAAAAGTTAAGCAAACACCCCGTCTATCCAAAAATTATTGAAACTAAGGGCATCAACGTGAATAGTTTTATGACAATACTAAACCTCTTTTTGTGAATCCAAGGTCCTTCGTTTGTAGTATATGATAAATACCTTCTTTTGTCTCTAGTAGGAAATGCAATTGAGCCTCCTTGAATAGTTTGCATGTCATCTGCGGTGAGTGTAGTTGTTTAACTCTCATGCTTGCTTGTATCATCTAGAACTTCCCCCGTTAGTCTCTCGAGGCTAATTATGATTATGCTTGATTAGTTAAAAGATCATAAGCCTTCTTTGTGAACATAAGAACCTACTTTAGCCTAAAAAGCCTACCATTTTATAGAATAGTATCCCAAGTCACCCATTTAGAGCCTTCAAGCCTTTATCATGAAACCACATTGCAATCCCTGAACTATTTTAAGTTTGCCCCTCTTTTGAACCCTGACCTTCTTGAACTTGAAAATCCAATTTGAGGCCAAAAACCTAAGTTGGGTGGTAAGTCTTGGAAGAGGTGACCTTGGGCCCTGGTAGTGTAAGTGGATGCCTAAAATCTAAAAAAGAGATTAAGTAAAAAAAGTTTTAAAAGAAAGCAATCATCTGAAGAAGGAAAATCATATCTTGCACAAAAGAAATAAATAAAAAATTTCATTCAAAAGAATTGGGTGGATCACGGCAGTGAAAGCCGGCATGTGTGTGAAATGAAAACAAATGATGTGTTCCATGATCAAAAGTTTTATTGAATAGTGTGATGTAGATGTTCAAGGAGGGTGTATCCACTTTATTCCTAAATGACACCATACCCTTTCCCCGAGCCTACATTACAAGCTTTAAAAAGCTCCTTCAAGATCTCCCATCAAGTGTATTCATAGTAGCGGTGATTAAAAATATTGAAAGGCATATGGTATGATACTCTCTTGCATTGAGAGATTCTTTGTGAGAGTGAGTGTTTGCAATCAAATCCCTTTTTGAATGATAAATGATTTAGTGTAACGGGTTTCCTTTTTTTGTGAGGAGACATGTAGACAAATTAAGGCGGGTGAAATTGTCATCTTTCGAAAATAAGGCAAAGGAGTGTACTTTAGTTGCTATCAATGGAGAGTGACTTCTAAAGAGATAGTAATCGTTGAATTGTTATTCTTTAAAGTATTTTTCATATTTGTGATTATGCTTTATTTGGAGGGGAATTGTGAGAACGACTTTACCTATGCTTGAGAGATACTTGTTGGTGCTAACCAGGTTCGAAGTTATTATGATCATTTAGTCATATAAATGGGAAAATAATTGCATAGTCTTATTGAGTAAGAAGTAGTTTTATTTGAGGACAAGCTAAGGTTTAAGTTTGGGGTGTTTATGAGTGGAAAACTTACCCATCATTTACATTTAAATTTGTGCACACTACTTTGTATAAATGGTGTTAACGAGACAATTTTTTTATTTGAAAGGGAACAAAAAGGCCAAAGTAGTGCAAAACCTGAAAAATCAGGAGCAAGGAATGACCCTCAGTTAGTGTAACTGTGGTCTGAGGTTCGCGATCATGACAAGAAAAGATCAATCAAAGTTGGCGATCACGATTAATAATTGGCAATGTCGATCCTGCATCCAAATGCCCAGGGGCAGTTTTATAATTTCAAGTAGCTGAATCCAAAATTCTTTAAAGGGTAAAAACCCTTTCCCTTTTGGGGATATCTGGAACTAGAATTCATGTTTTGGAATTGTACAAATCCTACAAAATTTGGAAAGATTATTGTGGCTAATTTTCCAAGGATTTTAGTTAAAATTGAAGTTGAATTTGAGAATACTCTTGCTTAGCCTCTTCAATGGAAGCCTTTCAAACTTCATGAGTAGCTAAACATCTATCTTAGGATTATGTTGAAATAGGGTATTTATTGATTCTTTTGATTCTTGGTTAATGATGTTGAGTTCCACTAATACTTACTGTTGAATTAGAGTTTGTGGGTGAAAGGCCTAAATTCTAAAAACCCCACATCATCCTCAAAAAAGGGGTGTAGGTATTCCTTTAGATCCTAATTCATTCTTGAAATAGTGAAATGGGTAACAAGTATTTGTGAACAATAATTAGATGTTAGCTTATTCCTTTACACTACCTTAGAAATATGGGTGGATTGGGAAATTCCTTTGCCTTGGACATCCTCTTAGAAATACGGATTCCCCATTGAGGTTTTGGGTTGATTTGCTTGCCGAACCCATGAGGTATTGATAAGAATCCATGGGTGGTATTTTTGGTGTTTGGTTAAAAGAATAACTCCAAAACTCCTTACCCAGCCTACCCATATATTCATTGACTAGAATTTGAATGTGACACTCAGGTACCTATGAAATATTTGCCCCTAGAAAAACATAATGCCACAACCATTATCCCATTGGAATTTCATTTAAAATTGTCGCTCTACATTGGTTGTTCAAGTAGATTTTGCTTAGAAAAACATTCAAACCACAAACCCAAAATTTTAATTTATGTCTTACTTTATGTTTACATTGTGGGTATGTACTTAGTAGCTTTCAACACACATAAGGTTCAAATACTAGTTACATTCCTTGTGGTTTTCACCGCAATTAAAGTTGGGTTATTATACTTGACAATGGTTGTCCTACACAAAACTATGGTATAGGTGTGTGACCTCACATGTTGTCTCAATGTAGTACATATGGTCCATATGTGCAGAAAGCAAGTGAGCCATAATTTTATGCCCAATTTCTTTCTCTCCAGACTTCACCCTTAGATTCTTACCCTACTACGTATGGTTCTGTAACTTGTAATTATTACTTCGTAAGTGGGATTATGTATAAAATTCGACCATTTCCATTAGTATCATCAAAAGTCCATCTTTTAATGTATCTCGCAACATTACCTAGCTTGAGTGGGACCTGCTACCATGATGAGTTGGTCACAAAGTTCCCTTACCTGGAAAATTATGAATGTAGCAATCCTATAGTATTTCGGGCAAGTCTATAAGTTATAAACCTCCAAAAAAAAGTGAACACTATTATAGTAGGTTGCCTCCTACCCATCTTGATTTAATGTCGCCACATAACATGTCTAAGGTGGCTACTCAGATTTTACCAACAAGCCCATGGGTTGCCTCCCATGAATTGCTTGATTTGGCATCACAACATGACGTGAGTACCTTGATTACTTAGAATTCATCAAGATTGCCATAGGAATACCCTCCAGGTTATCAATATAATTTATTACGGAGACCACCCTTATTTCAGTCTGTTGATTCATTGTTTATCAAATATTGATAGTGACCTCATCGCCTTAGACCCTAAATTAAGCTCCTTCTTCTCGGCCATAAATAGTCTCCCAAATAGAATTGGTATCTTGGCATCAACCTCATAATCTAGACTAATAAAGTCATCCAAAAATATAAAGTTATCAACTCTTTCAATCACATCAAAATAAATGCCCATAGGTCTCATAATAATGTAGTCAACCATTAACCACCACATCGTATTTAGGTCAGGTGGGATTAATCCTAATTTCTTTAATACAGCCACATCATCAAAGTTATATTGGCTCCTATGTCACATAAAGCTCTAGAAAAATGGGATTGATCAATAGTGCTTTGTATAGTTAATTCTCTAGGATCACCTTTTTTATAGGCCACAGACTTAGTCATGACTGTTGTATAGTGGTGCGATCCATCAACATCCTTAATAGTAATCCTTTTTTTCTTTGTAACCAATTGCTTTATAAACCTAGCATATCCATTCATTTACTCAATTGCCTCAAAAAGAGGTATGTTCATGATCTAATCTTTCAGTATCTCAACGAATCACTTAGACTTTCCTTCCTCTCTCTTCTACTTTAGTCTCTACGAAAAAGGTGAGGGTGGCCGTTAAATTCATTTTACATTTATCCTCAAAAATTTTACCATTACCACTAATTGGATTTTCTGACTCTACAATAGGCATCATATCAACAACAACTTCATCATGCCTTAGCTCTTCTATAATAGGTAATGGGGGATCCATTATCCTTATACCACTCTGTGTGGTAATCACAAAAACATGACCATTATTTTTTGGATTTTGAATAGTGTTACTTGGAAGGGTACATAGTTGTTTCAGGTTTAGTGTTCCTGGTGCTCTAACTGCTTGATAGTAGGGGCATGACATTCAACCTTCTAGTGAAACCCTAAAATGGTAGCCTTAATCTCACTAAGGTTGTTCTCCAGATTATCTTCACCCATTACCAGCTTGGTTAGCATTGCCTCTATTCTAGATTTTGTATACCAAGTTGCTAGTGGAATGTACCTGCCTATCTTTTCTATGTAGTCATCCTTTTTTTACCAGACACTATATCGTACCGTATTATGGTCTCTGTATCTATTATGATAGTTTCGACCTTAGTTTCCTTTCCCTTTGGCTCTGAAACCGGCCAACAAATGATCCAAATATTTTACTTTCTCATCTAATTCTAACTTATAAGCTTTTGAAGCTGAATCCTGTGCTCCAACTGTGTTCACTTTCTTAGAACTTACTATTGTAAACTGCTTTGCCAGTAACATAAAAGCAGTTCTTAGCATCATGCACTTTCTTGTGATACTGAATCATCGGCTATTTTTTAGTCACATGACCCACTAATAGCATATGTGACAGATCCCTAATCAGGCTCAAAAGTTTACCACCCTCATTTAGTGAGAGAGATCTAATCTATAATATCGGAAGCTATCTCTCAGCATAGTCTCAGAAAAGTTCCTCCAAAGATGGTGTCTGTCATGGCTCTAAAACGGATGGTCAGATCTCTATATAACATATCCAAGAAGCTCATCCTTGAAATTCGATGGTTGGGCACCATACTCAGCTTCTTCTTAAACCTACACCAAGCATCATACATAGATTCTGACTATAGCTACCTAAAATTATAAATCTCATCCTTAAGCCACAATATCCTGAATGGAGGAAACAACCAATTCATGAATTGCCTACACAACTCATTCGTTGTAGTGAAAGATCCTCTTGTTGGTTCCCCTAACCATAAACTGTTGCTCCTATAAGAGAGAAAGGGAACAACCTTAATGTAAGAATCTCCTGATTCATCCCTTGATTTAAGTAGGAACAAAAGATCCCAATGAAATTTCCAAGGTGCATTTTTGCATCATTAGTAGGCAAACCCGCAAATACACCATTATGATTTAAGAGTTGAATCATTGCACTCGTAATATCAAACATAATGCCTGGGAAAAAATAGGAGGAAGAATTCCTCTATTCTTTGCCTTGTCAACATACCCCAGATCCGCTTCATCATTGTCATAGAGATGAAAATACTGATACACTGGGATTACTTGATTATGACTACCTCTAAATCTATTATGGTTACCACCAAGTGCTGCTTGACGGTTTGCTTTCTGCCTATTCACAGCTAACTCTGCCTCCTGATCTATGCGTTGGGCATCCTTTTCACTTCTTTGACTAGCAGCTTATACTAAAAGAAACTCCATTTGCTGGTCAAAAATATCCTAAAATCCTTCAGGAAGAAGGGGAGGCACCCTCTAAGGATCATCATGAACCCCTTCAAGAATATCACATCTTTTTGGCTATGTCAATCTTCTAGGTATTTGTAGGGTCCTTTCTAGATTTTGAGTCAATGGGAGTAAAAGATTGACTTTAATCTGTGTGCTAGGCATACGCCAACGTATACCTTTCTAAAAATAAGAAATAAAAAACCCAAAAACTGAAATAACTTTGATTTATAACTCTACACTATATTTCGTAACAACGGTGCAAAAATTTGATCATACCCAAGCTACACATTCAATCTAAAGATTATGCAGTCACTAATAGTAACCAAATTAAGCTTGTGTTCAAATCCCAAGGGTATATAGGAATTGTGCCTTTTAACTATTGCAATTAATGGGCAAAACTGGAAAAGTAAATAGGGGGTTTGTAGTGACAATATCAAAGAAGTAACTACTATTAACTACAATTCAAATTCAATAGTAGATGAAAACTAGGATTGTTTTCCCCAAAGCTTCTAACTTAGTATGCTTCTCGTGCTCAATCCAACTATATAATTGTTGTTCATGTAGAGTCTCGTAAGATAGGTATCACCAACTACCTCTTGGTATCATTTGGTAAATTTTACTCATATCCTATCAGTCATAGAGTGTCACATTATTAAGCCTTACCTTGGATCACATTTACAGCTATATGTCTCAAATTTATTAGATGGGAGTAAACTAGGATAAGAAGATAGAACAAGTAAGTTTATTTCGACAATTAACCCCAAATTACTATTGTGATTTTTGTTTCCCAATATCCACCAAGTTCATAGTGAATATAGGTTGGATCATAATTTGTTCACTCATTAAGAAATACGTAAAAGAAAAGGAAACCCGAATACAAGCAACAATAGTAGTCTAGAAAGATTGAGCACTTCCCCTTCATCGTTGTGTAGCTAGGTTTCCAAAAAACTAGCTTAGGGAGATTAGACTCTCATGTTTGTGTAACGATTAAAAGAATTCATTTTTTAAGACATTCCACAATCATACAATAATCAACAATTGAAAACCCCCAAAACATTAACTTAATTAACAACCAAAAATAATACAATGTAATTTCAAGACCAAAGATAGTTCTAAGAATAAAATATATGTTTGTGAGTATCAATAGTGTGTAACCTCTACTAAAAAACACATAAAGGGTATTTATAGTACATGAGGAAATCCTAAAAATCAAAGCCAGAATACAAACGGATAAAAAAATTTGGTGGCCACTTACATAGTCTAGATGCAGCCCGCATGTAGACCTTGGTAAGTTCCAGAAGCTTTTCTTTCATGTTCAATCTCTATATTTTCGACTTCTGTTGCTTACCTTGCCCACATTACATTCAAAAGTAATAAATGAGGTCCTCATGTAGACATAGGTAAGTGCTAGATATTTTCCTTCAGCTCTTTCGCTCTCTGGATCTTCAAATCTAGTACTAACCTTAGACACATACGAACCACAAGTGCTATATACAGTCCACATGTAGACATAGGTAATTTCCACGTCTTAAAATTCTTACAGCCAAGCTTCTAAAATACATCTTATCGGACATTGTTTGGTCACACACACCAGGTAAAACACATAAATGGTCAACATTTTCTCAAGTAAGTAGCCAAAAACTCATTTTTTTCACTTTTTTCTTGAGCTTAGCATCCAAAACCTAGTTTCCTACAAAACATACCTCAAACACATCATATCGAAAAAAACAATTTAAGAAACTTGCTTACTTTTATACTTTTGAGCATCAAAATGCTATATTTATATAGCATATCAATGACTGGGGGACATGAGTCGTAATGACTCTTAACAAGTAGTAAGGTACTAATTTTAAGATGACCAGTGTAACCTAATTATTATATCTTGAGTGCGAATAGGACCCTACGATTCATAGGATCACTTGACGAGTCATATACTGGACCCATAGGGTTAACAGTTTGGGGTGTCTTAGGATAATGTCTTGACTACAAGTTATGATGACGACTCTTAGACAATCGTTATGAGTCGGTAGGTGTCCCAAAATGATTGGATTGTAAAATTCTCAAATTTTAATGGCACAAAATTGATTTCCTATTCACATGTTTTTGATGTTGGATTTTTAAATCATTGGTTGAGGGTTTTGGATATAAATTGTTTGAATGTTTTTCCCATGATTACTATTGATCTATTATGCATTGAATTTTTTGTTTGTACAGTGCATGAGAATGGTGAATGGATTTAGGGGTATAAGGATTCCCCAAACTTATGAACAATTTAATTAGCGGTACAAGGATTTCCTAAATTAGGGGTGTTCATGGGTCGATTTGGATCGATTATTGGTTAAAACCACAATCAAACCAACTTAGTCAATTTTTAAATTTCTAAAATCAAACCAAACCAAATAAAAAATAACCATCGATTTGGTTCCTATCTGTTTAGTTCGGTTTGGTACGGTTTATTTGGTTATTGACAACTCATAATTCAAACATTTAGTTATGCAACAAAAGCAACATAGAATTTATATAAAGTAAAGCTGGTTTGCATACCCATCAATCATCACTGCACATGCAGTTAACTTACATGAACATAAATTTTCAGAACTATAACAGCTGAATTTTTGGCCAAAATACAATAAAAAACAGCCCTGCAATAGCTGAATTTCCATCCAAAATCATCAACCAAAATCATCAACTAAAGTCTATTTAAACCATTGAAAGAAAGACATCACAATAGTTGAATTTCCAGCAAAAACATCAATCAAAATCTAACAAAAACAACACCCAAGTGGAATTCAGCACTTTTTAGCAAAAATAGCAACTGAATTCCATCAAACACACCATCCAAATTGCAGTCACTTTAAGTACAAAACAACAATTAAATTTCAGCAAAAAGACCAGCCAACTTCCAACATATTCTTTATCTTGATCTCCAAAGTCCAAACTAATCAATGCTCAATGTAGAGTCCAAATATTCTGAAAAGAAATTATCATATTACACATTAAATGTCTATTTACATGAATATGATCTAACTTCTTTTAGAAAAAAAAAAAAAAAAGAGGAAAAGAAGATAAGTAAAGATTTTTATTATGGCATCACATTTTAAAAACGATAAAAAAATGAAAGAATGAATCAGTAAGTTTAGTTGTTAGTACCTTTTTCAATTGTTTCAAGCTTTTGAATTTCATCTAAAAGATTTTCAATGTTGCACTCTTTATATGTTGAAGATAACCATTGTTGACCACAAATAAGAGCTTCATCAGTCTTTGGTGACAAAGAACTTCGATAACAATCAAGAATTCGACCACCGATGCTAAAAAATGATTTTGAAGCAACAGTAGATGTAGGAATAGGAAGCACATCTCTTGCAATTCGAGAAACAATTGGATATTTTTTGGATGAAACTTTCCATCAAGACAAAATATTGAAATACTTAATTTTTTCCATATCATCATTCAAATACTTTTCAAGATCAGATTTATCATCAAAATCATTCTTTTTTTTCAAGATATTTCTCCCATTGTGATTGGCACATATTAGAACTATTCATTGCATCAACTCCACTATTCACACTAGTTTGATCTCCAATACTTTCACAAGAAGTTCAAGAAATGAAGCTCTTGTAATGAGCATACAAACTAGTTAAAGTATCTCTCACTTTATCAGACTTAGTACATCCCTCCACAGAATCATAATATTTCTTGAAAAGAAACTCAACATACTTTATTTTGTAGCGAGGATCCAACACAACGGCAACAAACAACAACATATTTATATCACTAAAATCACCCCAATATTTATCAAACTTGACTTTCATCTTCTTAGCCATATTAGTTAAAATAAAGTCATCACATTTTGAATAGTTGACAATTATGCTCTGAAGATTAAAAGGATCATGAAAGAAAGCATTTGAAGTAACTTGTAAAGTACTAAAAAACTGCAACGTGATTTGATAGAAAATCTCCAAAAACTTGAGAAAGATATTCACATCCTTCCAATCTTTCGAAGAAGGGTGTTATATCTTTCCTTTAGAGTCAATACAATATTTAATGAACTTATGATCATCAATATTCATTCTTGAAAATGCCTTTTCAAATTTGACAGTAGTATTTAACATTAAATATGTAGAGTTACACCTTGTTTAAACATCTAAACTCAAAATTCCATTAGTGTCAAGGTTAACCTTCTCAACATATGACTTGGAAGAAGCAACTCTTGCACTAGAACATTTAACATATTTCACAACATTTCTTACCCGAGAAATTAATTCATTTTGCTCACCCAATCTTTGTTTTCCAAGTTTAGGATGTGAGCATTGCACCAAACATGTAAATTATTATTTCTCATTATCTTTCAAGTGTGTGATTACTACATCACTAGCCGAGGCATTATCAAGTATCACTGTAAATAGATTTTCAATTCCCCAATCTAACAAAAAGGATTCAATAGCGGACACAATGGTCTCACCCTTGTGATCTGAAGTTTGAAAAAAATTAAATTTTTTTTTGCAACTTCCAATCATCATCAATCCAATGGGCAGTGATTACCATATACGTAAAATTTTGAAGTGAAGTACACATTTCACTAGTAATACAAACATGCTTCCCTTTAATAAATCTTTTAAGCTTTTGCTTCTCTTCTTGATAAATTTTTAAACATTGTCGCACAACAGTACTTCGAGAAGAAAAATCATAATTAGGAAAAATAAACGACATTAGTCTCTTAAATCCTTCACCCTCAACGAATCTAAAAGGTTGTTCATCAATTATAACAAACTCAACAATAGCTCTCCTAACTTCAGCAATATTATAAACAAGCTTGTCAAAACCTACCTGCCCCCCCCCCCCCACCGTTTAATTGGTTTGAGATTTGTTTGCTTTTTATCAACGAACTTGAAAGGATATTTCGGACACTTAGATTGTAAATGACCCCAAAGATTAGAAGTTCTATTTTTACTAGCACAAGAAAAGTCGTTGAAGCAATACTTTCATTTTTCCCTCAATTCACCCACTTTATTAGTAATCTCTGAATAATGATTTAAACTTCTGATATTTTTCTACCATTACCGCCGAGGCTGGAATCTCTAAGAAACAGAGTTATTCTTTTTTGCTTTTTTAGAGGATTGAGTATTGAAGTAATATTTAAAATACGACCATGTTCTTGAGTTGCATAAGGTGCTAATGCAGTTGGAGTTTCTTCTACTTGAGGTTGAGCCTCCAAATCTTCAACATCATCTATTGCCTTTTTTGATCCCTAATTGAAAACCATAACTTGTTCTTTAGAGGATTTTGAGACAAGTGACTATATTTTGGTTGAATTGGGGATTAATATTGTGTTTTAGGCTTTTATAAAGGTGGGAAATTGATCCTTTTTCCCTTAAAAATATAGACATTTAATGACTAAAGCTGGGCATCGACGCGTTAAGCGATGTGGTGCATTGACTACATCGATGGAATGGTTAACATATCGCTCCGTGATTGCATCGACTCTTAGTAGTTTTGGCTCTGGCAGCTTGCAACTATGCTAACCAAGGTGATTGGCAATGCGGCGCACTGAGATCGCATTGGTCCATTGTTTTGGGACTCCAAACGTGGTCTAAACAAGTTTCAAAAAATAAGAAAATTATCTGGGAACACATTTTGACCTTCCTGATCATGAATCAACAAAAATATAGACTATTTAAGGATATTAAGGTCATGAAATAAGATTTCCAACTTTCAAAAGCTAAAATAATCCAAGTCTAGAAGCTTGGATAGGATTTTCTACATATGGAACCCCCTTGAAAAGCTTAAAGAACTGATTTAAGCTTAGAAATTTTGCGGGGACTTATAGTATCTCTCCATTGAGAACATTCGTCCTCGAATAAGATTGACTGAGATGGGAAAAATACAAACTAAAGTATATATAGGACATAAACAACTGAAATATGATTTCATGACTGACATGATTGATAAATTGAATATATCATACTGAACATGCACATCTAATGCATGCGTAACTAATTCATAAACGCATGACTAAGATTTCTGATAAGCTATGTTTCTCATAATAAGGATGCATATCTGATGAATGAAAATGTGATTGACATGATGGTTGAATATATGACTGAATATGCGTTGGTATTTGATACTAAGTTTATAATAGAATTCTGAGCATGAAACTAAATACCAAGTTGGTAATGAAACTGAACAGGATAACTAAGCAAGCTTAAGGAAAACTATTACCTTGGATTGAGTATGAGTTAGCAAAAAAGAGGTGAGGATACATGGTCTGCATATCTGCTTCTGCTTTCTCAGTAGCTCCCTTAACGAACTGATTTTTTCGAACAACTTTCACAAGAGGGACTTCTTTATTCCTCATTCTATGAGTCTGGCAGTGAAGAATTTTGACGGGGATCTTTTCATAAGAGAGGCTATTCTGAGCATCAATGCCCTATATAAGGACTACAAATGATGGGTAACTTATGCACTTCTTGAGCAGAGATACATAGAACACTTGATGAACCAAGGCTAGATTTGAAGGCAATTTGAGATCATAAGCAACCTTACCAAAACGACTGATAATTTTGAAAGGACCAACATATCAGGGACTGAGCTTTCCTTTCTTGCCAAATCTCTTCACTCCTTTCATGAGAGATATCTTTAGGTAAACATAGTCACCAATCTCAAACTCGAGATCCTTTTTATGCACATCTGAATAAGACTTCTATTGGCTCTGAGCAGCCCAGAGTCTTTCTGTCATAAACTTGACTTTTTCTAAGGCATCAAATAGAAGTCATGCCCTATAACTGAAGCCTCACTAACTTTGTACCAACTAATTAGAGATCTATATCTCCTACCATAGAGAACATTTAATGGAACCATCCAAAGGCTTGAATGATAGTTGTTGTATGAAAACTCAATCAAAGGCAAGTGATTATCCCAACTACCCTTGAAATAAATTGCACACGCTCTCAATATATCTTCTAAATTCTGAATGGTCCTTTCTGCTTGACCATATTTCTGGGGATAAAAGGTTGTACTGAGAAAAACTTAGGTACGAAGACCCTTTTAGAAATCTTTCCAGAAGTGAGAGGTGGACTGGGTACCTCTATCTGAAATAATGAGTAATGGAACATCATGTAATCTGACCAACTTATTGATATAGAGTTTGGCATAATCCTTGGCTGAATAAAAGGTATGGACTAGAAGGAAATCAGATAATTTGGTCATCCTGTCTATAATAACCAAAACTGAATCAAGCTGGCTGTGAGTACGAGAAAAACCTGTCATGAAGTCTATGTTCACTTCTTCCCACTTCCAAGTAGGAATACTAAACTCCTGCATGGACCCACTAGGCTTCTGATGCTCTATATTAACCGACTGACTTGTAGATCACTTAGCCACAAACTCTGTAATATCTCTCTTCATTCCACTATACTAATAGATCTCCCATAAGTCACAATACATCTTAGTGACCTCTGGATAAATAGAGTAGTGTGTACCATGCACTTCTGTGAGAATTCGCTGCCTTAAGTCATCTACAACTAGCACACAAAAACGACCCTGACAACACAAAACACCATCTCCTCCTTGGGAGAAAACCTCTACTTTCGAATCTTTGACTAATTCTTTCAAATTGATTAGACTAGGATCTCTATCCTGTTTTTCTTTCACCTCGAAAACTAAAGATGATTCTGAACTATTCTGAACCCATTGACTAGGTGAACACCTAGTCTGGAAAGATGATGGACTCCCTGAGCTAACTTTTTTTTACTGTCCTCAACATGAGAAACACTACCCAAAGACAATATACTGAGGGTCTCGGCCACTACATTGGCCTTGCCTAAATGATAAAGCGCACTCATGTCATAATCTTTCAAGAAATCTAACCACCTTCTCTGAAGGAGGTTAAGATATTTTGGAGAAAATACATACTGAAGGATCTTATGATCTGTGAACACACATCCATGAACACTGTTCAAGTAATGCCTACAAATCTTTAAGGGAAAAACTACGGCTGCAAACTCAAGATCATGAGTAGGATAATTTTTCTCATGGGGTTTAAGCTGTCTGAAGGTAAAGGCTATGACCTTACCATGTTGCATGAGGATACAACCCATACCTACTATGGATGCATCATAATACATTACGAACCAATCTATACCATTTGGAATAGCCAACACAAGAGATAAGGTAAGTCGAGTATTCAACTCCAGAAAACTCTTCTCGCAAGGATCTAACCACTAAAACTTGACTTTCTTCTAAGTCAATCTGGACATAGGGGATTCAATAGAAGAAAATACCTCATAAAACCATTTAGAATAGCCAGCCAAATCCAAGAAGCTTCTGATATCTGATGGACATACAGGGAAAGGCTAGTTTCTTATTGCTTTGGTCTTTCGAAGATCAACTCTAATGCCATCACCGAAAAAAATATGACTAAGGAAAGCTACTTACCTTATCCAAAATTTGTACTAACTGAATTTGGGGAACAACTGATGATTTATGAGAGTCTGCATTACTATTCTGAGATTGTCTACATGATCACACTCAGTGTGAGAGTAAACAAGGATGTCATTTATAAAGAATATGATGAATATGTCTAATTACTGCTTGAACACATGAATCATAAAGTCCATGAAATCTACTGGGGCATTGGTAAGAGCAAATAACATAACTAGAAAGTTCAAGTGACCACACCGTGTACGGAAGGCTATTCTTAGAATGTCATATTCTCTGACTCTAAGCTAATGATAGCATGATCTAAGGTCTATCTTGGATAAATAAATGCCAAAATAAAGTTGGTCAAATAAGTCATTAATTCTGGGAAGTCGATACTTGATCATGATCATGACTTCTTGAGTTGACAGTAATCAATGCACATTCTGAGAGAACCATCTTTCTTTCATATGAATAAGACTAGTGTGCCCCACGGGGACACACTAGGTTTGATGAATCCCTTATCTAGGAGGTTTTTCAACTTTTCTTTTAATTCTCTGAGTTTTGCTGGTGCCATTCTATATGGCGGAATAGTCATAGGCTGAGTATTTAGAAGAAGATCAATACCAAAGTCTATTTCCCTTTCAAGAGAAATTCCTAAAAGATCTTCAAGAAAGACATCTGAATATTCATTTGCTACTGGGACTGATTTGAGACTAGGAGTTTCTGAACTAGAGTTATTAACTCGAATAAGATGATAGACACGTCCCTTAGATAACATTTTTCATGCTAGAAGGTAGGAAATAAGCTGACCTCTAAAAACTAAAGTAGTACCTCTCTACTCAAGGAAAGGTTTATTTGGAAAATAAAATTCGACAATTATATTTCTGCAGTCGTCTGTGGCATAGAAAGAATGAATCCAATCTATGTTGAGAATGACATCAAAATCAATCATATCTAATTCTACTAAGTCTAATGAAGTGACTTTCTGAGATACCATAATCAGACAGTTCATGTATACTTATCAGGCTATGATGGTTTTACCCATTAGGTGGAGATTGACAATGGCTCTACTAGAATTTTGGGACTGACCTCAAAATCAATTGTTATATAAGGAGAAATAAAAGACAAAGAAGTACCTGAATCTAGAAAAGCCTAAACAAGTAAATGAAAGATCTAAAACATGCCAGTAACCACATCAGGAGAATTTTCCTGATCCCGTCGGGATAAAAAAATGTAGATTCTGTTTGTCGTTGTGCATTAGTAGCACTAGACGTGGCACCCTGCTAATTCAGCTAACTGGACTGAGATAAGGAATGATTATGCTGACCCTTGAGGACCTGGCTGAGGAAAATCTTTGACTCTATGGCCTAGCTTGCCACATCCAAAGAAAATATCACTGTCAGCTCTACAAGTACCCTGATGGTGCTTGCCATATGTCTGACAAAGAGGATAGGTTCGGGTACTGCTAACACTACCCTGAGACTTAGAGCCTGGCTCTTTATCTCTGTTGACATCTCTGAATTTTGGCACTAGAGCACTGGATAAGGAAGGAGCTAGAACATATGACTTTGGTAGGAACTGAGAATGACTTCCACCCTCTGACTTAGGCTGATCAAATTTGAAACTACCTATCCTTGATTTCTTATTCTACTTTTATCTTATCTTAATCTTCTGATCTTCTATCTATTGAGCATGGATTATAAGCTTGGTGATGTCAGTCTCACTAATAAACATTATAGATCTGCACTCATTGACCACACTATCATTAACTCTAAAAATAAACTTACTCACGTTAGCCCTATTGTCTGCCACTACATGAGGAACATATATAACTAGTTGAGTAAACACAAAAGAATACTCTTTCACAGTCATGTTTCGCTCTCTGAGGTTGATAAATTCTAGCACCTTATCTTTCCTCAGCTCTACGGGAAAGAATCTACCTAGAAAGTCAATGGCAAAATCCCTCCACTCTATATACCTTATATCACTAGCCTCTTCTACTTTCCATTATTTGAACTATGTGCGAGCTAATACTGCAACTGATATGCAGATAGATCAGCACTCTCAACAGTTGACACTCCCATGATATTTGTAATCGTTTGAAACTAATTAAGGAATTCTTAAGGGTCTTCATCTGACTTAGACCTAAAAAGGGATAGTGGATTCATTCTGAAAAAGTCCTAAATCCTGCTTGTAGCTAAATTGGCCACTGGGTTGGACAGAACAATAGTTGGTCATTCATTTTTTGCAGCAACAAAGTGAGGAAAAGTAGAGAATGTTGGTCTCTACTCTGCATGAGAAACATGTTTGTCTAAGGGATCTGCTTGGAAGGGATAAGGGGCTGACTGACTTTCGTTTCTTCTCTAGGGAGGCATGTTCTGTAGAAGAAAAGGAGAAACCAATTAGATTGAGACTTAAATTTGAGCTCATCCTCACTGGCATGACACGAATACTGAAAGAAGGGAAACAATTCCTAAAACATCTTATAGCCTCTTGTACATATATGTGGTGCGTAATACACCCATGCATAAGACTCTACTAGATGTAGATTTCACACTTCCTAGGCTACTGTTGAACTTTAGACAATGATACCAAGTTTGTAACGCCCCAAATTTGGTAGTACGTGGTGCCCATTACCCTAAAGGACCACCAGCTAACTCATGACTGATATCTACACCTAAGCATTTCATGATATACTATAAAAATATAGAATAAAAGTTGTAGGTTTGTAAGGATTAAAACTATAACATGTTTGATAAAACAATATCAAAATAGGGTATAGGAATACCTAAAACTAAATAAATTCTCTGTAAATATCTAGTCTGAAATCCTTTAACTAACTGAACTGTCTAAATAAGGAAATAATGGTCCATGTCCCTAACTAACTCCAACAACTGAAATAACTAAGTACTAAGGATATCAAATAATCAAATCATAACATCCTCGAATAATGAGGACTCACAGTTGACTCTGACTACTGATACTGCAATGTTATTGATGCTCTGGAGCTCATACTTCTGAACCTATGGTATAAAACACCATAGCACAAATGTGTCAGTATGATTGAATATAATAGTATGCAAGTAAGGTAGGCTGAATGCAAAGGGTTCATAGGCCTGAATAATATTAACTAAGTGTATAACATGATTATGAGAATACATACATGAATGTGTAACTGTAACTGGATTCATGAGTAATACTGACTACTGAGTCTGAATATTAGAAAGACGAGTTACTGATATAACTGATAATAAGCCACTAGGTCTGATGGCCTAGGTTCTAATGGAACAAGATTTAGTTCTATACTGAGCAGTGACTGTATCTAACAATCTTGGGTTCCATAGAAGTATCTAAGTTCTATTACTGAGACTTGGTGATTGTATCTGACAGTTCTGGTTTTTAACTGAAACTGTGGGAGGTAATCATCTAATCGACATGCCCCTGAGATTGGCATCCAACCTATAACCCCAGTTTGAAGGGTGTCAATACTATTCCATGAGTAAGGACATGTTGTAAGTGACCCTCATATGACGGGTACTCTAATAAGAATGGTGGAACCCTCATCTGACAGGTTAACCAACCTCATCAATCCTCATCTGGCAGGTTTGATGTCTCAAACTACGCTGGATACATAGTTCTAGAATACAAGCATTGCTTCTATGAATAACACCCTTCACTAACAGGTGAGTTCCCATCCTTGGGCTCACTCAGTGCTGAATCCTACTCTTATTTGAAAAGACACAGAACATGATTAATTGACTGAACTGGACTGAGTTCATTGAATTTTGTTAACTGATAGAGTACTACTGAGATCTAATAACTGACTGAGATTTTTGAGATTTCCTGAGTCATGTAACTGACTTAATTCTACTAAGTATTAAAACTGACTGAGAATACTACTAATAATGGAATAGGTGAGATTTATCATGAAACTAACGGTGGATCAATGCATACAGTTACACTTTTGGGTACAATTTCCCCTAGGATTTTATAGCATGAATAATAATAAAATGTGGTAATTCTTGACAACATGGTAATAGTCAACCACACACTATGGAATCACAGAGATATTTCGTCAAGTACATGGAAATCATGAACTTTTATATAGATGGAAATACATGTTATCATATCATGGAACAATATAAAGTTTACATGGTTAATTCAACAAACACTTGCAAGGCATTACAATGAACTTTTGTTCATAATATAGCTATAGAGACATTTTATCAAACACTTGAATGGCGTGAACTAAAATAAATTCTTATATGATATAATTTCTCTTGTCTAGATCACATAACCACTCCATCAAATGCATGGAAGGCATAGTATATGCACATAGTGTAAATCAACACATCGGCATTGAACTCTTCAAGATTCTATCATAAATTTACATGGGACTACACACATAATAATTGATCTCCCATGAATCTTGCAATTAAACAAGGATTAATAACCCTACTAACATAGTTAACAAGAATACATTCAATTCAAATCATTAAATTCATCAATTCATCAACCTTGATATTTTAATAAAAGGTTACTTGAAATCCAACGATGGAATGAACCCTTGGATGAACACTTGACATACCTTAGTTCTTGATTTTACGAATATTAACGGTGAAATTTCCTTGAATTTAGATTCCCAATCGAAAACCCTAACTTGTTCTTGAGAGGATTTTGAGAGAAGTGTCTATATTTTGGTTAAATTGAGGCTTAATCCCATGTTTTAGACTTATATAGGGGTGGAAAATTAACATTTTTTCCCTTAAAAATATGGATATTTAATGACTCAAACATTGCATTAATGCGTCAAGCGACATGGTGCATTGACTGCATCGACACGATGGTCAAAGCATCGCACCATGATCACATAAACTCATAGTAATTTTTGCTCGGGCATTCTTAAACAATGCTAACCAACGCGATTGGCAATGCTCTACACCGAGATCTTATTTGTCCACTTTTTGAAGACTCCAATCATGGTCTAAACGAGTTCTAGAAAACCCAAAACTTGTCTGGGAACACCTCTTGACCTTCCTGATCATGAATCAACAAAAATATAGACCATTTAAGGATGTTAATGTCATGAAATGAGATTTACAACTTTCAAAGGCTAAAATATGCGTCTAGAAGCTTAGCTAGGAATTTCTAAGCATGAGACCCACTTGACAAGCTTAAAGGACTGATTTAAGCTTAGAAATTTTGCAGGGTCTTACAGGTGGTCTTTATTCCTCGATGGATTTAAGATACCTATCATGGCCAGGAAATGGTTGGGGTCATGAAAAAAATGGTATCAGATCTTTGGTTTGTTTTTATTGGAATGCCACAAAGTTTTGTAAAGTAGAGTTTCTTTTATCATGTGTAGCACACCACACTTAGATGGGAAAGAATAAAATGCATATAGGAATATTTAGCTATTCTTGTGTCCTAGTTCTGGGCTATAGAGTTTAAGGTCTTAAATCTCCACGAATACCCATTTGTATACATTTCTGATAATGCCTTCCCAAAGATCTTCTCTACATAGAAGCTTTTCTTTATCGTTTGAGAAAAAAAAGATGGGGCTTCCTATTGTACCTTAGACTCTAATACCAAGTTTGTAACACCCCGAATTTGGTACTCAGAATACTATACGGTGCCCATGATCATAAATGACCACAGCTAACTCATGACTGATATCTGCACCTGAGCATTTCATGATATACTGTAAAAATATAGAATAAAAGTTGTAAGTTTGTAAGGTTTAAAACTATAATATGTCTGATAAAACAATATTGGAATAGGGTATAGGAATACCTAAAACTAAATAAAATGTCTGTAAATATCTAGTCTAAAATCTTTTAACTGACTGAACTGACTAAATAAGGAAATAATGGGGCATGTCCCTAACTAACTCCAACTACTGAAATAACTAAGTACTAAAGATATCAAATAATCATATAATAACATTCTCGAATAATGAGGACTCACTGCTGACTCAGACTGTTGAAACACAATTCTATTGATGCTCTGGAGCTCATTCTTCTGAACCTATGGTATAAAACACCATAGCGCAAATGTGTCAGTATGATTGAATACAATAGTATGCAAGTGAGTTAGGCTGAATACGAAGGGTTCATTGGCCTGAATAATGTTAACTAAGTGTATAACATGATTGTGAGATGCTATAAATGAATGTGCAATTGTAACTGGATTCATGTGTAATACTGACTACTGAGTTTGAATATTGGTAAGATGAGTTACCGATATAACTAATACTGAGTGACTGGGTCTGATAGCCTAGGTTTCGATTGAACAAGATCAGTTCCATACTGAACAGTGATTGTTTCTAACAATCTTGGGTTCCATAGAACTATCTGAGTTCTATTACTGAGACTTAGTGACTGTATCTGACAGTCCTAGTTCGGTAACTAAAACTGTGGGAGGTAATTATCTAACTAACATGCCCCTTTTATAACTGATTTTGGCATCAAACCTATAACCCTAGTTTGAAGGGTATCAACACCATGCCACGGTTAAGGACATTCTGTGAGTGACCCTCATATGATGGGTACTCTAATGAGAATAGTGGAACCCTCATCTAACAGGTTAAGCAACCTCATTAACCCTCATCTGGTAGGTTTGATGTATCAACCTACGCTGGATACATAGTTCTAGAATACAAGGATTGCTTCTATGAATAACACCTTTTAGTAACAGGTGATTTCCCATCCATGGGCTCACTCGGTACTGAATCCCACTCCCATTTGAATAGACACTAAACATAATTAACTGAAATAAACTAGACTGAGTTCATTGAGTTTTGTTAACTGATAGAATACGATTGAGATCTAATAACTGACTGAGATTACTGAGATTACTGAGATTTCTGAGATTTCCTGAGTCATGTAACTGACTGAATTCTACTTAGTTTTGAAATTGACTGAGAATACTACTAATCATGGAATGAGTGAGATTTATCATGAAAATGATGCTGGCTTTACGCACACAACTAAGTTATGGGGTACAAGTAACCCCAGAATTTGATAGCGTGAATAATAATAAAATGTGGCAATTCTTGACAACATAGTAATAGTCAACCACTAACTATGGAATGAAAGAGATATTTCATCAAGTACTTGGAAATCATGAACTTGAATATAGATGGAAATACATGCTATCATATCATGGAACAATATAAAGTTTGCATGGATAATTCAACAAACACTTGCAAGGCATTACAATGCACTTTTGTTCATAATATAGCTATAGAGACATTTTATCAAACACTGGAATGGCATGAACAAACATAAATGCTTACATGATATAATTCTCTTGTCTAGATCACATAACCACTCCATAAAATGCATGGAAGGCATAGTATATGCACATAGAATAAATTAACACATGGGCATTGAACTCTTCAAGATTCTTTGATAAATTTACATGCGACTACACACATAATAATTGATGTCACATGAATCTTGCAATTAAACAAGGATTAATAACCCTACTAATATAGTTAAAGTGAATACATTCAATTCAAATCATTAAATTCATAAATTCATCAACCTTAATATTTTAATAAAAGGTTACTTGAAATACAAGGGTGGAAGGAACCCTTGTATAAACACTGGACATACATTAGTTCTTTATTTTATGAAGATTGATGATGAGATTTCCTTGAATTTAGATTCCATATCGAAAACCCTAACTTGTTCTTCAGATGATTTTGAGAGTAGTGTCTATATTTTGGTTAAATTGAGGCTTAATCCCATGTTTTAGACTTATATAGGGGTGGGAAATTAATATTTTTTCCCTTAAAAATATAGATATTTAATGTCTCAAACTTGGCATTGATGCGTCAAGCGATATGGCGCATTGACTGCATCGACATGATGGTAAATGAATCGCTCCATAATCATATAAACTCTTAGTAAGTTTGGCTTGACCATTCTACAACAATAATAACCAACGTGATTGGAAATGCTCTGCACCGAGATCTTATTGGTCCACCTTTTTGGGACTCCAAACGTGGTCTAAACGAGTTCTAAAAAACCCAAAACTTGTCTGGGAACGCCTCTTGACCTTCCTGATCATGAATCAACAAAAATATAGACCATTTAAGGATGTTAATGTCATGAAATTATATTTCCAACTTTCCAAGGCTAAAATATGCCAAGTCTAGAAGCTTAGGTAGGATTTTCTAAGCATAGGACCCACTTGACAAGCTTAAAGGACTAATTTAAGCTTAGAAATTTTGCAGGGTCTTACAGGTGGTCTTTAGTCCTCGATGGATTTAAGATACCTGTCATGGCCAGGATACGGTTGGGGTCATGAAAAAGATGGTATCAGATCCTTGGTTTTTTTTATTAGGATGCCACAAAGTTTTGTTGAGTAGAGTTTCTTTTATCGATGTGTAGCACACCACACTTAGATGGGAAAGTCTACAAGGCATATAGGAATGTTTTTCTATTCTTGTATCCTAGTTTTTGGCTATAGAGGTTATGGTCTTAAATCTCCACGAATACCCGTTTGTTCGTATTTCTTATCATGCCTTCCCAAAGATTTTCTTTACATAGAAGCACTTCTTTATCGTTTGTGGAAAAATAGATGAGGCTTCCTATTGAACCTTAGACTCTGAAACCAAGTTTGTAATGCAACAAATTTGGTACTCAAAATGCTACACGGTACCCATGACCCTGAAGGACCACGAGCTAACTCATGACTGGTATCTGCACTTGAGCATTTCATGATATACTGTAAAAATACAAAATAAAAGTTGTAAGTTTGTAAGGTTTGAAACTATAATATGTCTGATAAAACAATATTGGAATAGGGTATAGGAATACCATAACCTAAATAAATTGTCTATAAATATCTAGTTTGAAATCCTTTAACTGACTGAACTATCTAAATAAGGAAATGATGGGGCATGTCCTAACTATCTCGAATTACTAAAATAACTAACTACTAAAAATATCAAATAATCAAATCATAACATCCTCGAATAATGAGGACTCACTTCTGACTCTGACTAGTGAAACTGGAATGCTATTGATGCTCTGGAGCTCATACTTCTGAACCTATGGTATAAAACACTATAGAACAAATGCGTGAGTATGATTAAATACAATAGTATGCAAGTGAGGTAGGATGAATGCAAAGGGTTCATAGGCCTAAATAATGTTAACTAAGTGTATAACATGATTGTGATAATATATACACGAATGTGTAACTGTAACTGGATTCATGAGTAATACTTACTACTGAGTCTGAATATTGGTAAGATGAGTTTCAGATATAACTGATACTGAGCGACTGGGTTTGATGGCCTAGGTTCTGATGGAATAAGATGAGTTCCACACTGAGCAGTGATTATTTCTAACAATCTTGGGTTCCATAGAAGTATCTGAGTTCTATTACTGAGACTTGGTGACTATTTCTGATAGTCCTAGTTCTGTAATTGAAACTTTTAGAGGTAATCATCTAACCGACATGCCCCTTTTCTAACTGAGTTTGGAATCAAAACTATAACCGCAGTTTGAAGGGTATCATTACTATCCCTCTGGTAAGGACATGCTGTGAGTGACCCTCATATGATGGGTACTCTAATGAGAATGGTGGTACCCTCATCTGACAGGTTAAGCAACCTCATGAACCCTCTTCTGGTAGGTTTGATGTCTCAACCTACGCTGGATACATAGTTCTAGAATACAAGGATTGCTTCTATGAATAACACCCTCTACTAACACGTGAGGTCCCATCCTTGGGCTCACTTAGTGCTCAATCCCACTCCCATTTGAATAGACACTGCACATGATTAACTGAACTAAACTAGACTGAGTTCATTGAGTTTTGTTAACTGATAGAATACTATTGAGATCTAATAACTGACTGAGATTATTGAGATTACTGAGATTACTGAGATTTCTGAGATTTCCTGAGTCATATAACTGACTGAATTCTACTTAGTTTTAAAATTGACCGAGAATACTACTAATCATGGAATGAGTGAGATATATCATGAAAATGACGCTGGCTCTACGCACACAACTAAGTTGTTGGGTACAAGTAACCCCAGGATTTGATAGCGTGAATAATAATAAAATGTGGCAATTCTTGACAACATGGTAATGCTCAACCACTAACTATTGAATGAAAGAGACATTTCATCAAGTACTTGGAAATCATGAACTTGTATATAGATGGAAATACATGTTATCATATCATGGAACAATATAAAGTTTGCATGGATAATTCAACAAACACTTGCAAGGCATTACAATGCACTTTTGTTCATAATATAGCTATAGAGACATTTTATCAAACACTTGAATGGCATGAACAAACATAAATGCATACATGATATAATTCTCTTGTCTAGACCACATAACCACTCCATCAAATGCATGGAAGGCATAGTATATGCACATAGTATAAATCAACACATGGGCATTGAACTCTTCAAGATTCTATCATAAATTTACATGGGACTATACACATAATAATTGATATCACATGAATCTTGCAATTAAACAAGGATTAATAACCCTACTAATATAGTTAAAATGAATACATTCAATTCAAATCATTAAATTTATAAATTCATTCAATTCAAATCATTAAATTTATAAATTCATCAACCTTGATATTTTAATAAAAGGTTACTTGAAATATAAAGGTGGAAGGAACCCTTGGATGAACACTGGACATACATTAGTTCTTGATTTTATGAAGATTGATGATTAGATTCCCAATTGGAAACCCTAGCTTGTTCTTGAGAGTATTTTAAGAGAAGTGTCTATATTTTGCTTAAATTGATTATTAATACCGTGTTTTAGACTTATATAAGGGTGGGAAATTAATATTTTTCCCTTAAAAATATGGATATTTAATGACTCAAACTTGGCATTGATGCGTCAAACGATATGGCGCATTGACTACATCGACATGATGGTCAATGCATCGCTCCATAATCACATTAACTCTTAGTAATTTTGGCTCAAGCATTCTACAACAATGCTAACCAACGCGATTGGCAATGCTCTGAACCGAGATCTTATTCGTCCACTTTTTTGGGACTCCAAACATGGTCTAAACGAGTTCTAAAAAACCCAAAACTTGTCTGGGAATACCTCTTGACCTTTATGATCATGAATCAACCAAAATATAGACCATTTAAGGATGTTAATTTCATGAAATTAGATTTCCAACTTTTGAAGGCTAAAATATGCAAAGTCTAAAAGCTTAGCTATGATTTTCTAAGCATGGGACCCACTTGACAAGGTTAAAGAACTGATTTAAGCTTTGAAATTTTGCAGGGTCTTACAGGTGGTCTTTAGTCCTCGATGGATTTAAGATACGTGTCATGGCCAGGCTATGGTTGGGTTCATGAAAAAGATGGTATCAGATCCTTGTTTTGGCTTTATTAGGATGCCACAAAGTTTTGTAAAGTAGAGTTTTGTTTATCGATGTGTAGCACACCACACTTAGATGGGAAAGGCTACAAGGCATATAGGAATGTTTTGCTATTCTTGTGTCCTAGTTCTGGGCTATAGAGTTTAAGGTCTTAAATCTCCATGAATACCCGTTTGTTCGCATTTTTGATAATGCCTTCCCGAAGATCTTCTTTACATAGAACCTCTTCTTTATCGTTTGAGGAAAAATAAATGGGTCTTGTTCTACCTATAGAGTACAGACTCGCTCTAGGTCCCTACTCCTAATTTTTCTTTATGGGGTTCTATCGGTTCCCACTAATCCTTCTCTGGTTGGTAAAAGTCATGATCAATCAACCCTAGGGACATATTTATAATGCAGAATTCCATCTTTTTATTCATTTGTTTATGAAGTTGGTGACCTCTGATTCACTCCAGGTTGAGCATAAAGATATTGTTACTCCTTCTATTAAGTCCACTAGAGCTTGATAGTATATAAGGCTTAAACCTCTTATTTTTACTGGTTCTAGGGTTGAGAAAGAACGTCATGGGTTTATTTGTAAGAAATAAAAGATTTTTTATATGATGCATGCTTCTGACTGTGAGAGTGTGGAGTTTGCTTCATATGAGTTAAAGGATTTAACGTATTAGTGGTATAAAGAGTGGGACCATTCTAGGGGTGATGATGCAGAGTTGACATTATGGGATGATTTCTTTAGTTCTTTTCTTGACCACTTATTATTTTAGTATTTGAGGGAGGCAAAGGTTGAGAATTTCATGAATTTGAAGCAAGGCAAGATGTTTGTGAAGGATTATGCCATAAAATTTTACCATTTGTCCCATCATGATCCTAAGATATTATCTAGCATGAGTTCAAGAATGAGAAAGTTTGCTTTTAGGTTGTCTCACATTTATTTTTGGAGTGCAAGCCCGCCTCATAGAACAATGGCATGTATATT
This sequence comes from Capsicum baccatum var. pendulum, assembly GCA_030864225.1. NCBI lineage: Eukaryota > Viridiplantae > Streptophyta > Magnoliopsida > Solanales > Solanaceae > Capsicum > Capsicum baccatum. The sequence continues at coordinate 210,522,210 of CM061554.1, read as the reverse complement.
TATCGACTTGTGGTGTATATATAATAGGTCAAAGGGGAAAAAAAGTAGGCAGATATTAGAGAGAGGCTAAGTAAGAAATTCTTCTATTCACAGAAGGGTGGAGGTTAGAAAAATAATGGTGGAGATAGTAGGAAATGTTCTAAGAAGAAGTAGGATAAGTTTGGTTGTTATTCGTCTGCTAGTGCACCTTATCCAAAGCCATGTGATTTTTGTTTATAAAGTAGTGATTGTCCTAGGTCACGGATTGCTCAGTCTCTGAAGAGTGAAGCACAAATGACCCTATCCTATCCTTTTTGCTAGTTTTGTGGTTAGCTAAATCATGGCTTCTATGGTGAAGAGAGGAATCGAATTTTCAACCATGGTCTGCCGACTTATATACGGAGAAATTTTCCTATTGGTAAGGTTATTTATGGGGCTAATGAAGTCCTTATTTCTACTTTTTTAACTCCATCACAGAAGGGTGCCACTTCTAGCATCGATATTAGCCAGAATCATCTATATGCTCTTATTAACATATAGGAATCCGAGTCATCTTTTGATGTCATCACTGGTATGTTACAATTCTTCTCCTATGATATGTTCTTTTTTCTTGATCTGAGTCTTTTGTTTCTTATGTGAACCTGTATGTGTATGTGACCACGTCCAGAATGTATTTCAAACATCTTTTGTTTGTAAACCCTTGTGGGTGACTCCATTATTGATAAGAATATCAATAGGGGTTGTGTGCTATTGGTTTGTGGTAGAGAAAACTTGGTGGATCTAACTAAGTTGGACATGTCACACTTTGATATGATCTTGGGAATGCATAATTACACTCATACTATCCCTCTCTTGATTGTTAGATCTGATGGGTCAGTTTCCAATTCCCTAATGAGTCGGTGATTGAGTGAGAAGGTAGTTCACTAGTGCCTAAGAGAAGGTTCATTTCATATCTTAGAGCCTAGAGGTTTATCTCCAAGGGGTGTCTATACCATTTAGTGCATGTTAAAGATTCTTGTTCCAAAGTTCCTTTATTTCAATCTATCCTTTTAGTCTATGGATTTTCATTGGTATTCTCTAATGGTCTTTCGGGTGTTCCTCTCAATAGTAAATTGATTTTAGTATTAATCTTTTTTGGACATTAGTCATATCTCTGTCACTCCCTATAGTATGGCTCCAATTTAGTTGAAAGAACTTAAGTAGCAGTTAAAAGATCTTCTAGATAAGGGTTTTATTCGTTCTAGTATTTTTGTGTGGGGTGCTCCTGTGCTTTTTGAGTATAAGAAGGATTGGTCTATTCGAATATGTATCGATTATCGGTGATTGTATAAGGTGACTGTGAAGAATAAGTATCCACTTCCTAGGATTGATGATCCCTTTAACTAACTTTAGGGTTCTATGTACTTCTGTAAATCTTTGGTCTGGATACCATTAGTTCAAAATTAGGCAGTTGGATATCCCAAAGACGGCCTTTCAAACCCGATAGGGTCATTTGAGTTTTTGGTGATGTTCTTAGCTTAGACTAATGCCTGGGGGAATTCATGAATCTTATGAATTGGGTATTCCATCAGTTCTTGAATTTTTTGTAATTGTATTTATTGATGATATTTTTGTATATTCCAAGAGTGAAGCGGATTAAGTGGACACCTCTGTATAGTGTTGCAAAACCTTAAGGATCAACAGTTGAATGAAAATTTTCCCAAGTATGAGTTTTGGTTGAATGTTCTAACTTTACAAGGTCATGTTGTTTCTAATAGAAGGATCATGGTGGATCCACAGAAAGTTGAGACTATCAAAAAATTGCCTAAACCCAAAACTCCCACTAATATTTGGATCTTTTTGGGTTTGGACTATTATTATAGAAGGTTTGGGGAAAGTTTTTCTAATATAGCTACCTCATTGACTAAGTTGACTAACAAAAAGGTAAATTTCTAATGGTCAAAGGCTTGTGAGGGTGGTTATGAGAAATTGACGTATAAGGTAACTTTTGCTCTAGTTTACTCTACCCAAGTGTGCCGAGGGTTTTATTGTTTATTGTGATGCGTCCTATGTGGTACTGGGTTGTGTTTTTATGTAATATGGAAAAGTGGTTGCATATGCTTCTAGGTATTTGATGGTGCATGAGAAAAATTATTCGACACATAATTTGAAGTTATTGGCTCTGGTCCTCGCTTTGATAATTTTGCACTACTACTTGTATGGAGTTTTTGTTGGTATCTATTCCAATCATAAATGTTTGCAGTATGTGTTTACCCAAATGGAGTTGAATCTCAAGAAATGGTGATAGATTAAGTTGCTCAAGGAATATGACATGAGTCTCCATTATCTTCTAGGCAAACCTAATGTGGTTGTTGATTCTCTTAGCTAGTTATCCGTGGAAACCTTATCTTATCTAAATGAGTAGAAATGATATTTAGTTAAAGATATTCACCGGTTGGCTAATCTTGGAGTTTATATTTTAGACTTTAAGGATAGAGGTATGATTGTACAAAGGTGGTAAAGTTAGCTCTGGGTGCTAAGGTGAAGGAGAAATATGTATTGGATCCTATCTTGATCCAGATTCTGGGTGATATGGGCCAGTAGAAAGTAGTAGATTTTGAGATTAGTGGTGATGGTACCTTGAGGTACCAAGGGAGATTGTGTGTTACTGATGTTGATGGTTGCAGGAAAGAATCTTTTGTGAAGCTCATGAGTTGAGATATATTGTTTATCCTGTTTCGACAAAAAATTACCATGACTTGAAAGAGATTCATTGGTTGAATATTATGAAGCGGGATATGGCTAATTTTGTAAAAAATGAATGGTTTGATATAAAGTAAAGGTTGATCACTTTAGGCTTGGTGGGTTGTTCAAAGAAATTGAGTTGCATATATGGAAGTAGGAGGTGATTAATATAGATTTTGTTACTGGTCTTCCACAGCCTGAAAATAAGTTTCATTCGATTTGGGTCACTGTTGATAGGATGACTAAGACCTCACTTCTTGCTAGTGAAGACTAATTATTTGGCAGTGTATTATGCTAAGCTTTACATTCAGGAAATCCTCAGGTTGCATAGTGCTCCATTTTCCATCATATCTGATCAAGGCATACAATTATTGTCTTATTTTTTGTATTCTTTTCAGACAGGTTTGGGAACAAAGGTAATCCTTAGTATCGATTTCCACCTTCAAGTAGATGGATAAGTAGAGAGAACCATTCAGAAATTTGATGATATGATAAGGTCCGGTGTGATTGACTTTGGTGGTAGTTTAGCTGATCATTTGCCACTCATAAAGTTCGCATATAAAAATAGCTATCACTCTAGCATTGGGATAGCTCTTTTTGAGGCTTTGTATAGTAGGAGATGTAGGTCTTATATTGAGTGGTTTAAGGTTTTTAAGGCTGGGTTGTTTGGTCCTGAATTGGTTCATCAGGACATGGAGAAGGTAAACGCAATAAGGTAAAGGCTTAAAACTACCCAAAGTCGCCAAAAGTCTTATAATATTGTGAGGCTAAGAGAGTTAGAGTTTTATGTTGGTGATTGGATATTTTTTTAAAGTGTCTCCCATGAAGGGAGTGATGCTTTTTGTAAAGAAGGGGAAGCTTAGTCCCCAATATGTTGGTCCATACATGGTCTTGGGGAGAGTGAAAAATGTAGCTTATGAATAGAAGTTACCTCCTAGTTTGACTTCCATTCATCCGATCTTCAATGTGTCAATGTTGAAGAAGTGTATGGGCAATCCTTCCTTGATTGTTCCCTTGGAGAGTGTTAGTACTTCGGATTGCTTATCTTATGAGGAATTACTGTGGTAAAATTTTGGATAAGTAGGTCTGTCATTTGAGAACTAAGGAAGTGGCTTCAGTGAAAGATCTAGGGAGGAAGAAAAAGTTTAAAGATGCTACTTCGAAATCTAAAGAGGACATAAAGTCCAAGTATCCCTTCTTGTTTCCTGCTTTAGAAAATTTTACTTGAGGTATATGTATTCCTTAAAGTCTTTGTTTCTTACTTTTTTTAAGGAAATTGTGGTTTCCTTGATATCTTTTTTTTTTTGTATTTAATAAAGGAAAGTGTGGTTATGTTCGGAGTCGAATCGTGCTAATAAATGCCTTGTCTCATTATTCAGGGATAGATGATCCTAAAATGGGGAGAATGAAACATCCCAGATGTTGGTCTCAAAGAAATCTCAAAGCTTCGAGAACACTGTCCAAGTTACAACTCAAGTGACTTGTTGTATAGTGTTTATACATGTCTTAAACACCCAATGACATCCAGGCCAATGTAGTATCCTGATATTTCTGTTGTGTCTATGACTAGGGGTCACAAGTAGTAATAACTCTAAAAGAGTCATAAGGTAGTATTTGTAAGATGACAGTGTGATTGTCCAATCATTCTATATTGAGTGTGACTAGGACCCTACGAGTCGTAGGATCACTTAATAAGTCCTATAGTGGACCCATAGGGTTAACTGTTTGGGGTGTCTTGGGACACCGTCTTGACTATAAATCAGGGCGATGACTCATAGTAGTCGTTATGAGTCACAGGGTGACCCATAATGACTGGGCGGTAAAAGTCTAAACTTTTACTAAGGGTATCTTTATAATTTGCCTCCTTCATCACTAAGACCCCACGTCCATAAATCACCAAAGAGTGGTTATTTTCATCACTTTAACACATCAAATAGTCTTTTCACTCTCTAAAAATTCCCCATTCAATACAAGGTTAGGGTTTCAAGGGAAATTATCATTTAGGCCTCTAAGGGCGGTTTCTTCTTTAAATTTCATGGTGATTAAGCCATATATCTCTCCCTACACTATTATTTTCTTAATGACATGACATTGATTTATTATTCACATGACTTTGATGTTAGGTTTTTGAATGATGGGTTAAGGGTTTTGGATATAAACTATTTGAATGTTTTCCAAATATTATTACAGATTCATTGTGCATTGAACTGTTAGTTTGTATACTCATTGGGGCTCATTAGAATGTTGAATGGATTTAAGCATACAAACATTCCCGAAATTTGTGAACAACGGAAATAGGGGTATAAGGATTCCCCAAATAATTGGATTTTTGTATTGAAATTTATAAGAACCCAACCCCCTTACATAATTGGTGTTGTAAAGTGATCTATCACTTGGCTTGACTTATTTACTTAAAAATAATGCATTGTATAAATGAAAAAATGATTAAAGATGGCTAGGAAAACCTTGTGGGGCACGAGGATTCCCCTAAGTGGATAAATATAATCTAGCAAACTTTGTGGAGTGCAAGGAATCCCTCAAGTTGATTTTAAAATTGGAATCTGGGATAAAAGGATTCCTAGATAGTGTTGGCTTAATGACATTGCTTTCAAGCTATAGTCAGTATGAAGATACCACTAATGATTCCTTAATGATTGTCTCCTTACTGTTGGGTTATGTGTTAAATATCTAATTGGGGCTTATGATAGCTAAATATGAATGTGCGAGTCTCGAAGGACTGATACGGAAAACTCATGTATGCCGACGTGAGGGTTGGTCTTGATAACTTTGTTATTATTTAACACTGTATATATATTTGTATCATGGATGGTGAACGGTACAAGGATTCCCCATCCTTTTATGATATCCTTGGTTCGTGCGGCTAAAATACACTAAGGCCCAACTAGGGGTTGATAACGCTCAAACTACAGCTCTCGTAAGAGTGTAAGCGGTCGTTGTCAAATATAGAACCCAACTAGGTTGGGTGTCGAATCCTACAGGGAATACTTGGTCACTAAGTAAGCAATGATTAGTATACCTTTGGTGAAAGTTTTGTAAAAAAGGGGGGATTGTAGCGTGAATTTAAGAGTATCAAAATAGTAACGTAAGAATGGAAAATAGCAAAGCAAAAATAAAGAATGTTTTGTAGGATTTTAATCAATGAGAATTGGAAGTTAGGGTTATCTCCACCTTATGAGTTCTACGTATCTATTGACTATGAGTTATGAGGAATTCAGATATGTATGCGCTTATAGAGATTCGTATTCTATGGTAAATCCAGGCGTCTTTCGACCATCAAGGATTATTTCACCTTAACTCTTTCGAGCTTAAAGCGTATCTAATGGTACAAAATCTCCAAGAGGTTAATCCAGTTACGGCACTAACTTTTAAACAGGGGTTGGTGACCTATTTCCTTGACATTATCTCTTTTCTAGACATGTAACTTTTCTTTCGAACAAGTGAATGCTATACTGGTGTATTATATATGTTTGCAACAACAAGAATTTAGATTAAGATAAAGAAAGTAAAGATATAAGCAGCATACGTGTCAAGAATTCACAAACTCATAGCAATAGATAGTATCTCATAAGGCTTCCATAACCCCAACAAAGAAGTTTAGCTATTCATGAGTGCAACAGAAATCACAATAGACATTATCATTATACCAAAATAAAGATCTCACGTGTAGTCTGGTTTGGTAGTACTTGTGGCATGAATTCCTTGCAAATAGCATTTCTCTTGTCGTGAAAATTAAAAGTTGAATAGATGAAAAGAAGGGAAGAAGAATTAAGAGAATTGTTGAATGAATAATAAAAAGTAATTGATGGAAGATGTATAAAGATGAATGAGAATAATAAAAAGCTTCAGCAAAATAGGGTATTTATAACACCCATATCCTATTCCTACTAAGCTACTGCATTACTTATCCTAATCCTACTAGGTTACTGCATCATTATCCTAATCCTAATATGTTACTGCTGACCTCCAAAGTCTTTAGAAATGATATTTTTGCCCGGGACAGGTTTTCCATGCGTCACTTTTAGCCCTTAGGTGTCCAGACTCTGCTTTCCTTCTTTCGTGAAGCTTCCTTTGGCGTCAAGTTATCCATAAAATGCTGAAATCTTAATTATTTATACCTGAAAACTTTCTAATCATGTTTGTTAGCTCACTTACAAGAAAAAGGACTAAAAGTGCATGAATTATATATTTTGTCCTTAAAACTTAGCTAAAATATAGGTAAATTATAGTACTTTAGGCATGTAAATAAGCCTATCATCAACACCCCACACTTAAAGCTTTGTTCGTCCTCGAACAAAATATCATGTCCATCTAAACATCTACTTAGGGTTTCACAGTAACGGCACAAAATATTCATCAAGACAGACACGGCAATTATCAACAAAGAGTAGTTTTCTTGATCACTATTAGAAATAATTTCAACCTCCAATATAGACTCGTTATGATGGTTAATTAATATTCACAAGTTAAAGCACAAAGAATCATACACGACTACCCAAAACTCATCAACCATGTGTGTCTCACAATATGTCACCCATAATCACTCACAAGTATTTTATATATTTCGAACATGGGTATAAGATTATCCTTGCTCTCATTCTCACAAAGAATTCATACCCTTAGTTTAATGCTCCACCAAATATCAGAATGCTAAGCTTAGGATCAAATAGGTCTTTTGCAGGTTGTAATGTAGGCTAACGGACGGGTAGGACGATTTTGGCCAAAAATAGTGACTATGTTCCTAAGTGATTTAATACATCACATTATGCCATTAACACTCTCTTTTAATCAACCTTGCTACCTTTCTTTCATCTATCACCCTTTTTCACGTATTTTGCCATTCAAACATAACTATCTTTTTATTTAATCATAATCATAATTTATCTTTTTGTTTTTCTATTTCTTTTTTTTTTTCTTCTCTTTTTTTTATAACATTTCTCTATAATAGCCACTCTTTTTTCATAGCAAATTCAATTACCAATTCATTCTAAGGCATCACTCTCACACAATTTCCTGTTATTTTATCACATGACTTTTCAATTTAAAGCACTTAGGAATTTGGATCAAATTATGGTCTTGAAAAAAATGGATTAGGCTTACATGTGAGGCTGTCAAAGAAAATAGGATAAAGGCTAAAAGGGGTTGAGTAGGATAATATCCATGGGTAGGTAAACGAAGGTAAACAATCACAGGTTGCCAAAGAAATGCCTAAATCATCTTCCAAACTCACACTCTTTATTTCACTTCACACACACACCAGGCAAGTTATAGCATCAGCCACAAACACAGAATATACTATTGCCTCACACACACAAGGAACATGGTCGACTTTATTGGTAATAGTATAGAATCTTGACCCAACAGATGAAGGAATTGAACCACACAATTATCACACAGTGAGTCACAATTAGAGCCTAAACGTCTCAATAGTAATGATTTTATCACAGACTCTTGTAATAATACCATGCTGCCGATCAGAACAATTTCATGCAAAGTTAATAAAAAAAAATTAAAAAAAATTTAACTACTAAAAAAAACATAATTAAATGCAAATACAGATAAAGAAGTATAGCATGCAAATACCAGCACCCCACACTTAGACGGGACACACTGCCCTAAGTGGAAAATAAATAAGAAGAACCTGGTTAGTCGGACTCCTTCTTTATGTCTGGGGTCATACCCCCTTCGTCCGAATCATCATTAGAGTCATCGTAATCAGAGTTCTCCTCCACGTCAGAGTCTGGCATTCGGCGGTCATTATCGGTTGGCACATCGTCATCAAGAGGTTCCTTAAAACATACGCCTACTCCACACATCGCCCTCTCATTCTCATTCATTGGGTAGTCATAATCTAGCTGTTGGTGCTCTGCAGTAGTTGGAACATGACCCCCGCTCATCATGGTAAATGTCATCATGCCATATAAATGGCGGAAGAAGCTTTCGTCGCGAGCATGGCTTTCTACAGTGGTAAGGTTGACGCCATGCATGGATTCAGCATCTTTAACCTTTGTGAGGTCAACCTTCTTCGGGTTGTGTGGAAGCTTATGATCAGCAGGTTCCTCTTCGATGTCCTCTTTCCTCAATATTGCAGTCAACAGATTGGCAAAGCTGAAATGGGACCTCTTATGCAGCCTAGCCTTACGCATTGTAGATCGAATAATTGCCCTAATGTTGATAGGGACATTCGTCATCAATGCGTACACCAAGCACACTCTATCTCGTGTTATCTTTGTGTACTGTGTCCCTAGAATCAGGCAAGAGTTGACTATTCGCAACCATATCCTAGCTTTCCTATTTAAGGAAGCATATGGGAAGGTGTTATGCTGACCGGTGTCCTTGTGTCTAATCCATCGTGCCATAGATCCTATTCCGCACAATATGTGTCTAATGGACCTGTACGGAGGTCTGTTATACCGCTCCTTGAGTGGTGATGGATCAACAGATGGTAAACCTAGAAAGGAGTTGAAGAACTCCTCATTTAGTTGCAGAACTTGGCCCTAAATCTTTACTTCACTCCCTGTAGTTTTCGGTGACCAGTTGGCATAGAATTCTTGTGATAAATCGATATTGCACTCTCCCATATCTCGGAAGATGAAATCAAGATGTAACGCCATTATCTTGGCCAACATACAGGGTTCTTTCTTTGCTAGGTTCTCCTTGTGTGTCAATTCTACATGAACATATTTTTTCTCTTTATTGTTCCTATACCACTCATTTCCTTCCTCCTCTAGGACCCATTTTATTCCGAACATGCGGCGAGGTATTTGCTATGAGGAGGATTCTTCTTTCTCATTTCATCCCCTTTTCTGGACTTTTTGTGAAGTGGTTGCTTTTTCTTTTCCTTGTATTGCTTTTGGTGCCATTGTACCTGAGATTAAAATAATAGTCATGTTAGCTTCATCTCGGTGGATACAATCAACAAACAAGCAGTAGTAGCACCACCCCACACTTAATTTGTTGGCACAAACTAGTGAAGTGAACGATGTCGATTACTCAGACTTCATCAATATACATTTAGGTGTTATGTTCCAACAATATAATCAGTGCATTCATACTTTTATTGTCATCTTAGCTATCCTTTTTGATTTTATATCATGAGATCTTGGCAATACCTTCATGTTTGGATTGATGTGCCTTTTAAGCAAGACTACTACATATAGATTGAATCAATTTTCGAAATAATCACAACTTCTTATGTTTGTAGTCAACCATGATTTTCATCTTTATGAACATATCATTCCAATGTGTAAGCTTTCTATTGACAAGATTATGCAATTTTCTTGACCATGCCAATTCCACAAAAGTATGACAGTGCACCAAAATCAAATACAAGTTGGAAGCAAGTCAAGATCATCCTTACATATTATTTCACTCACTTAGATGTATCACAACAAATGAACCACATTCAAATCATTAATACTACTTCAAGATTTAACAATTCATTATAGGCGTAGTAGTGTTATACTTACGGGATAGAAGAGAAGAGAGATGAAGTACTTACTTAGTTGATGGCCTCGGACGATGTTCTTGCAAAGTAAAAAGAGCAAAAGGAAAATTTTTGAGAGAATTTAGAGAGGTAGGCGGCGCTTAGGTATGGTTTGCAATGCATTTTTGTTCTACGACTAAGGTTTTATTTATAGGAAAAGCTTAGGTCGGGTTTTGACTCATTTGGAATCGGATTTGGAGACCAAAAGTGACCATAGGCGGCACCTAATACTATGCCTATGCTTGGCATAGGCGGCGCCTTTTGCAAAGCCTTGTTGAGCATAGGCCGCGTCTATGCTATGGAATTGTTAGGCATAGGCGGCGCCTATTCCATGGCATACTAGATTCAGAGACAAAAGGCTTTTGCATATGCGGCGCCTATGCTATGGCATTGTTGAGCATAGGCGGTGCCTATGCTACAGCACTCTAGAATCCGAGAGCTTAGGCCATAGCATAGGCTTTGCCTTGTTCGTGGCCTAGATTTACATAGGCCTTGCCTTGTTCATTACCTATATTTTCATAGGCAATGCTCAACCCATAGTCTTTTGCTTCTTTATTCCTAACTTACCACCTTTAACATGCAATACTTCCAAATCAAAATTTGAAACCAATCTCCTCTTTTACACCTCTTGCACCTACACTTACTCAAAAATAACAAAAACGATTAGAATGATGGGTTGCCTCCCATCTAGGGCCTTAGTTTTGGTCGTGGCACGACTCTTCTTTTTGGATTTTTATTTATCGAAAGAAATAAAAAAAAAATGGGTAGCCTCCCATCTAGCGCTTGATTTATTATCGCGGCACGACATAGTTACCTCAAGTACTTAGACTTCGTCGAGATAAATGGTGGCCATATAGTTTATCGAGTCAAGAGGACCGATATGTGGTTTTACTCATTGGCCATTTACCTTAAAGACAACACCAATATTGTCTTCTAGCTCAACTACTCCAGATGAGTAGACTTGGCTAATCTTGTACGGTCCAGACCATTTGGACCTTAATTTACTTGGGAATATCTTAAGTCTGGAATTGAAAAGAAGTACCATATCACCCTTTTGAAAGTTTCGTTGAATAATCCGTTGATCATGATTCTTTTTCATCCACTCCTTGTAGAGGTCTGATCTTTCATACGCATGTAGACGGAATTCATCCATCTCATTCTGCTGCTCCAACCTCATATTCATAGCATCATCCCAATTCGAATTTAGTCACTTCAACGCCCACAATGCTTTATGCTCAAGATCAATGGGCAAATGACAATCTTTCCCATAAACTAATTGGTATGGGGACATGCCAATTGGAGTTTTGAATGCAGTCCTATAAGCCTATAGTGCATCGACCAGCTTCTGAGACCAATCTTTCCTATTAGCATTTACAGTCTTAGCAAGGATTTGCTTGATCTCTCAATTAGAAACCTCTACCTATCCACTAGTTTGTGGGTGACAAGGTGTGGCTACCTTATGCTGCTTCACACCATATTTTGCCAACACGAATTTGAACAGCTTGTTGCAAAAGTGAGATGATAGTACGTGGTACCCCAAAACGAGAGAAGATATTTCTCTTTAAGAATGCAACAACACGCTTTCCCTCATTATTAGCCAATGCTACTGCTTCGACCCATTTTGAAACATAATCTACAGCGACTAGGATATATTTCATTCCCCACAAACTCACGAATGGGCCCATAAAATCAATGCCCCATACATCAAAGAGCTCTACTTCAAGAATTTTTGACATAGGCATCTCATGGTGCTTCAAAATCGCACCTTGTCTCTGAAATTGGTCGCATCTTCTCACAAAGTCGTAAGCATCATTAAATATTGAAGGCCAATAATAGCCACTTTGCAATACCTTCCTCGCTGTCCGCTTACCTGCGTGATGTTCCCGAACTTGGGAAATGTCGCATGCTTCCAATATACTAGGCACCTCTACATGATATATGCATCGTCTGATAACACCATCCACGCATCGTCGAAACAAATATGGATCATCCCAGAAGTAGTGATTTACATCATGCATGAACTTCCTCTTTTGGTGAAAAGATAGATTTGCAGGCATCACATTACTCACCACAAAATTTGCAAAGTCTGCATACCATGGTAACTATTCCATTATTGTGGCTAAGATCTCTTCATCGGGGAATGCATCATCAATCTCAAGATCAGGCTGCGCTATATGCTCGTTCTCGAGTCTAGATAGATGATCAGCCACTTGGTTTTTGCAACCTCTTCTATCTTTTACCTCGAAATCAAATTCTTGCAGCAACATTACCCATCGATTTAGCCTTGGTTTCGCATCCTTCTTTGTCATTAAATATCTCAGAGCTGCATGGTCTGTATGAGCTACCACTTTGGTTCCTAACAAATAAGTACAGAACTTTTCAAAGGCATACGCAACCGCTAGAAGATCTTGTTCTGTGACAGTATAGTTCTTCGGGCTCCGTTCAAGACCTTGCTCGCATATTAAATTGGATGAAATAACTTTTTTCTTCTCTGGCCAAGTACAGCACCTAAATCTACCCCGCTAGCATCACACATGACTTCAAATGGTAGAGACCAATCGGGAGCTACAATTATGGGAGCTTCAATTAGCTTCCCTTTGAGGCATTCAAATGCCTTCAAGCAATCTTCACCGAAGTTGAACTTAGCATCCTTCTCCAAAACCTTGCATAAAGGACTAGCAATATTGGAAAAGTCTTTAATGAATCGTCGATAAAAACCTACATGACCGTGGAAACTATAAACTTCCCTCACAGAAATTAGTGGTGGCAGCTTCTCGATAACTTCAATCTTAGCTCTATCGACCTCAATTCCTCTTTCTAAGATTTTGTGCCCAAGAACAATACCTTCTTTAACCGTAAAGTGGCACTTATCCCAGTTCAGCACTAGGTTGAATTCAACACGTCTCTGCAGGGCCATACTTAGATTTGCCAAGCATGATTCAACCGACTTATACACAACTGAAAAATCGTCCATGAATACCTCCAAGGTGTCTTCAACCATATCAGAAAAAATGGACATCATACAGTGCTGAAAAGTGGCGGGTTCATTACATAGCCCGAATGGCATACGTTTGAAGGCAGACGTACCATATGGGCATGTAAACGTTGTTTTATCTTGATCTTTGGGAGCAATACAAATATGATTATAGCCGAAATAACCATCTAAGAAACAAAACCATCCTTTCCCTGCCAATCGATCAAGCATTTTGTCCATAAATGGCATCGAAAAGTGATCCTTAAGCATCCACGAATTTAGCTTTTGGTAGTCCATGCATACTCTCCATCTTGTAATAGGTCTGAGTGGAATAAGCTCATTCTTTTCATTCGCAACTACCTTCATGCCTTCTTTCTTGGGAACACATTGTACCGGTCTCACCCATTTACCATCGGAGATTGGATACACAACCCCTGCATCCAACCACTTAATAATTTCTTTCTTCACCACTTCTTGCATACGTGGATTGAGACGCCTTTGATGCTCAATAGTGGGTGTGCAATTTTCTTCAAGCTGAATCTTGTGTGTACAAATCCCGGGTGGAATACCAATAATGTCAGTGATGGTTCAACCGATGGCTCTTATGTACATCCGTAGAACAGCAATGAGAGCTGTAACTTGCTGCTCACCCGAATCTGCCGCCACAATGACTGGGAGTGTGTTTTCGCTTCCCAAGAATGCATACTTTAAATGACTAAGCAGCTCCTTCAATTCTAATGTAGGAGGATCTTCACCGATGTTTTAGCTTGTGGTGTAGGTCGGTTTTTGAGATCAAGGTCCAGCTTCTTGGGAGCATGAGGATCCGACCCTCTTCCTGTTAGAGCACAAATAGTTTCTTCACAATTTTCAGCATCCTTATGCTCAACATTCATAAGTACAACCGCCAATGGATCAACTATAAGTTGTGTCTCTATAGATAATTCTTAATCATCATCAAAATAAACATCATCTACTGAGAATACGTTCAGATCTTTGGGTTGCTTCATTGATTTTCACACATCAAAGCGAACTACTTCGTCATTTATTCGGAATAAAAGTTCATTAGCTCTTAAATCAATAAGCACACTTTCTATTGCAAGGAAAGGGCACCCCAAGATTATGGGAACTTCTGAGTCTGCCTCACAATCCAAAATAACGAAGTCTGTGTGAAAGATGAATGAAGAAACCTTCACCAATACATCACATAAAATACCAACAGGTTGTTTTACCGACCTATCTGCCATTACGAGCCTCATATTGGTTGGAGTAGGATCACCAAACCCCAAATTTCTGTAAATATATAATGGCATCAAATTAATACTGGCTCCTAAATTGCATAGTGCCTTGGCAAAATTCAAAGATACGATGGTACAAGGTATAGTGAAGGCACCGGGGTCAGCCTTCTTCTGAACTAGTGATCGGGTAGCAATTGCACTGCAATGATGAACAGTATCTGTCAACTCATAGCTTGCTGCCCACTTCTTTGTCAAAATATCCTTCATAAATTTTTCATACCCAGGCATTTGTTCTAGTGCCTCTACCAATGGAACATTAATGGTCAGATGTTTTAACTCTGCCATGAATTTATTGAACTTGGTATCATCAGCTTTCTTCTTTAATCTTTGAGGAAAAGGAGGTGGTGGAAGGGGAATTGTTTTCTCCACGACTTTACTTTCATCATGCTTTGGTTCAGTGATATTTTTAGGTTGTGGACGTCGAGGAGTGACGTCGTGAACGTCTTCATCAGCTTCTTCGGCGTCATCGTCTTCTGCATTACCTCCGATATCATCGGCCACTTGCTTTCTTTGGGATGAATATTCCAGCACCTTACCACTCCTGGTAGTAATATCCATGCATGATCCATCATTCCTTGGATTTTACACTGTGTCGCTAGGTAAAGTGCTAGCCTTTATTTGATTGAGTGCCACTGAAAGTCGGCTCAATTGCTGCTCTATATGTTTTATTGAAGTGGAATGTGAGTCAAACAATTGATTCATTGAGGACAAATCATTTATTACCTCTGTTACTCCTGTGCTGGTTGCCTGCACTCTTTTCAACAGCTTAGCCATCATATCTTAGATGGACATATTTCCAGATCCAGATGCAGTGGCGTCACATCTTCCTGGGGGAACATACAGACTACTCTTGTCAATCATGTTCTTTCAACTTCTTTGATCACGGTCCTTGTTTCCAGATTTATCATAATAGTTCCAACCTTGGTTTCCTTGGGCATTGCCTCGGAAACCCCCCCCCATTGTTCAAGTAGTTGGCTTCTTCCTCGGAATCGGATTCCTCTCTTCTTTTCAATGCAACAGCTTTGACTTTTTCGGTCTTCCCTGATAATAGATGCTTTGTAAGAAGATCCATTTGTGTTTTCATGTGCGTCATATCTTGATCACGTTCTTCTTCTCTTCTCCTTTGTTCTACAGTCATGCCAATAGATAAAGTGGGGCTTTCTACCTCAGAATCCCAGGTGTGCCAAGCTCTACTTTGCTTTGTCATTCGGTCTAGCATATCGCTTGACTGAACAACAGTAAGGTCCATAAATGATCCTCCATCCGCATTATCCACCACTGGTTTGGTTATTGAATTCAAGGATCTATATAGTATCTCCATTAGGTGGACATTGGTCATATGATGGTTTGGGCACCTCATAAGCTTCTTCTTGCATCTCTCCCATGTTTCATGAAGGGCTTCTGTTGGAAGCTGACGAAAGTTGCTGATTTCATCTCTCAATTATGCTCTTTTGGATGGGGAAAGAATGTTTCTAGGAAAGCATCTTTCAATTGCCTCCAATTTGTAATAGAATCAGGAGTCAGCCCATTCAACCATAGATTTTCCTCTCTAGATAGAGACAATGGAAATAAGCGTAGCTGAATTGCATTCTGTCCAACACCTGGATTGTCAAATGACTTGCATGTAGAGATACAGTTCACCAGATGCATATTCGGATCATCACCTGCAAGTCCAACGAATAATCCCTTGAGTTACAATAACTGAATCATGGTGCTTGTGATGCTGAACTTGGCTCCGGGTGCCAATGACGGAGGAATAATATCTCCTGTGGCACCAGCTTTATTAAGATCATCATCATCATCATCGAATGGTATTTGCATAGATCGGCGTCCAAGCCTGAACCTAGATTGACGATCTCTTCTGTTTGCAAGTGTCTCCATATCAGCATCACGCCTAAGGTTTAGTAACTCGTCATCACCTAAGTCCTCATCGTCAGGATTTGTTCCTCGCCCAGGGTTATCAATATTCTATTGATGTACTTGTGCGGTGGCCAAAGAATCTAGTCTAGCCTGTTCCTGTTGAGAAGCCATTCTTTAAATTTCCTGTTGTGTCTCCATTCTACCAATACGTTATGGTTCAGGATTGATGGGTAATAACGGTTGACCAGAACTTTGAGTATGGGGCATGCACTGAATATAAACCTTTAGAAAACAAAAATAACAACTAAAAGTAAAGTACGAGAAACTTTGACGAAAGGGTATAGTAATTATCACAAACTTAGTTGACAACCGTATTCCCCAGCAACGGCGCCAATTTTTGATAACGCTCAAACTACAGCTCTCGTAAGAGTGTAAGCGGTCGTTGTCAAATATAGAACCCAGTTGCCCAATCCCACAGGGAATACTTGGTCACTAAGTAAGCAAAGATTAGTAGACTTTTGGTGAAAGTTTCATAAAAGGGGGCGATTATAGCGTGAATTCAAGAGTATCAAAATAGTAACGTAAGAACGGAAAATAGCAAAGTAAAAAAAAAGAATGTTTAGTAGGATTTTAATCAATGAGAATTGGAAGTTAGGGTTATGTCCACCTTATGAGTTCTACGTATCTATTAACTATGAGTTATGCAGAATTCATACATGTATGCGCTTATAGATATTCGTATTCTATGGTAAATCCAGGTGTCTTTCAACCATCAAGGATTATTTCACTTTAACTCTTTCGAGCTTAAAGCGTATCTAATGGTAGAAAATCTCCAAGAGTTTAATCCAGTTATGGCACTAACTTTTAAATAGGGGTTGGTGCCCTATTTCCTTGACATTATCTCTTTTCCGGACATGGAACGTTTCTTTCGAACAAGTTAATGCTATACTGGTGTATTCTATATGTTTGGAACGATAAGAATTTAGAATAAGATGAAGAGAGTAATAATATAAGCAGCATTCGTGTCAAGAATTCACAAACTCATACCAATAGATAGTATCTCATAAGGCTTCCATAACCCCAACAGAGAAGTTTATCTATTCATGAGTGCAATGGAAATCACAATAGACATTATCATTATACCAAAATAAACATCTCACGTGTAGTCTGGTTTGGTAGTACTTGTGGCTTGAATTCCTTGAAAATAGCATTTCTCTTGTCGTGAAAATTAAAAGTTGAATAGATGAAAAGAAGGGAAGAAGAATTAAGAGAATTCTTGAATGAATAATAAAAAGTAATTGATGGAAGATGTATAAAGATGAATGAGAATAATAAAAAGCTCCAGCAAAATAGGGTATTTATAACACCCATATTCTATTCCTACTAAGCTACTGCATTACTTATCCTAATCCTACTAGGTTACTGCATCATTAACCTAATCCTAATAATTTACTGTTGATCCACAAAGTCTTTAGAAATGTTGTTTTTTCTCGGGACAGGTTTTCCATGCGTCACTTTTAGTCCTTAGGCGTACAGACTCTGGTTTCCTTCTTTTGTGAAGCTTCCTTTGGAGTCAAGTCATCCATAAAATGCTGAAATCTTCATCATTTATACCTGAACACTTGCTAATCACGTTTGTTAGCTCACTTACAGGAAAAAGGACTAAAAGTGTATGAATTATATATTTTGTCCTTAAAACTTAGCTAAAATATGTGTAAATTATAGTACTTTAGGCGTGTAAATACGCCTATAATCAGTAGACACTGAACCCATATAGTCCGTGGATAGTTTTATAAAGATTAAGCTACACAATACAGGTTATGATTTTTAAAAGTGCATTCTAATCTTGTTCCATATCCCAACATTTGATATATGTATGAATTTGCATATAATTGTGTACTAGATTTTGAATGGTCTTGAACTGTTAATCATGGCATTAGTTTACACCTACCTCCGAGTTACATGCTAGTGCTCAACCCACTAACCATTTTCAGATTGTGTATCCCTACGTGAAGCAGGGTCTGAAGGCAATCATTTTTTCCCTACATAATGTTAGGTGGATCTACTCGGTTCTTCGATCATTTGCGGTGAAGTGATTAGTTTCCATTCTCCAAAAGACTTGATCATTCTATTAGTTTCTTTCTATAACTTTGAATTGAAGACTTCACATTAATATTATCATTGCCATTGTCATTATAATTGTCATTGGTCGGGGCCATTCAAACTCTTAGATGTCTTTGAGTTTATTACTTTTCTATCTTGTTACAAGTTTGAAATTCAGCCACTGCTGGGTGTGTTATGTTCTACTTGGCTAGGCAAAGGGAGTGGTCTCTGGTCCTCGGTTGACTTGAGATATCCATCATGAACAAGACCTAGTTCGGGTCATGACAACTTCTCATAGGTCAAAATATATCAAGCTAGCCATGCCAGTCAACTTTCGGATTGGGGCATCCACAACCACATTAGCTTTTACTTAATTATAGAGAATAATCAAGTCATAATCCATAAGCAACTCAAGCCAACGACGCTACCTAATATTAAGATTTTGTTGTGAGAAGAAGTACTGAAGGCTATGATGATCAGAGAAGATCTCACAATGAACTACATATAAGTAGTGCCTCTACAAATTCAACACAAACACAACCGCGCACAACTTCAAATCATTGGTAGAATAATTCCTCTAATGAGACTTCAACTAACGATACACATAAAGAATCATATTTTCCCCCTGCATCAATCGAGCACCCAATCTAACACCTCAAGCATTATAAAATACATTAAAACCCAAGCCCTCCTTCAAAAAGGTCAAGATAGGGGCTAAAGTCAACAAATCCTTGATCTTTTGGAAGCTAAACTCATAAGCATCATGCAACTAAAGAGAAATCGTCTTCTTAGTCAACTTAGTTAAAGGAGTTGCAATAGAATAAAAACCCTTAACAAAACACCGATAATAACTTTCCAGGCCCATAAAAATCTAAATCTCAATGGGAAAATTAGATCTACCTGAATCATGAACAACTGCAACATTTTCTAGATCAACCATTATACCTTTTATAGTCAACACATGACCCAAGAAAGAAAGAAACTCTTACAAAAACTTACACTTGTCTAACATAGCATACAACTTCTCATCCCTAAATATCTGAATCACAATCCACTGATCCTCCTTATACTTGACCTCACTCTTCAAAAAAACAAGAAATCATCTGTAAATACAATAACAAAGGAGTTTAGATGCGATCAGAACACCCGGTTCATCCACTCCATGAACGCGGCAGGGGCATTGATCAACCCAAAATATATGAATGAGAAATCATAATGACCATATCGATTCCCAAAAGTTATCTTCAGAATAACTGAAGCCCTAATCCTCAACTAGTGATAACCAGACTTCAAATCAATCATCAAAAATATCGCAGCACCCTGAAGCTGAATAAATAAATCATTAATGCAAGAAATAGGATACTTATTCCTAACTTTTATTTTATTCAACTTCCAATAATCAATATATATCCCTATAAATCCATCATTCTTCTCTACAAATAAGGAAGGCTCACCCTGATGTTGGGCGTATTTACACGCCTAAATTACTATAATTTACCCATATTTTAGCTAAGTTTTAAGGACAAAATATATAATTCCTACACTTTTAGTCCTTTTTCCTGTAAGTGAGCTAACCAACGTGATTAGCAAGTTTTCAGGTATAATTGATGAAGATTTCAGCATTTTATGGATTGTTGGACGCCAAAGGAAACTTCACGTAAGAAGGAAGGCAGCTTTTGGAAGCTTGTGGACTAAAAGTGATGCATGGAGAACTTGTCCTGGGCAAAAACAGTATTTCTAAAGACTTTGGGATTAGCAGTAACTTAGTAGGATTAGGAAAAGGATGCAGTAACCCCATAGGACTAGGACAAGGATAAAAACCCTATTTCAGTAGGACTAGGACAAGGGTGTTATAAAAACCCTTATTTACTGAATTTTTCAGCATTCAACTCATCCATCCATCCATCCATTCATCCCATCAACCAATTTCCACCACCCTCTTCCTTATTCCTCCCTATTCGATCATTTCCCTTCTTCATCAAAACATTGTTGACATTATTTTTCTATTTGACTTTTAATTTTTATGACAAGAGAAACACTATTTCCAAGGAATTCATCCCACAAGTGCTACCAAAACATACTTCAGGTGAGATTCTTATTTTGTTATGATGATAATGTCTATTGTGTTTTCCGTTGCACTCATGAGTAGCTAAACTTCTCTGTTAGGGTTATGGAAGCCTTATGAGATACTATCTATTACTATGTGTTTGTGAATTCGTGATACATATTCTGCTTATATCATTACTCTCTTCATCTTAATTTAAATTCTTATAGTTGCAAACATATAGAATACGCCAGTATAGCATTAACTTGTTCGAAAGAAAAGTTACATGTCTAGAAAAGAGAGAATGGCAAGGAAATAGGGCTACCAACCCCTGTTTAAAAGTTTGTGCCATAACTGTATTAACCTCTTGGAGAATTTGTACCATTAGATACGCTTTAAGCTCGAAAGAGTTAAAGTGACATAATCCTTGATGGTCGAAAGACGCCTGGATTTACCATAGAATACGAATCTCTATAAGCGTATGCATGTTTGAATTCCGCATAAATCATAGCCAATAGATATGTAGAACTCATAAGGTGGACATAACCCTAACTTACAATTCTCATTGATTAAAAACCTACTAAACATTCCATTTTTGCTTTGCTATTTTGTTTACGTTATTGCACGCATAAAATCCCCCTTATTTCGTTGAATTTTAGACCAAAAGTCTAATAATCGTTGCATACTTAGTGATCTAGTATTCCCTGTGGGATTCGACATCCAACCCAGTTGGGTTCTATATTTGATGACGACCGCTTACACTCTTACGAGAGCTGTAGTTTGAGCGTTATCACACCCCAAGGTGATACACTAGGTTGAATAAATCCCTTATCTGTCAAATCCTTCAACTGATTCTTTAATTCCTTCAACTTGGTAGGGGCCATCCTATAAGGAGGAGTAGAGATAGTCTTGGTGCATCACTCAAAATCAATGATCAATATCACGATCTGGAGACATACTAGATAAATTCGTAGAGAACACATCAATAAACTCATGGACAATACAAACAGAATCCAAGGAAGGGGGTGAAATAATACTAGTATCACAAATATGATTCAAATAAGCTAAACATCTCCTCTCAACAAATATATTATCCTGAACTTAAGATTTGACCTTATTGGGTTCCAAATGAAGTGCACCCTTATAAGCTATCCTTGGTACAACCGACAAAGCTAGAGTCATTGTCTTTGAAAAATAATCAAAGATAACATAATAAGGATCCAATCCATACATGCCAAAAATATTATCAAAATAAATAATATCTACAATAATCAAGTCTACCCAAATCTCATAGATACATAGAAGAAAGTTGATTTAGGGTCAAATAATATAGATGCAGGTTTGAAACAAATATAGATGATACTTATGATCAGAGCATCTGATGCCTCTACCTCAGGTTTGTCTAGTATAGAAAAGCACTACGCATGACCATCAACTGCCTGAGTGGCCCCATGACCACCAGTGCAGGCTCCACTATATCTACCTCTTACTCCTCTGGTAGTACCCCTACCTCTCACTGCTGAAATAGAAGTAGCCCTAATCACACGATGGGGGAAGTCCTTGACCAAATGGCTAACCTCACAAAACATATAAAAATCCTATAGCCCACATCAATAGAAGAAGGTACCACTAGGCCCGAATAACCACCCTTCACCGCTAAACCCAAAGATCCACCACCTGAGCTATGTAAGGTCGTCTGCACTGGCCTACCCTGATTTCCATGAGAACCTCTAAAATCCCTACCATAAGAACAAAAACTTCTAAACTCACCAAAACGATACATCTTTATGGTGCCTCCCCAAGATTCCCAAAGAATACCCTTAGTCATCTTAGCCTGATCTATAATACTATAAAAAGATGCCCCAAATACAACTATCTATGAAGTAGCCAAAAAGAGGCTTAGGGAACAGTCTCTTAGCACTCCTCCTTGATGGGGCTAATTCATCAGATCATCCACTCTCTTGAGTCCGTTCATGACCCGAGGCTCGCTCTCTAGGAGAAGGCTCCACGCATCTGACCTCGCGGGACCTAGTTAACACCATTTTCATAAAAAAAAGTAAAACACAACTCCAAACTCAATGTATACAAGAAATTTGCATAATAAGGAATAAAATGAGCAAATGTTTCCTAAAGTCATTGTATAGCCTCTCGAAGATAGATACGGATGTTTACATACCGGTCCGTGATTGTCTATTAGACATCCTGATCCTACAAAATTATGACCAATGAAACCTAGCTCTGATACAAATTTTTCATGACCTAAAATACAAAGGGTAATAATGGCACTTTTCACAAAGAACCTTGACATGTAAGCCAATCACCCAAACAATACACAAAAGGAGAAAAGACAATAATAACCCCAAGTTAAGGATTCTATAACGAAGCCAAAAAATTCAAGTATAATAAATGTGAAAAGAAACAAAATAATGCAGCAATAACTCCCAACACTAGGTGTCAACAATTGTAATACCCCATACTTTTTCTAGATTAATTTATCTCCTAGAAAGTCAAGGGTTAGATTTAAAAATGAATAACCTTTGATACAAATAGAGTTTTCCAGTTCTAAACCCTTCAGTGTGCAGAAAATTTTATTAGCTTTCCAACGATACCAATTTTGCCAAAATTTGATACTCTGTTGAGAAGTTACGACATTTTTAGTAAAATAGTATGCCATTTAGGCAAGCACAGCGTCGCGGGGAAGGGGTAATTCGCAATTGTCAAAATTCAGTGGACCACCATAGTTGCCTATTTCGTGTTAAAGTCCCAGTTCCCATTTATCAATTTCTAGTGGCTTGTCGTAATGGCCCCGCATGCGGTGATGGTCAAAATGGTGCTCGTCCCTTTTCCAGTTGCCTAACGTGATAGCCTCGCATCGCATTGATGGGAAAAATTAGGCTCATCATTTTTCCAGTGAGCCACCGCGATAGTGGCACATCGCGGTTGGTGGCCAAATTGGAGTTTTTCCAGTTTTTGAGTTAATTTTTAAAAGGGAAAATTAGTTAATTCTCCAGACCCAATTCGTGAATAACAGATAATTTAGCCTATTCTAAGATCTTTGGGGAGGAATGATCTGAAATGTAAACAAATAGGTATTAGTGGAGATTAAAGACCTTAAAATGTATAGCCAAAAATAGGACAAAAGAAAAGTAAAACATTCCTAGATGCCTTGTAGCCTCTCCTATCTAAGTGTGGTATGCTACACACCCATAAAAGAGACTCTACTTGACATAACTTTGTGGACTCCCAATGAAACCAAACCCAGGATCTGATACCATATTTTCCATGACCCCAACCATAACTTGGCCATGACGGGTATCTTAAGTCCATCGAGGACTAAAGACACTTCCTTTTCCTAGATAGACAAAACAGAGAACACCTAGAAGCAGCTGAATTCCAAACTTATAACAAGGTATAAAATAAATAAACTCAAAGACATCTATGAATGTCAACATCAATACCCAATCTATAGTAATATCCACAAAGCCTCTACTAATCAAAACACAACCCATGTCGGGACATGCCCCCGACACTAACAATTATAATAATAATGATAATGTTAAGGTAAAATCTTTAGTTCTAATATATGGGAAGAAACCAATGGAATAATCAAGTCTTCTAAAGAATAAAAGCTCATCACTTCACTGTAAATGACCGAGGAACTGAGCCAATCCACCTAACACTTCATTAGAAAAATAGGATTTTCTTTAGACCCTGCATAAAATGGGCATACAATGTTTGAAGATTGTTAGTGGGTTGAGAACTACCATGTAATTCGGAGTTAGAGGTAGAATAATGGCATAATCAATAATTCAAAACCAATAAACATCCAGTATACATAATCTTATTCCAATACATACATATATCAAATATGTGGATAGTAAACAAGGCCTAATATGCACTTCTCAAAATCATAACCTGATTGTGTAGCTTGAGCATCATAAAACTATCTCACGGTCTATATGGTTTCAATGTCTACATCTGGTCAGGCTCCAATGCATGTTAATCTTATGAATTGGAATATCATAGAAGGCGGGGAATTCTCATAACTTTCCCCATCTATGAAACATATATATATATATATAGTGTGTGACATAAGTAAATGGTTATCAAGACCAACCTTTATATCAGAAGACATGAGTTTCCAATATTAGTCCTTTGAGATCACACCTTTATGGCTAGATAACACAACTCCAATTAAGCTCTAATTAAAATATTTAACACATTCCCAACCAGTATAGCTTTTATCCAATCATTAAGTCATCATTAATTGGTATCTTCATACCGACTATAGCTTGCAAGAAATTTCATTAAGACAACAAAATTGAGGAATTCTTTTACCCTAGAATTCATTATTAAAATAAACTTAGGGGATTCCTTGTACCACACAAGGTTTTCAAGATTATTATTATCCACTTGGGGGAATCCTTATACCCTACAATGTTTTCCAAGCCATCCTTAACTATTTTTTCATTTATGCAATGCATTAGTTTTAAGAAAATAAGTAAAGCAAATTGATAAATCATATTCCCAAACCAGTTATGCATACGGAATGGGGTTCTTATAACTTTTAATATGAAAATCTAATTATTTGGGAAATCCTTGTACCCCTAATTTAATTATTCACAAGTTTGGGGAATCCTTATACCCCTAAATCCATTCACCATTCCTATGCACCCCAATAAACGTACAAACCAAAAATTTAATTTATAATAGAGCAATAATAATCATGGGAAAAACATTCAAAAGATTTATATCAAGAACCCTCAACCAATCATTTAACAACCCAACATCAAAACCATGTGAATAATAAATCAATTTCCTGTCATTAAAAGTTGAGCATTTTACTGCCCAATCTTTATAGGACACCCTACAACTCAAAAAAACTGCCTAAGAGTCATCGCCCTAACCTTTAGTCAAGACAGTGTCCTAAGACACCCCGAATTGTTAACTTTATAGGTCCGCTATATTACTTGTCAAGTAATCCTATGACTCGTAGGGTCCTAGACGTACTAAAGATATAATAATTAGGTAATCACACCTTTCACCGTATAATTGGTACCTTACGACTTGTTAAGAGTCATTACGACTCGTGTCCCCTAGTCGTTGATATGCTATATAAATATAGCATTTTCAATGCTCAAAACTATAAAACAAAGCAACTTTCTTAGGTTCTTTTTATAGATATGATGTGTTTTGGGTATGTTTTATAGAAAACTACATTTTGGATGCTAAGTTTCAGAAAAAAATAAAAATTTCAGTTTTTGGCTACTTACTTAAGCAATAATTCGGCATTTATGGCTTTTACTCGGTGTGTGTGACCAAAGAATGTATGATAAGATGCATTATAGAAGCTTGGTTGTAAGAATTTGAAGACCTGGAACTTACCTATGTCTACACGTGGACTGTATATAGCACTTGTGGTTTATATGTGTCTAAGGTAAGTACTAGAATTGAATATCCAAAGTGTGCAAGAGTTGAAGGAAAATTTCTGGCATACCTATGTCTATATGCAGACCTCATGTAGTAATTTTGAACCAAATATAAGCAAGGTAAGTACCAGAAGTCTAATGTATAAATATTGAATAGTGCATGAAAAGCTTCTGGCACTTACGTGGCTCTACATGCGGACAACTTGTGGGGCTTGCGGACTCCATCTGGCGCAAGTAAGTGGCCACCAAACTTTTTTGTCCTTTTGAATCCGGCCGTTAATTTAGGGCTTACTTATGTTCTATAAATACCCTTTATGTGTTATTTATTAAAGGTTACACACTATTGATACTCACAAATAGATATTTTAATCTTAGATCCAACTTTGGTCATGGAACTACATTGTATTGTTTTTGGTTGTTAACTAAGTTAATCTTTTGATGGTTTTAGCTGTTGATTATTGTGTGATTTTATAATGTCTTAAAATATGAAGTCTTTTAGTTGTTACACAAGAATGAGAAGATAATCTCCCTAATCTAGGTTTGTTGGAACCCTTGCTACACAATGAAGTAGGGAAAGTGTTCAATCTTTCTAGACTATTGTTACTGCATGTATTCAAGTTTCTTTGGCTTTTATTGATTTGTTAATAGGTGAACACATTAGGATCCAACCTATAATCACTATGAACTTGGTATAGATTGGGAAAATAGATTCACAATGGTAATTTGGGGTTAATTTTCAAAATAATCTTACTGGTACTATCTTCATAACCTTGTTAACTCTATCTAATCAATTTGAGACCGAGAGAAGATGGTTGTAATTGGGATCAAAGGTAATGTTTATTAATGCGAACTCTAAGATACAGAGTATATGAGTGAAATTTACCAAATCGTGCCAAGAGGTGGTTGGTGATACCTATCTTACCAGACTCTACAAGCACAACAATTTTATAGTTGGATTAAGCACGAGAAGCTTACTAAGTTAGAAGCTTTGGGGAACACAATCCTAGTATTCATCTATGACTGAATTACAACTACAGTTAATATTAGTTACTTATTTGATATTTTCACTACAAACCCCCTATTTACTTTTACAGTTCTTGCCCAATAATTACAAATGATAAGATGCACAATTCCCATAGACCCTTAGGATTTGACCCCAAGTTTTATTAGGTTACTATATTTGATAGTAACTGCATGATCTTCAGATTGAATGTGTAGATTAGGATGATCATATTTTTACGCCGTTGATGGGTAATACGATGTTGAGTTATGAATCAAAATTATTTCAGTTTTTGGGTTTTTATTTCTTATTTTTATTTAGGTATACCTCAGTCTATGCCTAGTACATAGATTAGAGTCAATCCCTTACACCTATTGACTCTGAATCTCGAAAGGATCCTACAAATACCTAGTAAAATGATATATCCATAAAGAGATGATATTCCAGAATGGGTTTGTGATGATCCTTACTAGGTGTCTCCCCCTCCTCCTGATGAATTTTAGGATATTTTTGACCAGCAGAGGGAGTTTCTTTGAGCATAAGCTGCTACTCAACTGAGGGAAAAAGATGCTCAATAAATAGTTCAAGAGGCGGAGTTAGCTGAGAAGAGGCAGGAAAAAAATTTCTAAACAACACTCGGTGGTAAACAGAATAGATTTAGAGGTAGCCATACTCAAGTAATCCTAGTGTATCAGTATTTGCATCCCTATGAGGATGATAAAGAGGATCTGGGGTATGTTGAGTACGTAGAGACGGGAGATATTATTCCTCCTCTATTGCCTCCAGGAGTTATGTTTAATATAACTAGAGCAATGATTCAACTCTTAAATCATAAGGGTGTATTTACAGATTTGCCTACTAATAATGCAAACATACACCTTGTAAATTTCATTGGGATCTGTTGTTCCTACTTAAATATTATGGTGAATCATGAGGTGCTTAGATTAACGGTGTTCCCTTTCTCGTTTACATAAGAAGTAATTTATGGTTGAGGGAACTGATAAAAGGATCAATCACTACATGGAATGACTTGCATGAGCAATTCATGAACTGGTTCTTTCCTCCATCCAGGATGATGCAGCTTAAGGATGATATTTATAATATTAGGTAGCTACAATCAGAGTCTATGTATGATGCTTGGTGTAGGTTTAAGAATCTGAGTATGGTTCTCATCCATTGGATTTCTGGGATAAGCTTATTGGAGATATTTTATAGAGCTCTAACCAACAGTTCTAGGGCCACGGAAGACACATTCTGTGGAGAAGCTTTTATGAGACTACTCTGAGAGGTAGCATCAGCTATTCTAGATCAGATCTTTTTCACTAAATGAGGGTGGCAAACCTGGGAGACTTAGAGGGGATCTGTCAAAAATGCTATTGGTGTCTCATATGACCAACAAGTAGCTGATGATTCAGTATCACAAGAAAGTGTGCGCTGCTAAGAACTACTCCCGGGTTACTAACAAAGCAGTTTACAATGGTAAGTTCTAAGAAAGTTAACATAGTAGGAGCACACAGTTCAATATACAAATCTTATAAGTCAGAGATAGATGAGGAAGTAAAATATTTAGATTATCAGTTGGTGGGTTTCAAAGCCCAAAGGCAAGAAAACCAAGGTCAGAACTATCATAATAGATACTAAGACTATAGTAGGGTGTGAGATAGTGGCTGGTGGATAAACGATGACTATAAATGATAGGGAGACAGGTACATAACAGCAAGAAGTTGAGGTACAAAATCTAGAATAGAGGCGATGTTGACCAATCTGGTAAAGGGTCAATATAATCAGGAGAACAACCTTAAACATATTAAGGCTGACATTTTAGGGTTGAATAAGAAGGTTGAATCTCATGCCTCTTCTATTAAGAAGTTGGAGCACCAGTTTGGGCATATGTCATAAACACTAAACCAGAGGCAGCCAGGTACCCTTCTAAGCAACACCATTCAAAATAAAAAAAATGACGATCATGTTCCTGATTACCACACAGAGTGGTATAAAGACTATGGATACCCCATTTCTTATTATAGAGGAACTAAGGCATGATAAAGTTGTTGGTGATACCACGCCTATTATGGAGTCAGAAAAGAAAACAAGTAGTAATGGTAAAATTTAAGAGTACAAAGGTAAAGGTCTGATCGTTGATCTAAAAATAAGACGAATTCAATAACCACCCTCACCCTTTTTGTAGAGACTCAAGTAGAAGATAGAGGAAGGAAAGTTTAAGTGATTCATTGAGATGCTGAAAGAGTTGATCTTGAACATCCCTCTTTTTGAGGCATTGGAGAAAGTAACTAGAAATGCTAGGTTTATAAAGTAATTGGTTACAAAGATAAAAGGGCTACTATTGAGGATATTAATGGATTTTACCACTATATTACAGTCACGACTAAGTCTCTGGACAAGAAAAAGGTGAGCTTAGAGCATTCACTATTCAAAGTACTATTGGTCAATCCCATTTTTCTAAGGCTTTATGTGACATAGTAGTCAGCATAAATTTGATGTATAGGTTGTATTCAAGAAATTAGGCTTAATCCCTCCTGAACCAACTATGATATGGTTGTTAATGGATGACTACACTGTTAAGAGACCTGTGGAAAATTCTATTGATTTAATTGAGAGAGTTAATAACTTTATCTTTTGACTGACTTTGTCATTCTAGATTGTGAGCTTGATGCTGAGATGCCCATCCTATTTGGCGACTATTTATAGCCACAGGTAGAACGATGGTTGATATGGAGAAGAGGGAGATGATGTTAAGAGTCAATGGCAATGTGTTCACTTTTAATATTTGAAAAATAATGAATCAACCGACTAACATAAGGCTGGTATCCGTAATAAATTATATTGATAACCCAGGAGGATATTCCTATGGGAATCTTGATGAATTCTATGTAATTAAGGTACCCACATCATGTCGTGATGTTAAATCAAGTGCTTCATGAGAGGTGACCCATGGAATTATTGGTGTAGTTTGATTAATCACCCTATCCACGTTTTGTGGCGACGTTAAATCAAGCGCTAGGTAGGAGGCAACCCATTATATTAATGTTCACTTATTTTCAATTTTCGTTTTTAGGTTTAAAGCTTATGGAATTGCCTAGAATACTATAGGATTACCACATTCATAATTTTCCAAGTAAGGGAACTTTGTGACAAACTTATCTAGGTTGCAATTCCCACTCGGGCTAGGCAATGTTGTGAGATACTTAAAAAGATGGACTTTTGAGAATACTAATGGAGATTCTGGACTTTGATACATAATCCCACATACGGAGTCATAATTACAAGTTACAGAACCAAAAGTAGTAGGGTAAGAATTGAAATGTGAAGTCTGGAGAGAAAGAAATTGGGCATAAAATTATGGCCCACTTATGTTCTGCACATACGAACCACATGTACTACATACAGCCAACATGTGTGATCACACACACTTATACTGTAGTTTGTGTAGGACGATCATTGTCAAATATAATAACCCAACTTTAATTGGGGTCAAATACACAAGGAATGTAACTAGTATTTGAATCTTATGCATGTTGAAAGCTACTAAGTACTTACCCTCAATGTCAACATAAAGTAAGATATAAATTAAAAATTTGGGGGTGTGGTTTGAAAATATTTCTAAACAAAATCTACTTGAACTAGCAATTTAGAGCAACAATTTTAAATGAAATTTCAATAGGATAATGGTCATGGCATTATGTTTTTCTTGGGGAAAATAATGCATAGGTACACGAGTTTCACATTCAAATTTCAGTCAATGAATGTATGGGTTGGCTGGGTAAGGCATTTTGGAGTTAGTCTTTCAACCAAACACCAATAATACCACCCATGGATTCTTTTGAATACCCATTTCCCACTTTCAAGGATGATATGGGATCTAAAGAAATACCCACATGCCATTTTCGAGGATGATGTGGGGTTTTGGGAATTTAGGTCTTTCACCAATAAACTCCAATTCAGCAATCAAGTACTAGTGGAACTCAACATCATTAACCAAGAATCTAAACTATCAGTCAAGACCCACACATATTTGCACCCTATTTCAACATAATTTCAAGATAGATGCTTAGATACTCATGAAGTTTGAAAGAACAAATATTCCAAAATTGACATTTACAGCTTTCATTGAAGAGGCTAAGAAGGAGTATTCTCAAATTCAACTTCAATTTAAACTAAAATCCTTGTAAAATTAACTACAATAATATTTCCCAATTTTGTATGGTTTTTACAATTCCAAAACATGAATTCTAGTTCAAAATATCCCCAAAAGTGAAAGGGCTTTTACCCTATAGAGAAATTGGGATTCAGTTACTTGGAATTATAAAACTACCCCTGGACATTTGGACGCGGGATTGCCATTGCCAATTCTTGATAGTGATTGCCAACTTTGATTGATCTTGCCTTTTCACGATCGCAAACCTCAGACCGCGATCACAGTAACTATGGGTCATTCATTGCTCCTAATTTTCTAATTTTTACACTACTTTGCCCTTTTTGTTCTCTTTTTAGCTTACTTCACTAATTTTATTGCATTTACCTGTGAACTTTCAAAACATGGGAATTAGGGCATTCAAATGACAAATTTGTCTCATTAACACCATTTCTGCATAGTAGTGCTCACAAATTTAAATGAAAAGGAGTGGTAAATTTACCACTCATCAACACCCCTAACTTAAACCTTAGCTTGTCCTCAAGCAACACAACTTCTTACTCAATGATACTATGCAATTATATGTCCATTTATACGACCAAATGATTACAATGACTTTGAACCTGGTTAGCACCAGCATGTATCTCTCAAGCATGGTTCAAGCCATTCTTGCAACTTCCCTCAAAATGAAGCACAATCTCAAACATGCAAAATACGTTAAAGAACAAAATTTTAATAATTACAAGCTCTCTAAAAGTGAATCTCCATCGATAGCAACTCAACTGCACTCCTTTGCCTCATTTTTTGATGATGACAATTTAACCCGCCTAGATTAGTCTACATGCCTCCTCACAAAAATGAAAATGCCTCACATTAAATTATATATCATTCGATAAGGGATTTGATTGCAAACACTCACTCTCACAAAGAATCTCTCAATACAAGCAAGTCTAATACTATATGCTAGCCTTTATTTTCAATCACCACTACTATGAATACACTTGATGGGAGATCTCGAAGGACTTTTTTAAATCTTGTAATGTAGGCTTGGATAAAGGGTATTATGTTATTTAGGTATAAAGTAACTATACCCTCCTTGAACATATGCATCACACTATTCAATCAAACTTTTGATCATGTGACACTTCATTTGTTTTCATTTCACACACATGCCTACTTTCACTACCTTAATCCACCCAATTCTTTTGAAATCATTTTTTATTTATTTCTTTTGTGCAACCTATTCTTTTACTCTTTCGATGATTCCTTTCTTTTTTCACTTTTTCACTTACGATTTTTGTTTAGCTTTTAGGCATCCACTTACACTATCAGGGCCCAAGGTCACCTATTCAAAGACTTACAACCCCAACTTAGGTTTTTGTCCTCAAGTTGCATTTTTAAATTCAAAGAGGGTAGGGTTTAAAAGAGGGGTAAATTAAAATAGTTCAAGGATTGCAATATGGGTTCCAAAGAAAGGCTTGAAGTCTCAAAGTGGGTGACTAGGGATACTATTCTATAAACGGGTAGGATTTTTAGGCTATGGGTTCCTATGTTCACAATAAAGTTCTAAGATCATTTTACCAACCAATCATAATCATGATTAGCCATGAAAGACTAACGGGTCAAGTTCTAAATGATATAAGCAAGCATGAGATTTAAACAACTACGCTCTCCACATATGACATGCAAACTATTCAAGGAGGCTCAATTGCATTTCCTACTATAGACAAAAGAAGGTATTTACCATATACTAAAAACTAATGACCTTAGAGTCACAAAAAGTGGTTAGTATTGTAACAAAACTATTCACATCCATGCTCTTGGATTTCAATAATTTTTAGATGGAGGGGGAGTTTGTTTTGCATTTATACCACACATAATTTTCTAATGATCGCACCAAATTGAGACATCTTCTCATATCTCGACGCTCATGAGGGAAAACCATATAGCTACTCAGACTTCACCATAGGTATATGAGTTATTCCAAAATTCCAATGCTATAGGTACTTAGACTTCCCTATATCTATTTCTCCAAACCCAATCATGATGATTTTTCCTTAAGAATTTTGTCACTCAATCTATAATTGAGAATCGCTCATTAGATATCATCACAAATAAGATAAAGATTAAATAAAAAACTAAAAATTAAACAAACAACTAATCGATAAAATATAGGCACTACTGGGGTGCCCAGTTATTACAACCCAAAATTAAAATCATCCAAATCAACATAAGAACATCCAGCAAATATCTCAATAATGTAGACTAAGGAAAATAAATGAATACAGAGATGGGCACTGATGTTTCAGATTTTGACGGAATATTTTGCATCTTTTCTTGGGAAAATTGGACGTTTTTAAGCAACCAAGGTTACATTTGATGCTGGATTTTAGTGTTTCAAGGTAAGGAGTCAGCTGAAGGAAAAGACTCTAGAAAGTGGCAGAAAAGTGATTCTAACGGTTGAAATGGTGGACCGTCACATATTCGACGGACCACCAACCTTACCATCAGAAACCAAGGTTTTAGAACTTTCAACGACGGACCAAATGGTAGACCGCCAAATCTGTGATGGACCACTATCTTGGCCATCAACCTTATCCATAACATTGATTCCTGAAAGGACTCAGTGACGGACCAAATGGTGGACCGTCAGGTCTGCGATGGACCACTAGTTTGGCGGTCAGCCTTATCCAAAATATCATTTCCTAAAGAATTCAGCGATAGACCAAATGGTGGACCATCAGATCTGCGACGGACCACCAGCTTAGCTATCTGTCTTATCCAGAATATGGTAGACCGTCAACCCCATGATGGACCACCACTTTGGTCGTCATTCTTGACGTGGTTTTTTGAATTTAATTTTTAGATTCTTTTTACCCGGGAATGTATAAATACCAGTTTTAGGTTTATTATAGGGAAGCTTTTTATTCTTATTTCATTTTTAATCATAGTCTCTAGATCTAGAAACTCTTTGTAACCTGGTATTTTGGAGAGTTAAGCAAATCTTGTAGATCTAATCATTCTATCTCTATTGAAGATTCAAGAATAAATTCTTGTAACTTTTGTAAGTAACTCTTGAGTTAATTCATCAATAAAACAATGATTTCTTATCCTATAATGGATATGTGTGGTTAAGTTCCCATAACTAGAGTTATGTGAGCCTTAATGTGAAAAGCTGAATTGGGTTATGAATCTAGTAGATTCCCATGATTAATTGATATTGCATAAAACCTTTTTCACTTTAATGACTTTTATTGGTAGAAAACTTGAAAAGTGATCCCAAGAACATCACTTGTTTGAATGGAAAAGTGTTTGTTGGGAAAAGAAAGGGTTTACATGAATCTCAAGGCTTTAACCTTTGGATAGATGGTAGATGCCTTAACCAGATTAGCCCATGTGAGAATATTGTTGAACAAATAACATGTTCCTTATGATTCAAAGAATTAAGGAATAAAATTACTCGTTTAGGTTGAGAAACTAATGGGTAAACCATAGAATTCACTCACTCTTGTAATTAGAATCGTTCATTAGGAAATTCAAAATAATTCACAACCCTAGCTGCTTGACTATCTTGGTAACCATAACTCTAGTTTGACTATTCTTAATGAATTACTATTTTTAATACAATCAACAAATGGATTACTTTTTGTGACAAACATTTTTATACAATTGATAAATCAAAAACCCTTTTTTTGCTCAGGACCCTTCGATCAATAGTCTAATAACAACCACAAAACTTAGTGAACACAGTATTCCCTTTGGGATTCGACACCCAATCCAGTTGGGTTCTATATTTGATAGTGACCATTTACACTTTCATAAGAAGGTTGTAATATGGGCGTACCAAATTTGGCGCCGTTGTTGGGGAATACGATTATCAATTAAGTTTGTGATTGTTAATCGACCCTTTTTCAAAGTGTCGTACAGATTTACTTTTATTTGTTGTTTTTGGTTTGTGGAGGTTGATAATTGTGTATGAAAAATACATGGAGATCAGGTGCACCATTATTAACAATACATTCGGAGCATCAGTTGATAGGTAGAATGGCTGACCTACAATAGACAGAAAGATTAGCCGCCTTGGCTAATGCTCAAGTAAATCAGCAAAATACTGATAACCCAAGTCGGGTGCCAAATATTGATGATGAGGACCTGGGAGATGGTGACTTATTGGATCCTGTAAATCCAAGTCATGTTGGGAATGTAGTTGTACCTATAAATCACAATGTACATCAGAATTTCCCTTTCAGGGGAAGATAAGACCACCAACCTATTCAGTATGAGCTCAATGACGAAGACGATGGAATGGATGGAGTAAGAGTAAATGGATCTATTATTCCTCTACCTCTAGTATATCACCAGTACGATAATCCAACTCCTACATCTAAAGGGGTTATTCATCGGTCTGCCAGGAGATGATACTAACATGCATTTGGTGAATTTTGTCACCATTTGCAAATCTTTTGATAATCCTGGAGTAGGTCAGAATGCTATTCGCTTGAGTTTATTTCCACTGTCACTATCTGGGGAGGCAACAATATGGCTTAACAAACTAATACTTGATTCTATAACCAACTGGAGGCAGTTGAAAGAGGATTTTCTAGAAAGGTTCTTTCCGCCTTCCAGGAGGGTACAGTTAAGGGATGAGATCAGTAATTTTAGATAGATCCCAACTAAAGCTCTTTACAAAACTTGACAGAGATTTAAAAAAAAGTTAATGTAGTTCCCAAACCACAATACGATAGATATTCATCTGATGGATACTCTTTATTAGGGTTTGAACTCTATTACAAAACTAGTTGTTGATAATGTTGTAGGGGGATCATTTATGAATCTAACTTTTCAAGACACCTCAGAGATATATGATCGGATGACCAAACAAATCAGAGCTTGGCATACCAGGGATTCTATGGTAGCAAGCCCTACTATTTTTGTTGGTATGACTATAGAATAACATAAGAAAAAGCAAGAACGTGATAAAGATATGGCACATTTGAAGATGCAAATGGACTTGTGGACCAAGCACTTATTATCTGCAATGATTGTAAAAGTGAAGGTTGTTGCATCCCATGGTAGAGATGATTTTGATTCAGAAGAAGAGGCAAATTACTTGAATAACCAGGGGGTTTCAGAGGCAATAGCCTAGGAAATCAAGGTCGGACTTATTATGATAAGGTTGTCAAGGAAACTGGAAGAGTAATAATGATAGAAGTGGGTTGTATGTACCTCCCAAAAGTAGAGATAATGCGGCAACTAGCTATGGCAAAATGTCCATGAAGGATATGATGAAAAAATTATTAAAGAGAGTTGAGGCTACCAACTCTGGGGTGACTACTATGAAGACCGATTTGTATTCTATGAGCCAGTTAGTAAACTCTCATTCCACTTTGATAAAATAGTTAGAACAATAAATGATCCAACTTTCTACAATATTGAATAAGAGAAAGAGTAGAATGTTGCCAAGTTATATAATTCAGAACCCTCGGAATAATGGTTCGTGTATGGCTATTACCACATGGAGTGGTAAGGTTTTATTAGGCCCTTCATTAGGCAAAGCTGTGAATGATGAGGTGAACGAAGAAGTTGTTGAGCTTGAAGAAGGTAATCCAGTAGAGTCTAAGAAACTGGATGGCATTGATATCCCTTCTAATCATCAATAGGTTGATGAGTTGGAAAAAAGGAAAGAGAAGGAAAAGGAAGTAGTGGTGAGTACTCTCCCAAAACCACCACCTCTATTTCCCAGAGATTGAAAAAGAAGGCTGAAAACACAAAATTTAGTAAATTCATGGCAATGTTGAAGTAGTTGATAGTAAATGTTCCCTTGGTAGAGGAACTTAAGAAAATGCCAGGATATACTAAATTTATGAAGGATCTGATGACGAAGAAAAGAGCAATCTGCTATGAACTGATTGATAATTTCCATCATTATAGTGCTATTGCCATAAGATCCTTGGCAGAGAAGAAGGCTGATCCAGGAGCATTTACTATCCCATGCACTATTGGACCTCTTGAATTTGAAAAATCCTTATGTGATCTGGGAGCGAGCATTAATCTAATGTTGTTAGTTATTTTAAAAAGTTGGGTTTGGGAGACCCAACATGCGACTTGTGATGGCAGACAGATCGGTAAAATCACCTATTGGTATTTTGTATGATGTGCTGGTAAAGGTGGCTAGGTTCATATTTTTGGCAGATTTCAGCATTTTGGATTGTGAGGTGGACTTTGAGGTGCCATAATCTTGGGAAGACCTTTCCTCACAACTGGAAGTGTGTTGATTGATCTGCAAGCTAATGAACTCTTATTTTGGATTAATGATAGTTGTGGGATTTGATATATACAAATCAGTGAAGCAGGATAAGGAAATAAGTGAGTTCTTAATTGTTGATGTATATTATACGGATGAGTAGGAGGTTCCAATAGAGGAGAAAATTGTTGTAGATCCTTTAGCTACAGTGCTGATAAATTTTGATCATAAAGGCATTGAAGAGTATGAAGAGACTATTTGAGCTTTGATATAAATGGGTTCATACTCTTATGTTTCTAAGATATTGGATCTTGATCTTTCTAATCGACCAACACCACCGGCTAAGCAATCTATTGAAGAGCCGTCGGTGTTGGAATTGAAAAAAAAACTAGGGCATCTAAGGTACGTGTTTTTGGGCAATGGAAATATGCTACCCGTTATTATTTCAGCTAATTTGGGTGAGCGTATGTGGAAGCACTTATTTCGGTACTTCAGAGATATAAGATAGCAATAGGGTAGACTATTGCAGATATTATTGACATTCCCCCTTGCATCTGTACTCATAAGATACAACTTGAAGAAGATTGTACTTCGACCATCGAGCACCAATGCCATCTTAACTCACCAATGCAAGAAGTGGTTAAGAAGGAAATTATTAAGTGATTGAATGCAGGGGTGGTTTATCCTATTTTCGACAGTAAATGGGTGAGCCCAGTTAAATGTGTGCCCAAGAAAGGGGGCATGGCTGTTGTTGAAAATGAACGGAATGAATTGATTCTACTCAGGCCTGTGACTGGGTAGAGAGTTTCTATGGACTATCGCAAACTAAACTCATAGACCATAAAGGACCACTTCCCTATTACATTCATGGATCAAATGCTTGAAGATTTGGCATTCAATGGATATTCAAGGTACACCTAGATCTACATTGCTCCTGAAGATCAGGAGAAAATGACATTTACATGCCCATATGGCACCTTTGATTTTAAGAGGATGCCACTTGGGTTATGTAATGCACCAGTTTTCTTTCAAAGGTGTATGATGTCTATTTTCTCAGATATGGTGGAGGACACCTTGGAGGTATTCATGGACGATTTTTTTATGGTTGGAGATTCGTTTGAGCTGTGGTTAGAGAACTTAAGTAGAGCTCTGCAATGGTACGTGGAATTTAATTTGATGCTACATTGGAAAAAATGCCACTTCATGGTGAAGGAAGGCATTGTTCTCGGGCACAAAATTTTAGAAAAGGGATAGAGGTTGATAGAGCCAAGGTTGAAGTTATAGAGATACTAACACCTCCTATCTTAGTAAAGGGTGTGCGCAATTTCCTTGGGCATGCTGGTTTTTACCGGAGGTTTATAAGGGACTTCTCAAAGGTTTCAAATCCACATTGCAAACTTTTGGAGAAGAAAGCTAAGTTCTCCTTGGATGCTGATTGCTTGAATGAATTTGAATGACTTAAAAAGAAGTTGGTTGAGGCCCTGATAATTATTGCACCAGACTGGTCAAAACTATTTGAGATCATGTGTGATGCAAGTAGTGTTACCTTTGGAGCAATATTGGGATAGAAGGAAAAATTGTTTCACCCAATTTATTATGCTAGCAAAACACAGAATGGAGCTCAAAAGAAGTATATCATCACCAAATAGGAACTCCTTGCTGTAGTCTATGCTTTTGAGAAATTTTGAGCTTATCTCCTAGAGAACGAGGTGAGGGTCCACACTGATCATGCAACCTTAAGATATTTGATGGCAAAAAAAGGCGCAAAACCAAAGTTAATTAGGTGGGTGTTGGTGCTCCAAGAATTTGACTTTTAAGTCAAAGATAGAAAGGGTTGCAAAAACAAAGTTACAGATCATTTATCTAGGATGGAAGGTGAGCAAGTAATTGGTGAGAAAGTTGAGATAAATGATGCATTTCCTAATGAGGAAGTCTTAGCTGCTGCTATGGAAAAAATTTCCTTAGTATGCTGATTTTTCAAACTATGTGGTAAGTGAGGTCATTCTAAAAAATCTTTCTTTCCATCAAAGAAAGAAATTCCTTCATGCTATGACACGCTACTTATAGGATAAACCGTATCTTTTTCAGTGATGTGCTGACAACATTATAAGGAGATGTGTGCTAGAAGTGGATGTATTATTCATATTGGAAGCATGTCATGCTTCCCCAGTTGGAGGTCACCATGAAGGTGACCGAATAGATAGAAAGGTGTTGCACAGTGGCTACTATTGGCCAACATTATTCAAGGACGCTCATGAGTTTGTGATAAAGTATGATCAATGTTAGAGGTAGGGGTCGATCTCTAAGAGGCATGAGATGCCTTTGACGAAGATTCTTGAAGTAGAATTGTTTGATGTCTGGGGCATCAATTTCATGGGCCTTTTTGCAACCACGTACGGAATGAAGTACTTTTTAGTTTCTGTTCATTATGTATCAAAATGGGTCAAAGTTGTTGCCTTGTATGATAATGAAGGAAAGTGAGTTGTTGCGTTTCTCAAAAAGAACATCTTCAGTCGCTTTGGAGTACCATGTACTATTATAAGCGATAGAGGATCTTATTTTTGCAACAAAGTGTTTTAAGCAGATTTGGTGAAATATGGGGTGAAACAGCATAGAGTGGTGACCTCATACCACCCACAAACTAGTGGGTAAGTAGAGGTCTCAAATCGGGAAATTAAGGCCATCTTAGCTAAAATGGTGAACGCTAGTAGGAAAGATTGGTCTCAAAAGATCGATGACGCTCTGTGGGAATATCGGAATTCTTTTTAGACACTAATCGGCATGTCACCATATCAGCTAGTTTATGCAAAAGCGTATTATTTACCGATTGATCTTGAGCATAAGGCTCTGTGGGCCCTTAAAAGGTTGAATCTGAATTAGAAGGAGGCAACAGAGCTAAGACTGGGGAAATTGAATGAGATGGATAAATTCCGTCTCGAGGCTTATGAAAGAGCAGACTTATACAAGTTTAAGATGAAGAAGTACCATGATCAAAGGATTGAAAGTAGAGATTTCTAAAAAGGTGATTTAGCGTTTTTATTCAACTCCAAACTCAAATTGTTTCTAGGTAAACTCAAGTCCAAGTTGTCAGGACCATTTAAAGTCAGTCAAGTCTACTTATCTAGAGTAGTGGAACTTGGAAATGAAGACGGAAACATCTTCAAAGTTCACGGGCAATGAATCAAAATTTATATCAGTCTAAAAGACTCGATAAAAAGTATTAATACCTTCTATCTCGATGAAGTTTGAGTAATCGAGATATCTGAGTCTTGTCAGGCGCTAGTGGGAGGCAACCCACAACTCATTATTGTAACCATACTTAGAGTTTATGTTATATGTTTGTGCATTTTTGATGTATTTGTAGAGTGTGTATGACTAAAAATATAGTAAAAGGGGGGAAGGAGGGATACAATTGAAGATAGGACATAAACTTGCGCTTCTGGAACAAAATGGATGATTGATTTGGCGGACCGCCAGTCATATGATGGACCACTATTTCAACTATCTAAAAAAGGCAAGAAATTTCATTCACTAGATCAAGTTGATGGTTAAATTGGTGAACCATCCCAAAGTTGGTGAACCATTTAATCAACCGTAAAAAAAAACTAAGATAGCCTGGGTTCTGATAAGGTGAGACGATGACTTAAGTCGACCGTCAAAAATTCGGTGGGACATCCCGTTCACTATCACAATGAAGCATAAGTTCTTAGGTCTTGGTAAGTTTTGACGGTCGTCCTGGTGGACTATCGGGAGTTTGACGAATCGTTAGGTCTGGCGTTATTTTAACCCTAAGCTTGGGTCGGGTTGGGTTGACTCTGAAGCCTTGTTAAATGGCCTATATTTGACCCAAAAGATTTTTAAATGATTAAATAAGGCAGTTACATACATTGTAACCTCTTCACATCCTTAAATTGTTCAACTTTCTTTGGGTTCAAATAATCTACAGGAACTTATTATAGGACCGTACATCTTCTCCCTTCTTTCCTATTTAAATACAATCAAGTGAGATTACCATTGAAAAGTTGTTCCAATTAGCCTTATTCTCTAAAATTGAAGAATGTCTCTCTGCAGAATCAAGGTATGTGCATAATTCTATTTTTCTTTGTCTAAATGATGCATTCAGTCGTGGGTTGTGTTTGGCGAGTTATTTTGGGAATTAGCATATTGTTATAGTTCTGTTGCTTTGAATTGCTAAAAGTTTCCAAATAAAAGTTTAAGAATAATCTGTTTAGATGAAGTCTGAGTAACCTACATGATTAAAGCATGAAAAGTTGTGCTTGATTGTAATATGGTTATCAATTGTTTCTAAATAAACAATGTTGCTAAACAAATGCTCGAAAATATGCCTAGTTGAAAGTTGAACCTGAATAAGGGGGTACGACGATTGACATGATGTACTATTAGATTTACGACGAACCACCAAACTAACCATCGTAGGGCTATGAAAATCCCAAGAAACTGGATAAGGTTTGACGGCCAAAGTGGTGTACCGTCCCACAAATAGTTAACCACCATTTTGACCGTCAAGTCACGAAATGCACTAATTTGATAGATTTTTGTTGTGGACTAATTTCTTACCTTTTTTCAGGTGTTATGGCTCCTAAACTACCAGTAAACATACGATGAAGATCTGAAAAGGGTGGGGATGGACCCGCATCTGGATACAACACCAGACAATGTAGAAGGGAAAATCCCCCACACTCCCAGTCTGAAGAGAAGATGGAGGATAGTACTAGCAGCACCAGTTTGAGCACAGATGAGGCCGCAGTTGGTGTCGCTCCACCTAAGCCTGATGATGTTGAAATTGAGGATGCCAATGTAGAAGGACAAGCTGTAGAAGAGAACTTAGAAACTGAGGATGCTAATGTTGTTAGACGAAAGGATCCTCAAGTTTAGGAGGCAATTGGATGACAGATAAAAGGAGCACGTGACAAGTTCTATGATGGGTTAACACCCAATGCGAGAGAGATCAAAAGGTCATTTATGGAAGAGCGTCAGATTATAACAAAGGACTTACATAAATATCCTGAGTTGGAACACCGTTTCAACTAGTATAAACTAGCATAGATGAGCCATCCACCGGAAGCTTATCAACCAAATTTGGTAAGAGAATTCTTCACAAATTATCTTGCACTAGTAGAATGGGATTTCCAAAAGATGACATCAATTATAAATTTCCAAACAGAGAGTATGTACCTGTTCGAGGAGTCAGTATTGATATTTCAGCCCGAACAATCAACAGGATGTTATGTGGACTAGAGTATGAGGCCTCTCTTGATGCGCTTGATCTTAAGTATAGATTGAGAAACTCTTTTGGTTAAAGGAAGTGGGTAGATTTATTTTTGACTAAGGATGGTAACCCCTCTTGGTTGACCAACTTACGGAAGTATATTGCAAAATACGCCCTTAG
The DNA here is from genome assembly GCA_030864225.1 of Capsicum baccatum var. pendulum. Classification (NCBI taxonomy): domain Eukaryota; kingdom Viridiplantae; phylum Streptophyta; class Magnoliopsida; order Solanales; family Solanaceae; genus Capsicum; species Capsicum baccatum. The sequence continues at coordinate 210,479,491 of CM061554.1, read as the reverse complement.
TTTTAAGGCTAAATTCTGGTGGGCTGTTGTTCATTTAAGATTAATGACAACAAAAGGGGATGGAAACTTGGTTAAACACAGAGCCATGTTGGTGGAAATATTGATCTCAGGGATTCAAGATGACTTTGGCCAGATAATTGCATATGAGATATTTGTGAGGGCCCATAAAATTTCTAGTGCATTGCCATTTCCGTGCTTGATCACAGCTTTATGCAAATAGGTTGGTGTGCCTTTGATTCATAGAGTAGACAATGAAATCCAGATTGTACACAAACAAAACCTTGAGAATTCGAAAGATGACTCAAAATTTGAGATGTGTGTCACAACGCCTCCAAGCCTACCACACTTAATCTGCACCAGATGTTGATACTATAGAGATTCCCATAGATATGCCTTTACCCATAACCGCCTATGTTCTAACTGAGTTCATACCCCAAGGTACATCTACAGGGTTAGGTTCTATATAATCTATAGGTGGAGCAGATTTTGTTGAGTACAGGTTTACACTAGAAAACTTTCCTAAGTCTATCAAGACGCAAAAGATATTTCATAGTCAATTAGATAAGTGGGATGCAGACTTCAAGACTTTTGGTTATTAAATTGTGGTTGATGCAATTCATCCATACCAAACCATTCAGGCTAGGATGGATGTCATGGAACTTTGTATCAACAAAAATCTTGATTGACTGTCCCTCCCCGACCTTGCAAAGTTGATGGCTGAATTTGAACAAGTAAAGGAGGACATTGCAGAGTTGAAGAATAAAAAGCCACAACAGCTTGTTTTTGCCCCAACCTTGGTGGAAAGTGATGTTGATTAAGGTATAGTAGAGTTGATGGGAAGACCAGTGAAGACTAAAGAAAAGGAGCAAATGGATGAAAAAGTTGTAAAGAATGAAGTAAAGAGGAGAAAAGAGCAGAAATGACACTAGAACAACGAGAACAACATGATATTAAGAGGGCTCGGAAGAAGTCACTGAATGATGAAGAAAAGAGGAGAAAGAAAGATAAAGATGAAGCAGCAGAGGTATCCACTAGCGCCACCCCATTAAGGGGGGCACAGTGCAGGATCTGTTCGAGAGGCGATTCCTCCAATCTTGGAAGGCGAGGTTGTGAGCACCCTACCACCATAGTGGCTAAAATTGCACCAAGTGAAGACACAGGAACCTTGCCACACTTCACAGATGCCTCAGAGGAATAAGAGGAAAAACAAGTAAAACCATTTCCTTGTACTTTAAATCAATGCTTTGAGGACAATGTATTTATTTTTCTGTTGGGGTGGTGTACTTGTGCTTGTTCCATGGTGGGTTGTGTGGCCAATCACTTTTTCCTCTATGTGCTATCTAGTAGAATAGGCATGTCTAGAGTGTTCTTATTTTCACATTATTATTTTCCTGTCTAGGGTGTTTTTATTTGTGCTTAATATTATTTATAAAAATTTTCCCAATTTCAGTATCCCTTTGTAGATATGAATAATGAATGATGTTGGCATAGGACTATGACCATGAATGTGTAATTATTTACTGTAATCACGTAGCATGTGTGTGTAACCTTCAGTGAGTCTGCACTTGGCATTAACATGAAAGAGGTGTGAGCATTTATCTTCGGTTTTTGCATAGTCTAATGCCTAGAACTTGCTCGAGTAATTGATACTATTCTCTAACTGATTCAATAGGATAGGATGATGACAACCCCCTTGTATTTTTAGTTCACTTAGCCAAAATAATTAACCCCTCTAAGAATTTGCTTTTACTCGAACCTGTTTTGAGCTTTTTAGTAGTTTTCTTCACTTCTTATCTTTCAAATTAACTCTTCCTAGGGAATTAGCATTCAACTCTGGACATGGTCCAATATCAAGCATTGTTATTAGTTTAGACCCTAAACTACACAGACAATTATATACCCCCTTAATAACTTTCAAGTGAATTAACTTCAACCCTAAAAGTACAATAATACTCTCACAACGGAGAGTGCTTACACGCGCCTATACATCAGCGCCATGTCAATGCCATGTCGAAGCTCCGTAAAAAAGTATTTCAAAGTAATTATATATATATATATATATATATATATATATATATATATATATATATATATATATTTCTTCAATCATGAACTGTTCCTTCATTTCCCTTCGAAATTTTTCAGAATTCTCTTTATCTCTAGGTTGCCCTTGTTCTTCTCTTTCTTCGTCACTAAAAAATTCATTTTTATCAGCCATATTCAATAATTTTCTGAATCTTTTTTCTTGGGTTTCAATTTTCATGCACGTTTATGATTGATTTGAAAAAATAAAGATGAAATCAGAGATGAATTTTTTGCGGAGTTTGTATTTCTTAAATATTGTGATTGAAAAAGCTTAAAAACAAAAATTGGAAAGTGTTTATTTTTGTTTTGATTGAAAAATCTGGAAAAAAAAAAGCTTAAAAAATAAATTTTTTAAAATTTTCTATTGCTGCAAGCTGCCAGTGAGGTTTTCGTCAGGTTTTTTTTTTCATCATCAAATTTAAAGTTGACTGGAAATAACATGAGATTGTTTGATAAGTTTCGTCCAAATTTAATTAGTGGAGCTCTCTTTTCCTCACCACCACCATTAACACTACTAGTTGACTTTCTACATAGATGGTGTAGGTGGTGAATTTTAAAGTAAAAAGAGAAGAAATGGGGATGGAAATGACGAATTTTATAGATGAAGGAGGAGAATTGTCATTGTTTAATCCCTTTTTAACTCAAAATGGTGGAAAACATTATCTTAGACCTTTTAAAACTATTTTAAAACTTTACAGAAAATTTTGAAACAATTTAAGAAATTACAGAGTTGCCACTTGATTTTTTGAGAAATTTTTAAGAAAACATTTAAGAAAAATCCTAAGTCTTAAAATAGAAAAAGGGTTTTTAAGAAAATCTCAGGTAAGAGGTTCTTGTTAACATCTTAGGAATGCTTTTAAGGCACCTAAAATGTTTGCTAACTTATAGTTATTCGGACTATTTGAAAACCACCTTCGACTAACTTTGAAAAAAAAAAGTTTGTTTCTAAAAAGAAAGTGATTTTAGGAAAAGACTTGTATAAAATAAATTTTGATGACTTAGTAGGGGATTTAACTAAGTCTAATCAAATTAATAACAACTATCACGTAAAAGGGAAAGGGGGAAACAAAAAGGCTTAATCCATTAAGCCCTTATCAATAAACCTGTCCTAAGCTAATTTGGGCTTTCAGCCCATCATCACATGTCCTAATCTAAATATTGGACATTAGGTCCATAATGTGTCCTTATCTATATTTTTGAGACTTTTTGACCCAAAATATGTTTCAATTGTATTAGTTTATAACTTTGGCTTTGAGACCCCAAATAAACGAATAGATAAGTAACTAAATAAATAAATGAAATATAAAACAAACAAGACGAATAAAATCAAGACTTTAGAGTCTCCTAGAAACTTCGTCAATAGGTTTTTGACCCATATTTTTCCTTCTTCTGTCTTCTTGTATCTGTATGCCATAGAATTGTCTTTTTGAGCCTTTGAAATCGAATTAGGAATAATGGGCCATGGAAAAAATAGGAAAGATCCATTTAGGACTCGAATATATTCACATGCAAAGGAAAAAAGTAATCAATGGATGTCCTAAATTTAATGTTCAAAATAATGCTAAAATATCATGCATCTTATTTAATAGTATGCAATAAATATATGTCACGTTAGTTTAACAAAGGTAAGTTCATGTTCAATAACATAAATTGAAACGACACGAGCAAACATCTAAACCCTCAGGTATATGAATACAAAGGTAAACTCGAATTTAACATCACATAGGGGAGATGTATAATGTGTTCATAATGAGGGCATCAAATAAAAGTTCAAAATTTCGAACTCAAGTACTCAAAAAGCATCGCAAGCTTAATAAGCTAAAATAAAGTGTAACATATCCCATCTTAGACATTGACTTAAGAAAACCATATAAAAACGTAGAGAAAGTTAAAGTCAACTAAAACATGAGGAAGAAAACAATTTCAAGAGAGAAATGCTAAAGGAAAGGAATATAAACAACATACAAAGCAAGTGGCATGAATTCAATTCTTACTATAGAACATTACCAGATTATTCTCATGACAAGCCAATGAAGACTCTCATTACCAAATATGTCAACTACAATAATCCCACAAATATAAATTATCACCAAAACTAACATAAGAAAAAATAAGACCATATTTTATACTTTAAGGATCCACAGATAGTTTCTTATGTTAGTCATTTGGGGCATGAATGCTGATAGGAGTTTCAAGTGAGTCTACATGCATATATTTTAGTAGAAAAGGGATATTCCTAAATCAAGATAATTAAAAATCCTTCTCATGATTATACTACAAAAATACAACTCTCAATCTTCGGGTTAGGACTCCACAGAATCAAAATTTCCTTGTCTATTATGATGCTTATTAGATAAAAAGATCAATAATTTCTTTATTTTAAAAAAAAAAAAAGAACAACACTTTTGAAGCTAAGAACCTAAAGAGCATGCTGCATGGGGTATTTCTGAAAAGGGGAAAGTAGTATGCATATTTTAAAGAAAGTCTCACAAGAGTTAAACACATTTACAGCTGCCCTAATTAATGAAACAATATAATACAATTTTGTTAGTCACCCTAGTTGCGCTCATCTAGTCTTTCTCGTTCAGTGGACAAACTGATAATCAAAATATAAGGGAAGCACAACCAACAATTTTGAAGATTTCGTCTTTATTAGCAGGCTCATATTCTTATTAAAGGCATAATGGGGAAATAGAGAAAATACACCATAGGACCTCTATATTCATGGTTAGGTCGCAAAAGAATGAGATAAAAGGAAAAAAATATTTTTGACACCTAATTTTTGGCCTCCACAACTATGTTTAATCTCAAGTTTCTTCGATTTTCAAATAAAATCACAATAATTATTTTTTTCAAATAAATGCATTTTAAAATATTTATTTGGGCTAAATTTGGCATTTAAGTGATAATTATAGATTTTCGTATTTTTATATATGAAATTGCATAGATGGTATCATTTAAATGAACATTTTCATCAAAATTGAACTTCAAATTAAGGATTATTTGGAAAATAAATTTCAATGATTAAAATTTTAATTTAAATATAATTTATTATTAAAAATAATTTATTTAGAAAATATTTAGTCGATTTTATTAAATCAAGAAGTTTGAGATTAAACGAAGTATTAATTCGTCTCGAATTTTGATTCAATTTAGTAAAATTTATTAGATTCGATCATAATTGAAATCAATTGGCTATAATAAAATTGCAATTTGACTAATTTAGTTTTCAATTTGATTGAAATATTAATTAAATTATACTAAATCTTAAATCAGTTGGGGTTATGTTTTAAATAACCCCCAAACTAACAAAAACAGGCCCAACCACTCGGCCCAAACATTAACTGACCTGCCCCTACCAAGTCATATTATTCCCTTTCTCCTCAAGTCCAACAATAGCAACGTACAATATCAACACACCTCAACTCCAATCGAAAAACGACAACAATATCCAAAACAACGAGCAATATCAATGTTGTCAACAAATTAGAACTGACGAGCTTCGACCCGAGTCCCTCCTTTCACAACATCGTGTTGTGCATGAGACTAGTGTGCGAGAAAGTTCTAGAGAGATGCCACAACGGTATTATTCCAAATCCCTCAAAGTTATCTTCAACTTCATACAAGAACCGTACGATTCCAGCTCACCCGATCCTTATCCCTTACCTCAAAATTCAATTTTTAAAGAAAATTCCAGGATTTCCCTCAAAATTTGATGTTCCCACGTCGGTGGGAGCTCAAAATCGGCCCCATTTTGTTCGCTATAAGTAGCTCGCTTTGGAGAAATTGAAAAGAAGTCTTGAAGGCTAAAAAATGAAGCTATAAAGAAAACCCTTTTATTTAGTAAAAATATTCTCAAAAATGTTATCATAATTTTTGGAGTAGTGGCGAAGCGAAGTCTTTCCGGTGGTGATCGAAACTAGCCGTAGTCTTGTTTTGCTGCTCCGTAAAAGGTAAATACACATTTTTTTTCTAATGTTTTTTATTTATCATTTTCTTGTTCGTCCATTTCTTAATAGTTTCGTAATCGTAGGCTATAATCGACTGTTTGCTATAGATGACTTTGATGGCCATAGGATTTAATTGTAATGATTGACGCTATGTTGTTTTCTGTATCGCTTTTTGTACTATAACCTTCTGATTCATTGTTAATCTCATAAATTTTGGCTTGATTGTCTGGAGTTTGCTGTCTCGTGTGATTACAGCTGAGTAGCCACTTTTAGGTGTAATTGTTAGCATATGTCGTGAAGTTGTTATTTCTTTATCGTATAGTTCACTGTTATGTTTTACTGTCTCTTGTTTTTGGTTGATAAGTTTTATCTGAACGTTACTGTTATATTGTTGTGCTACCCTTTTTCTACTGTAATCACTGTTGAATATGTATTTTAGTTTCCTATCACTGTATTTCAGTCTAGGCTACTATATCAAGTGGTGTTTTCTGTTTGTAATTCATCTTGGCTGATTGTCTCTAAAATATTGTGATTTGAACCTCGTTTGGTCAGAATTCAGGTCCCAAAAGCTCATCCTTAGCTAGCTAAAGAGGGGATAAGATTGTTAATGTGATGTATTGTTGAATTTCTTTCATAATATCTAACAATTGCTTCTTCATTTTATAAATTTCTTTTTTTCTAGTATACATATGTTTAAAATGTCGAGCATAATTGATTAGTTTTTCAAGTTAGATGTCAATTTAACTTGTTCGCTAGGATATAACATCCCTTTAACCTAGAAGTGTGAAGGTAACATTACTTCTCTTGGAATTCCTTTTTGTTGATCTATCTTTTATTTCGCATGACAAGACTGTCCAATTGAACAGGTTGTGCAAACTAGTTTTGTCTAATCGTTTCGGGATTAATCTCATTCTTTTTTTTTTTAATCAATATTTTATGGTAATTGAATACATGCTTTTGATGTTGATTGTTAATTGGTTCCTTTCTTAGATAAATCATGAGATCAAATTGTGTATGGTTTAACGAGTTGGTAATATAGATAACTTATTTTGTTTCAAAAAACAAAAGAGAATGCTCTAACGGATTACTTAAAGAACTTTAATCACTATTTGAGCATGTCTATTTTTTTTTTTTAGAATTTTCAAGATTTTGGATGAAAATGTGAGATTTGGATTATAATTACATCATTTGTCTGAGTTTGTTCAAACAACTGTGAAAATTTGCGTTTGTGTTCCTATATTTTCTTAAGGAATTAGTTAATCATATCGCATTCGATCCGATTTGTACGATTTGTCTAAAAGACATGTCAACTCCCTTTTCGTTGGAAAATTTGGTTGGTTTTGATATCATATTTACTATTTTTTTGTACTTGAGAGTGCAGTGCTATCTTTTCCATCCTATCTATAAGTGTAAATTTTCGAACAAGCATTAATTCCGTCTTTTTATCTTTTCTTTGCATGAATCTTCCTTGGAGTCAAAATGGACTCTCCCCTCTTTGCATTTTGTAAAGGGACAATGGGGCCCACTTCTTTGTAGACTAGGCCCAAAATTTGATCACATGGCATATGAATATAAAGAGTTGACAGAAGAAAATGGGTTAAAGTCTCATCCTTGAAGCGACTAAGAGACTCAAAAGTCTCATTTGTTATTTTATTTATTTATTCATTATTATCCTTATTTATTTTATTTATTTATTTATTCAATCATTTTGGCCTCGAAGACAAACTTGTAAATTTAATACAGGTGGAGCATATTTTGGATCAACGGGCCTAAAAAATAGTTTAGGGCAGGTTATGGGTCAAAGCCCAACATTAGATTAGGATAGGTTTCATTGCTTTGGGCACAATGGCCTAGGTCATTCAATTGCTCCTCCTTTTTTTCTTTTATGTATTTATTTGTTTATTAGTTTGTTTAGACTTAGTTAAAATTCCTACCAAGTCATCCAAATCTACTTTACACAAGTCTTTTCTAAAAAATCAATCACCTTTCAACAAATTAATCTTTTTTTTGAAGTTAATCAAAAGATGTTTTCAAATAGTCCGGATAACCACAAGTTAGCGGACGTTTTAGGTGTCTAACACCTTCCTAAAATGTTAATAGGAACTACTTATTTAGAATCTTTAACTTAAATGATTTTTCTGTTTTGAATCGTTTAAAGTATCTTATAAAGGTTACTTAATTCCTTTTTAAAATAAAGTGGTGACTCTAAAAAGTCAAAATTTCTCTGCAAAACGGAAATGGAGACTCTGTTGGTGTCATTTAACTAGGTTATAACCAAATATTTGATTTCGTCTTTTGATTAATTATTTACGTGTTTGTATGTTTTGATTTTGCGGTATTTAATTATTGCATCTCATAGCATATTCCTGCATTTATTTATAAATGGTTTTGGTGTTTCGTGGATGTCCCGTCCCCTGTTGTTCAATTCCAAATGATGTGTTGGAAACAAAAAATTATTAGTGCATGAGTCATCCGATGGCTTTATGTATTTCCAAGCACAAGTCGTATGCTTCAGAACTTGTGTTCAAACCCACTCTAGATACCTAGGATAGAGCGAAACCAAAATCTTATTTTAGGCTTGAGCCTAGGATGACCTAATACCCGAGGGGGGTATTGGGCCCATTAGAAAACTTGCCCTGCGTATATTGACCCCGGGTCAATTACAGACGAATCATATTTATGTGTTGAAGAAATATATATTTGTTTAATCTAATCCATTATCCTTTGGGGTTCGGGAGAAGATTTGTTTTACTTACTTTTGTATAAGGATGCCTCAATCGTACACCGATTGATGAAGGAATTGAAACAAGTCAAGCAAGAAATTGATTGATTTGGACAGTTGCATGGCATCTATGGCACAGTTATATGGCAATCACTTGCTCATTAACGGATGTCGCCAATAACGAGGAGTAGACAAAGCTAAGAGGGCGAAGGCTAATAGAAGAAGCATTTAGGAATTAGTATTTATTATCCCCTGCGCGGGACATTGCTTTTCTTCTCATGTTATTTTCCTTTTCCCTAAAGATTTTATCCCTTTTGTGCAACTGTTGTTGGTATTTATGCCATTTATTTATATCTATGAAGGTTAGGGGGATAATGGATTGGCTTTTAAAAGGCGTATATTTTCTTGAAAATGTGTTAGGCCTAAACCCTTGGCTCATATACTTGTGTAATATAACTGTTTATGTACTTATACGTGTTATGTTGATTCGAATCAAAGGTGAATTGATCCAATCCCATTTTCCATAGAAAATCTCTAGGCAGAAATATACCCCACCATACAAAAGTTCTACCAAACGTACTCCAACTCTCCTAAGTTTCTCAGAAAAGTCCGCAGTCATTCTTAAAACTTCCAAAATGATCGCTAAAATTTTTGAAAAGTTGATTTTAGAATCAGAAAAAGCTGTTACAGTTTCGAACTACGTAGGGCCTAATTTCTCCTTCGTGAGATGCATAGGCAGCCTTTCGGCTCGGCCCATATCTCTAAAAGCTCTGTTGACCTCCACTTTCTTGAAATAAGTAATAAGGTCGGAAAGAATAAAAGTTTAGCCTTTTGGATAAATTCCGCCCATCCATATCATTGAGCAAAATCATGTTCATTGAAATTCTCGAATCATCATTACTTCATGGATCAATTCACATGAGATAAGAAACAACTCTATGTGTTTACTTTCTGTCTTATCATCTAACGGAATATAACATGTCAGCGTTTGAGTTGTGTTTACTTTGTAGGTAATAGAAACTACTCTGTGTTGGCACAAAATGACCCTAATTCTCTAGATCAAAGTGAATAAGAGATTCCTCTCTTGACTATAGCTTTGTTGCAGGAAAAGAAAAATGACTAGTAGTAACACTAGACTCTACCAATCATTTTTCAAAACCTGTAAGCAATGGTCTCAAGGATAGAATAAGAAAAATATGAGGGATGAATTTTCCAAGACAATCGAGATCATGAAAGATTAATTGGAGGAAACATGGTTGGATTGGACATCCACTCATGACTCGTCGCTCGTCGTATACAATAACTTAAACCTTCCATTGTTATGTCATGTTAAGAAGTTAGATAATGATTGCCCTAGAACAGTCAACAGAAGAGTCAAAGATTTTGAGAATCAAAGAAACCTGATATAGAGAAAATCGAGTGATGACTAAAGGAATTGGACATTTGATCCTTTGTTCTATCAAGACAAACATAATAAAAGTGTCATATCATCCGTAGAGTGTTTATTTTTGGTAGGATAGATAAGAGTATCTAGGGCCATTTAACCCAGAAGATGAGTTTATGTACGAGCTACGTTTGACCTAAATTCTCAAGAAAGGGATACGTAGGCGGCCTATGTCGGGTTTGGTCAACCCCCTTAGAATAATTTATCCCTTCTTTTTATGTATGAACTACGTGATGACCTGAATTATCAAGAATGAGATACGTAGGCGGCATATGTCGGCTTTGCTTAATTCATTAAAATTTTTTATATATTCCTAGCATAGTCTTGAACTACGTTTGACCTGATTCCTACTTCAATGGGATACGTAGGCGCCCAATGGATCGGTCATATAACCCTAGGAAATGGAAATTGGGGCAGAATGTTTTGAGAAGGAATCTCAAAAATTCACAAGAGAAGATCAACATCCAACAAAGATAATGAAGATCAGCAAAGACTTCAGATCCACTTGAGATGATTCATCTCAGACTACTTTAAACTGGGACAAAACTTTTAAGGGAGGCCTCAAAATTTCCACCAAATATTAGAATATATTTCAAATTTCCCGGCATCAGAGGTTAAAGCCAAGCTTTTGAAGCCACCAACTGACAAAGTCTAAGTAGACTCAATTTCTGGCTATGCTAGAACTATTTAAAGAACCCCCTAACAATGATAATGAGTTTTAGAAATCCTCCATCAGATATAGTCAAAACCAAGATGGAGACATTCGTTGAGCTAGTACATGACATGACTGGCAGAGATTTTCTAAAGATTTTATAGAAAATTTCGAAACGATTTTCTAAAATTAAGACTACTTTCAAAACTCTATACAAATATTTTACCCAGTGATTACCTAGGCATCTATTGGAGCAAAGAGCTGGGATGGAGGTGCCAACATGACGGAGTACTGGGAAGATGGCGAGGAAAAAATCGAGGAGTGAAAGAGGTCAACACGGAGTAGTTTCACTCAAACTAATCATTTTTCTATGGGTGTAGGGATCAATTCACAAAAATAAGGGTCTCTTTCAAAAAATCCCCAGCAGAGTCGCCATTTCTGTTTTGCGGAGAAATTTTGACTTTTTAGAATCGCCACTTAATTTTAAAAAAAGAATTAAGAAACCTTTATAAGATACTTTAAATGATTTTTTTGTTTTGATTCGTTTAAAGTATCTTATAAAGGTTTCTTAATTCCTTTTTAAAATTAAGTGGTGACTCTAAAAAGTCAAAATTTCTCCGCAAAACAAACATTATCTTTGCGGTATTGCAACATCATTAGGAATTTATGTTGTAAACATGATATTGAGTTCAAGAGACGAAAACGTTACAACTAAGTTCACATAAGAGAAAATCTACACTTCGTTAATCACAGTCAAAGAAGATCTAAACTCATTAACCACGAGATTTGAATGTCAACGTAAAAGAACAGATTTAACCACTTATCATAGTAGTGGGACTCTAAAAATCTGTAACACTTTATTAGAGTAAAAGGAAAAAACACAATGAATATGAGTAGTAACAAAAAGATCTTAGATGATGTATAACAATGGATAAAAGTACATATAACATGAATTAGGGATTAAAGCCAAGACAATATGAAATTATCACTTCAAACCTATATGCTAATTTAAAAGACCAGCTATGTATTACTAATAGAGATTCAAAACAAAAAAGTGAACTTTCATAAAAAGACGAAGATAAACATAAGACTAGACTAACAATGTATAAATGTGTTAAAATTACAATCTTCATCACCTAATCCTACGGCCTTTGAGAATGACTACAGTGAAAATCCCCAGCAAACAAATTACAATTTTGAGAAAGGAACTTAAGAAGAAAAGATGAAAAAATTAAAGGGGAATGTGTGTTTACCTCTTTCGGGGCATCAACATAGAAATTCGGGATTCCATCTAAGTCACCACTACCACCAAAAAATGTTCAACTCAAAAATATTGATTAGCCCAAGAATTTCACAGAAAAGGAATGTTTTCACTAAAATATCAACTCTTCTTTGGTCAAAGCATTCTCCAAACCTGTAGACTTGTCTCCTTCGGCTCACCAAGGGGCCTTTTATATCGAAAGGATTGGAAATTCAATTTTGGACTTCCAGCAACGTGGGAAAAACAAAATTTAGGGTTATTTCCGAGTTTTCAAATGTGATATTTTTAAATTTTAGGATGAGTATAGGATTTTACACCACATCCTTGTACCAATTTTTGTATTTTTTGAGAAATTCTAAATGGGTTGGACAATAGGAATTGGGGAAAAATATATTATGATCAAGAACCAATGAAATTAGACAAAATTTGTATGAATTGTACAAATTTGTCCATTGGAGAAGCCACCTCGACATTTTTCTATAATATTCTCGGAACTTCTTCGTACGAACCCGTGTATGGGTTATGTGATGTGCACAAATTTAAAGAGATAAAAGATAGTTTGAGTGGGAAAAGGAAGACTAGGGTTGTGTTGGGTCAAGATCGGGTCAGAGAAGAGTGGAGTCAGTTGTTCGTCTTTGATGAAAGTTGTACACTGTTGTTGGAAACTGATGAAATTGTTGGGTTCGGGTTTTGTCATTATTTTATTGAGGAGGAGAAAGGCAATATAGTTGGTCAGATCAGGTCGGGTAAGAAGAATTGGATTGGTGCAATGGTGTCTTGTTTTGATGGACTACTTTTGTGGCCCAATTTAAAATCAAAAGGATAGAAAAATAGGTCGTTTATAAAATAGCCGAATTAGGTTAAAGTTTAGTAAACCTTATTTAAATGTTAACAAGATTAAATATCAATTGACCGCATTGCAATTGTGGTCAATTTTGATTTCAATTATGGACAATAAGTAGGTTAATTGAATCAAAGCATGAACAAACTAACTAAAGATTCGTTCTTGAGTATCTTAGTTTAATAAAATCAAACACATATTTGTTCTAATAAATTATTTTTGAGAATAAATTATAATTAAATAAATATGTTACCCAATTGAATTAATTTTCAAGATTAATCTCAATAATAGTTTAATTTTTATAAAAATATTCATTTAAAAAAAAAATTTAAACAATCTCGTATATTTAATACAAAAATACATAATCGCCACTTAAATGAAAAATTTAATCTAAAACACATATCTTAGAGCACATTTATCCAAATGAAATAAATATTTTGATTTTATTAAAAATCAAAGAAACTCAAGATTAAATTAGTCACAGAGGGTAAAAAATTAGGTATCAACAACTGCCCCATCCCTTTGGGTAGGGTGAATGCAAGTAACCCTAGGAAAAAGGAGCTTGACATTTCAAATTTTTTATCCAACCATAAATTCATTTCTGAATGAAATTGGTTTTCACACGAGTTTTATGGAGTTATGTCCATAGCTCGGTATCAGGTTCTTACATACCTCAGGTAACATGAGAATTCAAGCCACTTGTAGTTCATTAAGCTTGATTTAAAGCACGATTTTAAAAAAAAAATCCATTAGCTATCTTGGTTTTGGAGTTTTTGATTAAAGTAAAAAATTGTGGAATAAAGGGATTTGGGTGGAGGTTGGAATGCAGTTGAGTTTTCAACAAATAGCCCAACCTGTATATCCCCAAGGCTTAAGGAATCAGCTGTATATAGTTCGACTAGATTGGTAGAAAAGATAGTCTTTTATTTTAGACCATCTTTGGATTGGGATGAGTGATAAGTTGATTGAGTTTTGGAAATGAGGCTTGAAACCTCTTAACCATTAATGTGGAGCTCTTCACGTTCATAGTTAAGAATTTACCTTGACATAATTTCCACAACTTTAGGTGTCCTATCACTCGGATTTAGAGGAAAGAGAAGGATACCGTCGACATAAGTTTAGAAATATCTCAAAAGTAAAGCTGAAATTAGAATATCCAAAAATATCCACATGTCTTGTAATAGGGATATGGTTGTATGGTGGTGGCATTCATCCTTTAGATCGCGTCCAAAGAGTTTGACATCCCTCTCTAGATAATGTCCTTTTTAGATGCTAAGAAAGAGTTCCACGTTGAGCTGTTTCTTTTTTGGAGTCATCCACACCTGTATTTGTTTTTGAGATTTTCATCCTCTCAGATGCTCTCGATAATTCCTCCAACGAAATTAGTTAGTGCTAGACATAATTCACGAAAGGGGTATATAGTATTTTACCATATCTCCACATGAATTTTTGCCTAAAAAAATAAAGTTATCCTCTCATGTTGTCATTTGGAAGGAAATAACATGCAATAACAGACACAACAACCCTCTTGGGTGTTGCATAATTATCTCATTTGTCGAGTGAATATGCCTTCAAAGTAGGGTGGCCCTTTTAGACCCCGACGATACTTTATGCAGAACGGTCCCTGCTACCATGTAATCTTGTGCTGATGTGGAAACCCTTTTTCACCTATAATTCTCGTTGCATGTCGAATGATAAACTCTCTTATTATTGACAATGGTTCTTTGCATGTGACCTTAGGTAAGTCTTTCACATCCTTTGTATCAATACGATTTATAGATTTCCCTTGAATTGTCAATCTTTGGATAATCTTGCAAATTATTTGATGTTGGATATGAGATGACTTATAGATAACCTTTGAATTGATAGCTTTTATGTAATCCTGCATATTATTTGACCTTGGATAACAGATGGCTTACAGATATCCCTATAATCTCTAGCTCTCAGTTATTCCTACATATCATCCGATCTTTTGATATAATATGACTTATAGATATCTCTCAAATAAATAGTCTTTGGGTAATCTTGCACATAATTGTTCATGGATATGAAGCAGATTATAGATAACCCTTGGATGTATTAATTTGATAATCTTGCATATTATGGTAAGGTTTTAGTTGCGACTTGTAGATAACCTTCAAACTATATATCTTTGGGTAACCTTTCACATAATCTAGATAGGATGTTATTGCGGCTAATGGATGACCTATGGACTATTTACTCATAGGTAATCTTGCACACTATCAAATTTCAAATAATATGACTTATAGATGGCACTCATATGGTCAATTTTTAGGAAACCTTATATGTCATCCATCTTAAGATAGCGACAAGAAAACATCCATTCAAATCATATGCTTTTGATTCATTCAAATGCTAATTCATGAAATGATAAGATATCCTTGATGCCAGAGTATTCTATATTTGTGTTTTAACAAATATTAAATTTTGATATATTCTAAATGCTATCATCTTCTATCTCGCATGTCAACGAATATTAAATGTTTATGATATCATCAACATTGGTGTATTATATCTCGCGTGCCAATAGATTTTGAATGCAATGATATCCTTGACACCAACGTATTCTATCTCACCTGTCAATGAATATTATATGTTGATAATATCCTCCACGCCAGTGTATTCTATCTCGTGTATCAATGAATATTAAAAGCAATGATATCCTCAACTCCAGTGTATTTTATCTCACGTGTCAGCGAATATTACATTTTTATGATACCCTCAATGCTAGTGTATTTTATATCCTATGTCAATGGATATTAAATGCTATGATATCCTTTACACCAGCGTATTCTATCTCATGTGTCAATAGATATTAAATGTTTATGATATCCTCGATGCCAACATATTCTATCTCACGTGTCAATGAATATTAAATGTTATGATATCCTTGAAACCAGCGTATTATATCTCTCATGTCAACAAAATTTAAATGCTATGATATCCTCGATGCCAGCGTATTCTATCTCAAGTGTCAGTAGATATTAAATGCTATGATATCCTTATTACACTAGCGAATTCTATCACACATGTCAGTGAATGTGCTATGATATTATCAATGCCATCTTATTCTATCTCATGTGTCAATGAATATTAAATGTTGATGATATCCTTGTCTTTGGAGTATTCTATCTCACGTTTCAACTGATATTAAATGCTATGTTATCCTCAACGCTAGTGTATTCTATCTCGCGTATCAATGGATATTATATGTTATTCTCGATGTCAGTGTATTCTATATCATGTGTTAATGGATATTAAATGCTTATGATATCCTTGATACCAATGTATTCTATCTCGTGTGTCGACGAATATTAAATGCAATGGCCCTCTTGGCAATGAAATAATATACAATGGCTCTCTTGGCAATGAATTGAAATGAACTAGCCCTCTCGACGATGATTTAAAATACAATGGCCCTCTTGGCTAATTGAAATAGTTTCACCTTAGTCCGTTTGTCTGCATTTTTCGCTTTCTGCATGTACCTATACTTAAGGTAGACAGTTAGTAGACACAATGTCTCTCTCACTAGCGATCACAATCAAGCTTTAAAATAGTTTAAATAACTGATTTGGATAAGTTAGTCAGCTTATCATCTTCTTTTTTATACGCATTTTAATGATAAATCCACCTAATGTAAACAAATGGGTAAAATCCCTTTTTGCGGGACTCCTCAAATACCATTTGTGTCTCCTCATGGAAAAATTGAGGATGGATTTTTTGCTCTTACTTCTCTTGGAAAATCCTTTGATTGTGGCCTTATAGGGCCATCTCCTTTTACCGTACCTGTGCCTAAGGTAAATATTTAGTAGACAGAAAGTCGCTTTTTTTAGTTACTATTTTTAGAAAAATTGTAAATGCAATTTTCATTTAGAGGATAAGGCAGCTTTGTTTGTCCTTAATGGTCTCAAGAAATAAGATAGATAATTCAAAAGATCCTTGATAAATGGATATTAAACTTGTCTTTTGGGCTACCTTAAAATACCATTCTTGAGAATTATACGCTTTGATGTGGCTCTTAACTCTCTTGTGGATTTTTGAAAAAGATTCACATTTTAGTGTATTGATACCTTCATCCATAGAAAAATAATTAGTTGTTGACCTCTTTGAATCCTTGGTTTTAACCTCGCTATCTTTCGGGTGCTCCTTCATGTTGGGACTTCCACCCTCACTCCTTATTCCAATAAATTCCTAGGAAATCACTAATAAAAAATATTTGGATAGATTTTTGAAAGTAGTCTTAATTTTTAGAAACTAGTTTCAAAAATTTCTGTAAATGCTTTAAAAAATCTCTGTCAGTCATGTCATGTACTAGCTCAACAAGCGTCTTTCTATTGGTTCTAACTATATCTAATGTTTGATGGAGGATCTCCAGGGATTCATTTTCAATGAGGCTTTCTATTAGAAGTTCTTTCATAGCCAGAGATTTAGTCTACCTAGACTTTGGCATAGGTAGTGATTTCTAAAGCTTAACTTTGACCTCTGCTGTTGGGGCTTTGAAATATATTCTAATATATTAGTTGAAATTTTGAGGACCTCCTCATAATTTTTGACACAGTTTAATAATATTTAAGATAGTCTTGGCTTGAGAGGATCTGCAGTCTTCATCTTCTTTTTTGGATGACGATCTTCCTCTTGTGAATTTTTGAGATTCCTTCTCGAAAATTCTACCCAGTTTCCATTTCCTCAGGTTATATGACTGAGCCATTGGGCTCCTATATATCCTATTGAAGCAGCAATCAGGTCAAACATAGTTCAGGAGTATTCTAAGGATATATAGAAAAAATATAAGAGTTTGACCAAAGCTGACATAGGCCGCCTACAAATTACTTTATTGGGAATTCAGGTCAAACATAGTTCATACATAAAGAAAAGTCTAAATTTTTATAAGAGGTTGATCGAAGCCGACATAGGCCACCTATGTATCTATTTTTTTGGAATTCAAGTCAAACGTAATTCGTACATAAAAGGAAAGGGGAATTTTTTCTAAGGAGTTGACCGAAGCTGACATAGGCCCTACATATCCCTTTCATGGTAATTAAGGTCAAACGAAGTTCATACATTAAATAAAAGGTATTCTAGGTAGTTACACATCATAGAACAAATACTATCATAAAGGTGATTACAAATAAACCAAAGAAACAAAAAACTAAAACATAATTCAAACATAGTATGCCTTTACTGCATTGGAATTGATTGGTTTGGTCCACTCTTGACCATCCATCTCTGATAGAATCAGAGCTAATCCAGATAGCACCTTGTGAACTATGTATGGTCCTTGCCAATTCGGAGCGAACTTGTCTTTGTAATCTTCTTGGTGAGGAAATATGTGTTCAAGAACCAATTTCTCAACTTCCAATTTTTGAGATATTACCTTTTTGTTGAAGGCATGGATCATTCTATGCTGGTACAACTGACCATGAAACACAACAACCATTCTCTTCTTATCAATAAACATGAGTTGTTCATCGTGAGCATGAACCCATTCTTCGTTACTTAATCTGGCTTCTTGAATAATCCTTAAGGAAGGTAATTCAACCTCGAAAGGTATCACAACTTTATTCCTGTAAACAAGTAGTTAAGGAGTTGCCCAGTTGAGGTTTGAATTGTTATGTGATACCCTCGCAGAGCATAAAGATACATCTCATGCCATGATCTATCATTTTTTGCCATCTTCCTAAAGAATATTTTATGTTCTTAATAGAGTCTTCCACAACTTCATTCATCTATGGATGATCTACGGTCGAGTTATGACGAACAATCTTGAACTGATAATAAATCTCACTCATCAAGTGATGTTTAAGTAAGCCCCATTATTAGTAATGATCAATTCTTGCACTCCAAATTAGTAATTTAAGTTATTCTTGTAAAAATCTACAACCATCTTCTAGGTGATGGCTCTATATGAAGTAGCATTGACCCACATTGTGAAGTAATCAATATTCACCAAAATGAATCTATGTCCATTTAATGCTGGTGGATCTAGTGGTCCGATAAGATCGATAACCCAAACTACTAAATTCCAAGGTGAACTCATCGCACAGAGCTCATGTGGAGGCATTCAAATCAAATCTCTATGTATTTGGCATTTTGGGCACTTTTTCACATACTTGCTACAATCATTCTCCATAGTCATCAACAAGTAACTAGTTCTCAACATCTTTATAGCAAGGGCAAATCCATTTATGTGGGGACCGTAGACTCGAGGGTGTACTTCCTTTATTAATTTTGTGGCTTTCACAACATCTATATATCTTAAGAATCCTAAGATTGGAGTCCACCTAAAAAGAATTTCCCCACTAGGAAAATAATTCTTTGCTAAAAGCCAGATTTTATTTTTCTGATTATTACTGGCCTCTTAAGAATATATTCCAAATTCTAAAAACCATTTAATATCATAGTACCATAACTTTCTGTCAGGATCCTCTTCAACGTGCACACAACGTGTGGGTTGTTCCTACAAACTTATTTCTAAAGGATCAATGTAACTTTGATCTGGGTGCTGAATCATCGAGGATATAGTAGCCATAGCATTAGCAAACTCATTTTGTATCCTTGGGATATTTCTTATATCAACTTCGTTGAATCTTCCACACAAATCCTGCACCAGCTCTACATAAGGGGTAATCTTAGAGTTCTTTACCACCTATTCCCCTCGTACCCAGTGAATCAACAAATCTGAGTCTTTGGTGACTAGTAATTCACGAACACCTATATCAAGTGATAATTGGAGACCTAAGATGCAAGCCTTATATTAATCAATATTATTGGTTGAAGGGAAGTACAATTTAGTAGTTGGTGGATAGTGTTGGCCTATTTCTAACACCAAAACTGCTCCAATTCCTTAGCCTTTAAGTTGACCACTCCATCAAAGTACAATCTCCATCCTGGGTACATATCTACAATATTTTCTCCCATGAATGAAATCTCCTCATCTGGAAGTAAGTTCAAAGTGGCTTGTAGTCATTATCAACTGGATTCTCAACGAATGATCTGCTAAGGCTTGCCCCTTTATTGCCTTTTGAGTTACATATACAATGTTGAACTCAGTCAGCAATATTTGCTATTTGGCTATCTTTCTTGTAGGCATGGCTTTCTAAAATATATATCTCAACTGATCCTTGTAGCAATAAGATATATTGTGTACGAGAATGATAATACCTAAACTTCTGTTTGGCCCAGGTCAAAGCTTAACACGTTGTTTCAACAAGAGTATAGAGAGCCTCAAATGGCGTAAACTTTTTACTCAAATAGTATATTGCTTTCTCTTTCATATCGGTCTCATCATGTTGCTCAATGACACAAATGAAAGGATTTTCTGAGACTAAAAGGTAAAGCAACAATAGATTTCCTTCCCTTGGTGGAATTAAAATAGGCGGAGCTGACAGATATTTCTTTATTCTGTCAAAAGCTTTTTGACATTATTATTTCCACTCATTAAATGCATCATTCTTCAACATATTTAAAATTATCTCACATATGACTATTATTAGGAAATGAATCTGCTAATGTGATTCAAACCAACCCTGGAAACTCATAACCTCTTTCTTGGTCCTTTGTGGTGGTAAATCGTAAATTGTTTGGATCTTGGATAGGACTAGCTCGATGCCCTTTTTGCTGACTATGAACCCCAATACTTTCCTGGCTGGCACACAAAAAGTACACTTAGTAGGATTCAACTTCAAGTTGTACTTTCTTAGTCTGTTAAGGAATTTTTCCAGATGGGTCAGATGATCCAAACTCTTGTGGGATTTGATAATTACATTAGCCATATACACCTCAATCTCATTATGAATCATAAAATGAAAAATCATTATCCTGGCCCTCATTTATGTCGCACTATCATTCTTGAGACCAAATGACATCACCCTATAATGATAAATACCTTAGGTAATAATGAATATGGTCTTTTCTACATCTTTTACATCCATTAATATCTAATGATACCAAGCAAAACAATCCATGAAATACTGCATTTCATGCTTTGCACAATTATCGATGAGGATGTGGATGTTGGGTAGCAAAAAATTATCTTTAGGATTGCCTCTATTCAAATCTCTGTAGTCAACAAAATTTTTTTATCTTGCTATCCTTTTCTGGCATTGGGACAATATTGGCTAGCCATGCTGGATATTTTGTGACCTCCACAACCTTAAATTGGATTTTGTTCATTACTTCTTCCTTGATCTTCAAACGTAGGTCCAACTTGAATTTCAATATTTTTTGATTAACAAGATTATACTTGGGATTGATTGGTAATTTGTATGACACGATGTTGGTTCTAAATCCTAGCATATCATCATAGGACCAAGAAAATATGCCAATGTACTCCCACAGCAAGTGAATAAGTCCCCTTTTTGTGCTTCAACTAAGTGAACACTAACACTTGTCTCTTTGATTTCATCACGACCACCTAGGTTGACTATTTTATTTTCCTTCAAGTTGGGCTTCTCTCAATTTTAAAATTATTCTATGTCTTTCACTAACAAATCCTCATCATATTCTTTCCATTCATCATCATTAACCTGGCTTTATTTGTCTATCCATTGATATAACATGACATTGGTAGGTTTTAAATTGCTGCTACTAAAATAAAAATACAAACAAAGTTAGATAATAACAAGATAATAAAATATGATAATATAATGACATTTTAAAATAAATTATTATATAAATGGAGGCCTTTTATTGAAATTTTAGAAACAATTACAACGATGGCTCATGACCCGCCCAAATATGGGACCATGCATTTTTTAAAGCAGTAAAATACGAAAACAAAATTTGAGACATAAAAGGGTAGATCATAGGACCTACTCGTATCATCGCCTATTTTTAAAACTACTAATAATTTCCCTTTCATCTACCATGATGGGCAACAAAATTATGAGTCAAGTCGAGGTCCAAATTTTAAAATTCTCTCCTAGTGTAACCTTCCTCACCTCACTAGACTTTGGGAGATCTTCTAGTATAGCATTGCATCCATCAAAAAGTTTTCCTGTCCTATCTCCAAGACCATCATCTTTTGACACCTCACGCACAGGGAACGACTTATACAAGAATGCTAACGGTTTAGATAGACTCATCTTTGACTTAACTTGAATCTCATCTTCTTTTATTGGCTGTTATCCTAACCCATCCTATGTCATCCCCTGGGTAATGGTAGACTTTACAATAAATTCCTTTCTAGACGATAGAGTATATACCTGATTTGGGTCTGTTATCACAACAACTCAGGGACTTTTATTGACACTTAAAGCTACTATGGATCTCTCTATTTTCTCTACTCTTTCTATCCTTTTGGACTTTATTTGAATCCACCTTAGTGATGGTCTTGGTAGATACCCATTTACCCTCTATTTTGGTCATGTTAACTGTGGCTCCCCTATGACTAGGTAATGGATTAATGTTGACATTTAATGTTGGTGACTAAAGTGTGATGACCTTCTGATTAATTAAATCTTTAGTCTTATGCTTTAGGCTAACGCAATACTCAATATTTTTCCCTGTCGCTCCCGAATGATAAGCATAATGTTTATTGGTATGATAAAATCTAGAATTGGGATTGACAGGTTTTGATTGGGTAGGATGTAAATGATCGACATCTTTAATCTTTCGAAGAGTTGGGTGCTACTTTGAGCTAATGCTGTGAAGTTTCGAGGAGGTCTCTTTTTAAGGTTTGGACGTGAGGGGTTATAATGGTTTTGATTAGTGGGAGAAAGTACTTAATGACAATTTATAGGTGCTTAGACATTTGTTTGATTGTTTGGAAGTTTAACTTGAACATGACACTTATAATTTGGCAGTAAAATATGGTATTGGGGTAACATATTTGGCTATGGATCTTGGTATTAAGATTGGATATTTGGAAGTGGAGCTTGGTACTGGGATTATATATTTAGAAGTAGAGATTTGTACTAGGATTGTATATTTAGAAGTGGATCTTGGAATTGGGGTTGGGTATAGAATACGTACTAAAAACTTGGTGATGGTGGAGAGAAGTGAATGCTCTTAGGCTAAAATTTCTTCTTCAATTTAGTAGCAGAATCAGTAGAGACCGCATTCATATCATGTTTTTTCTTCTTTGGGAATACAAAAGTCCCAAATGATATTGGGGTTTTGATAATATTTCTTATTTGAATGTCTTCTTCTAGCGATTCCTTAATTTTTACCAAATCTACGAAAGTTGCCCTGACTGTAAATACCATCCTAGTATAAAACTCTCCCCCTTAATCATGAGATAACACAAACACTGTCTCCTTCTCATACATGGGAGGTTGTACTTTAACAACTTCTTTCCTCTAACAGAAGGCATAGTCTAGAAAACACTCATCATTCTTCTGCTTGATTCGATATAGAGAATACAAGTTAGGGACTATTTCAATATTAAAAAAAAAAACTATTTAGAAAACTTTTAGCCAACAGCCTCCAGCCAAACCACCTTCTTAAATCCTGAGATGTGAATCATTCTAAAGCTTTGCCACATAAGCTTCGATAAATAGGAACATTAGTAATGCCTCATTTCTCCCTAACCCGACCATTTGATAGCAATTCCTTCTTAAACGAGACATAGGGTTTCCGGTGTCGTTGAATGTTTTGAATTTTGAGACCTTTTACCCTTGTGGTAGATCCACTCTAGGGTGAACACACAGATTATCATACCCTAGAACATAATTTTCCCCTATCCCATGAGACTCCTTGATCCTCAAAATCTCCTTATTCATGGACAAAAAATTCTTTTCACACTCGATCCTCTATTTCTTTTCCTTTTTCTCATAATAGTCTACCTTGAGATTAGGAAAGGGGTTGTAGATGTCAAGGGATATAATGACATGAGAAGTTTTTGGGATGGTATCTTGATTTTAAGGATGTGAGAAGGATGGGTGGTAGGGAGAAAGGACATTTGGAAATTAAGAACACTTTATGGAATTTGAGAGTGTTTGGTGGAATCTGATAGGGATTTTGTAGAGTTGGGAACAAATTTTATGGATTTGTAAATGAATTTTGTGGTTTTCAAAATGGATTTTGTGAGTTTGGAAATGGGTTCTAAGGAGTTAGATATGGATTTTGTGGATTTGGAAATATGTTTCTGAGATTTAGAGATAGATTTTGTTGATTTAGAAGCAGATTTTGAGAGTTCAAAAATGAATTTTGTAGATTTAGAGATGGATTTTGTGAGGTTAGGATTGGGTTTTGTGGATGTTAAGCATCAGGGTTATTTTATCAATTGGTGTTTTAGACAACATAAACTGGAGTATTATTGAATATGGGATCTATAGGTAATTTTAAAGTGGAGGTAGACAATATGTTATTTTGATTATTCTTGAGAATAGTAGCATTGAAGAGGGGAATTTGGAGTGGAGGGTCATGTCCTTCTGGGACAAGAGAATTGAAGGTGATGGCCAGATTATTAAAATCTCTAGTATGATTTATCTTCTCTTGAAGCATTTCCAATTTTATCGCAAGTTCGGCAATCATCTCACTTTATTATGCTATCACATTATCCCTGATGGTCACTGTATTCTCTTTTTCGCTTCCACACATATTTGAATGATGGTTAGAGGATGGGATTTTGTGAACTTGTAACAATGTGAAGTAAGAATGTTCGGTCAGTTTGTTTCAACATAGAGTAATTTTCTATAATATGTAAAGTAAAAAAACTCAAAGGAAGATGTGTTAGATACCGTATATGATAAATAATACAAGATATTTGACAAAAAGTAACCACATAGAGTTGTTTTCATCATAGGCAAACTAATCCACAGGAGCGTAGTGTTAAAAATTTGTCTTTGATTCTAACAAATGTACATAAATACATAAGGTAGTTATATCACATCATAACATTATAATAAACGGATATCGTAGTTGGGATGACCCTTTTGAGCCAAGGGTTGGCATAACAAACCTTGAAGAAAATTTATGCCTTTTTAAAAGACAATCCATTACCTCCCCAAATTTAAATAGATATAAAAAAATGGTATGAACGCCTATAAAAGTTGTATAAGAGGGATACAATCTTTAGGAAAAATGAAGATAACATAAAAGAAAGAACAAGGTCCCGCATAAGGGATAGAAAAACTAGCACCTAGATGGTCTTTTATTTGCCCTTTCCTTCTTAGCCTTATTCACCTCTTTCCATATGTGATATCGGTTAATGATCAGGTGGCTCCTGTATAACTATTCTTTGTTCTCATAGTTCATCATTTCTATGCCATCAATCTGAGAAACCATGCAATCATTCAAATTGTTCAGACACTGCTTAGCATCATCAACCTCTTGGCTGGCTCGCTTTAACTCTTCTCTCAACTGGTGTATGGCTGAGGTATCCTATATATGCATCTGTTGGTGTATGATATGACTTTATTAGAATTCGTCTTGAAGCCTATGGAGTTGGATCCGATGTTCTTATTCTACATCTGCAATTCGGGTGGGTACATTCGACCCCGGGATCAATCTTCTAGCAAGATTCTTTTTCATCCACTCCTTCTAAGTGTCACTAACTTTGGGTTCATAACCGATATTAAAATAGACTTTCTTCATATTTCTTCTCATCCACCCATCTACCATGTATATTTTGAGGGGATTTTTTTATCCATCATACTAGGTGATGAATCTAACCATTGGTTTTGTTTGTGGTGTTTTCGATTTGATGTCAAATTGCCTAAGAATCTTGTTGGCTTTATAAGGATAAGTTCCCCTAAGACCTAGAAGTAGTAAGAAAGTCCATTTATCTTCTCGAGTAATTTACTTTCTCAGGTAAAGATATTTGATCAAACATTGAATGTTGCCATCTTTCAAAACCCCAAAAATCTTGAACCAAAATTTTAGTGATTCTTTCCATTCTAACTTATATAGGAATAACCACATGTAATGCGATTATAGAAAATATACCCTTGTTTGAGGTTATGGCTCCTTATTTCTATGATTTCGCACTAACTGTGTCATCATCCACCATTGCAAGATAAGGTTTCAACCTTAAAAGAAACGATGCTCTCTTTGAAACATTCCTAAAGCCCAGTAAATTTTAGTGATGATAATAGGGGCTAATGTATAGAATACCTTAGTGGAACCATAATCCATCCCATAGAAAAGGGTGTGTGTCAACATAATGACTCTTGCGTGAATGGTGTCATTTTCTCCTTGTGGAAACACCATTTTTCCGATTAAGCCCACTATAAAAGAAAATGCTTTCATCTTCTTTCATTTAGCATCCGGTTTAAATTTATGCCCAAACTTCTCAAAAGAGTTGTACCTTCCAAACCAATGATACAAATTACGAAAAGATATGTTTGCCCCATCATATTCCCCTTACTAGGTATCATCATTAATTGAAAAGGCCTTCTTGATCTCTTGACGATCATATATAATAGGGATAAGAATGTTTTTATCAGGTTCACTTCTGCTTTTCAAACACATATCAATGCTCTAATAACATGTAAATGCTTCTTCAATAATAGGCGTCAATTCAACTTCCCCGAAGAGAAACACCATGTTATCATCATCCCAAAAATGCATTAGTACATATATCATTTCAGTCCAAGTATCAATTTTAATAAGTGACTGTAGAAGCCCATCATGAGTTCTAAAAATGTCCCGTATCATATCCAGTCCCTTTTTTCGTGAAAGGGTTTGGTCCATTTATGTGTAAAGACTAAAGTGTTTTAGTTTATTTATTTATAAATCCCAAACATTAACCAGAAAAATGAGTTCTCACAATCTCTTTGTCTTTGGAATTCATATGCGCCCACCACACTTTCAGGAAATTGTAAGGTTTGGTAACCATATTGAACTTTCTACAAGGATATGGTTGAGCTGTGCCTACACAAATACAAGTAGAATAAGCCTCACACCTACCCCAATGATAATGGATTGAATTAAATAAATATATATTTTCATCAACAAAAAAATATGATTCATCTGTAAATGGATCAGTGCCAATAGACGCAAGGCAGATTTTCTAATGGGCCCAATAACCCCTTGGATATTGGGTTGTCCTAGGCTTATTACAAAAAAAGGGCTTTGTTTGTGCCCTATCGTAGGTGTCTAGGGGTGGGACGAACCAGGTTCCCAAGAGGATGGCTTGGTTTTAAAAATACAAACAACCATTAAACGCCTAATGTGCTAATAAACTGTCATAGTCCCAACACTTAATTTGGAATTGAACAATAGGAACCGGGACATCCATGAAACCCTAAACAATTTATATATTTTGAATGGGAGTATGCCAAGAAATGCAACAATTTAGATTTTGCGAAATTTAAAATACATAGGTGCATAAATAGTTTAAACATTATAACCGTTAGTTAAAAGAAGAAAATTCAAATATTTGGTTAGAACCTAGATAATATTCCCCAGCAAAGTCGCCATTTATGTTTTATACCTTCTTAACGTGAAGGGTTGCAAAAAATTCGTTTCAACCTTTTAAAACTATTTGGAAACTTTAAAAAAAAATTAAAAAAATCTAAGAAATTACAGAGTCACCACATGATTTTTGAGAAAAATCAAGAAAACATTTAAGAAAAATCCTAAGTTTAAAACAGAAAAAGACTTAGGCTTTTAGGAAAATCCCGGATAAGAGCTTCTAATTAACATCTTAGGAAGGATTTTAAGGAACCTAAAATATCCGCTAACTTGCGGTTATACGGTCTATTTGAAAGCCACCTTTGACTAACTTTGAAAAAAAAAAGAAGTTGGTTTTTGAACATAAAGTATTTCTGGAAAATACTTTTATAAAATAAATTTTATGACTTAGTAGGGGATTTAACTAAGTCTCAGCAAATCAATAATAACTAGCACTGTTACGACACGAGGCTAGCCCCTAGTTGCGACAACGGTGCTTACGATAGCAGGTGAACACAAGCTAACCCATAAGCTAGTGCCTGCTGTAAGCGCTGAATAAGTATTAACATAACACCTTTGTTTAATATAAACTTAGAAGGAAAATATAAATCTGAATACTGAAATACCGAATCAATCATATGTCCAAAAAATTTAATAAAAAATAAAAGTAACTGACTGATTGTCTAACCTATTTATGTGAATGCCTAAAAGCCTCATAACTGAATGAGGAATTAATGGGATGGTGAATAAATAAAATTAAATACTGAAATAACTGAACAATCATAACATGTCCTCAATGGATGAGGACTCACCACGAAGATTGATGATTACGTTGACCTGTCTAACTACGGTCGGGAAACTATGCGTCTGATCCTATGATATAAGACAACATGGCCCAAAGAAGAGTATGTAGTCAGTACTTTTACTGTACAGGTATATGAGATGAGGACTGGTTGACATGTATTGGTACTGTGCATATGAAATAAGGACAAACTAAATAGTATGAGATAACAGAACATGGATGCATTAAAAATTGTAACATATGAGAATGCAAGCCAAAGCATAAACATATATCTGAAATAATCTGTAAACAAAAGGACTGAAATCTGAGAACTGAATAACTAAGAATATATATGTTTTTGACCTGAATTGAAACTATACTGAATACTGTACTGAGATTATGGGAGGTATCATCTAATCGACATTCCCCAATCTAAGTTAATTGGAGTCAAACTTGTAACCCTAGTTGAAAGGGTGTCCGTGCCGTGGTAAGGGTACTAACACTAGCTATGTGTATCCACTAAACTAGTGTCCTACAGGACGAAGGAGTCACCCTCAACTAGGAGGTGTTCTAAAGAAATATGTGTCAACCACCAAAAAAGGTTCTTGGACTCCATGGGTTAAAGGAACCCATTGATGAACATCAAATGTACCTCACTAGATGAATTTGTGAAGATTCTTGGTATTTCTTGAGGTTTGAAACTTGAATTCAGTGATTGCTTAAGAAAGAGTTACGGTTTGTTCTTAAGGAAAGGGATGCTTCTTTTGAGAGAATTTGTGATACATAGAGCAAATAATGCTCTTTCGGAACATAAATTTCACGTTATGGATGAGTTGGGTGAAGGGGAAATAATCCAAATGCCCGTAAATGACAAGGAACAAAAGTTGGACAAAAAGAGTAGGGGCAACGTGGGCTCTGGAGCACCAGACTGGAGCAGATGGTGCGGGGTCTAGTGCAGTACACTAGGGGGCACAGCGTGGGCTAATCCTGATGGTACTACTGCCTTGGTTCTTTAAACATGCCCTTATGCTCATCCAAAAATTCCAAAACACACCCGAGATGTACTTTTAAATACCTCAATCATGAATCAACTCAAAAATAGACATCCCGAGGTCAAGAAGGTAAAATAAAAATCATTGAAGTTTAGGAGTCTTGGAAATGTCTAGGTCCCAGCACTTAGTAAAAATTTCAAGTCTTGAACCCCTTAAACATGCAACTGAGAGCTAAATTAATATAAGACTTTTATGAGGTATTATAATATCTCCCCCTTGGGAGCATTTGTCCTCAAATGAGACCTGTCTATCTGAGAGTACTAAAGAAACTAAGATCATATACTAAATATGCATGACTGAATCATGATTACATAACTGAGTATGAAACATGATACATGAACAAAGCTGAATGTATGTAATCATATGAGATGGATTACCTAGCTGAAACTGATAACGGAAAAGAGTCAATTTGAGAAAAATCATTACCTTTAGCTGAATCTGAGTTTGACGAGAACAAATGAGGGTACTTCGTTAGCATATCTGCTTCTGCTTCCAAAGTGGCTCCCACAACAGACTGATTCTACCAAAGTACTTTGTCCAAGGGAACTTCTTTGTACCTTAGTCTATGAATCTGATGATCAAGGATCTTAATTGGGACTTCTTCATATGAAAGGCTATCCTGAACATCCATACTTTCTAATGGAACAACTACAGCTAAATCACGAATACACTTCTTCAACAAGGAAACATAAAACACTAAATGTACTGATGCTAAATCTATAAGCAACTCAAGCACATAACTACCTTTTCGAAATGACTCAAGATTGTTAATGGGATAACATATCAAGGACTGATTTTCCCCTGCCTTCCAAATCTCTTCACTCCTGTTATGGGCGAGATTTTCAAATATACCATATCACCTACCTTAAACTCAAGATTTTTTTTCCTCAC
Organism: Capsicum baccatum var. pendulum; assembly: GCA_030864225.1. Lineage (NCBI taxonomy): Eukaryota > Viridiplantae > Streptophyta > Magnoliopsida > Solanales > Solanaceae > Capsicum > Capsicum baccatum. Next base: position 210,449,454 of record CM061554.1, on the reverse strand, counting down.
ATCAACGTAAGATTTCTGATGGCTTAGGACTATATTTAGCCTCTCCTGAATCAACTAAACTTTATCCATCACATCAAACACTACATCTGTCCCTATAAAAGTAGCTTTACCTGGTTCAAACCAACCAATAGGAGATCTATATATTCTCCCATAAAGAGCCTCAAATAGAGTTATCTGAATGCTGGACTGATAGTTATTGTTATAGGCAAACTCAATCAAAGGTAAGTCATCATCCCAACTACCTTTAAATTCAATAACACAAGCCCCCAACATGTCCTCTAAGGTCTGAATAGTCCTTCCTATGGATGAAAAGCAGTATTAAGATGTACTTAGGTACCCAAACCCTTCTGAAAAAGACTTCCAAAAGTGAAAGGTGAACTGAGTACCTCTATCTGAAATGATAGATAATGGAACTTTGTGAAACCTAAATAAATCCCTAAGGTAAAGCTTGGCATAATCCTCAGTTGAGTACAAAGTATGAACAAGCAAGAAATGAGCTGATTTAGTCAGTCTATCTGCAAAGCCCATATTGAATTATGTTGATGATGCAAAAGAGGCAACCCCATCACAAAATCTATGTTCACCAATTCCCACTTGCAAGTGAGAATGTTGAACTCCTTCAAGGTACCATTATGCCTCTAGTGTTCAACCTTGACCTCCTGACAATTAGAACACTTAGCTACAAACTCTATAATATCGCTCTTCTTATCACTCCACTAATTGATTTCCCACAAATTATGATACATCTTAGTGCTCCTGGATGGATTGAGTACTGTGCACCATGCACTTCTACAAGTATTTATTGTCTCAATTCATAAACACATGGAACACATAAACTACCCTGACAATGAAGTACACTATATACCGCTTGGGAGATAACCACAACCTTTTGATCTCTAACCGTCTCCTTCAACTTAACCAAACTAGGATCTCTGTCTTGATTTTCTTTCACTCCGATAACCAACAAAGATTCTGAACTATTCTAAACTTATACACTACATTCAGTTGAATCAACCAAATGAACACCTAATCTAGCAAGCTAGTGAACCTTATTGACTAACTTCCTCTTATCCTCCTTAACATAGGTAACACTACCCATAGAGAATCTCCTAAGGGAATCTGCCACTACATTTCCCTTTCAGGGATGATACAACATACTCATATCATAATATTTTAACAACTCAAGCCATCTTCTCTGGAAAAGATTCAAATCTTTCTGCGGGAACATATACTATAATATTTTATGTCCGTGAACAAATCCACATGAACCCCATCAAGGTATTGTCTCTATCTTCTTAGAAAACACAATAGCTGCCAACTCAAGATCATGGGTAGGATAATTCTTTTTATGGGGATTAATCTCTCTAAAGGAATAGGTGATGACCTTATCTCTCTGCATCAACACACAACCAACACCAACTTTGGAAGCATCATAGTAAACCACAAATCCATCTTAACCATCTGGCAAAATCAAAATTGAGGCTGAAATGAGTAGAGTCTTCAACTCCTGAAAACTCTTCTTGTTAAAATTTGAACGCTGAAACTTCAATTTCTTATGAGTTAATACAAACATAGGGGATACAATAGAATAAAACCCTTTAATAAACCATCTATAATATCCATCAAAACTCAATGATGGAGAGATGTTTCTGGGCTAGTTTCTTACTGCTTCGGTCATTTTGGAGTCAATTCTAAAGCCATCACCAAAAATAATATGGCTAAGAAAAGCTATTGATCCTAGCCATGTTGCAATAGATGACCCATCAATTCAATTCATATTATAGCACTATAGAACAATAAACATCATATGATTCTTCCGTTGTAATAAATGGGTTATCTGTCGCAACAAATGAGTGATTTGTTTAACCAAATGGCACTTATGTTGCATTCTACTTTGCGTGCTATCTATTATTAAAAAAATATTATAATAGCAGTTACCCAGATGACAAATTCAACTAAAAATCATAATTTGACTTACCAAATTCTCCTATAAAGTAATGTCAAAGTGGAAAGTGATGTACGAAATAAAATTTGACCTAAGAAATTGGTCAAGGAGTAGCACTAGCGGTAACACCACCACCAACAACAACAATGGTCAATAAGAAGAAGATTAAGATGATAATGAGGGAAATGATGATGATGATGAAGAAAAAGATGATAAATAAAGCAACAGCAACAATGAACAACAAAAATTGCTAAGAGATAGAAAACAACAATGGATGGGGAGAGAGAGAAACACGCCTTTTTTGCTCCATTTTCTTTAATATTAGGTTAAAATTTAGATCAAAGTGTAAAGTTAAAAACTTGTGGTCTATTCTCAAACTTTTCCATCTTTCTTAGTCAATAATAAAGTAATTGTCACCTACACTCAATAATTAAGACTTGAGTCACCTACACCTCATTTTGAAACTCTTTTGTCACTTTTAAAAAATGTCCCTATAAACTGGTAAGAGTGTTTTGATATTAAATTTGGAAGGTATATGACACTGAATTTTTTTCCTAATAAAGCTTTAGTATAAGATTACATAATTAAAATGTAAATTTGCAAAATAATGTAAACATTTTAGACATTTAGCTTAATTTCTTTCCAAATTGTGATCAGTCATATTGAAATTATTCTCATTATTTCCTACTATTACTACTATTACTTAATTTTTTGTATCCCGTCCACAAGCATATTACTTAATCTAGTTACATGCAATTTTATTTAATAGAATTGATAATAAGAAATAATTAATCAGCTATAATAAATTAAACTACACTAATGATTAATTATATTTGATGTATCTCATACACAATCAGATTACATAAAATACAATTGTGGGCAATTAATTCAAATTAATTTTATTGTTTTACACTCTTGGTGTCTACTTACACTAAAAGAAAAATAGAAAAATAGATATATTTTTTGCATTTACGAAGATTGTATTTTTATTATTTCTTTGGAACTGTCGATTCATTTTGAGGTATTAATTAATAGCTAATAATTTTTGAAAATTTCTTCCTCATGTGTTTTGTTGGGTGATATGGGTTCTCCAATCTAAGTAGAATAGAGTTGGTGTATGCACAATCCAAATAGCTGGGTTTACACAAATAGAATTGTGGTTTTCATAAATAGAATGTTCATTCTCATCATTTAGACTTTGATTTTGTTCTATAAAACTGCAAGAATATATTAGCCTAGACAAATTGTCGTGATGTTAAACACTACAGGAGAATATGCTATGAATTTGAACAAGAGAGCTCAAATTTCTCTAGTATACATTTTTATTGACAACTTATGCTGGAAGTGTCCTATTTCTTGAAACATATTTTCTCTCAAAATTTAATCAATTAAAGGGATTTTTCAAGAGAAATTTTAGGATAATTCTTTTGTGAGAAGAACCAATATTTGTGCTAAATTTTTCCTAGGAATGTAACTTATTGCTAATTGCTAGCTATGTTTTGCTGTGAGAAGTGCCTAGTTAAATAAATAGATTTTTGGGGGATAAGAAAACTATTTATCATCAAATTTGAAGTCCTAACAAACCGTTAGATTTTGGAAATACGACTCGTGATAAATTTCGATGAACCACCATAATTTTAACCACAAATCTTGACAAATCTCACAAATTGAATTGGCAATAAATTTCTTATAGATCACTACACCTTGTTGTATAAGAATTTTATCAACATATTTTTTCTTAAAATGTTGTTCAAGTCAACTTCACATGACTCCAAATATGCTTTATAATATTTTAATACCAAAAAATAATAATTTACAATGGCTTTATCTAGCCTATACCTTCAATAATCAACAGGTACATTTTTTATTCTTCAATAATTTTTCAAGTTCACCAAAATTACCAGTGGTATTCTTTAATGAATCAAAAACAAATGAAAGATCTACAAACTTATGGTCATTTTGGGGGGAATATCTTAAAGATCCTACAGGGCATCCCATAAAAGTCGTTATGGTCAATGGGGACCGAATTGAATGTGATTGAAGATCAAGATGAAACGTTGAAAGACTAGAAGAAAAATTAAGGTGAGAAAGTTTACAAAGCCATCACAAAATCTTTAATAGAGATTAATGATTACAACCCGAGTGGAAGATACATCATCCTAGTACTTTGGAATTATATTTTCAGAAAGCTACTATAGAGAAAGGAGTTACTATCACGATCCCATTCAGGACCCTCATCGCGATGGGCTTCCCGAACAACGAAGGCCCAAGAGACCCCTTAGCATACTACCATAAGTATAATTCATATGAAATACAAATGTGGAAGTATAAATCAAAATATAAAAAGGCTCTTAATCAAATGTGAATACGTCATAACATTTTTTCATGAAACCCAAATCCAGATCAACTTAATCTATGAAGCTACTACTGAAACACAAGTTTGTTCAAGCAGGGACAAGGCCCTAGTCGGACCATAAACCTAACTGAAACTAACATATGGATAGAATATCTTTAGAAGTAAGGAAGGATCACCAACTCTAAATATGTGGGAGTAATCGACTACTGAGTTGGACCACAAGACTGTGTCTCAGAACCTACACTATGAGACAATCTATCCTCCACGAGAATGGTTAATATTGGAATGTATTTGTATGCAGAACAATCCAAAAACAACTTATAATTCATATAAAATAATCATGATCCATTGTGGAAACAATTTAGTATAATATATACATACATATATACATACATACATACATACATACAAATATATATATATATATATATATATATATATATATATATATATATATATATATAACACATGGCGTAATCAATGAGCTTCAAAACATTCTTGCTAAAGTATTGACTCAAATCTTTGATTTTGTTCCGAGCTAGATGGTACACAATATATTTCTAAAATGCTATGGGTACTATAGAATCCTCCCTTAACACGACGGCCAAGCCCCCAATTCGAGTTTTCAACAAGAATTGGAGAACGTAATTTTAAATACACTACAAGCACATAGAAAGTGTATAATCCATATTTCGGGACATAATAGACCCATAACGACAAAACACGATTTTCAACAATGAGTTATCTGAACTTGTTCCTTCTTCGGGTAATCATCTTACTCTCTTTAAGCTCATTTAAACCTTTAAAAACCGTGCTTTATGCTTATAACATTCTTTACTTTCATGTTAAGGGAATTTGATAATTGTTATCGTCATACCTAGGCTTTCAAGCCATATCATATCATATCCATAGCATTTTTTTCATTCAAAAATATGTTAAGGACCACCAAAAGATTTACATATCACAAGGGAGTTCTTATTTCAAAAGCATATAAAAAACTTATGCAAAAACACTCTCCTAGACTTTTACATAGGGTGGCCATCTCTTTCATCAATTATATGCAATTCTTCAATTTAACATGAATGAGCATTTAGAAAGTAAGGAAAACACCCTCTCTTGAAACATAAAACCATATCAATTCACCATTGATAATAAAGCATAGGACTCAAGCTTTTAATCATGCATTTGAACAACCCACAACATATTAAGAAAAGTATATTTAATTATGCTAAAGCGAATATCAATCATGTTCATTAGATGATTCTCAAAAATCTTACATATGCATATACATCAACATACTTTGAATCCATAAAGAAAATGCAACTTTTATCCCATGATTGTTAGGATAATTGTATGTACCTTGGAATGGATATAATCGTAATATAAATTGGCTCTTGAAGATTAACATTCCCAAACCCTAGGTAGTTTTATCCTCTCTTACTATAGGAATGATGATTACATATTTATTCATATGTAAAAATGTTTTTAAGTCCTTATATTCATCTATAATAAATTGGGAATGCTTTAAGGGTGTTAAAAGATCACTATGACCATAAAATATTAGGAAAATGGAACATTTTTGATGCATAGAAAGGGGGTTCTTGGCTCGACCCCTATCTCATACCAGGCAATTCACAATGCGGCCCCTAGGGTATATATGGAGGTTTATAGTGCAGACCCTAGTGCTGGCCTAAGATAATCGCCTATCGCGGGCCTGTCCATGGTGTGGAGCCATCGTGGGGTGCCCATTTAACGATGTAAAGACTTTTTCTAAACCTAAAAATATCCCCAACCCATTCAAACCCAACTTGACATGATTTACCATTGATATTGGGGTCCTACGAGCTTGTTTTATGCATATTAGAGTGATAAAAAGTCATGGGTGTTATATTATCCCCCATTGGGATCATTGATCCCCAAAAGATGACTCAGAACATCTTAAACATGATTTAAGGAGTTACGAGGAATAAAAGGAGCCAGATAAGATTAATACCTTCGATTATATCATCCCTGGATTCAAAGAGTGATGGGTATCTTGCACGCATTTTACCCTTCGATTCCCAAGTAGCTTCCAAAACATTTTGTTTCCTCTACAATACTTAAACCAAAACTATCTCTTTACTTCTGAAGTTCCTAACTTGCCTATCTAGTATAGCTATGGGTACTTCTCCATGTGACAAAGAATTATTCACACTAATCTCCCAAACAGGCCACATGATTGAATGATCCCAACATATTTGTTAAACATCGAGACATGAAAGATGGGATAAACTCAAGCTAATCTTTTGGGTAAATCTAACTCATATGCAACTCTACCAAAATTTCTTATAATTTGATGAGGACCTATGTAACGAGGACTGAGTTTTTCTCTCCTCCCAAATCTCATGACTTCCTTCATAGGGGAGACTTTAAAAAATACCCAATCATCAACCCCAAATTCTAACTCCTTTTTCCTTACGTCAACATAAGACTTTTGGCGACTTTGGGAAGTATTAAGTCTCTCTCTAATGACTTTCACTTTCTCCATCACTTGATGAATAAGGTTAGTTCCAAACAAACAGGTTTCACCCACTTCTTACCACCCAATTAGTGACCTACACCTTCTTCCAAAGAGAACCTGAAAAAGACCCATTTGGATACTAGAGTGGTAGATATTGTTATAGAATAATTCTATTAGGGGCATGTGACCTACCCAACTACCTTTAAAGTTATCATCAAATCCCTTAGCATATCCTCTAAAGTCTAAATGGTACATTCTGTTTGCCCATGCGTTTGAGGGTAGAAAATGGTGCTAAGTTTCACTTGGGTACCCAAACCTTTTTGAAAATGCCTCCAAAACTACAAAGAGAATTGTGTACCTTGATTGAGTATAATGGATATCAGATCCCCATGCAATCGAAGTATCTCCTGAATCTACAAATTTGTATAATAATCACCGAATAATTAGTCCTCACAGGAAAAAATTGAGAAGGCTTGGTCAACCTATCAATAATTACCTTTATAGGATCATATTGGTTTTGGGCTTGAGGAAGCCCAGTAATAAAGTCCATGTTAATTATCTCCCAAAATTATAAAGGCAAATCTTTGTTCTGGGAAGTGCAACCTAGCCTCAAATACTCCACCTTAACTTGTTGGCATTTCAAACACTTAGTAACATCTCTTTTCATGTTATTCCACCAAGAAATCTCCTTGAGATCATGATATATTTTAGTAGAGCCAGGAAAAACAACATGTTTGGAAGTTATGAGCTTTATCAAGAATGTTTTCTTCCAACCCATCCACAGTTGGCACACATAACCTTTCTTGGTATCTAAATATACCATCTCATCCAATTTGAAAAGCCATCACCTTTTTTTTACCAACATCTTCCTTAATTTTCATCAATATAGAGTCCCTTATCCTTAACTTTGGCACACAATAAGGGTTTAGCTACCTCTTAGACGAACAACTCCCCATCCTCAAAGTCTACGAGTCGAACTTCTAATTAGAAAGTTGATGAATGTCCTTAAACAAATTCCTTTTTCCTTCCTTAACATAAGAAAGACAATCAAAAGACAACATTCTATAAGCATCAACAACCATATTAGCTTTACCTGGATGATAGTACAGGCTTAAGTAATAATGCATCAACAGTTCAAACCACCACCTCTGTCGGAGATTAAACTCTTTCTAGGTGAATACAAATTATAAAACTCTTATGATTAGTAAAGATTTCAACATGCACCCTATAAAGATTATTCTACAAACTTTTGATTTTAAATATCACAGCCGCAAATTCTAGATCATGGGTAGGATAGTCTTTCTCATGGACTTTCACTTACTTTGATGCATAGGCCACTATCTTACTATGCTACATAAGTACATACCCAAGTCCCACCTGGGATGTATCACAGTAAACAATAAAACCCTTTGTACCCACAGGAAGGGTCAACACAGGTGCAATAGTCAACTTATCCTTCAATCTTTCAAAGCTACTTTCACATGCCTCAGACGACAAAAACTTTACCTTCTTCTAAGTCAACCTGGTAAGTAGAACAACTATGGATGAAAAAATATCTACAAACCTCCTATAATATCCTGCCAAACCCAAAAAGTTCTGAATGTAGGTTGAAGTCGTGGTTCTGTGTCATTTCTTTACTGCCTTAATTTTTAACTAGAAATAATTTTTCCCATAAAAGCTATTGCACTGAGCCAAAACTTACACTTAGATAACCTTTCATAACACTTATGATCCGTAAGAGTCTGAAGAATGATTCAGAGGTGATTGGCATTCTCTTTGTCATAACCTGAACCAGGCCCTGGCCATGATGGGCATTCGGACCATAATAGCCCGAGTCCCTTGTTTCATTCTGGCAATTATACACATCATCTAAGTAGTATAAAGAGAATACAAAAATTTCAGCATACAGAAACATGGTTAATGTTATAATACAACAGAATAATCTAAAATAGGACATAAACCTATAACAGTATATAACATCAATCTACAAAATATCTAATACATCAAAGCCAACATCTTACATAGGGACTGGGACAAGGCCCCCAGTTGGATCAATACCATAATGAAATGATGATGCTTTAAAAATAGCTTTCCAAAGTAAGAGAGGCTACCTACTGGACACTTTTATCTGACAAATCTATGGTTTAGCGGGACCCCTAGACTGAGCCTCAGACTCTAAAATATAGGGGGTCGACACAGATGTACTGGTACGTAGGATAATCCAAAAAAAAAACAGGAAGCCACAAGCCCCGATCAAGTGAATATGTCGTGGTTGGTCTCAAGATCACAAAGTAGGGCTCTTAACCATGGGTACCGAGTTGGTACAACATAATACTAGGTACACAAGATCACATAGCAGTGTACCAAAGTCCCATGTCGGTAAATCACGATTTCTAGCATAGAGTCTTCGGACTCATGCTTTCTTCGGGTAACCATCTAACTCACATTGGTCATATTTTAAGTTTATTATAAGAAAACATGCATCATACACACAACATTCTTTTCTCTTTCCTTCGAGGAAAAATCCTCTATGGGGTATCATCATACCCTGACTTGCAAGTCAATTATATCATATTAATTCTCAACACTTCTTATGCAAATCATTTATATGAACAACAGTAAGATTTCCTTTCATTCAACACATACATATTGATTCCCAACACTTTAATAGTCAAGAAATTTTCATCATTTATAAAGTAGCACAACATTTCCTAAACATATTTTTTTATGATAAAAAAGGGGCCTTTAAAACTCATGCTCTCAATAGTTTAGCATTCGTATCAAATGGGGGTATATAAAGATCATCATGAACATTAAAAGATTTTCAACTCATATTCTTAACACATTTCCAAAATCCAAAGCACATGTCCACAAATTCAATATTCAAGATTTGTAAGAAAAGCAACCCCATGATCGTTCAATATGCTTCTCAAAACTTTAACACAATGCATGCTTTTTGTTAAAATTGAAAAACCCAAACCTATAATCATATAAATACTTAAATAAATATTAAAAACTTATTTAAATTCGTAGAAAAAATATGCCCATGATATTAGGAAGACCCTACGTACCTTATCTTGTTTGGGAGGGAGAGTGGAAACCTAAATCTTGATTAAGTTCTTGGAATTCTTGACCTTAAGGATGAACTCATGATATTTGAGAAAAAGATTAGGGTTTTGATTTAAGAGATATGAGCAATTTCTAATGTATTTGACCCTAAAGACGTTTTAGTTTTGTGTTATATTTGATTTTAGACGAGAGAAAATAGACTAAAATACCCCTCCTGACCCAAAATTTAAAAGAAAATATGAACTGGGCACTCGACATGATACCCGATGCTATGCATTGATATCGCATAGATGCACTATTTCATCAATGTGATCATTGACGTAGCGCGATGAATCCACATCGGGCCACTATTTTTGACATCCAAACACATGTCATCCCTTGTCTGAAAAATCCAAAACTTCTTCGAGAAACTCTCCTTACTTCCTTGAACGTGAATCAACTTTAAAAACCAAGTATCAAGGTTAAGGAACATCAAGTTTTAGAAGCTAATGTAAAGCTAAGTCAATTTTGACACTTGCAAAGATTTCAAGTTGATAGCTTCTTAATATGCAACTAGGGGTGATACTGCGCCAAAAATTTTGTCGGGGTGTTACATTATCCCTCTTTGGGATCATTCATCCCCGAATGATAGCGTGGGATGTAGGTAAGTACGTTAAATCTTACTAAAGAGAAGATAAGGGAATAGGACAAAGATCATACCTTCTATATTGTTATTCATAGGATCAAAGAGATTTGGGTATCTTACACACATATTATCCTCCGACTCCCAAGTGGCTTCCTCAGCCTTTTGATTATTCCACAACACCTTAACCGAGGTTATTTCCTTGCTTCTCAGCTTCCATACTTGGCGATCCAAGATGGGAATACGTTCTTCTTCGTATGTCAAAGAGTTTTAGATTGATTTCCTCTATAGGTAACACTAAGGAATGGTACCCAATAAAATTTTTCAACATACACACATGGAACACGGGATGTAAAAAAAGTAAACTGGCAGCCAAATCTAATTCAAAGGCAATCCCACCAATCTTTTTTAAAATCTGATACAGTCCTATGTAATGTGGACTGAGCTTCACTTTCCTTCCAAAACACATGACACCCTTCATAGGGGAGACTTTGAGAAATTCCCAATCACCAACCTCAAATTCTAACTCCCTTCTCCTAACATTAGCATAGGATTTTTGATGAATCTGAGCGGTCTCAAGTTTCTCTCTAATGATCTTCACCTTCTCCATTGCCTGATGAACAAGATCAGGCCCAAACAATTTAGTTTCACCCACTTCATACCCTCCCAGTTGGTGATATACATATTCTCTCATAAAGTATTTCAAAAGGAACCATTTTAATACTGGCATGGTAGCTATTATTATTGGAAAACTCTATCAATGGCCGATGGTCTACCCAACTACCTTTGAAGTCAATTGCATAGACCCTCAACATATCCTCAAGGGTCTGAATAGTGTGCTCATCTTGGCCATCTGTCAGGGGTTGAATGCAGTACTCAAGTTCACTTGGGTACCTAAACCCCTCCAAAAAGACCATCAAAATAGTGAAGAGAATTGTATGGCTTGATCAGATATAATGGGTACTAGTACCCTATGAGAGCACATTATTTCCTCTATGTACAGATTGGCATAATCGTCTCCCGAATATTTAGTCCTCATAAGCAAAAAGTGACCTGACTTGGTCATCCGATCCACAATCACCCAAATAGAATCATATTGGTTATAGGACCTCGAAAGCCCCATGATGAAATCCATATTGATCATCTCCCACTTCTACATAGGGAATGCTATCTCTTGAGAAGTACCACCCGGTCTTAAATGTTCCACCTTAACTTGTTGACAATTTAAACACTTGGAAACAAAATTAGAAATGTCATATTTCATATTGTTCCACCAATATATTACCTTATGGTCATGATACATTTTAGTAGATCCTAGGTGAACAACATACCTCAAAAAGTGTGCTTTATCGAGGATTCTCTCTCACAAACCATCTATATTCGGTACACACAATCTACCTTAATACCTCAAAATACCGTCACCGCTAATTTCAAATGCCATCACCTTTTGCTAACCTACATCACTTTTAATTTGCATCAAGATAGGGTCTTCGGCCCACTTCTCCTTAATTTCAGCACATAAGGAAGACTTAGCTATCTCATGAACAATTACTCCTCTATCTTCAGAATCCAGAAGTCGAACCCCTAGATTTTAAAGATAGTAAATATCTTGCACCATTTCCCTTTTTCCTTCATCAACATGAGAAAGAGAGCCCATAGATAATATACTAAGGGCATCAGCCACCACATTTGCCTTGGCCGGGTGATAGTCCAGACTCGTGTCATAATCATTCAACAATTCCAACCAATGCCTCTGCCTGAGATTCAGTTATTTCCGTGAGAAAACATACATACTATTAACTTTTGTGTTCAGTGAAAATATCAATGTGTACCCTATAAAGATAATGCCGCCAGATTTTAAGAGCAAACACTAAAACCCCTAAATCCAAGTCATAGATGGGGTAATTTCGCTCATACACCTTCAACTGCCTTGATGCATAAGCTACCAGTTTTCCATGTTGCATAAGTACAAACCTAAGTCCCACCTAGAAGGCATCATAGTACACAACAAAACCCTTTGTGCCCTCAGGAAGGGTCAAAGCAGGTGCAGTAGTCAACTTGCCCTACAATTTCTCGAAGATATTCTCACAGGAGTCAAACCATACGAATTTAACATTTTCATGTGTCAACCTGGTAAGTAGAGAAGCTATAGAAGAAAATTTTTCTATGAACCATCTGTAATACCCTACCAAACCCAAGAAACTCTGGATATCGATTGGAGTCGTGGGTCTAGGCCATTTTCTCACTACCTCAATTTTTTGGTGATCAACCTTAATTCCCTCACTCGACACGATATGCCCCAATAAGGCAATAGCATTGAGCGAGAATTCACACTTGGAAAATTTTGCATACGTTTTATCATCTTTGAGGGTCTGAAGGATGATTTGGAGATGGCTGGCATGGTTATCCTTACTCTTAGAGTAAACTAAGATGTCATTAATGAAAAATATGACGAACAGGTCTAAAAATTGATGGAATACTCAATTCATAAGGTCCATGAAAGCATCAGGGGAATTAGTCAATCCGAAGGACACGACTAAGAATTTATAATGGTCATATCGGCTTTAGAAAGTTGTTTTGGGAATATCAACCTCCCTAACCTTCAACTAATGATACCCCAAATGAAGGTCTATCTTTGATAAATACTTAGCAACCTAACTTTTGTCAAAAAGATCACCGATTCTAGGAAGAGGGTATTTGTTCTTAACAGTAACATTATTTAGATGACGGTAGTCAATACACAAATGGAGGAAACCATATTTCTTAAGAACAAAGAGTACAGGTGCACCCCAGGGAGAAACAATAGGATGGATAAAGTCAATTCCAAAATCTATCTCCCTATCAGGTGGTATTCCTGGGAGTTCATCGAGAAAGACTTCTGGAAATTCATTAACTATGGAGACAGACCGGAGAAAAGAACTTTCAGCACTAAAATCTTTGACCCGATTAAGATGATACAAAAAGCCCTTGGAAATAAGCTTATGCGCTCTGAGAAAAGATATGAATTCCCCTTTAGGTGCTAGAGAATACCCCTCCCACTCTATTATAGGTTTATTCAGAAAAGACAAGGTGACTTTTAGGGTTCTACAATCTAGTTTGGCATAGCACGAATAGAGCCAATCCATTCCTAAAATGGCATCAAAGTCAATCATATTAAGCTCTACAAGGTCTGCCATAGTATCACGATTATAGACAGACATAACATAATTTCTATACACCCTCCTAGCCACAATAGAGTCACCAATATGAGTAGAAATAGAGAAGGGTTTAAGAATATTTTTGTACTGAAAGCTAAAACTGAATGTCATATATGGGGTCATATAAGACAAAGTGGACCCAGGATCTAGTAACATATATACATCATGAGAAAAATCTTTTAACATACCCGTGACCACATCTGGTAAAACTTCTATATCCTAGCAGTTGGACAAAGCATATAACCGATTGTGATTGATCCTGGTGGCTGAAGTAGCACCTTTAGGAGGAGGAGCTGCAGAGGTGGCTTCGGACATAGCCCCCCTCCCCTGCATTACCTTTAGTTGTAGGATAATCTCTCTGAATATAGCCTATTTGGCCACAGTAGTAACAATTCCTTCTCTCAAAGTAACAATTCCTCGAGTGTTTTTTCCCATAGATACTACAATGGGGAAATGACTTAGTAGGCTGAGTCATGCTTCCCTAGGAATGGGTGTCCTACATCCTCCTACCACTATTAGTCTAAGGATTAAAAGGTCGCTATTCACATGGAGGTGTAGGCACTGGAGCACTGGCCAAAAGCTGTGTATTTACCCCAATTCTTTTTCTTCGATCACCTATTACCCTAATTTTCATCATGACACTGACTGTAGTGCTGATTTGTGGATCTAGCCCTCTTGGACTACCTGACTTCCTCTTTTACCTCAGCCAGTTTCTTTTTTTTTCTCTTCAATCTGTTACATATGCATGGTCAACCTAGAGAAATCCATATCTCTGCTCAGCATTGCACTTTTGAATTCTAATATCAAATTATCCGAAAGACTAAATTCAAACTTCCTTATACGGTCCCTCATGTCTCCCGCCAATTTCAGAGCATAACGAGATAGCTGATTGAATTTTAGGGTGTACTCCTTAGCGCTCATCTTCCCCTGTTTTAAGTTTATGAATTCTTCATCCTTGACCTCCCTCAACTCCAGGTGAAAGAATTATTTCAGGAAAGCTTCCACAAGTTTGCCCCATACATAAGGCTCAGCATTGTTTCCCCTCGAATCTTCCCATTCATTGTTCCACTGATTTTCCATCTCCTTCAGCTGATAGGCTACTAGTTCAACCCTTTCTACATCATTCATATGAATAACCCAAAAGATTTTCTCTATCTCATCCACAAACTCTTGTGGGTCTTCTTCAACCTTTGTACATATAAACTTAGGCGGGTTCAATATCATAAACTATCCTACCTATGTGGTCTCAGGTGTACCAGATGCAGACCCAATATTCTTTGACCATTGGGCTTGGAAAGCCATAAACTATGTATCATATTCATCAACTATCTAAACTCACCATTTGATATCTCTCGGAAGGTTGGTCACGGTTAGTCCCAGACCAGAGAGCCCTAGGTGCCTTGGGTGAGATAGTCTAAAAATGAGGGACCCCCGGAGCAGCAACAAATTCAGGAGTGTAAGCCCTATTTCGTGTCCTCATCCAATGGGAAGGGTAGAAATCCTAAGCTTGGGTATTACATTCATTAGATCAATCGGAAGGCATGATAGCTTTTCGGAAATATAAGAGATCATTGATTAGAGGACATTCAGACTCTACAACACAAACTAATTCAAAAAGAAGGGAGATATTCCTAAATTCATTGTAGCCTCATGCTTATAAGTTTGGCGCATTACACACCCATAAATAAGACTCTACCCTACGCGATTTCGCAGATACCCTGGGATAATGAACCGTGCTCTGATACTAAGTTTTTCATAACCCGAACCAGGCCTTGACCGTGTCAAACATTTCGGACCATAATGGCCCAATCCCCTTGTTTCATTCTTGCCATCATGTACATTATCTAATCAGTATAAAGAGAATACAGAAATTTCAACGTATAGAAACATGGTCAATGTTATGATACAATTGAATAATCCAAAATGGAATGTCATAAACCTCTAACATTATCTAACATCAGCTTGTGAAATAAATAATACATCAAAGCCAACATCTTACTTAAGTACTAGGACAAACACCCCAGTCGATCCAATACCATAATGAAATAATAATGCTCTAAAAATGGTCATCCAAAGTAAGAGGCTCTCTAACTGCACACTTCTGTTTGAATAATTAATGGTATAGCGGGACCACTGGACTGAGCCTCAGACCTTGAAATATAAGGGGTCAATACAGATGTACTTGTACATATAATAATCTAAAAAAAAAAAAACTTTTATACAACATAGGTGAGAGATTTTATAAAATAAATTATCATAAAAATTACTTGGAAATACATAGGCATAGTATGGTGAGTTCTCAATGACACTTTAGCACTATTGAGCTAGATGGTACACCCTACAAGTTCACACTTTCACCGAATGTCAGATCTCAATTTGCCACCAAAATTGGAGTCCTAGTGATGGGAGGACACACAAGATCACACAACAGGGTACCACAAGCCCCAATTAAGTCAATATGTCGTAGTTGGGCTCAAAATCACAAAGCAAGGCTCCTTACCATGGGTCCCGAGTTGGGATGACATAATACTAGGTACACAAGATCACATAGCAGTGAACCAAAGTCCTATGTCGACAAATCACAATTTTCAGCATAGAGTCTTCTGACTCGTACTCTCTTCGGGTAACCATCTAACCCACGTTGGTCAAATTCTCAGTTTATTATAAGAAAACATACATCATACATTGAACATTCTTTTCTCTTTTATTCTAGGGCAAATTCTCTACGGGGTATCATCATACCCCTACTTGCAAGTTAATTGTATCACATCGATTCTCACCACTTCTTATGCGAATTATTTATATGAAAAATAGTAAGATTTCCTTTCATTCAACACATGAATATTTATTTCCATCACTTTAATAGTCAAGAAATTTTCATCATTTATAAATTAGCATAAAATTTCCTAAACAGAATTTTGTATGATCAAAAATAGGCCTTTTCTCAATCATTTAGCATTCGTATCATATGGGGGTATATAAACATTATCATGGGGATTAAAAGATTTGCAACTCATATTCTTAACGCATTTCCAATATCCAAAGCACATGTCCACAAATTCAACATTAAAGAATTAGAATAAAAGCAACCGCATGATCTTTCAATATTCTTCTAAAAACTTTAACACAATGCATGCTTTTTGTAAAAATTGAAAACCCCACACCTATAATCGTATACAGACTTAAATAACTACTAAAAACTTGTTTAAATTTATAGCAAAATCATGCCCATGATATTAGGATAACCCTAGGTACCTTAGCTTTCTAATGAGGGACAGTGGAAACCCAAATCTTGATTAAGTTCTTGAAATTCTTGACCTTAAGGATGAACTCTTGATTTTTGGGGAAAAGATTAGGGTTTTGATTTGAGAGAATATGAGTAGTTTTTGATGTATTTGGCCCAAAACATGTTTTAATTTCAATTTATAACTAAGTTTAAATGAGTGGAAATAGACTAAAATACCCCTCCTAACCAGGGCTTTAAAAGAAAATATGAATTGCACACTCGACGCGATACCCGACGTGATGCATCGATATCGCATGGATCCATTATTTCATTGATGCAATCATTTATGCAGCGCTATGACTTCGCGTCGTGCCATTGTTTCCAACATCCAAACACATTCCATTCTTTTTTTGAAAAAATTCAAAACTTCTCTGTGACACCCTTCTTACATCTATGAACATGAGTACACTTTAAAAACTAAGTCTCGAGATTGGAAAAAATGATTTAAGAATTATCAAAGTTTAAAAGCTAATGTGAAGCTAAGTCAATTTTGACACTTGCAAAGATTTCAAGTTGCTAGCTTCTTAAGTATTCTACCAGGGTGATACTACGTTGAAACCTTTTGTGGGTGTTACAATCTTACTCACTCTTAGAATAAATAAAAATATCATCAATGGAAACTATAAGTACGGAGTGTTACACACCCATAAAAAGAACTTTACTTGACCCGACATTGTAGCTACCTTGGAAATTTAAACCATGCAATGATACCAAGCTTATCCCCACCCTAATCAAGTCCTTGGCCGTGAAGGGCATCCTTAACCACGAAGGCCCAAGACCCCATAGCATACTACCATAAGCATAATTCATATGAAATAAAAGTACGAAAAAATAGAACAAAACATTAAAAATATCTTAATCAAATATTAATAAATCATAACATAAGTTCATATGACCCAAATCCAGACTAAACCAATCAACGAAGCCTCTACTAAAATACAACTCTGTATAAGCTGGGATAAGGCCCTCGGTAAGACCATAAAACTAAATGAAACTAACATATGGAGGTTCACCAACTCTTAATATTTGGGAGTAATATACTATTGAGCTAGACACAAGACTATGCCTCAGAACCTACATTATGTGACAATGCAGCCGCCACGAGGACGGTTAATAAATAAAATGTATTTGTATGCAGAACAATCTAATAATAACTTATAATTCATATAAAATAATCAAGAGCATTGTGGAAATAATTTAGCATAATATATATATATATATATATATATTATGGGCATATATATATATATATATATATATTATGGGCATAATTAATGAACTTTAATATATTCTTGCAAAAGCATTGACTCAACTCTTTTCTTTTATTCTGAGCTAGATGGTACACCCTACATTTCTAAAATCTTACAGGCTATGTGGAATCCTCCCTTAAATCAGCAGGCATGACCCCAATCTGAGTTTGCCGAAAGAATTAGGGTACATAATTTATAAAATACCGCAAGCACATAGCAAGTGTACAATTCATATTTGGGACATTATAAACCCATGATGACAAAACATAGTTTTCGATAATGATTTATCTAAACTCGTGCCTTCTTTGGGTGACTATCTAACTCTCTTTAAGCTAATTTTTAACCTTTTATAACTATATTTATGATTATAACATTCTTCAATTTCATATTAAGGGAATTTCATAATAGGTATCGTCATACCTAGACTTGCAATCCATATCATATCATATCATATCATATCATATCATATCATATCATATCATATCATATCATATCATATCATATCATATCATATCATATCATATCATATCCATAGCCCTTTTCATTCAAAAACATGTTAATGACAACTAAAAGACTTACATATCATAGTATAGTTCTTATTTCAAAAGAACATGAAAATTTATGCAAAAACATTCTCCTTTAAGTACTTTAACATACAATGATCATTTCTTTCATCAATGACATGCAATTCATCCATTTAACATGAATGAGCATTTAGAAATTATGGAAAATACTGAGCATTTAGAAAGTAAGGAAAATACCCTCTCTTGAAAGACAAACCAAGTAAATTTCACCATGAGAGAGGGAATCATAATCATACTTGATTCTCAAAAATCATACATATGCATATACATCAACATACTTTGAATCCACAAAGAAAACACAAATTTTAGCTCATGATTGTTAGGATAGTTCTACGTACCTTGGAATGGAGAGAATCATAACATAAATTGACTCTTGAACGTTAAGGTTTAAAAATCCTAGGTAGTTTTCTCCTCTCATAATATAGGAATGATGTTTAGCAATTTAATCATGTGTAAAAATATTCTTTAAGGCCATATATTCGTCCATAATGATTGGGAATGGTTTAAGGGTGTGTAAAGACCCCAATCCCTTAAATTATTACAAAAACAAAACATTTTTATACACGGAAAGGGGTTTCAAAGTGTGACCCCATTCTGGACTAAGAGGTTCGCGGTATAACCCCTGGGGTGAATGTGGGATTATACAACCACGGACCACAGTGCAAACCTGAGATAGTGGTCCATCAGCCCCTCCACGACGCGGATCCAATATGAGGTGCTAATTTCGTGATGCAAAACCTTTTTCTAAGCCTGAAAACACCCCCAACCTATTCAAAATCCACTTGAAATAATTTACCATTGACATTGGGGTCCTAAGGGATCGTTTTAGGCATTATTAGAGAGATAAAATATCTGATGTATTATAGTTACTTTTTTGCTAAACACGTGGAAAAAAAGGGGACTAGATTTATGCTTTCATGTGCTTCACCTTATCTCTTTAGGCAGCCCCAAGAATGGGGTGGGTGAGATAACAACTCCAAACTCGTAATGACATCTGAACAATGTCCTTCCATAATTTTTAGGAGTTTCTCTTCAATAATATCCCATAACCCAACATGTTGTTCATTCTCTTTCTCTGTATGTTTGACCATCCCTTTCATCCAGTAGTCAAAAAAATGCTTGGAAATATTCGAGGAAGGAAGAACCAATCTCTAAATGGACTGCTTACAATCCATGATGACTTTCTTGATCTTCCACAGGTTTTGCAAATCTATGACTAGGGTGGAGTTGATGTCCTGTATTCGTGCCGCTTTTGATAGGGATGAAATCATCCGTGAAATTCTTTTTTCTAATAATAATAAAAATAATAAAGTGTGTTTGACGAATTATTACAGTGTTGAGTAACAATAGATAGAAATTTATAGGGATGTTTTGGTATTAAATTTGAAAGATATATGAAAATATATATTATTTTCTTGATAAATAGTCGGTATAGCATTACACTATTAAGATGTAAATTTGACAAACAAAATTAAACATTAGTAGACATTAATTTAATGTCTTTCCAAATTATGATCAGTCATATGTTAAAGTTTTATCATCACTTTAGTACTACTACTATTGTTGTTGTCGCTGACTCCTGCTTCTTCTATAATTTAATGTCTTTCCAAATTGTGACCAGTCACATTTTGAATTTTTTCTATCATTTTCCTACTGCTGCTACTGCTGCTTGATTTGATGTTTTCCATCCACAAGCAAGTTATTTAATGTAGTTACAAATAATTTTATTTAATATAATTTGTAATAATTAATAGGTTATAATAAAATAAATTAGACTAATGATTAATTATATTTGATGTATCTTGTAAGCAACCAAGTTGCTAAAAATATAATTGTGGGTGTTTATTTAATTGTATACTTTTACACACTTAGTGTTCTTTTACACTAATAGAAAAATAGTTGCATTTATTTTGCATTTGTAAATATTGTATTTTTGTTGTTTCTTCTAGAAACTTTAATAATTTTGAGGAAATGATTAATGGCTAATGATATTCATATTTTTCTTTCGCATATTTTTTGTTGGGTGATACAGATTCTCCAATCTGAGTAGAATAGAGTAGGTGTCTGCACGATCTAATTAGATGGGTCATGAAAAATCGATAAAGGATTTTTTTGTCAATGCTATTATGGTGATTGTTAGGGAAAGTGAGGTTTTGATGATGGATAGATGAATGAAACATGTGGTGCAAGTTGTTCCACACAAGTAAATCTACTGGTGCTCACATGAACTATATGTTGGAGTTGATGCAAAGCTAACAATGCATTAGGACAAAAGTGGATAAGTAAATAAGCTCAGAATTGTTTCAAATCCAACGATTAAGGAGAAGATAAATACAAAATCTAGAAGTTGAGTTGATCAAGGAGTTCTACAATACTAAAGGAGAAAGGAGAAGAGTCCTACTCAACCTAGGAGAGAGGGACGGCAGCAACAAAGGAGTGAAACTAAATGGGAGTCCTACTAAAGATAGAAGAGTACGTCAACTAAAGGACTTTATCGGGAGTTGGATTAAATAGAAAAAATGACATTCAAAGTGATTCACGCATGGACTAAAAAGATAGTTAATAATCAGTAAATCAGTTCTACAACTTGAAGGAGCTATTGGAGCAACCTGGTCCTTTACTTAGAGTCATAGACTTTGAGTAATAGGTTGGTCATTGATTTATATTGAGTTTTAATCTCTAGTCTCAGTGACGTATAAATTTAGTTAGGATTAAACATCTTCAAGTTGGGGAACTCGAAGAGTTGGGAAGACTTATCTTAGCAAGATTAGTGTTTTTGTAGAAATTGGAGTTAGAAGGTTTAATTCCTAGTTTACAAGAAGTCTTGCAATTTGTTGATTGTTGAAGCTCAAGTGATATAGTAAAGTTGTGGTTAAATCCTGTAGAGGTACAGGTCATGGTTTTTTACACCTTTCTTGAGCCGGGTGTTTTCTACGTAAAACTAGTGTGTTTAAGTTTTACTTTTGAGAACCACATTAGCTTACTTATTTCCCTGATAGGTAACCAACAGAGTCTACTATTAAAACTAGTAGGGCATGCATTCTAACAAGTGGTATCAAAGCGAGGTTGTATTAAATAAGGCTAGCACCTAAGAAAAGATCACAATGATGAATTCCGCACCTCCTACTAGTCATAGTGAAGGTCAGTTAACCACCTCCACTCTTTGATGATTCTTACTTTAGCTGCTGGAAAGCTAGGATGGAGATGTTCATCCAAGGTGAAGACAATGAATTGTGGGTGAGAATTACTGATGGTCCTACCATTCCAATGAAGATGGTCGATGGTGAACAGGTTAAAAAAGTAAGGAGTGAATTTACTATTGATGACTTAGCGACATTAAGGACAAATGTAAAAGCTAAGAGCATCCTAGTCTTTGGACTAAGACCTGCTGAATACAATAGGGTGTCAACTTGCACCACTGTTAAGCAAATTTTGGATGCATTGGTAAATGCACATGAGGGTACCTCCCAGGAAAGAAAATTCATGATTTCTCTTCTTTTCACTGAGTATAAATGAAGGAAAATGAGTCCTTGCATGAGATGATAACAAGGCTCACTGCCTTAACAAATGAACTGACTTCATTGGGAAAAGTCATCACTGAGGAGGAACAAGTTTAAAAGGTACTAAGGGTACTGCCAAAATCGAAATAAAATGGTAAGGTAACTTCAATTAGGGAGGCTAATAAGGATCTCACAGGTATAACTGTGGATGAACTAGTTGGGAACTTGATAACTTATGAAATAGAAGTTGATGGAACCAAAGAACAAGAAGTTCTTGAGAAAATTTTTGCATTGAAGGCTTCTGATAGTGATGATGAATTTGAACTTGATAAGGAGCAAGTTGCCTTCATAACCAAGAATTTCAGAAAATTCTTTAAAAATAAGAAGGGAACAAGTAGCAAGAGGCATTCAAATGACAATCCTTCACCTTGTTCCTCAGCCGTATCAATGAGCATTTAGGTTCCCCCTGAATAACAGACCCCTATATATTAGCACACCCCACAGACTACATATCTACAAAGCTACTACATACTTTTGCATAACAATGTTCTACATATATGCATATACATATCTACAAATGCAGTTTGTTTTCCCCCTTTGGGCATCATAGAAAAGGTGAGGCAGTAAACCAGGTATAGAAAAGTCATACAAATTAATTTATGGACATTGAGGTAACACTGATATGAGCAAGAGAGGATCAAATATAAATAGGATAAGTGATAGAACAAGAGGGGGAGTCATTTATTCAAGCATAAGAAAGTACTAAAAACTATTCACAAAAATAGTGATCATAAAATATTAATTTAGTTGTGCCAATCATTCACTAAAGGCAAGAATCATGGGAAAAAAGGACAATGTTTAACAGAGCTGATGACATTTCAAAAATAATAATAGGAGTTAAAAATAACATTTCTTATTGAGCCAACTAAGATAAAGAAGGATGTAAGAGAGTAGGTAGGATATGATTCCAAGGAGGAGCTTTTTAAGCAAGGAGAAAATAGTGTGTGGCTTCCTCACCCTTTCCTGAAGGGAAACACACACATCCTTCCCTGAGATTTTTCCTATTTTATTTCTTGTTTTTTAGAAGTTTCCTTCAACATAACTATCATTGTATCTCATAAAGTGAGGAAAATAGTGAGGGTCCCTATCTCTTTCTACAATCATTTTAATTCATCCATAAGGTCAGCTACCAAGGACATGGACTTTTCATCACTTATCCTAAGAATGTGTTTGTTTTCCTAGAGATTTGAACGAAAATTCCCATCACGGAGTCCTCTTTGACCTTTATACACTCAATGTTGAAGTGAGCAAACACTCAATTCATCCATAACCCATAGGCTAGACCATATCTTCCATTTTTTTCGTGGATAATGGTGTTCATTTAACAAATAACTAGTAGATTAACCTTGATGAACCTAAGAAATTTCTTCATTAGATGCAGATCAGAGTCTATTAGAGTACTTCCCATGTCAGGACTAGGAATAGTGCCCCAGTCACCAGCTCTAGCAGCAATTGACGTTCATCATTAAGAACCATTTCCTTGTTATTTTGAATGTTAAAGGCATCAATAGCACCACATATAATAAGAGACTCTGCTAACCTCTTCTTTTTTTTAGTGGATTTAATTCCTTTAGTCAGAACACTAAGGGTTTTAGAGAGTGTCTCTTCGTCCAATTTTATAGTCACACCATTTACCTTAGAATTTAGATGGAGGCCATTATCCGATATTTCTAATTTATGATAAAATATTTGTACTTCTTCCTTATATACGTATGGCACACCAGATACAAATAAGAGTTCCCAATTCTTAAATTGCATGATGTCAAGAAAGACTCTCCTTTCTAGTGTATCAACCATAGTAGAGTCGAATACTGCTCCACCAAGGACTTCTTAATCCTTAAGAATCTCATACTATGCCCTTTTGGACAAGTTGAGCTCAATCCTTATTTTTTTCAGTAATTAGATCTGGTTGTTCTCTTTTACCAATAATAGTGGACACTGGTTTCATAACTCACAACCCCTCATCTTTTTTTAGAATTGCACACCCCTTTGTCTTTTGCTCACTCGTGTATCAAAATCAAGTGACTCATCCTCATAGTCACTTAGACATTAAAATATTCTCTCAATCTCACTATCCTCACTATCATTGGGCATGCTATCAATATCGCCCTCTAATTCTTTAATAACCATATCGTCCTTCTACTATACAATGACTCAAAAGGGGCCATACCAAAACTCAAATGATAGCTATTTTTGTAAGAAAACTCCACCAGAGGTAGATTCTTAACCCAATTGCCACCATAGTCAATCACACAGGCCCAAAGCATATCTTTCAATGTCTGAATAATTCTCTCTGCTTGCTCATCCGATTACAGATGAAAAGTACTACTCAAGCTGACCTTAGTCCCTAACCCTTTTTAGAAAGATTGTCATAAATGAGATGTAAACTTCGTACCACGGTAAAAAATAATTGAGACAGCTACCCCATTCATCTTCACAATCTCCTGAAGATATAACTTCGTATAGTACTCCACCAAAAAGGTAGTCCTTATTGCCGGAAAGTAAGTAGACTTCATCATCCTATCCACGATGGCCCAAATCAAATCAAATTGGTTTTGAGACCGAGTAATACTGGTAATGAATTCCATATTTATCACCTCTAACTTCCATTCGGGAAACTCAATTTCTTGATGCAATCCACCAGGCCTTATGTGGTCAACCTCAACCTGTTGACACACCCTGCACTTGACCATAAAGTTAACCATATCCCTCTTTATAACATTCCTCCAATACATCCCCTTGAGATCATGATACATCTTTGTTGATCCGGGATGAAAAACATAGTGTGACTCATGCACCTCAGCCAAAACCCTTTTCCGCAAACCATCGACGTCAGGAAGATAAAACTTCCCTTGGTACCACAAAGTAATATCACCACTAATCTCAAATACCATCACCTTTTGTCCACCAACATCATTCTTGAATTTCATCAAAATAGAATCCAACACTTACTTTTCCTTAATCTCCGCACCGAGAGATGATCGAACCACTTATTACACCATCACACTAGCATTTTTAGAGTCCAACAGACGAACTCTAAGATTGGCCAAATGGTGAATATACTTTACCAATTCCTATTTTCCTTCTTCCACATAAGCCAAGCTCCTCATAGATAACCTTATAAGAGCATCAGTAACTAGGCTAGCCTTACCTGAGTGGTAGTAAAGACTCTTGTCATAGTCATTGAGAAGTTCAAGCCATCTCCACTACCTGAGATTAAGCTCTTTTTGAGTGAACACGTACTGTAGACTCTTATGATTTAAAAAGATATCCACGTGAACACCGTACAAATAATACCGACATATTTTCAAAGCAAACACAACCACTAACAACTCTAAATCAAAAGTAGGATAACTCCTCTCATGCACCTTCAACTGCCTGAAACATAGGCTATCACCTTCTCATTCTGCATCAAAATACAAAAAAGCCCTACTCGATATGCATCACAATAAACCACAAACCCATTATTTTCTTTTGATAAAGTCAAAACTGGAGCCAGAGTTAGCTTATCCTTCAAATTATCAAAACTCACCTGACAAGCATCCGACTAAGAAAACTTATCATCTTTTTGAGTCAAATTAGTCAAAGAATCAACTATCGATGAGAGGCTTTCCATGAAGATCCTGGATGTCAGATAGATTCGTGGACCTAGTCCACCCATTTACCATAGCAACCTTTTGTGGATCAACTATTATCCCCTCACTAAAAATAATATAACTCAAGAAAGTTGCAGTGTTCAACCAAAATACACACTTAGAGAACTTGGCATATAATCAATGTTCCTTTAAGGTCTGTAACACCACACGGAGGTAATTGGCAAGATCCACCTCACTCTTTGAGTAAACTATAATGTTATCAATAAACACATTAATGAAGATATTAAAATACTACCTAAAATCTATATTCATCAGATCCATTAACACTACTGGGGCATTTTTCAATCCAAATGAAATCACCAAGAACTCAAAATGCCCATACCATGTACGAAAAGACATCTTAGGAATATCCATCGCCCTAATTTAAGTTGATGGTACTCCGATAGAAAATTTATGTTAGAAAAGAACTTGGAACCCTATCACTGATAAAACGGATTATCTATCCTCAGAAGAGTATACTTGTTCTTAACCATTACCTTATTTAACTGCTTGTAGTCAATGTACATCTAAAGGGAACCATCCTTCTTGTGTACAAACAACATCGGTGCACCCCACGGAGAAACTCTATTACGAATAAACCCCTTATCTAGAAGAGCCTTAAATTACTCCTTGATTTCCTTCAACTCGGCCGTAGCCATTTGATACTGAGGAATAGATATTAGACGAGTGGATAAAAGCAAATTAATACCAAACTCTATTTTTTGTTTCAGAGGAACACCAAGAAAATCATCGAGAAAGACCTCTAT
Organism: Capsicum baccatum var. pendulum; assembly: GCA_030864225.1. Taxonomy (NCBI): domain Eukaryota; kingdom Viridiplantae; phylum Streptophyta; class Magnoliopsida; order Solanales; family Solanaceae; genus Capsicum; species Capsicum baccatum. Next base: position 210,422,683 of record CM061554.1, on the reverse strand, counting down.
AAACTCATTAACCACAGGAACTTACTGTAAAGAAGGACCTCCGAGTTAGAATATGTAACCTAGACCAAGTGATAAAGAAACCCCTTAGATATTGACCTCCAAACTCTAAGATAAGAGATGAGCCTTCCCCTAGGAGCCAAAGAACCACTTTCCCATTTTTTTAACCGATTCACTAGGAAACTTAAAGATAACCTTCCGAGTCTGACAGTCTAAGGACACATAATAGGAGTGTAAATAATCCATACCTAAGATGAAATCAAAATCTGCCATCCCTAACTCAAATAGATCCAGCAAGGTATTTGTTATTAATAAATACCACACACACCCGATAGACCCTTTTAGCAATTACTGAGTCTCCTATAGGGGTAGAAATAAAAACAAGGATCCAAAATCACTTTGGGATATAAACAAAATGATAAAGACACATAAGGAGTTACGTAATAAATAGTGTACCCCTAATTAAGTAAATAATATACGTCACAGGAAAAAGTTATAGCATACTAGTAACGATATCTGGTGATGCCTTGGATTCCTATCGAGATTCCAAAGCATACAACCTATTTCAACCAACACTAGAACCAGAAGTAGTAACAGAAGCCGATGCAACACCTACAGGTGTAGGAGCAGAAGATAAAGCCAAAGGAACCTTGTTCACCCCTGTACAGATCTTATTAATTGAACGATCCCTGAGCCGATGGCCTGGCTAGCCACGCCTGATACATTTGTACCTCCTTTATTCACAATAACCCCAATGGGGTTTCTCACAAAATCAATAATGAGGGAATGAAGAAATTTATTGGCCTCTGCTCGCCTGATATTGGGTACCTTGTGCCCAAAAATTTCCATCACCTTGATGACGTCTGTCTCTGGACAAACTTGGGTAAAGGGTAGTGGTAGTAAAGAAGGAACCCAAGCTCCTCCACATATTTTTTTGCCACTTGTCAGCATTGTGAATATCCTGGGACTACCACCTCCCTGATCAAACTACCTCTCTTTCCCTGCCTATCCCCAAACACTGCCTGTCTCCTCTTCTTATCCTACACTTGTTGTATATGGAAAATCAACAAAGAAATATCCATATCTTTAATAAACAAAGTAGTCTTGCACTCCAATATCAAATCTCTATTCAACCCAGAAATGAAATTTCTCATACTTGTTCTCATGTCAACCACCTAGTCAAGAGCCTACCTCGACAACTTATGGAACTTCAAGGCATATTTCTGCACAATCATTCTTCCCTACTTAAGATATACAAATTCCTCCATCTTAGATTCCTTTATCTCTAGAGGAAAGAAATGATCCAAGAAGGCGTTATAAAACACCTCCTATAATTTAGATTTTTCCACATCACCCATATCTCTGTCCTATATGCCATATCACTAATAAGTAATATCTTTGAGCTGATAAGATGCAAATTTCACCCCCTTTATATTGGCAGACTAAATCACCTAAAATATCTTCTCTATTTTATCTAAGAATCATTGGGTATTTTTCTACAGCTTCACTCTAGTAAAAGTAGGAGGACCCATCTTCATAAATTGGTCACCCCTTATGGAATCAGAAAACAACCCACCAGATGTATCCCGCTAAGCCTGAGTAGTAACTAACAGAGCAATAACATGGATAGATTGATGGAATTCTGCATTAGTCACATTGCCCTGAGGGACTAGAGAAAACTGGTAAGATTTTGAGAAACCTCAGTACAATCTGGAGTAGAACCTTGAGATCTAAGATGTACCCCCATCTTAGGACATACCCCTTCAACATCATCCCCAGGCGGGATAGAAGAATTTTCTTATTTTTTAGATCTATAACGTATGATTTGAAAGATAGAAAAATAATGATTAGAGAATACTTTTAGACATTAGACTCCAATAATTAAAAAAGAAGACCAAGAAAGTGAAACATTCTTAAATGTGTTACAACCTCTTTCTTATAAATGCGACGTGCTACACACCCCTTAAATAGAATCTACTCGACATGGATTTGTAGACTTCCCAGTTGACCATGAACCTGAATCTTTGACACCATCTTGTTATGAAATAAACCAGGTCCTAAATGTAATAGGCATCCTAAGTCAAATTAGGATCATGGACCTCCCCTAATACCCAGCCCAACCACCTATATCTAGCCTTATGTGGACTAAATTTTGAGCATATAACAAGATAACATGAATGCTCCCATGAAGACTCTGGGATAGGGTCACAACCATGACCGACCCAATCCAGTCTAACCTTACCAAACCAACCATCCAACCATACGAAGCCAAACCAAAGGTCGTTACCAAAGGGAATACCAAGACATAATGTGATAATCAATCACAAAATATAATATAATGGAACAACCAATAATATCATCCAAGGGTGTAAGCCCTAACACCAATACCAATTCCAAGGCAAACACCAATATCGATCCCGCCCATATAAACCCTTAGAAATAACACAAAGCCTCTATCCAAAAGAGTAACAATATCTAGTTAGGAGATGCCCCTAACCATGGTAAAAACCTATATCCAAAATTAAATAAAAATGTCTACAGATGTCCATAATATGAAATGAAGCCTTTCGAAACCGAACTTATGTTATGGATATCTTTTGACATTTTCATTTTCTTATGGGTATTGGCATTGTCCATGGTTGGGGGCATGTCCTAAACAAATATTTTTACTTTTTTGGATAGAGTCTTTGTGATAAATTTAGGGGTTGGTATAGGCGGGATTGGTGTTAGTGTTTGCCTTAGAACTAGTATCGGTATTGGTCTTACACCCTTGGATGATATTGTTGGTTGTTCCATTATATTATATTTGGGGATTGATTATCATATTATGTTTTGGTATTCTCTTTGGTTATGGATGGGTTTATGGCCTATGGTTTGCTTTGGTATGGTTGGATAGTTAGTTTGGTATGGTTGGACTCGATTGGGTCGATCATAATTGTGATTCTATCCCAGAATCTTCATGAGGAAATTTATGCAATCTTGTTATATACTCAAAATTCAGCCTATCAAAGGATGTATAAGATAGTTGGGTTAGGTAAGACAAAGCGGTCCCTAGTCCTAATTGGACTTAATATGCCCATTACATCTAGTCCCTAATTTGGGTCATAACAAGTTGGTATCAGATCTTTAGGTTCATGTTCAACTGGGAAGTTGACAAAGTTTTATCGATTAGAGTCTCTTTTAGTGGTGTGTAGCGCACTATACTCATATGAGATAAGCTGCAAGACAATTAGGAATGTTTCACTTTCTTGATATTTTACTTTTGAAGCTTCGAATCTAAATTTTGGAAATTTCTCCAATCCTTGTTTATTCATATTTGAGATCATGCCTCATAGATATGGAAAATAAGAAAATTCTTCTATCCCATCTGGGGATGACGCTGAAGGGGTACATCCCAGGATGGGGGTACATCTTTGATCTCCGGGTCCTATTTTATGGTACTAGAGTTCCCTCCTAATCCTACCAATTCTCCTCATGGCAATGTGACAAATACTGAATTTTATCATTTTATTCATGTTATTTCTTAGTTGATTCCTGCTCAGTTCAAGCAAAATATATCAGTTGGTTATCTACTGAGGCTACGAGGGTTGGCCAATTTATGAAGATGGGTCCTCCTACTTCTATTGGAGTGAGGTAGTGGAGGATCTACAGGGCTTTTTAGATAGAATGGAGAAGATATTTTGGGTGATGCAGGCTACCATTATGAAAGGGATAAAATTTGAATCTTATCAGCTCAAGGATGTTGCTTATCAGTGGTATGAGGAATGGGATAGAGATAGGGGTGATGTGGAAGAATCTAAATTGTGAAAGGCCTTTTATAATGCCTTCTTGGATTGTTTCTTTCCTTAAGAGTTGAGGGAGGCTAAGATGTAGGAGTTTGTAAATCATAAGAAAGGGAGAATCACTTTCAAGAAATATTCTTTGAAGTTCCATCATCTATTAAAGTATACTCCTGATTTAGTGGCTGACATGAGAGCGAGAATGAGAAAGTTCACTTCTGGGTTGAATAGAGATTTGATATTGGAGAGAAAGACTGCTTTACTCATTAAAGATATATATATTTCCTTATTGACTATCCATATATAGCAAGTAGAAGATGAGAAGATGAGGCAGACAGAGTTTGGAGATAGGCAGGGAAAGAGGGGCAAATATTTTGATCTGGGAGATGCGCAATTCGAAGATTGTCAAGATGGTGGAAAGTGATAGAAGAAGAAGTGGGGGGGAGCTCGAGTTCCTTCTCTACTACTAGTGCCCCTTAACTAAAGTAGTTGGGAGAGCATCATCAGGGTAGTGATAATTTTTGGGCACAGGGTTCCCTATCTCAGGTAAGCGGAGACCAGTCAATTTTTTTATGCCCTCTATGTAATTTTTGTGGTCAACCCCATCGGGTTTATTGTGAAGAATAAAGGGAAAAGTACTTCAGGTATGGCCATCTATGTCATCAGCTTAGGATTATCCAGTTAATAAGGTTGCTATAAGGAAGAATAAGGTTCCCGTGGCATCATATTCTGCACCTACACTTGGTGGTATTCCATCATTATCTGTTACTGATCCTAGTTTTAGTATTAGTCAAAATAGGTTGTATGCTTTGGCATCACAACAAGAATCCAAAGCTTCACTTGATGTCGTTACTGGTACGTTTTAGCTCTTTTCCTATGACGTATATTGTTTGCTTGATCTGGGGTCCATTCTTTCTTACATGACTCCATATATGACTTTATCTTTTGATTTTTATCCAAAAGTAATTGTGGATCCTTTTTCTATTTCTACCCCCGTAGGAGACTATTATTGATAAAATGGTTTATGGAAGGAAGGTGTGGTATGTGTTGGTAACAAGTAGACCTTGGTGGATCTGCTTGAGTTAGGGATGGTGGATTTTAGTGTCATCTTAGGTATGGATTGGTTACACTCTTGTTACACTCCTTAGATTGTCAGACCTAGAAGGTTATTTTTAAGTTTCTTGGTGAATCAATTATTGAATGGGAGGGTGGTTCTATAGCTCCACAGGGAAGGTTTATTTCTTATCTTAGAGCTCGGGGGTTAATCTCCAAGGGGTGTTTTTATCACTTGGTCTAGGTTAAAGATTCTAACTCAGAAAGTCCTTCTTTACAATCAGTTCTTGTGGTTAATGGGTTTCAGAGGTCTTTCTTAATAATATTCCTAGTGTTCCTCTGAATAAGGAAATAGAGTTCGGTATTTATTTGCTTTTGGACACTCATCCAATATCTATTCCTCCTTATAGAATGGCTCTGGCTGAGTTAAGGAAACTCAAGGATCAACTTAAGAATCTTCTATATAAGGGGTTTATTCATCCTAGCATTTCTCTATGGGGTGCGTCAGTGTTGTTCGTGCATAAGAAGAATAGTTTTCTTGAGATGTGCATTGACTACAAGTAGTTAAATAAGGTAATAGTCAAGAATAAGTATTCTCTACGAGGATAGATGATCTGCTTGACCAGTTGCAAGGTGCCAAGTTCTTTTCTAAGATAGATCTTCAATCTAAGTACCATCATCTTAATATTAGGGAGGTGGATATCCCTAAGATGGCATTTCATACTCTTATGGGCATTTTGAGCCCTTAGTAATGTCATTTGGATAGACTAATCCTCAGTGGCATTTATGGATTTGATGAATAAAGTTTTCAGATAGTATTTAGATCTCATTAGCATTATGTTTATTGATGATATTTTAGTTTATTCAAGGAGTGAGGTGGATCATGTTAATCACCTCCATGTGGTTTTGTAAACCTTAAAGAAATATTGGTTGTATGCCAAGTTCTCCAAGTGTGAGTTCTAGTTGAATGACGTGACTTTCATGGGTCATAATATTTCTAGTGGAGGGATAATGGTTGATCTTCAAAAGGTTTATGTGGTGAAGGGGTGGCCTAAGCCCACGAATGTATTCGCCTTCCAGATTTTCTTGGGTTTAGCTGGGTATTATAGGCAGTTCATGGAAAGTTTCTTATCGATAGCGGCTCCTTTGTCTAAGTTGACTCAGAAGAAGGTTAAGTTTTCTTAGTCGGATGCTTGTGAGGGCATTTTTTTATAAATTAAAGGATAAGCTAACTTCAGCTCTAATTTTGACTCTGCTGGAAGTCAATAATGGGTTTATAGTTTATTGTGATACATCTCGGGTAGGGCTTAGTTATATCTTGATACAATATGGAAAGGTCATTGCTTATGCTTCCAGGTAATTGAAGGTTCATGAAAGGAACTATCTTACTCATGATTTGGAGTTGTTGACAGTAGTTTTTGCTTTACAAATATGGTGGCATTATCTATATAGTGTTCACGTAGATATCTTTTTTGATCATAAGAGCTCATAGTACATATTCACGCAGAAGGAGCTTAATTTTAGGCAGAGGATATGGCTTGAGATTCTCATGGACTATGATATAAGTGTTCACTATTACCCAGGTTAGTCTAACGTGGTTGTTGATGCTTTTAGAAGGTTATCTATGAAGAGTATGACTCATGTGGAAGAAAGAAAGCGGGAATTAGTGAAGGATTCACCATTTGTCTAATCTTAGATTTCACCTCTTGGAATCTAAAGATGGTGGTCTGGCGATGCAAGAAGTTGTTCGGTTATCTCTTGGTGCAGAGATTAAGTAGAATCAATTGTTGGATCTTGTCTTGATAAAAATAAGGAGGGATGTTGGTGGGAAAAAGGTGATGGTGTTTGAGATTAGTGGTGATGATACCTTATTGTACCAAGGAAGATGTCTGTTCCTAATGTAGATAGATTACGACAAAGGGTTTTGCCAAAGGCGCATGAGTCGCACTATGTTGTTTTTCCCGACTCGATAAATATGCATCATGATCTTAGGGAGATCTATTGGTGGAATGGTATAAAAAGAGATCTAGTTAACTTTATGGCCTAGTGTATGGTATATCAATAGGTTAAGGTTGAGCACATAAGGCTTGGTGGACTACATCAAGAAATTGAGTTGCCCAAATAAAAGTGGGAGGTAATCAATATGGATTTCATTACCGATCTTCCTCAGTCTCGAAACTAATTTGATTTGATTTGGGTCATCAAGGATAGGATGACGAAGATTGCTCATTTTTCGCCGGTTAGGACTACCTTTTTAGTGGAGGATTATACGAAGCTATATCTTTAGGAGATTTTGAAGCTACATGGGGTACCTGTCTCGATTATTTTTTATTATGGTACACAGTTTATATCTTATTTTGGCGATCTTTCCAAAAAGGGTTTTTGGACGAAGGTTAGTCTGAGTACTTCTTTTCATCTGTAGTCTAATGGGAAAGCAGATAGAACTATCTAGACATTAGAGGATATGCTTCAATCCTGTGTGATTGACTATGGTGGTAGTTGGGTTGAGCATCTACCTTTGGTGGAGTTTGCTTACCATAATAGCTATCATTCTATTATTTGTTTGGCCCCTTTTGAGGCAGTGAACAGTAGGAGGTATAGAACTCCTATTAGTTGGTTGGTGAGGAGGACATGTTTGGTTTGTATTTGGTTTATCAAGTTATGGAGAAAGTGAAGGTGATTCAGGATATGCTTAAGGCTACCCAGAGTCGCCAAAAGTCTTATGCGGATGTTAGGCATGGAGACTTAGAGTTCAAGGTTGGGAACAAGGTGTTCCTAAAGGTATTTCCTATAAAGTAAGTAATGCAGTTTGGCAAGAAAGGAAAGCTCAGTCCCCAATTTTTGGTCCTTATGTAATTTTGTGAAGAGTTTGTAGTGTTGCTTATGAACTAGAGTTGCCTGCTTGTTTGGTTTTTGTTCATCCAGTCTTTCATGTTTCCATGTTGAGAAAGTGTATTGGTGATTCTTCTTTGATTGTTTCTTTGGAGGAATTTGGTATCTCAAAGTTTTTATCCTATGAACCAGTCCCAATTGAGATATTGGATAGGCAAGTTTGTCAATTGCTGACCAAGGATATGGCTTCGATTAAGGTTCTGTGGCGAAACCATAAAGTGGAAGAGGCTACGTGGGAAGCGGAGGAGGACATGAAGTCCAAATATCTGCTCTTGTTTTCTGCTCCTGAGATTCGTGAAGAAGGTAAGTGTTCTTGAACATATCTTTATTTTCTGAGTTTTTTAAAGAAACGATTAATATCTTTGCCTCTTTGTTTTAGAACTTTGATGAAGGTTAGAAATATATCTGATAATTTAATGACTTGGTGTACAGTTACCCCTACATTTATCCTTTATTTTGGGACGAATGTTCCTAGTAGGGGGAATGTTACATCCTGGGTTTGGGTCCTTATAATTTTTCCTGGGATTCCATTCTCCAGGCCCAATATAACTCCAGAATATGAGCCGTATGTTAGGGTACAAGTGGTATGGTCTTATTATATGCTAACCAGTGTTGGTTAGTGGGATGGATAGGTTACTGGAATGGATACAACTTGGGGGATAAGAGTCATATGGTTGGGTTCGAGTCGTATCTAGTACTCGCATAGGGAACAGTGTTCAATCCTCCTGGTATTCTATTTTGCCAGGGATACGGATTGAAGGTACAGATCGTATACTTTGGATAAGGCTTAATTGGATGAGTCATATGCTGAACAATGTTGGATCCAAGGGTTGAGGGTGGATACGAGTGGTGGGTACCACTCATATAAGAAGGGTACGACTCGTGTGGGCCAGTCGTATCCCTGTGATGGGATTTTTTTGTAACTTAAGTTCGGGTATTCTGGAATTTCCCTACTTACCCTAATAGGATCCCATAACTTCTAATCTATTTGGGAGGTTATTTACTTTATTATTTCTCTCATTAACGCTTTGAAACTACTTTTTAATAATCTAAAATCTTCTTAAAAGCTTTTGAGCAAAAAAACGCTAGGGTTTCATCTTGAGAACTAATTTGGGACTTGCTTTGGTGATTTCATTCCATCAATTATTTGATATAAGGAATGTTATCTTCCCTCATTGTTAGTTCCAACTAAAGTCCTAATTTTACTATTGGTTTTCATGATTCCATTGTTGAATGCTTTTGGGTTTCAAATATGATTTGGGAGTTTTTGTTTATAAATCATTGGTTATGGTTTCCCATGGTTTTAATTATGCTTTTATATTCATTAATGGTGATTTTAGATGATTGAAATACATGGAATGGTTATTGGTAATTGGAATTTGGTTTTGATATATACTATGCCCCCAATGTATTTGACAAAATGTTTATAAAGATATGTTCATTGCATTGACTTCTTTTAAATGGAACTCTTGCTTGTTTTAAACTTGGTAAAGGATTTATGCGTGGTTTAAATAGTTGGAAAGGTAAATGGATGAATGGTTATTCTTGTGGGGTATTGATTCCCCCAAGTGGATTTAAAATGGTAATTGGAAGGGTAACTAAGGTCCCCTATACCAACATATGTTGACTATGGATAGTACTTTCAAGTATGGTTGGTATGACAATACTACCACTAAATGGCCTTGGTTAGTAAATGGTAAATGGATTGCTTGGAAACGGTTTTAATTAGGCATTAAAAGGGAAGGTGTATCTAAGTCATGGAAGGTGAAGGTCCCAGGGGGACGAAACTGGAAGCTCATATTTGCCAGTATGAGGTTGGTCTTTGTGGACCATGTGCATGATGTCACACCTCATATTGGGGGATGTACTATTCATCCCAACAGGATACTTCCCTGCAAAGCTACACAGCCCATATAAAGGTTTCAAATGCATGCTAAACTCGGTTCCCTTTTTCGGCATTTATATATGTATGGATGTATGCATTATGTATGGTTTTACTGTGTTTAAAAAATTATATTATTTATCCTTATCCTGAGTTCATGCTATAGATCACTCACTAACCCCTCTACTGGCAGTTTTATATCCACTCTATGTAGGAACCGGCCATTTTACTCTGCATGTTTAGCACTCAGATTCGATATTAGTATTTGACTGAAGTGGTGAGCTTCCATCCTTTCAGAAGGCTCAATTTCATGTTATGGACATCTTTAGGTATTTTTATTTTACTATAGATATTGGTTTGGCCATGGTTGGGGGCATGTCCCAACCAGATATTTTTACTCTTTTAGATAGAGTCTTTGTGTTACTTCTGGGTTATGGTATGGGCGGAATCAGTAGTGGTGTTTACCTTAGCATTGTTATTGGTGTTAGGGCTTACACCCTTGGACGATATTGTTGGTTGTTCAATCGTATTATATTTTGGGATTGATTATCATATTATGTTTTGGTATTCTCTTTAGTTATGATCGGGTTTATGGCCTATGGTTGGCTTGGTATGGTTGGATGGTTTGTTTGGTACGGTTGGACTTGGTTGGGTCAGTCACGGTTGTGACCCTATCCTAGAGTCTTCATAAGGGCATTTACGCTAACTTGTTATATGGTCAAAATTAATTCCATCAAAGCCTGTATAAGGTGGTTGGGTTTGGTAACAACGGCGGTCCCCGGTCCTAGTTGTACTTGGGATGCCCATTACGTCTAGGCCCTAGTTTGGGTCGTGACATTATTAAACAGTAGTGAACGATACAGTCCATCCAAATATTGTATTGTATTATACAGTACAGTACAATACAGTACAGTACAATACCATAACATATAGTGCCGTACATTATAAAACCATGGTAAACCACCATCAAAACAAAGTGTTAGTTACATATGCTATAATTATAGACAGTAAAAATCTTTTTCTTTTCATGTAAGGAAATGTTACTACTACGCAATATAAAGATCTTGAAACAGTTTTAATTTGAAGCAAGTTAAGCAATCACTCATGCACTTATTCTAATTTATTTTTCGTTTATAAAATTAATCTTCACATATTTGTTACCAATTCATAATCATGGTTGTTAACTCATTGATGATTTTTACTGTTTGTTATAAGTTTTTAATATTTATGATTTTGGAATTTATTAGTCCTTCATTAAAAGTGTTTGCTTTATGCAAAATCGTTTTTCCATTATTTTTTTCTAATATTTTACAGTTGAAAATGAATTAAATATATTTATGATAAAACCTTTCCCAATTAAAAGTCATTAGAAATATTGACAACTAATACTTTTTCCATTAGTTTAAGACTTCTAAATCAAATAAATTTTATTTTTAGAAGACTTGCAAAATCTAAAAATAATTATAAAAGCGTTAGAATAAGAAAAATTTAAGAAGTATCAAATTTATAAAAGTTTTAAGTATGTAATAAAAATATAATCAATGATTTTGTAGAAAAAAAGCTGACTTTAAAAACAAGGAAAGATTTTCAATATAGAAAAAAAAAATCGTACCACAAATATGGTTCAAATTGATGTGCCTCTCTTAATCTCGGGCATCAAAGAAAATAGGTATTGCATGACAAATACAAAAGCGATGATGTAAAATAAATATGTTCTTACACTAAAATATATGTTTATGTTTACATTTTTATATTAAAGTGGAAAAATGGTCTGATATATACATAAATTTTGATGAAATCTATTGTAATACGTGTGAACTTTGCAGGGGTCCTATCACCTCTATAGACAATTTATTAGTGTATTATAACCCTCATAGACTATTTATTAGCATATTTTAGTGACATTTATTCACACTAAACTCTTGTATATATTTATTTATTTATTTATTTATTAATAAATTTTATCTATTTATTACCTTATAAAAGTCACTAAATACACTAATCAATAGTGTAGGGGCATAGGATCCCCACAAAGTTCAGGCATGTTACAACAAATTTCACCAAAGTTTGAGTATATTTTGGACCCTTTTCCCTATTAAAGTATGAAAAATCTTGAAAAGTGATTTAAATTTTTGCACTTCATTAAAAATTTCCGCAATAGATAAAATTATTTAATTTTAAATAGTCAAACGCTACACATGCGAGGCAAGTTGTTTGAATATGTTTGTCCTTTATTAAAAGTTTTTGCTTTAAACAAATTATATTTTCACTATTTTTATAATATTTAAAAAGTTAAAAACTTATTAAATGTATTTATGATAAAACCTTTATTTATTTGAAGTTATCAGAATTAACAATAACTAAATATTTTTTCATTGATTTAGGAATTCTAATTCAACTAAATTTTTTTAAAAATAGATTTAAAAAATATATAAATATACATGAAAGCGTTAGAATAAAAAATTTAAGAAGTATCAAAAATCAAAAATGTAATCAATGATTTTGTAAGAATTTGAATTTAAACACAAGAAAAGATTTTAAATAAAGAAGAAAAAAATCTTACCACAAATATGGTTCAAATTTATGCGTCTTTCTTAGCCTCTAGTAGCAAAGGAAAGAGGTACTGGGAAACGCAAAAGTGATGATTCATGAAGCACTTGAAATTTTAGGTGGTAAAATTATATGTGCTCACACTAAAATATATGTTTATTTTTATATTATTATATTTAATTGTAAATGATCTTTGAAAGGTGATTTAAACTTTTGTACTTCATTAAAAATCACCGCAATGGATTAAATTATTTAATTTTAAAAAATTAAAAATTTCACGTGTGAGGCACGTGCGATTAAACTAGTTGAATAAATAGTGTGACCCATAATAATTCAGAATGAAGAATTTTAATGTAATCAAATAATAAGATCCAAGGATATACAAGGTTTCTTTACCAAAAAAAAAAAAGGGGGTGGGGGGGTGGGGGGGTGGGGGGGGGGGGGGGGGGGGTCATAGTTATCTCTTGATTACTAGCATAATGATTGTTAGCCATAAAAGGAGATCCATGAAATTTAGTCCAGGAAACTAATATATAAAAAAAGCCTATAATATCAAATAAAGCCCCCACACTACCATCATAATAATAATAATATTTAAATTCAACAATAATATGAATATAATCCAACTCGGTAATTCTAAAACTCTCGAAATTCAAATTTCACAACAAATCCCGAATCCATAGCATGCATGTTGTACATGAATGGTTAACTGTTCATCCTAATCTGAAGAAATTTAAGTCATAACCTATCTAAAATTGCCAAAACTCTAGCCCAGACCATTCAACGTACAGCCTTTTCTTCATGAGTGGTCCTGAAATAGATTAAATCTATGATAAATATAATCTTCATGTCAAAAGAAGTCAAACGGTAACTATATTGGCTATATTTATTTTGGATCCAAAAATAGTTTGTAAATCGGTTTGGAATCGAAAAGGGTAAATCTCAAATTTTATTTAAGAATCATGTTTCCATATCAAGAGGATTTAAATATCAAAAATGAGATATCATTTATTAATATCTCTAAAAAAAAATTAAATAAGAAATTTTAAAATCTTGGACGAAAATGGTTTTAAAAAAAAAAAATTACTAGAGTTTCACCAAACTTTAAGAAATCTATATGTGTATAATAAATACATAAATCAGCGAATAAATATTATATAACGTAAACACACTAATTATATTCATTTTTCAAAAAGATTAAACTTGAGCATAAATGAAAAAAATATTTTATCAGATTTTCACCAAAACTTTTAGAAAATTTATAAACGTATATAGCTTATAATTAGTATGTAAGGTGTACTCATTAATTATATTATATAATTATTATACTAAGTACACAATGTAAATATTGTATAATCATATTACATAATCAATAATTAGTGTGTAATATATGCAGACTAATTATATGTCTGTTATACAATGATTAATTCAAAATAATTAAACATAGCACATGCGAGACACGTGCGATGAAACTAGTTGAATAAATCAAGAGACTCGGAAAAATTCAGAATGAAGAATTTTAATGCAATCAAATAATTAAAATCCAAGGATATACAAGGTATTTTTACAAAGAAAAGAGAGAATTATATGTTCGTTACTATCCTAATGATTGTTAGCCATAAAAGGAGATCCATGAAATTAGGCCAGTCATCACAACAATAATAAAGGCAATTAATATATAAATAAGACCTATAATATCAAATAAAGCCCCCATACTAGCATCACAATAATAATAATATCTCAAATAAAAAATAATATGCATATAAGCCACACGAGGGCAACACGATAATTCTAATAATCTCGAAATTCAAATTTCACAAGAAATGCCCATCCCATTGCATGTTGTGCATGAATTGTTTACCGTCCACCCCAATCTGAAAAAAGTTAAGTTATAACCTACCTTGAATTGTCGAAACTCTAGCCTAGACCCTTCAACGTGGAGTCTTTTATTCACGTGTAGTAATGAAATTGATTAAATCTATCATAAACATAATCTTCATGTCAAATGGAGCCCAATAATAACTATATTAGCTATATTTATTTCAAATCCAAAATAGCTGGTAAATTGATTTGGAATTGAAAAGGTTAAATCAGAAATTTTATTTAAGAATCATATTTCATATCAAGAGGAGTTTAAATATTAAACCCAACTAAAAAGGAGTTGGAATCATACTTTAAATTAAATAAAAATTAATTTTATAATTTATCGAGTATAACCCCCAAAATTAAAGTTTGAAATCAAAGATATGAAGTTGTTTTGAAGATGAAATCAATAGAAATTGATGAAAACAAGAGCTCAGAGATTACGCTTGGAAGATTGATGAAAACTCCCTTTGAAATTGTCAAAAATTGAGCTCTCAAAGTCTAATAATGGTGAAAATAGGCTTTTAAATGAAAAATGATTTACCATATGCCCAGGTATAACATAGGGGGAAAACTCATGTAGTCAAGCCCACTAATCTTAAAAACTTTTTGTAGCCTTATATAAGTTTATAAAAAGGAAAAAAAATACATAAAGTAACATAATTAAGTATTAAATTATAAAAAATAACAACACTTTTATCAAATTACATTTTGTAGCATATGTATTTGTATTTTTGTAGCAACAGTTTGCAAAAAAATATATATCGATTATAAGGGCAATAAAAATCATATGTATTTGTATTTTTGTAGCAACAGTTTGTAAAAATATAAAATAAAACTTGCTATATTATGTAATTATGAAATTGTTGCTATGAAACTCATAATTAAGAGGATAAGTATGTTATTTCTGAACTTTGCCCTATAAAAAATGGGAAAATTTCAGAAATAACAAGTATAGAGCCTTAATTGTAACTTTCATAGCAACTGTTTCATAATTACGAAAAATAGCAAATTGTATTTTGTATTTAAGTAAACTGTTGCTATACAAATACATATACAACAAGATTTACTGTCCTTGTTTTACTCAAATTATTTGAGTTAAATAAGGAATAATTATCACATCTAATTAAATTTCCATAAATTACTCTTACTTAAATTAGTAGATTCCTTTTTTAAATCAAACTCAAAGATGAAGATTATTATTACATGGTCTTCAAAATTTCAAAATATCATTCTCTTATATCTCTAACTATTTTTTCTTGTTAGTTTTTTCATTTTTTTATCTTTTTTTTTATTTCTTTTTTTTTTATTTTTTTCTTTCCACTTTATTTTCTCTCTTCTACTTCTCTTTATTTTTTTATTTTTTTTCTTTTTTCGTTCTCTTTTTTTTTCCTTTTCTCATGTAGTATTTTTTTTTTCGTTTTCTTCTTCTTCTTCTTTTTCATTTTTTTTCACTTTTGTTTTTACACTTCTATTTATCTTTCTTCTTTTTTTTCCTTTTCACTTCTTTTTTTTTTGAATTTTTATTTTTCATTTTTTTAACTCTTCTATCTCTATCTTTTATTTTTAAAATACAAATATCTATATCATATATACATATTCAAAAAATATATAAAATAAATAGACATACAGATCTGCATATATATTTATGGTAAAAAAAATACATATATATCTGCATATGTATTTAGAGAAATACATATCTGACTCACATTTATATATAAACATATATGACACAAAATCTTTATAACAAAAATGACAATTATATACATATACATATAGGTAATAAAAAAAATGCACGATACATATCTTAAACAGTAAAAGAAAACAAATAAGTACATATGTTCCCCTCTAAAATGACATAATATGTACAATTCAAAGATAAATTTAACACTGTATAAAATACATATAGCTTTGCATATGTATTTATAGAATATATACCTGATCCATATGTATATTCTTATTTTATATGAGTCACATTTGTATTTTGCAAATAGATATCAAGATATATAGTATTGTTATGTTTGTTTTTGTTTAATATGAATATGATATGTATTTCGTAAATACATATGTGTGTTTTGTACTGTAAATACATATCCAGATCTGTATGCCTATGTATTTTGTATATTTTTTGAATTTGTGTATGTGGTATACATATTTGTCTTTTCAAAATAAAAGTTAGAGATAGAAGAGTAAGAAAAAGAAAAAAAAAGAAAAATATAAAAAGAAAACAATGAAAAAACAAAAGTGAAAAAGAAAAAAAATAAAGAAAGAGAAATAGAAGTGTAAAAATAAAATAAAAAAGAAACAAAACAAAATAGAAAAAAGAAGAAAAAACAAAAATTGAAAAAAAAAATATATGAGAAAGGAAAACAAAGAAAATAAAAAGGAAAAAAAAGTGAAATAGAAGAGAGAAAATAAAGTGGAAAGAAAAAAATGAAAAAAAAAATGATAAAAAAAAAATGAAAAGAAAAAAACTAACAAGAAAAAAAAGGTAGAGATATAAAAAAGTGAAAGACAGTAATGATGTTTTATTTTTAAATCTTGAAGATCATTGAGATAATTATCTTCAAATACGAAAAAGGGGAACAAAAGAAAGCAAAAAGATGAAAAAGGAAAAAAAAAAAGAGAAATAGAAGCGAGAAAATAAAGTGAAAATAAAAAAAAAACATAAAAGAAAAAAAATATGATGATAAAAATAAGATGAAAAAAAGGATAAAAGATATGACTATATTTGGGGTAGGTAAATAATGGAGTTAAAATAGGAAATTGTAAATTAGTGAGAGTAAAACATTCACTTGCCTAATTAATGGATAAAATAATGCTACTCTTGCTATAAACTGTAATTTTACAAAAGTGTTGTTATTTATTGTAATTATAGTATTAAATATGCTACTTTCTGTAATTTTTTCATAAAAAAAAACCATAGATTATCCAAATAAGAAGATTAAATTTTTGCAAGAAAAATCCTTAGAAAGAGGAAACTATATTCAATTTATTATTTCCCAACAATCATCCCAAAACATTCTCTAGCTATATGTCATTTTTTATTATCTCAAAAAATTTAAATACAAAATTTAAAAACCTTATACGAAAATGGTAAAATAAAACATTACCAGAGTTTCAACAAAACTTTAAGAAATTTATACGTGTATAATAAATATATAAATCAGCGAATAAATATTATATAACGTATACAAAATAATTATATTCATTTTTTATCACAGATTAAAACTTGAGTGTAAATGATAAAAACATATCATCACATTTTCACCAAATATTTTAGAAAATTTATAAATGTATATATCTTATTATTAGTACGTAAGGCATACTCATTAATTATATTCTATAATAATTACACACTAAGTACACAATATAAATATTGTATAATCATCTTACACAATATATAATTAGTGTGTAATATATACACACTAGTTATATAACTATGTAATGACCCTCCAGACCATTTTTCGTAATTCCGCTTATATTCTCCATTAGAGACTTTTCATAGCTGTCCCAAATTAATTATGACTTACTGGAATCAATAGTTCGATTGCCGAATAGTTCGTTTGATTTTTTGAATCAATTCCTCATTTAGAAGTCGTCGTAGATTCCGAATGATCACATAGCGAAAAACTCAATAAAACAATACGTGAATTACAACTGCTCCTGCAACTCTATAATATAATATTTAGGCTAGGTTGATCCTTGGTTCGAGTCCCACTGCACCAAAGCTCATTTCGACCCGTTAGTCGAAAAGTCACAAATCGAAAGATATGAGTTTGGGATTCATAAGTGGACTAAACAACCTCTAATAGAAAATCCGACTTCACTTATGCGTCTGAAACATCAAATTTAGTGGGGTTACATAGTTCATTTGCGAAAAACAGAGTCCGAAGGAGTCGGGAGGTCAAAAAGAAGTTTTGACTTTGTGGACCCCATTTAACCGCGACCAAGGTACTATAAATAGCGCCTCGGTTGCGAAATTGTCCATTTTCACTCCTTTTTGAGCCATAGAAGCCCTAAAATGATAGATTAACTTTAAAATGATTCTTGGGGATGAGTTAGAAGCTTGATTAACAATGGATTTAAGGTATGGATCCTTCATTTTTCAGATTTAACTTCTTGATTATTTAACCAAAATCCCAAATTGCTTAAGGGCTTGATTTTAGCCCGAATATGTTTGGTTTGCACCTAATTCTTCAGGGTTATGATTCCCAAGTGGTAGTTGAACACTGGGTTGATCTCAAAAATGTATTTTTCATATATGGGACCCACTTGGGGTTTTTGGTATCATTTTTGAACCCAAAGCACAAAGGTGCAATATGGGTTTAATGACGATTAGATTTTGTTTTTGTTAGGTTGTCACCTTGAAGAAGCTTCTCGGAAAGAAAAATAATGGTTTAGCGATTTGTGTGCTTTCATTTTATTTGAGGTAGGTTACGCTTACTCCTTGTTAGATTGATCTATGTTTTGATATAATTATGATATCTTGTTAGATCGAGAATTTAGATGTGGGCTTGTCGACCCACTTTAATGCAAGATTGGGGATTTGATCCCTTGAACCCTTACGCTTAGTACTTGACTAGAGAGTGCCCTTTTGAGGCAATAATGATGATTCTTGGTACTTATTGGTTAAGTGGAATGACATTGGGAATAATGCCGAAGTGATATATCGTTGTATGCCTTTTCGGATAAAGCTTATGTCAAGCTATTAATTATGTTATTATGATTAGCTATTGTTTGGGCTAATGAATGTGCTATTAAATGAGCCCTTGACTATAATATGGCCTAAGCCATAAATGATGTTATTGACCACACTATGAATAAGAGATATAATATGTCATTCTTTAGACGTCATTCATACTAATGATAAATTATCCTTAGGCCAAGAGTACGCCAATGAATACGCTACTAATGAGCCATTGTTCATGGTACCGTTTATGGTTATGCCAAAGGTCTAAAAGACTAGATTATGTATTAAGTAAGACAGGTCATTGATTATACATTTATTCAGACATTGCTTAGTCTTGTATTCGGACCATTAACTATACTATTGCCCAAGTTATGATCATACTTAATAATTATGCTAATAAATTATATTGGAACCCTCTCTTATTGTCGATATTAGAAACAATGATTTAAATGGTGCTAGAAAGTACTCCTATTGACTATATACAAGAATGCTATGTAAATTATGTTTGGACTCATGTTATGATTCTGTCTAGTAACCAAACTATTGATTAAGCTAGAAAGCCTTTTTGTTGCTAATATTATTAATCATGATACTAAGGGTTCTAAAAGGTATATTTATTGACTACATGAGAATCTATGCAACTAACCATGTTGAACCCATTAATGCATTGTAATATTTATGCTATATATATTTATATATTTATATATTTATATATTTATATATTTATAGATAAATTATCCTCGACTATGAATGATGATGATATTATTGATACTCGGCAGGGTCAGAGAATAATTATGATGATATTGATACCTAGAAAGGCCTGGGGATACTATGATGATATATTGATACTTGGTTCAAGTCGGGAGGATATATTGATGATATTGATATCTGATTCAAGGTTGGAGGATATATTGATGATATTGATACCCAGTTCATATCCAAAGGATCTATTGATGATATTGATACCCGATTCAAGTTCGAAGGATATTTTGATGATATTGATACCCAGTTCAAGTCCGAAGATATGTTTTTGATATTGATACCTGATTCAAGTACGGAGGATATATTAATGATATTGATACCCATATTGCAACATTATTCTATCTTGGAGATTTAGTTTTTTTATGTCTCTTGGATATACTCTCTGATAGTATGGGACGTCGTGACGGGTTCTTTACTTTATGCACTAGTTGGTTTGACACATATTACTATTGGATTTTATTTCTGTATTTTTTACAAGATATTTTAATAGGTAATTTTCTTGTGTCCTGTATTTATGAGTATTAAATATTCTTTTTCATTTATTGTTCCTGTTATGTAATATTGAGTTAAATTAACTGTTGAAGTTGTTTCATAATTTGTTCTTTTTTATGAGCTTGATGATTCTATTTTTTCATAAGCTATTTTTTTTTGTTGTACTTATCCTATCATTTATTATTTCTAAATCTTCTTCTATGTGTATATCTTTGTAACTATAATCATTGTTATCAATTGTTTTGACGAATTGTTTAAAAGGACTTTCTATGTGTATTTTTTTTAATTTTATTCTTTCCAGTTATTTTATATTTTGTTGTTAATACATATAGATTTTTACATCTTGCTGTAAATATTTTACTTCCCGGGGTTAGTTCTATTCCTAATATTTTTCAATATAATACTAATGATTTATCTATATTTTTATCTGTTATTGGTACTGAATAAGTTGCACTTATTATAAATTTAAATTTTGGTATATTAAATTTCCTTTTATGGCACTAATTAAGCCTTTTTCTATAGGTTTTACTATCCCATCATCTGCTAAATATAGTTCTATTGATATATCTATTTCTTCTCTAAAACATGCTTTTATTAATATCTCTGTTCATCCAAGGTGTACATATTTTATTGGGTCTTTACTTTTTATATCGTTTATTTCTTTATTAATTATTTTTTTTGTTACTAGCGGTATACTAGTCTTACCTCTTGCATATTTACAATCTATTACATGCTCTTTTTGGCTTACTACATAGTATGCCTCTTTTCTTCTACTAAATATATTTTTTATTGTTGGTATTTTAAATATTTTTTCTACACTTAGGTCTAACTCTTTTCCTTTTATTTCTTCAAATATATTACTATCAAATATTACTTTTTGGTCAGTTCCTTTTTCATTTAAATATTCTTCCTTTGTTATTATTTTTATATCTTTTTCAGTCATTTGATTCATCTAATTCACTATCTATTTCATTATCTGTTTCATTTTATGAAATTTCATATATACTATCTTCACTTTCTAATTCGTAATCTATATAATCTATTTGCATATAATCTACATTTCCTATCTTTATTTCTGATATTTTTTTCTTTTTTGGATCTTTAGGCATTTTACAATCTCTAGTTAAATGTCCTAGTTTTTTTCACAATTATAACAAGTACATTCTTTTATAGATTTCTTTTTCCTATATGATTTTTTATGTTTATAATCTTTTACATAATATTTTTTTCTTGGTTTCTTATACTTATATTTTGATTTTTTTGTATTTCTTATATTTCTTATGTCTTTTTATTTTCTTATAATATCTTTCTCCACATCCAAATTGAGGTGTTATTTTATCTTTGCAACATGCTAAATTTTTTATTAATGTTTTTTCCATTTTCATTTCTTCTCTGTATTTTTCACATAAATTTCAATATCATTGTGGTAGAAATTTTATTCTTGCTCCTAGAGTATCTACTATGTTTGATTCATCCCAACTTTTTATTATTTTTAAACTAAATGGTTCAGGTAATTTACTAAAATATAATATTCTCACTTATTTACTTTTTCCTGCATTATATGTTCCTTTATAGTAGTATTCTTTAAATGCGCATGTATATTCATCTATATAGCACATATTACATATTGCAAGTTTTAACATTAAATTCCTATTTGTATCTTTTTCTTTATTTTGTTCTTCTTCTTCTGTTGCCATACTACTAAATTCATTTCTTATTGTCATTTCATATTTTTTCAATATGTCTATAGGTGTTAGTTTAGTTACTATTGTTCTTCTATATCATTCCTTAATACCTTTTTACTATTTTCAGTTAAATTTAAAAAGCATAATTTTGTTGTTCCTATTAGTGTTCTTTCTATATATTCTGGTTCTATTGCATTTATACCATTGTCTAATAATTGTTTTGCTATATATCCTATGCATAATTGTATCGTTTTATCTACATCTATTACACAGTCTATGTCTAAGAAGTTATAATTTTTATTAGTAATTTATTTTGATGTCCATTTGTTATATTCATTTTTTAGATTATATTTTTTAAACTTATCTTTATAATAATATGTAGGTTTTCTTATTTCTGATGTACTAGGTATTATATTTTCATCGTCTTCTTTATCAAGAGTATTTATTTCCATGTTTGTAGTTTCTACTTTTTCTTTATTAATTACTTTTTGTTTTTCATTAATTCCTAATTTTTCTATTTTTGTTAAGATTTTTGTATATATTTCACTATCTTCCAAATCATAATTATCTGTTTCTTCAGCATCTATTGTGTTTATTTCTATTTCATTAGTTTCTAAATTTTTATTTTCTTCTTTTAATTTTTCTTTAAATTGATTTATCTCAATTAATAATTTTTGTTCTTTATCCTTTTCTTCTTTTTCTTTCTATCTTTTTTCAAATATATCTTTTAGCATTTGTAATTCTTTTTCTAATTCAGCAATCCTACTATTTTTAGTTTCCTATAGTTTTCGTATTTCTTTTGTGGCCTGTTGTTTTATTTTATCTATTTCTTTTTTCTTATCTATTTCTTCATTTTCTTTTGCTATTCTTACCATAGCTGTTAATTTATCTTCTAATTTTAATTTTTCTTTTTCTAACATTAAATATAAATGTTCACCTATTTTCTTATATCTTTTTCCTAAATTGGAAAATACTATCCTTATTTTTAATCCTTCATGGTTTTCATATATTTTTTCATCTATTATAAATTCTTCTTTGTTCATTTTATCTACTTGATAGTATGTAGATCATGTTGATATATATATATGTGTGTGTATATATATATTTATATATATATATATATATATATATATATATATATATATATATATATATATATATATATATATATATATATATATATATATATATTCTAGACTATCTATTTGTGATTCTAAATATGATATTTCTTCTTTTTGTGTTTTTATTAATTTTTGACATACTCCTACAATCATGTTATATTGTAGTCTTTCTTTTCTTATTTTTAATTCTCTTCGTTTTCAGATATTTTTTGTTTTAGTTCTTTATATTTTTGAAATTTTGTTATGTTATTCATCTGTACAATATTTATAATATTTTAAAGGATACTTAAATCTAATTTTATCATAATTAGGTGGTATGTATCTCATTCTTCTAGATTTTAAATGAATTATTAATTTTGCCTCATTGCTAGATATTAAGGTAATTAAGTAAGCTAATCTGTAGGGATTTTCTTTTGTTTTACTTATCTTCGTATATTCTGGGTAGTAACTAGTTAAAGTTTCTTTAATTTTTCTAAAAGATTCTATATTTTTACATGGTTTTCTCATTTTTAACAAATAAATATCAACGTAAATAATAATAGCTCATAATTAATAAATATGACTAAATTAAATTTTGTAATTTTTCTCATAATTAACACATATCTACTTGTATGTTTTCTAAATAACATAGGCTCTGACACCAATGTAGGGGGTGCGAATAACTTGGGTACTTTATACTTGTGTTTGCTTGTGATTATACTCGTGCTGCTTTATGATCTCGAATCATTTATTTCTTATGTACGGCAATATTAGCATGCATTGATGCCTTATGTTATATTGTTATTCTGTTACTTAATACTTGTGATGTACGGTGATATTGGAATGTTGATGTCATATGTTATATTGTTATTTCGATATTTAATACTTGTTATGTATAGCAATATCGGTATATGTTGATGCCTCATGTTATATTGTTATTTTGAATTGCGTATTAATTATATATAATGATGATGGAGATGATTCAGGTTCAATTTTGTACCTTGACTTATTAAGATTATCTTGCACTATATCATTCATATATTATGATTTAGCTCAGTCGGTTGATGATGCCTACTGAGTACCCATCGTTTTGGTACTCCAACTACACTTTTATACCTTTTTTGTGCAGATTCGAGTATTAGTTGTCTTTGTCGATCGTGGTTCATGTAGTTATTGAATCCCAGAGATAGAGTAAGCTCTTGGAGTTTAAGTCACATAATTCCCTTCCATCTCTTGTGTTCAGTGTTTAGTATTCTAGACAGATGTATTATCTATTCTAGACTTGGAGTTGTATTAATATTTTAGTTGCTCTTGTACTTGTTCCATAAGGTTTTGGGATTGATATCTTATATGACTGTTTATTTTGCCTAAAATCCTTATGTTTGCTATTGATGTTCCTTAAATTTTGCCTATGTTGGGCTTTTCTTACCAGATTAATTCATTGTGTTAGCTCCGAGTTATGGTATTGTCTTATCTACTGGTAGGAATTAGTAGATGCCATTATGACTCATAAATTGAGTCATGACAAATTGGTATCAGAGCCTAGGTTTCACCATTATTTTTTGTACAAGAGAAAATGCCAAGTGAAGTCTTGTGGATTAGAACCTTGACGCTCGTTTCCAATATTCAGGAGGCTATGTGACATTCTTAGGAGTTTTTCACTTCCTTCACTTTTATCGTGCTAAGAGTCTGAGTTGGTTTGTAGAATATTCTCTTGACTTACTTCTTCAGCATAAGGCTAAGACACGTTCAACTGCTACACAACACGAGGATACTGAGATCGCACCTAGGAAATCCTGCTCCTATTATTTAACGTGGATGACCTAGAGAATGTGAACAGCCTAGAGAAGTGTCCCCAGTTAGAGGCCAGGATAGGTTGACCTTTCTAGACCCTATTCTTGCACCTGAGCGAGAAATTTTTCTACCATAGCCATCAGTTGATCGAGGATCAGTTCAAGCTCTACTAGGGCTCATTTCTTAAATAGTGCTCAGAGATGCATTAGTTCAGTTATTAGGCATTGTTGGTGGTGTGTCGTTAGATGGTGCATAATCTACGGATCAGAGTGTCACTGAGGCAGGGGCATAGCCAATAGTTGTAGCTCCTAGAGTTGAGATTCCTCCTGCAGTGATAGTCGCTCATCCAGTGGTAGCTTAGCCTGTTATATCTTCTAAAGAGAAAAAAATGTTGGATAGATTCTTGAGATTAGCTTTGCTGAGATATTATGGTGCTCCTAGAGAAGATGCACATGAGCTCCTGACTATATTTGAGGATAGGCTTCTTAGTTTGGCTTTTTTGAGACTCATGGGGAGGATTACACCATATTTTAGTTGGAGTTATCTGCTTGTTATTTGTGGAGAGATTTTATGGATTTTAGACCAACTAGATTTTCTCATTTGCCTTAGAATCAATTCTTCGAGGTGATCTAGGAGAAGTATATGCCTTGCAACCTTAGAGATATATTCAGAGATCTGTTTCCTAGATTGGAGTAGGGCTCCACGATAGTTGTTGATTATAGATAGTTCACTACTTTGTTATAGAAGTTGAGGCTTTCCATTCGCATGTATTCTCAGTATAGATATCCTCGGTATTCATCCTTGCATCCTCAGAGTCAGCCGAGTCAACCTATTTTTGCAACTCTTTAGGTTACTGACAGAGGTCGATTTAGTGCTAGTAATTTCTTATGTCTCTGGTAAAGTTTCTTCGGAAGGAAGTGCTCGTTTAATTAACTTCAATATGCTATCAAATGCTTTATCACTCAACCCATACAGATTTTGGAACAATTCTACAATCATTGATAATTTGGAGAATGTCTCGCAACCAGGATAAAGTTGTTGTGCAGCATCCTCCACTAATTTGAAAATTTTGGAAGTAGGTTCTGAAGCATCACCTTGTTTAAACTTAACCCCACTAGAATCATCCGTGAATTCACGACCAGCAGCATCATAAATCATTTCAAACATATCATCACATTGCTCTTTTCTTTTCTTTTGAGATGGATCACCTTGCTCTATTTCTTTCGTTTGAGACAGATCACCCTGCTCTTTTCCTTCTGGTTAATGGTTTGCTTTTTAGCTGCAGATTCTCCATGATGAAGCCAACGTGTGTAGTTTTTGACTATCCCGCTAATTATTTAATCTTCCCTGACATCAGCTCTAGACCCATTTAAAACATTATTGCATAGCGTACAAGGACAAGGAATTTCACCATCGACTTCTGAGTGCTTAAAAGCAAATTGAAGAAAATTATCAACTCCTTTTATATAAACATCGCTCGATGTGTCAGTACAACGCATCCAAGACTTATCCATTTTCAAATTTCCTACAAAGAAAAAGTAGAGAAAGACACTGTTAGCATGAACAAGAATGGATCAATCTATCTATCGTACAAACAACATGGTTTATTCAGTCTATCTATCGTACAAACCATGTCATCTATCAATATATCTATCATACAAACAATATGGTTTATTCAATGAGAAGTTCTGAGCTGACAATTCAACCAATTATCTATGCAAATAAGGGTTATCATGGGTGTTCCAAAAATTTATGCAGGGGAAAGCAACCTCTAAATCTCTAAGAAAAGAATTTCGTATCCTTCAGGTGCTCTTGTTTTCCATTTTCTTTTCTCCTACAATAATAGCAGTGTACCCAGTATAATCCCAACAGGTGGGGTCCAGTGTTTTCGAAAGAAAGCCATGAGTATGGGCATCCTGGAATTTAAGATATGCAACTCAGAAATGTTGTGGTAACAAAAAAAGACAATCGGCCCTAGCTAGAATCTAATTGTTCAATCATAGATAAGAGTTTCAGTTGCCAGAAACTTAGAAGAGAAATTATTCACTAAGGTTTGCTACACAATTTGCTTGAACTTTGAAAAACTCAAAGCAAACTAGGAGTAATTTCAAACTGTTGTATATTTTTGTACTAGTAAAATTGGCATTCAACTCTAACTATAATACTAATCTTACTGAGTTTTACAATTACTGATTTGTATGTGTTTGGGAAAAAACACGAGAAAATAGGGGGATGTTACGCCTCTAATTTTGTCAATTAGGCATTCAAACTTAGCTAGTGACAACACAAGATAGACAAAGGAATTGGCCACTTAGATTTCATGCGAAACACCCTAATGGTTAACCTGTCAAAGGTACAAATCAATATCTACAAAGTGTTATGACAGTACCAATAAGGACATAGAATAGGCCTCTCCCTCCCGTCTTAAGGGCATCCGGTGCACTAAGTTTCCATTGTGGATGGGGTTTGGGGAAAGGTTGGACCACAAGGTTTTATTGTATGTGGCCTTATCGATATCCTTTGAATAAATCGTATAGAGAGCTAAATTAAATACTATGGATTTAACCTCTGAAGGAACTAATACAAGTAAAGAAGTATAATATATCTCAAGAAGGAAATGGACCATGGAAGACTAAGGACCGTTTGCCCATAAAAGGGGCTACATTGTATTAGTAGCTTGGTTTTTCCCCACCAGTTCAATAAGAGTACATTGAATTGACTGAAGTTTACTGTTGCGCCAGGTGAATTGGCAACACAAGATCATACTCTGCGTTGTTAAGGTTTAAAATGATATCAACATCCATACAATCGCCTTTCCAAGTGGATACAAGGGCTAATTTGTTAGAAATATTTGTGTATATAAATCTGTGTAAAAGAAAATATACAGTGAATAAGTCTAGAATTGTTTGTTGCAACTCCCAGGAAACAAAGTCGGATATGATCATAAAATGAAGGGTCTGTATCGTACTAGTATAGCCATCAGATTCTTTGAAATATGGTCTTTAATCAAATGAAATGGTGATTCTAAAATCGACTAATTTTAACTAAGTTTCCACTGTGAACGGGGTTTGGTGAAAGGTTGGACCACCAGGTTTTATTGTATGTAGCCTTATCGATATCCTTTGAATAAATCATACCCGGAGAGAGAGAGCTAAATCAAATACTATGGAACGTTTAAAGGGGAATGCCGAGTGTACGCTCTATCTTCTCTAATGGGAACTACTAAAGGAGAAAATAATTGGTGATTCAAATGAATTGGTGATTCTAAAATCAACTAATTTAAACGCTAGAATGTCGGAGATGTCATCCTCTACCTAAGGATAATACGAACTAAATTAAAATCATGAAGCAACCTCAACCCTGAGATTCATGAAGATCAAAAGAAAATTGCTACCTCAACCCTGAGATTCATGAAGCAACTCCGCCACCGCTCCAAACGACGAAGCAATAACTCTTTTAGGAGGTCTCCATCAACCTCAAAATCGACCACACCACCAAAGTCAGGTTTTAAAATTTAACAACAATTCAGGTAAAAATGTATATTGCTAAAAGTAACATCTCTTATCAAACTCTTCCCTAAATAACTCACTAATCAAGCTAAAATTTGATGTTATGTGACGTTACCGTACTGTAATTGAGAACGAGGAAAAAAAATAACTCACTAATCAAGCTCAAACTTGATGCCCCTTTTACTTAATGTGAGGAAATAAAATTACCTGTTGTGTTAAACCTTGAGCTTTGAGAATGATCGATGTTAAACCTTGAGCTTTGAGAGATAATGTACACTGATTTGGGGATTTTTGGATATCAAAGAGGGGAATAAGGTCTCATATGATGATGCAGAGTAATTGATACTAATTTACTATTTTTTTTTTTTAATCAAAACAAAGTGGGTGTGCTTATGGGATTGTACGTTTAGCAGTATTTGTTTACCTTATTTTTCCTTTTAATTTGTTATATATTTAAATAATACATAAAAAGTATTATAAATTACAATAATTAACAATCTAAAATATTTTAGTGACATAAAAATTTTGATTCGAATATGATTTGATTTTTGAAATTTTATCAATATCACATAAAGAAACAGAACAAGTAATATATATTATTTGAAAATGACGTAAAAATTATAATAGTTTTAAATAATTAATACATTATTTATGGCACACATTTATGTGTGTACGACTTTCTTCTTTCACTTTACTTGTCCATTCTTTTAAAATAGATTTTCACTTTTGCTTGTATTTTTACTTTTTATTTTTATTTTTAACTAAATAAAAATATAAAATTATTTTTTTGATCACATTTTACTCTTAGCATAAATTATTTATTTCGCAAATTATTTTTTAAGACCTAATTCTAAACATCAATTGATATAGGTAATGGTAAAATACTCATAGCAAATATTATTTTTAATTGACGTGAAAAGTTCAAAGTAGTCAAGTAAAAGTGAACGATCAAAGTAATACACATAGTATTCTTTTATTCAAATTTTATATCTACCAAATTAATTTAATAATTTATTGACGGGGAAAAATGATAATTAGGATAATAATTTATTAGTAATTTAACTATGTATTTAAAAATCGTGAGCAGAGGTAAAATGTTTAAACTGATACCAGGAGAAACATAAGTTTTTATCCTCATTTTGTGTTGGAAATTTTTATTCAATTTGGACCTCTTCTATGAAACAATGCATTTATCGAGGTTGCTTAATTAAAGAGGTTAAGCGTTCTATCAATTCAATTTTTCAATAATATCTGAATCTTTAACTTTCAAATATTATTTAATAAATAAGAGTTATGCCTAATGAATTTTGATTAATTACTTATATCAAATTCAAATAAAATTAACCTCACTTATCCAAGCTCAAATCCCATCTTGATCAAGTGCTTTGAGAATTATTTTTTGATCAAGTTATTGAATATTTTGAATAAATTTCTAAATTCGAAACTCTCTGTTATCCAATAAAAAACTAAAATTTCTAATAATAAACCAAAATTCCAACACAATTAGTTACAAAGACTTTTTGACAAGTATTTACTGCAACAGGTCGTGTATATTTTGGTGTAATAATAGGAGCTCATCATTCAATTCGATTTAGTTTTGCAAACACAATCAATTCAATTTTACAATATCTTAATTTTTAACTTTTCAAATATTATTTAAATAAATAGGAGTTATTTATAATTAATTTTGGTTAATAAATTATATCGAATTCAAATAAAATTAACTTTACTAATCCACGCTCAAACTTTATTATAATGAAGTGCTTTGAGAATTGTTATCCGATTCAAACTTATTCAGTCAAAATAATATATTTTGGTGTAACAATAGACGCTCATTATTAAATTTGGTTCAGTTTTACATACACATGTTGGGAAACTAATTGTTTCCCAACAGAAAATTAGTGAAAATGTTTTCCATGATACTGTCAACAATTAGTAAACAAAAATATCTTCATTATATCCTTCCACTGGTGCTCATCTTATAAAGGATTGTTAAGTCTTTTTTTATTATTATTAGTAGTAGCTATGAAGTTTTTGAGATGATCTAGAATCATCTGTGAACCATATGTCTTCTTCTATTTTTTGTTCTGCATCCTCGGATTTTTTTTTTTATTTTCCATCAACGTAAGTATATGAGTAAGTTATTGTTCTTAAGTTGTATGCATTTTTTTTTAGTTCTTATAATATTAGTTATTTAATGTTTACAACATATTTATACTAATGACGGAGTTTATATTTTTACAACTTATTAATATTCGTTTACAATCAAATATGGGTAGGAATGGTCTTCGAAAAAAAACTAGTGGCTTGACTCGTAATGATGATGTGGAGCTTTTCAAGAGTTCTAAATCAATGTTGATCAAAGATTGATACAAGAATGACAACGGAAGGCACAAAACACACTCCAAATCAGTCAACAATCTTAAGAATTCGAGAACCAAGATGGAGATCACTCTCGGATTCGCTATCAACAAGAAGAATACAAAATACAATGTGTATTTTAACACCAAAACAGCAACAAGAACAAGATTAACACAAGATGATAAAAAAGAAAAAACAAGATTCGGATTTAACAATAGCAACAAGAACACAAGATTACAACACAAACAACAAACAAGATTACAAGAAGGTAAAAGGATAGATAGATAGACCACATGAAGGTATAATCTTAAGAATCCAAGAATGGACAATCTTGGATCCTTAACACTACACATAACAATAAACCTATATCTTACAAAGACACAAGATTAGAATCCACCTCCCAAGCATCAATGTTTCCAAGCAAACAACAACAAAAGAGAATCCACCCTATTGTTGTATCCCAGTTTCGGTTTTGCCTCCAAAGAGAAGAGAGGACTTGTCTTTTCCAATGTCCTAAGACTTATAACATCATCAATAAACTAAGTCTAAAAGCCCTACAATGTTCTATTTATACTAGGTTACAAATAAAATACAAAAAGACCAAAAGGCCCCTTAGAGACTTAGGTGCCCATCAAGTGTAATATGTTGGCTGATTTTTAGTAGACTTAGGTTCCCTTTTGCACTTCAATTGCACACACCAAGTCTCGGACCTAAAATGCACTCCCATAAGTCCATATCCATGATTATTCCCGTATCATCCTCTCCATCTTGAGAGGAATTTTCCCACAAATTCACGGCTTCACCTCGTTCAATCGGCCACTTTAAAATAAACCACTCAAAACAACCCGCAAAACATTAACACAAGTCTTGGCCAACATCTTCATTTTGAATCTCGGTTTCCTCTCCATCTTGAGCCTTGTCTTTAATCTGATCCGAAACAAGTCTCCTACCATCATACAAGCATCTTCGTAGACTCCATATCCATCATGTTCCTTTCTACCATTCTCCTCTATATGGATATGTCGTCTTTGGTGAAGTAGAGTTTCGGTTGAGAGGATTGATTTGGTAAAGTAGAGCTTCGGTTGTGGATCTTGGATGGGAGAGATTTGGCTTCCAAGTCCTTTTTGTTGAACTTGATCGAATGGAGGAGGGATCGACCTATGTAGGTCTCGGGTTAGAGGACATTTGGTGGCTTGGCTTATGTCTATGTCATTTGGTAGTGGTCTTGGAGGATTGATTGCTTGAGGTAAAGCTTCGGAAGTAGAATCATGAGAATTCTTTCAACTCTCCACTCGATCCAACCTCTCAAGTATAGTGGACATATCCGAGCCCAATTTGTCAAGACCCGCATTCGCCTTAGCTATTTCTCGGGTAATAGCATCAAGGTGGGCCAAAATGGTATCCATTGTGGCAAAGATTTACCTACAAAATAGAAAACACGTTAGTTATACAAAACATCCTCACTCTCTCTTTCATTTCGTGTCTCTCGAATCCCTCACACTCAATCTCACAAGTATTGAAAGCTTGTTTGTACTCCGAGAGGTGTTGAGAGGTGAATCCAACATTGCAAACGACTCCAAAGAGTAAGAAAAAAAAACATAAGGACGTTACAATGACTCAAAGGATTCAGACACACAAAGGAAAGTTAACACGAAGAACGGTTTTAAAACTAACTTACAATCTAGTACTATCTCGTACGTTAGTAATGAAATCAACAAACGAAACTAAGAGACAACATAATGAGACTAAAAGATCAAAATTTGAGCTTAAAATTTTATCGTGTGAACAGTAAAACGTGATGTGGCAGCCATGTATTGGTTTAGTTTTATCAAGTTGTTAATTTCAAAAGTTCAAGTCTCGGTCAATTTTCAATTTGGGACCTTTGGTGGAACTTGTTCAATGAAGGAAAATACAAACTAATCTTTGGAGCTTCTTTTCAATTCAAAATTCAAGACTCAAATGTCTTTGACTAGACTTGTACTACCCTTAAAACATGGATTCTTGAATCATGGAAAGTTGTTGGAAAGTGGTTGAGATGTGATTGACTAGTTGATGAGTGATGGTAAGTCTTTCAAGACTAACAAAGCTTTACCTTTTTCCCTTCACCTTTATAGATCTAAGGTTCAATTTATTTAAAAAGTTATGAAGGTTGAGAAGAACTCCATGAACAACATCAACAATCACCAAGAATAACCAACAACAATCTCCAAGAACACCAACAATTTTCACACGGCCAACTTTCAATTTTCACAATACAATATCTTCAACACTTGGCCAAGACAACTATAACTTCAACAAGATGGTTCTTAGGCCACCAATGAGCAAAAATACCACGTGGCCAAGCTTAAAACAACAACAAAATGAATACCACAAGGCCAAAACAGTCCACCACAATAATGTTTCAACAATAATTCGGCCAAGTCTTATGTTCACAACAACAACATCAATTTTTAAAAATCAAATCTAGATATAGACTCAACGTGTTAGTGAGGAACAAAACTAACACTTAGAGATAACAAATACAAGTAAAAACCTCGGCCAATACACAACAAGAACACACTTTTCGGCCAAGAACACAACACGGACAGATTGTTATTTTTTCTAAAATTTTCAGTTTTGAACACTTTTTTTTTATTTTTCCACTAACAAGCCCAAGATTGATCTTGTGGGAACAAGATCAAGCTATGTTTTGATACCAAATGGTACAAGAATGACAACAGAAGGCAAAAAATATACTCCAAATTAGTCCACAATCTTAAGGATCCAAGGACCAAGATGGAGATCACTCTCGGATTCTCTATCAACAAGAAGAATACAAGATACAATGTGTATTTTAACACCAAAACAGCAACAAGAACAAGAACAAGATTAACACAAGATGATAAAAAAGAAGACACAAGATTCGGATTTAACAATAACAACAAGAACACAAGATTACAACACAAACAATAAACAAGATTACAAAAAGGTAAAAGGATAGATAGATAGACCACATGAAGGTATAATCTAATCTTAAGAACCCAAGAATGGACAATATTGGACCCTCAATACTACACACAATAATAAACCTATCTGTTACAAAGACACAAGATCGAAATCCACCTTCCAAGCATCAATGTTTCCAAGCAAACAACAACAAAAGAGAATCCACCCTATAGTTGTATCCTAGTTTCGGTTTTGCCTCCAAAGAGAAGAGAGGACTTGTGTTTTCCAATGTCTTAAGACTTACAACATCATCAATAAACTAAGTCTAAAAGCCTTACAATGTTCTATTTATACTAGGTTACAAATAAAATACAAAAAGACCAAAAAGCCCCTTAGAGACTTAGGTGCCCATCAAGTATAATATGTTGGCTGATTTTTAGTGGACTTAGGTTTCCTTTTGAACTTCAATTGCACACACCAAGTCTCAGACCCAAAATGTACTCCCATAATTCCATATCCGTGATTATTCCCGCATCAAAGAAAATATCCCCACATAACATGTAGAGGAACTTATTTATCAGGGTAATACAACTCTCTGGAATATTGACTTTGTTATTAATATTTTTAATAAAATAAATTTGTATATTTGTATTGTGATATGTAGCTAACTCATGTTTGATAATTTCGTAGGAAACTTGGACACATCAAATGAGATAGAAATTAACTATTATTATGATGGTTATTTTGTATTTCTCCCTCTAGAAAGTATGTAAGCGAGCATTTGCTAAAAACAAGTATGGATATTGATTTTGTGAGTTACTTTGACATATTGGATGATTTTAAAAAACAGTATAAATTCGATATTATGAAGGGAGATAATTTTTTCTATTTGAGAGGTGATACGACTATGAGTGATTATAATAGGTTAGTGGAATGCTGTGATGATTTCGATGTTAGGGACATGATTGTTAGTTATAGAATGCATAAGAGGAAGTCTATCGAAATCTATACATTACCAAAGGATTGTGATATTACTATAAGTGCTTCTTTTGAAGAAAGTATTCCTAGGAATGATGCGTCAGCAGAGGTTGTGGTTATGGAAGAATATGAATCACCAAACTCAACAGGTATTCATTGTTATTATTGATTTTTTAAAATTTTTGTAGATATTTTTATTTGATGTTATTTATTTAACCTTAAAGTCGTGAAAAGAAAAACTAGGGGGCCTACACGATGCGTAAAAATAATCAACCTCCAAGAAGGACAAAAGTTGTCTGCAGAATTTGATGAAAATAATCAAGCCATTGGTAAGAATGCAACTGAATTTACTTGGTTTTTGGGACAAACAATTAGAAGTCGAAGTTGTCCTTTAAAAGTTAAAAGTTAGAAAGAGATTGAGCAAAGACAAGATTGACCACATGTGGGACATTATCTTGGTAAGAAAAAAATAATAAAATTTTAATTTTTTATGATTGAAAACTATTATAATATATGATTATGAATTCTAATTATATATTTTCTATAGGAAAAGTTTCATTTTGATGTCTCAGAGAAAAGAAAAGATGCAATCATTAGTCATATGAGTGAGCTCTATAGATATTATAGGTACAGAATGAAAGCTAATAATTTTGATTCAAAAACATATTATCAACTTCGTTTATGGAACAAGCCTAGATTTTTTAGCACCGATGAATGAAATATACTTGGTCAACCTTTGGAGTGGTGGTGATTTCAGGTAATATTGATTTATTATCTTTAAATTATTATTTATTATAGAGACATTTTATCTTCTTTTTTTCTATTATAGAAACAAATGTTAATTATTATTTTTTAACATTTGTTCAGAAGAAAAGTATGCAGAACAGAACAAAACAAATAGGTCGAAACATTCCTTGCCTCCATGTATTGGAACCAAAAGGTATGCAAGACTTAGACATGAAATGGTATATATTATAGTATTTAAATTTAAGTTAGAAGAATTATATTAGATTATGTAAAGTCAATTAATAATAATGATTATTATTTTCGTAGGTGAAAGATGGAAAAGCTCCTTCGCGTGTTGAAGTTTTCATAGAATCTCGCAAGAGAAAGAAGGGAAAGCAAGTAGATGCTTTTCAACAGGATGCCATTGTAATTTCATTGTGTTAACTTTTCTCTGTTTGTTTAATTATTATATAGTTTCATATATTTGTAATCGATTTTTTTCATCGTAGGATCAATTTGGCCAATTAAAAGAGTAACAACAAAAAGGAGAAATTACTTTGAATGATGATGATATCTTTGCAAAAGTACTTGGGACAGAAAAATGGATATCTTCGAGCATATGGCCCTGAAAAAAATATTACTGAATACTTCGGTGGAAGATCAACAAAGGTACAACTCATAAAGCAAGTAGAAACAACAAGAAAAGAATCAAACGAGCGTGTGGAAGAAGTTAAAAGGGAAGCTGATAAAAAAATGAAGAAATTAAGAAAAAAAAAAAGATTACAAGTTAGCAAAGTTGAGCAAAAGATGGGAAGAAAAATTTCAAATGATGGTAGCAGTGCAAGGTCGACAATCAAATGATGCAAATCTAACTGTAAGTACTTATTTATATTACTTGTCTAGTAAATATGTAATTTCTTGAAGAAAATATTCACATTAATAGTTAAGTTTAACATTTAAATAATTATTATATTTTATGATTTTCTTATTTGATTGTTTTAATTGTTATTACAGCTTGCGAAAGAGTGACGAAAGAATCAAGATGGACAAAGACTTGAACAACTATTTTCTTTTGTAAAAGCATATTGATATGTTTGAGTTAAATAATGTTTTATTGTTTTAAATAATTTCGTTGCACGTTTGTTAACTCTTTTCTCTAATATATTGCATTATTACATAATTTAAAATATTCTATTATAATTTTTATAATTTTTTTATGTCGTTCATCAAATACATTTATGAATTACTAGCTATAATTTTTAAATTTGTAGCAAAATATACATAGTTACCACAAAAATAATAATAATTTTTCATAGAAAATGAAGAAATTTTTTTGCTACAATTTATATCCCGTGACAAAAAAATACGTAACTTCAGCTATGATATTTTAAGTTCGTAGCTAGACATTACTCCTTGCAACTGCCACATATCAAGAACATAGCTAAAAAATTTAACTTTTCATAACAAATATAGATTTTTTTCGCTATAGTGCTTTGTAGTTCATGGCAATAGGTATGGATTCTTAGCTACAATATGCAATTATTTGTAGCAATTAGTTAATTCATGTATAAATAACACAATAGTTAATATATAAAAATGACCTTAAACTTGACACCAAATTATAACTTTGACCTTAAACTTTGAGAGTGCACAAATATGACCTTTAACTATTCAAAACTGCACAAATATGACCTCCAATCCGACGTGGCAAAACGCGTGTTCAACACGCAAAACTGGGCGCGTCCAGCTTAAAATCTAAGGGCATAATACATAAATATGACCTTAAACTTTGATAGTGCACAAATATGACCTTTAACTATTCAAAACTGCACAAATATGACCTTTAAATGACTCTTCACTATTATTTTTTTACTATTTTCGGCTCAAAGATGAAAATGACATCTAATTTCTTTTGTCATTGTAGAAAAAGAGCAATATTGAAGATTTATTAATTAGACGGGTCAGCCTCATCTGAAAAAATCGAGCGGGTATGTATATATATTATAAAGCAGAGGACGAATTTAAGTTGTATTATATATCTAAATATTATTTATTTAAATATTAAATTAAAGATGAAACTATACTAATAATAATAAAATTGTAGTTTTAATAAAATGTTATTAAATTAATGTTATTAAGGATAGTTGTAGCAGTAGTATATTAAAGTAACGTTATCAAATTAACGTAATTAAAATGTTATTAAATTAACGTTATTAAAACGTTATTAAATTAACGAGGGGCAGACCTACGTGGTTGCCATGGGGTTCACCCGAACCCCCTCGGTAAAAAAATTACATTGTATATATAAGATAGAAAATGTATATTTATGTACGTATATTAATGTTGAACCACACGAAACAAGGCACTTAGATAGCCCAGTGGTGTTATTTGCTCTTCTTGGGCGCTTCTTCAGCCTACTATGCGGGATCAATCCCTGCTAGTGGCTGTTTTTTTTTAAATTAAAAAAAATTTAGGTGCTGCTGCTATAGAAATAAATAAAATAATAATAATAATAATAATAATAATTTAAAATTAAAAAAATGCTAGGTGCTGCTATAGAAATAAATAAAATAATAATAATAACAACAACAACAACAACAACAATAATAATAATAATAATAATAATAATAAAAAGAAAAAACAACAACGTCGTTTTAACATAAAAAATAAAACTTTGACAGTGCACAAATATGACCTTTAACTATTCAAAACTGCACAAATATGACCTCTCTCCAAGTCATCCCTTTTAACGACGTGGCACCGTGTGATTGGATTACCTTTCCACGTAGGCGCGAGTGAGACTCACGCATGGGGTTGCAAAATCGGAGGTCATATTTGTTCAGGTTTTGAATAGTTAAAGGTCCTATCCGTGCACTATCAAAGTTTAAGGTCAAAGTTATAATTTGGTGTCAAGTTTAGGGTCATTTTTATGTATTAACTCATAATATAAATACCAACCCTTTTGAAGTAATTACACTTTCTCCCACTTTTTTAATTACTTTACTCTCTCTCCCTATTAATATACATAACATAGCTGACATATATATAACATTCTGTATATGTTAGGATTTTTGTAATATGTTTAGGGAGTTGAGATTTTTTGTAATATTGAAAACATAAGTTGTGTATTTATCTAATTTTTAGTTAATTCATAGCTACAAATTTTTTTTACTCTGTGACTAAATATGAGTACTATTGCCACCAAATTAAACAATAAAAATAGCCATAAAATTTAAATTTACATGATAAATAACTTAATTTTTTTGCTATAATTTAATGTCTCATGGCTACAATATGAAGATAGCTACACATTTGATTTGTCGTGACAAAAAAATAAAAACACTTGCTACAAATATAATTTTGTGACAGAATATTTGTACCATCATAGCTACAACACAATTTTTTTGTAGCAATAAGTATAAATTCTTAGTCACGGATCATGTAAAGTTTGCAGCTAACTTTTAGCTACGCTACATCTTGTTGCGCAAGCTACGAAAATTTATAAAATTTCATAGCCACGAAAATTAATCTGACAAAGCTAATTTCTTATTTTTGCTACAATTACTAACAATCGTAGTAATAGTTGCTTAAATAGCTACAACTTTACTGCTACGGTAAAATTTGATAGCTGATCATAAATTTTTGTCACGCGATAAAAATTATTATAGCAATAGTGACCTTTTAGCCATAATAACTATTTGAAACAAGATATTATAGCTAAATATATATGTTTTTGCTTCAAATTATAAAAATTGTGGCAAAAGTTAAATGATATAGCCACGTCTTTATTGCTATAGAAAAAAATACAACTAATTATTAATTTTTTCCACGAGTTATAACTTAGTAGTAATAATAACGTTTTAGCCACAGTAAATTAGTTAAAATATAATTTTGAGGCCATTTTTTTTTCTTGCTTCATGTTAGTAAAGATTGTTGCAATAGTTAAATGATATAGCCATAGAATTTAAATATAACTTCACAGTCTCACCGAAGCTCAAAGAAATATTATATTTATCAATCTAATATGATTAGAGGTGTTAATCATTCAATTTAATTCAATTTTACATTTTATAAATCCTAAATATAATTTAAATAAATACTTAATTATATTTCTTTCAATTAACTAATCATGTCAAATTTGCTAAACTTCAATAAATTTCATTCAAACTTCTTCATGACTAACTGTTTTCATAATTATTATTTGTATCGAATATATCTATCAATTCAGTATAATTAGAGGTGTTTATTATTCTACCGATCGTTTCAAATTCAATTTTATAAGATTCAATTTGTAAGTTTCAAATATAATTAAAATAAAAAGGTGATATATCATATAGAGAGAGAAAAAGCCGGTAATCTTCAACCATAGACAATTTATATAACAATTTATAATTTCAAACTTATCAACTAACTTCTTAAACTTATACGACGTTGTATTTTATCTTGTTGCAATATGTTGTTTTTGAATGTTAATTGTACTTTTTAAAATATGTACAACTATTTTTGTCATTGAAACTATAAAGTTATTTTTGTATATTTAATACTTTATTACTTTAAAGTTAGCACTTTTTTTTTGTTCTTCATCCGGTGTTCGGTGCCCGTATTGGAGCCCCGACTAATTCGGATCGCGCGTTGCAGGGCCCATTAAGGTGACAGCTCTCCCAACAGAGTTTTCTCCATACCTAGGGTTGAACCTTCGATCTCTGGTTAAGGATGGAGCAGCCCTACCCACTGCACGACAACCCATGTTGATAAATTAGCATTTATTTTTCTTATATGTAATCACTTATTTCCTCCAAAAGTATTCATAAATAACTTTACTAATTGTTGAGGTAGTATGTGTACTAATATTTATATTCGTGGGATATACAGAAATTATTAAATAACATAACAATTAAATATTTTATAACTTATTTAACAAAATAAATTGTATGTTTATTTTGTTTTATTCAATAAAAGTTAATTCAAATTATAATCTCTACATTATTTATCTAATTTCTACACATGATATCTAAATGAGTTTTCTAATTTAATTTTTAACCTTTAATTAATAATTATCACACTTTATTCAAAGATGCAATACAAATTTTTCTAGATTTTTTTTTAAAATAATACCTTGGTGAAAATAATTAATGTGAATACTCTAATAAAGATAGAGATACTAACAATTTTAACATTTTTTTTTTGAATTTTCTATTATAAACATTTTCTTTTGAATATTTTTCTTTAAAACTTGATATATTAAGTCATACAATTCAAATATTTTTTATATTTTTAATTCAAACAAAAAATATCAAAATTTAAAATTCATATTTCTATTTAAATTCAAATTAAGATAATCGAACGCTGTAGAAGTATGAAAACCCCCCTCCCCCTCCCCCTCCCCCCCCTCCGACCCCGATAAGACACTTTAATTTGGATTTAAATTTTACGTTGTTGATATAAAAAATCTGAATTAACATTTTCTTTTATAATTTTAATCGTAAAATAATTTTCAATCGTAAGATTTTATGGTGATGATATTGTCATCACAATATTGTTTCTTTTATTTTACTCCATATAAATAGGTTAATAGCCTTATTTTATTTTTAAAATTTTCATAAAAAAAAAATTGGATATTGAAGTCATATAATTCATTTAACATTTATATAAGTTTGATATTTTCACTTCAAAAATGTTAGTTAAAATTCATATGTATTTTAGATTTAAATTGAAGTAATCGAATATTGTGGAAGTATAATTTCACCAATAGAAATTAGGACACTTTAATATAAATTTAAATTCACATTATAGATATTAATAAACTAAATTGACATTTAATATTTTGAAATTCATACCTTAATATGATTTTCAAACTTAAATTATATGGTAATTGACACTTATCATTAAAATATTATTTCGTTTCTCCTACTATTTATAGATAGATTATATAGATTTTGTAATATTAAAAATATTTATTTGAAATTTCGATCTATATAAGTCATTTTAAATTCACATTTTTTTAAACAATTCAATTTCAATTAAAAAATAATAATTTGAACTTAAGAATAATCAAAAATTCAATTATACACTATAAATTAATATATTTTTTAAATATGAAGTATATAACTAAACTAATAACAATATTATAGGGACAAAAAAAAGTTGAAAAGTAATATATTTAATATTTATTTCATATAAATACTTGACTTTTCTCATTAACTTAAAGTAAAGTATACATAATTTTATTATGTATTTTATTACTATTTTCATTTAATTTGATAATTTCGTTCTTTATATTTTTGTATTAAATAATACTATAGACATTTGTTTATAGAAAAAAGTAACTTCATAATAATACTTAAAAAAATTAAAACACACACACTGAGATTAATTGATCAAAACAAAAACTTTTGCTAACCTAAACCCTCCACCACTGCCTCACCCTTTTTCCATATTTCCCCCAAAACTTAAAAATTGCCAAAAATTAAAAGTTTCCCTCCCAAATTTTTAAAACCCAATAAATTAACCTAATCTCTCTTTTAATTAACAAACCTAATCTCTCTTTCTTCTTTTCCATTCCTTCTATGTTTCCCACGCCCCTTTCACCCCTCACCCTTTCATATTTTTATTTTTTAAATTTAATTCAAATTATTTTATATGTTATGTTTGTCTAATTATTTTATTTTTTTTGGTAGGTTTCAAACAAGAAATTCTTCAAGTAAAATTTTACTATATGGATATTGCATTAAATTGTTTATATTTTTTTTTAATGTAAAGGTGATTTTCGTGTGGGTATTAGAGTTGATACTAAAATTTGAGATTTATATTTACAGATTTTGAAGAAGCTTATAGATTT
Organism: Capsicum baccatum var. pendulum; assembly: GCA_030864225.1. NCBI lineage: Eukaryota > Viridiplantae > Streptophyta > Magnoliopsida > Solanales > Solanaceae > Capsicum > Capsicum baccatum. The sequence goes on along the minus strand of CM061554.1, from coordinate 210,380,804 downwards.
GTTTACTTATTTGGCTGTTTTATAGTTTTTTGCTTGTTTTTTATTAGTTAATTTTTTGTAAAAATTATCTAAGATATATTTTTTTCCTTGAATTTTATGTATACACACAGTTGAATGTAATGGTACTTATTTTCTTGGTGTTAAAATACTTTATCATTATCAAAAAGTATAGTAGTGAAATAAAAGCAAATAAATGACAAATTATGACGGATGTTGATCAAACTAAGGTGCCATTGAAGACCGTAGAAGTAGAGACAATGTAGCATGGACTCAAGCAAGATGGTATTTAAAAAAAATGTAAAATGTAATTATAGGTAACTTTTGAGACTAACAAAGCTTGTAGAAGATTCTTTAAATTATAATCATACAATTGTTGAATCTATTTTGAATTTTTCTTTTAGTCTTAATTATGTTATAGAGATTTTTGTGGTTAATAATGCTTAAGTATTCTTTAATGAATATTTGTAATTATGGATAAATCTAAATATAATTATCAAAAATTGATTAATATTCACTTTCCATTTCTAATTCAAATGAGCTATAACCTATGCATTTTGTAGCAAAAAGAATATATTCTTAGCCACGTCACAAAAATATTTGTGGCAAATACTTCAATGTATAGCTAAATATTTTTTATTTGGTAGCTAAATACAAGTATTGTTAACACGAGATTGAAATACGAAATAGCCATAAATTTTAAATTATCATAGCAAATAAATTAAATCCTTTGCCACAATAGAAGACATTGTGGCTATAATATAAAAATTACTACAAGTGTTATTTGTCATGGCAAAAAAATAATATTATTTGTCACAAGTATATATTTCATAGCAAGATTTTTTTTATCACCACAGCTACAACATAATATTTTTTTGTAGCTGTAAGTATTAGCAGTTAGTCGCAAACTATGTAAAGTCCATAGCTAACTTTAGTTACGCCACTTCTTGCTATGAATGGTACGAAAAAAAATTAGTGTCTAAAGTGTTTAGCCATGAAACTTTTCACATTTAACTATGATGTATTCTAAAGCTATATATGCATTTTGTTGTAGTATGGTTTTAGTGGGAGCCATAGTAGTTCTCAATTCAGAGGTAGCAATTCTCATGGTAGATATCATCTGCGTCCATCCTATCAACCTTAGAGTCATCCAGTCAATCGATCCAGGCAACTCTTTAGGTTACTGACGGAGGTCAATCTAGTGCTAGTAATCGCCCTGGTCAGAACGGTGGTCAATCTTTGAAGGGTTCATCTTCTAGTTATTCTAATCGTGGTGGTCACTCCAGGTCAGCCAGATCATCTGCTTTTGGTACGATCCATGGTACATGTTATAGTTGTAGAGCTCGTGGTCACTATTCGCGAGAGTGCCCTAGTTGTGAGACGATTATTGCTTTAGCTCAAAGTGTTCCCCCTATTAGAGTAGTTCATCCCTCAACTAGAGGTGGTTCTCAAGGTCTTAAGGGTGATTTTTAGGGTACTCGAGGAGGTTATCAGGTAGGCAGAGGTCCATTAAGAGCCCAGTTAGATGGGGGGTATGGTCAGTTGTATGCAGTACCGACTAGGCTAGAGACTGAATCTTTGGGTGTTTTTGTCACAGGTACAATTTTGGTGTGCCGTCAGTCGGCCCATACTTTATTTGATCTGGGATCCACTTATTTTTATGTATCTGTTTATTATGCTTCATGGTTATAGTTATCTTGAGATTTAAAATATATTTCATGACGTGTATCTACTCTTATGGTTTTTTTAGTAGTGGATCGAGTTTTCAGATCATGTGTTATGACTGTTAGAGATGTTGATACTCATGCTGATCTTATTATTCTAGATATGGTGGATTTTGATGGGCATGGACTGGTTATCCCACTATTATGCCGCCATGGATTATTTTGCCAAGGCCGTTACCTTAGCCATGCCCAACATACCCCCATTTGTGTGGCAGGGATCTTTTAGTCATCAGTCGATGGGGATTATTTCTTATGTTCGTGCTTAGAGGATTATTTAAAGGGGTTTCGAGTCTTATCTTGCTTATATTTGTGATATTAGTGTGAAGAGTTCATCGCTTGACTCTATTTATATAGTTCGTGAGTTTTCTGATGTGTTCCCTACCGACCTGCCTGGTATTCCCCCTATCCATGATATTGAGTTTGTTATTAATCTCGAGCTTGGCACCCGACCTATTTCTATGACACCTTATCATGTAGCTCCTACCGAGCTTAAGGAGTAGAATTCTCAGCTTTAGAATCTTTTTGGTAAAGGTTTTAGTAGATTAAATATGTCTTTCTGGGGAGCTTATGTGTTGTTTGTAAAGAAGAAAGATGGCTCTATACGTATGTGTATTGATTATAGGCAGCTTAATAAGGTGACGGTGAAGAACTATTATCCTATGCCCTGCATTAACGATTTATTTGACCAGCTTCAGGGAGCAACAATGTTCTCTAAGATTGATTTGAGATCTGGTTACCATCAGTTGAGGATTTAGGTTGAGTATATCCCGGAGACAGCCTTTAGGACCCTTTATGGTCATTATGAATTCTTGGTGATGTCATTTGGCTTGACTAATTCCCCAGTCACATTTATAGATTTGATGAACCAAGTGTTCAGACCTTATTTGGATTTCTTTGTGATTGTGTTCATCAACTATATTCTTGTGTATTCAAGGAGTAGAGAGGAGCATGCACAGCATTTGAGGATCGTACTCCAGACTTAGATGGATTATGTGTTTTTCATCAAGTTCTCTAAGTGTGAGTTTTGGCTTAAGTTAGTGATATTCCTTGGACAAAATATTGTCTAAGGATGGGATTATGGTAAACCCGGTTAAGATTGAGGCAATTCATGACTGGGCTAGGCCTACACCTCCAACTAAGAATCGTAGCTTTATCGGTTTGGCCGGTTATTATAAATGATTTGTTGAGGGTTTTGCAATTATTTCAGTGCCTATGAACAAATTGACTCGGAAGAAGGTTCCTTCCCGATGGTTCAAGAAGTGTGAGTCGAGCTTTGGAAAACTCAAGGATTTCTCACTTCAACTCCTATTCTAGCTCTTTCTGTAAAGGGTTAGGGATTCACCATGTATTGTGATGCTTCTTGTGTTGGTCTAGGTTGTGTATTGATCCAGCAGGGTCTTGTTATTACTTATACTTTAAGGCAGCTTTACGCGCATGAGCGCAACTACCCCACTCATGATTTGGAGTTTGTGGCGGTAGTTTTCGTGCTTAAGATTTTGAGGCATTATCTTTATGGCGTGTATTGTGAGATTTTCAACCATCCCAGTCTTCATCACCTTATGACCCAGAGAGATTAATGCCAGGCAAAATAGATGGATGGAGTTGTTTAAAGATTATGATATCTCTATTTTGTATTATCCGAGCAAGGCGAATGTGGTAGCAGATGCCTAGAATTGAAAGACAGTGAGTACGGGTAGCTTGGCTTGTATTTCTATTTCTCAAAGGTTGTTGGCATGGGACATTTAGTCCCTAGCCAACTTGGTGGTTTGACTTGACATTTCAGACCCTAGGAGGATTCTTGCTAGTATTGAGACGAGGTCTTCATTATTTGGACAAATTCAGGATCATCAGCTTGAGGATAGTAAGCTTCATTTTCTTTATGATCAGGTGTTTAATGGTGAGTCAAAGAGGATCGCCATAGATTCTGAGGGTGTTCTGATATTTGATAGTTCCATTTGTATTTTGAGGATCACTAACTTGATTCAGTTGATTCCGCACGAGGCTCACAACTTTAGATAATCTATTCATCTGGGCATAACTAAGATGTATAGAGATTTAAGACAACATTATTGATAGATTGGCATAAAGAGAAATATAGTGAATTTTATAGCTCATTGCCTATGTTGTCAGCAGGTAAATGCCGAGCATCAACAACTTGGTAGATTAACTCAAAGGTTGCCCATTCCTAAGTGGAAATGGGAACACATTACCATGGATTTTGTTAGTAGTTTGCCTCGTACTTCTTATGGTTCTTATCGTATTTGGATTATTATGGATTGATTGACCAAGTCAACGCATTTCATTCCTATACAGATGTCCTTCAGTTCTGAAAGGGTAGCCTGTATCTGTGAGCATGAGATAGTCCGTTTGCATGGTGTGCCCATATCTATTATTTCAGATCGGGATTCTGTGTTCACATCTAACTTTTGGTCACTCAGGTGGATCTTAGTAAAACCTTTCATCCTCAGATCGATGGCCAGTCTGAGGGAACTATTCATGTGCTTAAGTATATGCTCCGAGCTTATGTTATGGATTTTGGAGGCCAGTGGGAGGATCACTTAGCCTTTGGCAGAGCTTGCATATAATAACAGTTATCATTTGAGCATTGACATGATGCCTTTTGAGGCTTTATATGGTAGGAAAAGTCGTTCTCTGATTTTATGGTTTGAGACTTTTGAGGTTCGGGCCCCGTGGTACTGATTTGCTCCAGGAGTCATTAGGTAGAGTAAGGGTGATTCAAGACAGGTTGACAGTAACTCAGAGTAGATAGAAGGCTTATGCAGATCGTGGGTTTCATACCTTGAGATTTGGAGTGGGTGATTTGGAGTATTCCTTCGTGTATCACCCATGAAGGGTGTGATGAGATTCGGGAGGAAGGGCAAGCTTATCCCCAAATATATTAGACCTTTCGGATTCTTTTCACGATTGGTGAGGTGGTTATGAGTTAGCCTAACCTTTAAATTTTGTTGTTGTCCATCCGATTTTCTATATTTCTATGTTGCGGAGATACATTCCTGATCCATCTCATGCAGTTAGATAAGACTCGGTATAGTTGGATGAGCAGTTGACCTTTGTGGAGGAGCCTATGCTCATTTTGGCTAGTCATTTCAGGAGGTTGGACACTAGGGAGATTCCTGTATTTAAGGTTCAGTGGAGACACCGCCTAATGTACGAGGCCACTTGGGAGATTGAGATCGGTATGCGAACGTAATATCCTTACCTATTCGACGCTTCAGGTACATCCTAATCTTGTAACTTTCGTGGATGAAAGTTTCTTTAGTAGTGGATATTGTACTGACCCTTCAGGTCATTTTCCATATTTTTACTTATTTTCACCGTTAGAGCTTTCCTATAGCTGACCCCAAGTCATTTACGACTTGTTAGGACTAACAGTTTGATTACCAAACAGTTCGCTTGGTTTTTTAGAGCCATTTCCCTATTTTGAAGTCTTCATTGGTTTCAAATGACCACCAGGCAAAAACTTCAGCCAAACAATGTCATATGCAAATTCTAACTGTTCTAGTAGCTTTGAAATATTGATTTTAGGTAGGTGGACTTTTGGTTCAGATTTTGAGACACCTGAGTTCAATTCGACCTATTGGTTGAAAGTTAAGAAAATGGAAAGTTAGGTATGGAACCCATTTTTTGTTGAAATAACCTTGAATTAAAATTTTGGCTGCGCCATTGCATCCAAAACGTCGAATTTGATAGGGTAGCATAGTTCATTTGTGTATACGGAATTTTGGATAAATTCTCAGGGGTTGGCCGAGATTTCAAGTCTCAGTTGTGACCAGTGCCATCGCTAATAGGGAGCCTTTAGGTCGCGATCGTCATTTCCTTGAGTAGAGTATCAAATGTCACAATTATGGGGCTAAATGTCACGATCGTGACTCCCTTATGCAGTCACAATCTATCGCGATAACGATACTTGTGTTGTGATAGCGACACTCGAGGACCTGGTATGGGTATAAATAGACCATTTTTAGCCCGTTTTTCCATTTCTCACCAATTCTCTAGAGAATAAAACCCTAAAAGAGAGGAAAAACTTGGGATTAAAGCTTATGGGTAATTTAGGAGCTTGGCTAACACTTGTTTTCGTGATTCTCCTTCGATTTGTGGTAAGATTTCACGCCTATTCATGGTAGATTTCTCCCGCTTCTTGTTCAAAATACCTAAATCTTGGAGGCTTTATTTCAGCGCCAGATTGGCTCAAACTTTATCCATTTTTTAAGGTAATGACTCCTTGAGCATGAACAAAATTGGGTTGGTTTCAGAAATGCAATTTCCAGTAAATAGGACCCACATGGAATTTTAGTATTATTTTTGGACCTGAAGCACAATGGTGCAATATGGTGTCATTATTCTCGTCTTGATGAGTAAATTGTGTTTTTGATAGCGTGGCATATTGAGAAGGCTTCTCGAAAGGGAAAAGCATGATTTAACATATCTTTTGAGCTTTCTTCAACGCTTAGGTAGGTTAGGTTTTATTCCTTGTTAGATTGATCTAATTCATAGTATGTTTATGATATTATGTTAGATTGGGGATAAGTTTTAGGTATTGGTGTGATAAATTGCAATACTTGGGTTAATTAAACCGTTTAGGCTTTTTTTAATACCATTTTTGGGCATAATTAGCCTAGTTAGTCATACCTTAGGTAAGGTTGACCTCATGGCTCTTGTTTAGGATGGAAATACCTTAGTTACCCAACCACTGAGGAGATTGCCTTAGTCACTTGGGTTTAAGGTGAAACTTACCCTAGTTGTCATTACCTTAGGTAAAATTGAATTAGTTGCTCTATATTGGGAGAAATTGCTATCCTAGGGCTAGTTATGGCTTATTCAACATCTTATAGTGGACTTAGATACCTTAGCCTAGCTCGGGATAGACATTACTTGGTAAAGAATTTCAGGGATATAGAAGTGGGCTCTTCGACCCACCTTAGGTCAAAACTTGTGTTAGTTATTGAAGAACTTCTATAAGCTTGTGTACATTTAGGAAATGTTTATTGTGGTAATATTGAGATGCCTTGGTACTTGATGGTTATGATGGATTGACGTTGAAAGTAATGCTTATCGAGTATGCTATGAATAAGCTATCAATTATGCTACGAATAAGTTATTGATTAAGCTTATGATGAGCTATTCAATATGCTATTGAATAATCCTTTTATTATGATATTGATTAGGCCATTGATTGGCCATTAGGTATGCTATCGACTAAGTTAGCTATCATGTCTATCGACTACGTTTGCGATCACGCTAATGACTATATTAGTGATTATGCTAGTGACAATGCCTGTTGACTATACTAGTGATCATGTTATTGGTTATGTTAATGATCATTCTTATTGATTATATTAGTGATCATGTTATTGTTCATGCTAAAAATCATGCTTATTGACTATGTTAGCAATTACGCTGTTAATTATACTAAAAATCATGCTTATTGACTATATTGACAAATTACGCTAGATTATACCGAAAACCATGTTTATTGACTATATTAACGATTATGCTATTGATCTTACTAAAGAACACGCCTATTGATTATATAAGCGATTATGCTATTGATTATACCAAAGACCATGCTTATTGATTATATTAACGATTATGCTATTGATTATACCAAAGACCATGCTTATTGATTATATTAATGATTATGCTATTGATTATGCTAGGGATCATGCTTTCAATTATGATTAGTGATCATTTTAAATAACTATGCTAGCGGTTATGCTCTTAAATTCACTGATGATTATGCTATCAGCTATGATAACAATGATATGATTATTGGTACAAGTCCGGATATTGCTTGTGCTATGAATTAGATAAATACCGGTTCAAGTCTGGATAATGCTAATGATACCGATTATTTATACTCGATGTAAGTTCGGATGGCTATGATATTGATAACGATATTGATGATATTGGTAACGATATTGATGATATTGGTGATGATATGAAGGATGATATCGATGATGATATTGTTGATTATACTATCGGTTCAGGTCTGAATACTAATTACAATATGATATATATATACATGGTTACTGAATCAAGTTCGAAAATGGGGGATAGTGACAACGTGATAAGATTTGAATAGATTTTAGGGATACTATGAATAGTTGATGAGTAATGAGTAGTAGATGAATAATGATTAGTTGATAAATAATGAGTAGTTTATAAATGATGATTAGTTGATAAATGATGATTAGTTGATAAATAATGTTAAGTTGATAAACGATGACTAATGAATAAACGATGGATATGGGGTGACATGACATGGATGAATTCTAGTTGTATCATGAGAGTTGATAAATGACGGTGGTGGTTTATATACTATTTTGTTTGCACCTTTTAGGCTTATGGACGATTTTGATGGGTGAGCTCTTGGAGTCAGAGTCACCCATTTCCTTCAATCTTACTTATGTCTAGTGTTTAGTTCCGAGATAGATTGTATTGACCATTTTAGATACTTGGGTTGTATTTATAGTGGCTCTTGTACTAGCTCTACTAGGCCGTGGAATGGTATCTAAGTGTTGATTATCTTTTATCTATTTCTAATACCTTGTTATTTTAAGTTGAACTTGTTGTTTTTTTCCCTTGTTGGGCATTTTCCAGCAAGTTAACCCATTTTGCTTAGCTCTGAATTATGATTTGGCTTATCTATTGGCGGGATAGAGTAGGTGCCATTATGACTCGTAAATCGAATCATGATAACTACACCACCACATAAGGTGAACACATAACCACTAGTTGATTTCGTCTCATTGGAATCAAAGATCCAGTTTGCATCACAATATCCTTCTAAAGTAGAAGAAAATCCACTATACAGGATTCCATAATTCACGGTTCCTCTCAAATACTTCATCAGTCTTATCAACACAGACTAATGTTCTTTATTGGAATTATGAATATATCTACTCAGGCTACACACAATATAATATATATCAAGCCTAATAAAATACATCAAATGCATCAGACTCCCAATAATCTATACATATTTAAACTGACCAACTGGGTCACTATTATTCTTTTCAATCTAGAGTTAGCATCAAAAGGAGTGGCTACCAAAGTTACCTCCCAACATTCAAACTTCTTTAGAAGTCTTTCAACATAATGTTCTTGTGACAATATTATACCATCGGCACTTCTCATAACTTTAACTCTCATATCATATTTACTTCACCTTGATTTTTTATATAAAAGTTAGTAGACAAAAATAATTTGATACTTTTTACAACATTTAAACTTGTATCAAATATAAGCATGTCATCAACATATAAGAAAATTATCATCAATAATCATCGTCTACTCCTTTAATAGAAACACATTTATCCACTTCAAATAACTTTTATTAAGACTTAATTAAAATTCTCATGCCACTACATAAGAGCTTGTTTAAGGCCATGAAGTGTAACATCCCGGTCTGTACCCCGGATGCTACACGATGCTAACGACCCTGAAGGACCACAAACTAACTCATGACTGATATCTACTGTGAGCACTGAAATATGATACTGTAATGAGTGCGAAAAATAGGTTGAAATGCCATAAGGTTCAAAATTTGTAAACACTGCTAAAATGTATCAACTAAAATAACAATCTGTTAAACTGAACATTGTCTAAAAATTAGTCTGAAAAGCCTCTAATCAGAACTGTCTGAATATGAAGTTGATGGGACAATCCCCCAACTAACTCTATCTACTGAATTACTGAATCTACTTTAATAATGAAATGAAAGAATATTCTCGAATGAGAGGACTCACTACTAAATCTACTGTTGGCTGAATCTGGATCTATCTATGCGCGGTCAGGAACCTGAGCATCTGAACCTATGATATAAGACATCATAGCGCAAAGAAAGAGTAAGCGTCAATACGTGGAATGTACTGGTATGCTAGATGAGGTAGGGCTGAATGCAAGGGTTCATATGCATGAACAATAACTGACTGTATGATATAGAGTAACTGAACATGAGAGTACATGGATAACTGATACTACTATAAATACTGAGTATGCACTACTGTGCATATAACTAATTACTGCGACTAAGCTTATCTGAAGCTAAGTCCTGAATTCTGATACTAAGTAACTGATATCTGAAGTTACTAATAACTGAGTTACTGATACTGATTGACTGTATCTGACAATCCTAATTCTGTAGAACTGGACTGAGTTCTATTCTGAAGACTAAGACTGAGACCGTGGGAGGTAATCATCTAACTGACATGCCCCAAATAAGATAACTGAGCTGGGGTCCAACCTGTGACCCTAATTGTAAGGCTGTCAGTACTGTGCCATGGGTAAAGACACTGAAGAGTTACCCTCATATGACAGATACTCTAATAAGAATGGTAGAACCTTCATCTGGCAGGTTAAAACACCTCATCAACCCTCTACTGGAAGGTTTGATGTCTCAACCTACGCTGGCTACGTAGTTCTGGAACTCAAGGATTGCTTCTAGAGATAACACCCTCTACTGGCAAATGAGCCCCCATCCTTGGGTTCACTCGGTGCTGAATCCTACTCCCAACAAAAAGACACCGAACTGAGTATACTGAACTGAACTAGACTGATACTGAGCTTACTGAGTTTTCCTGGGTTTGGTAACTGACTGAGTTCTACTGAGTTCTATAACTGACTGAGAGTACTACTAATCGTGACATGACTGAGATTCTGGAACAGACACTGGCTCTAGGCACACAGCTAAATTGTCGGGTATTAAATACCTCCAGGACTCGATAGCATAAAAAAAATAAAGCATAATATACTTTTGAAAATCATAACAATGTATACTTGTCTGTAGTTCACTCATATAGGCATTTTAAAAAACATTTGTAATGTATCTACTTATACATGAATGGGGAATACATGCTATCATGTTATAATGGCACTATTTCATTCACATAGGCATTTTATCAAATACATGGGGAGCATGCTTAGGTTATACAATAATCAAAACATATAGTTATCATAGCTACATCAATCAACGTGCAAATTGAAGGCTTTATCATGAAGAACATGTAATTCAACACATACAATGATTAATTTCATAAAAGCATGTAATTTAATCATGGACTAAAACCCAACAATAACATGAACATGAATTCAATTCAATTCAAGCATGGAAGTTCATAATTCAACAATCTTGTATTTTGAAAATGGATTCATGGACTCTATGGGTGAAAGAAACCCATAGATGAACACTTAACATACCTTGGGTTATTAGTTCTTGAAGGTACTTGAAGAAATTCCTGAGTTTTGACCTTGATTCTTGAAGCTAGGGTTTGTTTCCTTGAGAGAGAATGCTTGGATTTAGGGGAAAAATTAAGTGAATAATGACTTTAAAATGTTTTTAGGGATTAAATCCCGTATTTGGACGTATTAAACACATAGGAAAAGACCAATTTAACCCTGGACGACAATTTTAATTTTCGTCAAAATTTTTCAAAATAGGCACTTGGAGCGATGCAGCGCAATTTGAAAATTGCCAACTGGGAAAATGCATGGTAGCGCGACGCGGTGGTATTGCGTTACCACTTTGGTTGGGACCTGAAAGTTCACCGCGATGCAGTAGAATCACGTTGGTATACTGGAAATTGACAAACGTGAAAACAAGTTGTGGAGCAATGCGACGGCATCACTGTACCTCATTGGAAACTGACAATTGCCATTTTGACATACTTTACGACGTGCTACTGGCCTGAATGACGGTATTTAACAACTGAAACTTAAAATAGCTATAACTTCTCATCCGGTTATCGGATTTAGGCAAATTTTATATCATTGGAAAGCTAATTCAATTTCCTACGCAATGGCAGGCTCTAAACTGAAAAATATTAAGCGTTTCAAAAATTTTATATTAGATAACTCATGAACTGAGAGTTAAGTTAAGCTTGCGAATACGGGGTATTACAATATCTCCCCCTTGGGAACATTCGTCCTCGAATGATACTGATTAAGCTGAGTAGACTGAGTTTAACGATACAAGAACAAATAAGGGAACATGAAATCACACCCCAAAATAGTCCACAAATCACAACAAATCGTGGACTAAATGGGGACCTCTCTCGGATTCACTATCTAGAACAAGAAAGAAAATGATACAAGGTGTTAATACACCAAAACAGCCGGCCAACAATAAGTTTAGCAACACAATATAAAGCTCCACAATATTACAATAGCAACAAAAACAAACGGGTTACATTAACAACACAAGAAGCCGAAACTAAAACAAGATACAAGATAGATAGTTAGACAAGTGTTGATGTAGTCTTAACAATCCAAGAGCATATTCCACTCTTGGACCTTTAACACTTCACACAACAAACACCTAACTCTTATAATTGACACAAGAGAGGTGTCCACCACCCAAGCACCAATGTATCAAACAAAATGCAACACACAAGAGAATCCACTCTTATGTTATGCCCTAGTTTTGGTTGTGGACTCCCTCTCTAAGAGGAGTGTTCTTTCTTCAACATTCATAAAAACTACCAACTAAAACCCTACAATGTTCAATTTATATTACATTACAAAATAAAATACAAAAGACTAAAAGACCCTTTAATGAAAAGGGCTCAAAAAACAGTCCATGGAGTGTGCTTGAGACGGTTTTGAGACTCCTTCACACTTAGACATGTGCACTCTTTAGGTGGTCTTCAAAATACTCAAAAAACATCCATGATCGTGATCATACTCGTATCATATTCTCCATCTTGAGAGGAATTTGACCACAATTCACGGCTTCACCTCGTGCAATTGGCCCTCCAAAAGAAACCATGCAAAATAGTCCACAAAACATCAAGAAAGTGCACAAAATAGTCCATAAAAAAACAAAGGAAACCCGAGGATACAATGAGAACAAGTCTCAGCCAACATCTTCATTTTAATCCTCGACTTCCTCTCCATCTTGAGCCTTGTCTTCAATCTCATTAGAAACAAGTCTCCTACCATCATACAAGCATTGTCGTAGACCCCATATCATTCATGTTCCTTTCTACCATTCTCCTCTATATGGACATGTCGGGTTTGGTGTAGTGGAGCTTCAGTTGAGAGGCTTGCTTTGGTTAAGTGGGGTTTCGGTTGTGGAGTTTGGATGGGAGGAAATTGACTTTCAAGTCCTCTTTGTTGGACTTGATCAACTTGCGGGGGAAGTGTTCTATCTTGTTCTCAGTTTTGAGGGCTACTTGGAGCTTGGATTATGCCACTATGTGGTGGTCTTGGAGGATTGGTCATTGGAAATAAAGTTTCGAGAGTAAAAGCATGAAAGTTCCTTCGACTCTCTATTTGATCCAACCTCTCACTCATATTTACCACATCTGAGTTAATTTTTTCAAGACCCACGTTTGTCCTATCAAGGTCTCAAGATAAAGCATCAAGGAGGGCCAAAATGGTTTCCATTATGGCGAAAACTTACCTACAAAACAACAAATAAGTTAGTTGTACAAGAATGGTCCTCACACTCCCTCTCTATTGTTTTGTCTCAAAATTTTTTCACACTTTAATCTCACAAGTGTCGTAACCTTGCTTGTACTCCATGAGGCATTAAGAAGTGGACCAAGTATTACAATGAGTCAAAAGAATAAGACACATAAATGAACGTATACACGAAGTACGGTTTCAAAACTAACTTACATTCTAGTACTAGCTTGTAAGTTAGTAATGAAATCAACAAACGAAACTAAAGAAACAATAAAATGAAACTAAGAAATCTAAAATTTGAGCTTTAAAATTATTGGTGAATAGTAAAAACATGATGAAGTGACAACCCTCAATTGGTCACGGTTTTGTCAAATTTTATTGTCCAAGGTTTAAGTCTTGACAAATTTTTGATCTGGATTGGTGGAATTGTTTAAGGAGGGAAAGAATAAGTCTTGGAACTCTTTTTCAAATCAAGTTTCAAAACTTGGACTTTTGTAGTATTTTCCCTCAAAACAAGTCCCTCAAAACATGGAAGTTGGTTGGAAAAGGGTTGTAAAATCTTTGAGTGGTTGGAAGTGGTGGTAAAAGTCTTTGATGACTAACAAATACTACATCTCCTTCCTTCACCCTCTTAGATCTAACATCCATTTTTTTTTCAATAAAAGATGAAGATTGGTGATGAACACCAAGAACACCAAGAACACAAATTTTTGAATTTTGGAGTCTAAGGTTCAAGTTGGTCTCACACTTCAATCAACACTTTGTCAAGTTCCACCTTTCAACAACAACTTCAACAAGAAGTTCTTAAGCCACCAATTCACAACAATAACACAAGGTCAAGCTCAAGAACTCAACAACAACAACAACCTTCAACAATAAGGATCAACACAGGGCCACTTCAAGTTCACAACAACAATGTCAATATTATAAGCTCAACCTTTAGATCTAGACACTTTTAGTGTTGGTGAGAAAGAACCAACACTAGAAACACATTAGACAAACAAAAGAACTACAAGATCTAGTCAAGAAAAATAAGAAAATCTCGGCCAATACAACAACACAACACAATTTTTGGCCAAGAACACACAAATGGACAGATTGCTATTTTCTGGAATTTTTCAGTTTTATCAACTTTTTTTTTTTGACTAATCAAACCCAAGATTGTCTTTGTAGGAACAAAAACCAGCCTTGCTTTGATACCAAATGATACAAGAACAAATAAGGGAACACAAAATCACACCCCAAAATAGTTCACAAATCACAACAAATTGTGGACCAAATGGGGACCTCTCTCGGATTCACTATCTAGAATAAGAAAAAAGAGGATACAAGCTGTTAATACACCAAAACAGTCAGCCAAAAACAAGTTTAGCAACATAATATGAAGATCCATAATATTACAATAGCAACAAGAACAAACAGGTTACATTAAAAACACAAGAAGCTGAAACTAAAATACGATATAAGATAGATAGTTAGATAAGTGTTGATGTGGTCTTAACAACCCAAGAGCATATTCCACTCTTGGACCTTTAACACTTCACACAACAAACACCTAACTCTTACAATTGACATAAGAGAGGCGTCCACCACCCAAGAACCAACGTATCAAGCAAAATGCAACACACAAGAGAATCCACCCTTATGTTATGCCCTAGTTTTAGTTGTGGACTCTCTCTCTCTATCTAAGAGGAGTGTTCTTTCATCAACATTCATAAAAACTAGCAAATAAAACCCTACAATGTTCGATTTATATTACATTACAAAATAAAAGACAAAAGACTAAAAGACCCTATAATAAAAAGGGCTCCAAAAATAGCCCATGGAGTGTGCTTGGGATGGTTTTGGGTCTCCTTCACACTTAGACTTGTGCACTCTTTAGGTGGTCTTCAAAATACTCCAAAAAGTGTCCATGATCATGATCGTACTCGTATCATTTACACACTGAACATGCATATCTGATGCATGACTACATGACTGAACTACTGATAAACTGAGCTCTTACACTGAACATGCATATCTGATGCATAGAATTTATGACTGAAGCTTCTGACAAACTGGGTTTTCATACTGAACATGGATATCTAATGCATGAGTACATGACTGACCTGATTCATGAATGCATGACTGAATATGCAATGGTAATGGATACCAAGTTATAATTATAGCTGAACATGGAACTGAGTAAAGCTAAGAAAGACTGTTACCTTAAGCTGGATCTGAGTTTGCGGAGAAGATATGAGGATCCTTGGTCTGCATATCTGCTTCTACTTCCCAAGTTTCTCCCTTAATGGAATGATTTCGCCAAATAACTTTGACTAAGGGAACTTCTTTATTCCTCAGTCTGCGAATCTGATGATCGAGGATTTGGACTGGAACCTCTTTGAAAGAGAGATTGTTCTGAATATTTACGTCCTCTAAGGGAACTATGTTTGCTAGGTTACCAATGTATTTTTTAGCAAGCAGACATGGAATACAAGATGTACTGAAGCTAGATGTGAAGGTAACTCAAGCTCGTAAGCTACCTTTATGAAACGACTGAGAATTCTATAAGGATAATGTATCGGGGATGAGCTTTCCCTTATTGTTGAACCTCTTTACTTCCTTCATGGGAGAGATTTTCAAAAATATAAAATCAGCAATCTCAACTCGAGATCGTTTACTGGACACACATGAACGAGAATGGGAGAACAGAACTGAGCCTGAAATGTGATACATAAACTGAATATCATGAACTGAACTGATTCCTTGAATACATGGTTTACGGTTGAGATTGGGACTTGAGGGTCAACTTAGGAGTACCCACTACTCCAAACTGGATTCGTTATGTGAAAAAACCATGGAAGGCTTAGGTCATAAAAACTCGTAATGCATCTCCTCCTTGGGACATTATGTCCCCTGAAACATGCTGACTTGGTTGGGATTTTGAGAAAACTAAGACGATACACGGGGCATCTTTGAACTAAATCATGACTGACTATCTAGATCTAAAACTGAGGCATGATACATAAACTGGGTTGAAATCGTAATTACTAGGATGCTCCATCTTGGAATGGGAATATTCATTAGACTTTGGATTGGGCGCTGGGCAAAAAAATGGGAAAACCATACGTACTTGTCCGCCTGACTGCTAAACAGAATTCCTGGCTTTATGGACTAACTCATTCTGAGAACTTATGTTCAACTGAAACATTTCTTGACACTCTTTTTATATAGTTCTACTGACTTTAGTAAGCAAAAAAATCTTAGCATGGTCTAAATAAGATATCTGAATAAGGAATATATGAGGCAAGGCCTACGAAACATCATCAAAGATAGAGTGACTAAGCCTTATGCATTGCAACTACAAATTTTTAAACTTGGAAATATTCCTCAAATACTTCCTCAACTATACTCTCTACCCTAGTACGACACTTCACCTGAGACTACTGAAAATGTCCACATAGGCGCTAAGCACGAATGCATAAACATACTAACTTATCTGATTAACTGAATGATTGATAGCTGGATGCTGGTCATGTAAGATTAAACTGTACTTAACCTGAATAACTGGACTGAAACTATAAAGTACTATGTATCTGAGGTAAGGACTGACTGAGGAACATGAGGTAAATGAGCATGAATTAGTGGAAACGGTATTATACCGAAATGCAAGACTAAGCGCATGGCATATTTCTGAAATGGCTTCTTCTTCTCCTTCTTCTTCTTATTCTTCTTCTTCTATTCTTCTTCTTTAATGCCTTCAGTGGTGCAGCTTCAATGGTGAAATGCCGATGAATGGTGATGGCGCCGAAAAATTCAAAATTCCGTCGATTTTTTTTTGATGAATTTCACATAATTCGATTCAACATTTTGATTCAACACGTTGATTCAACATTTGATTCAGCTTCACGTAATCAATGGCATTCGACTTTTTTGATTCAACATTCTCACATAATTTGAGTTCTTGGATGTCATTGAAGAAGAAGAAGAAGAAATGTCATTAATGAGTTCTCACTTGAACTAAGAACTTCGATTCAAAAAATTTGAAAAAAATTAAGAACTTGAATTCTTGAATGAGGAGATGAGGAAGATAAATTAATCTTGAATGTCATTGATTAGTTCTTGGATGCTATTAAAGAAGAAATGCCATTGAACCCGAATTAACTTGAAAAAATTTAAGAATTTGAATTCTTGAATGAGGAAATGATGAAGATGATAATTAATCTTGAATGTCATTGATGAGTTCTTGGATGCTATTGATGAAGAAATGCCATTGATGAGTTCTTGGATGACATTGAAGAAGAATTGAAGAAGAAGAACTGAAAAAAAGAAATGAAGAAGAAAAAAGAAAAATAACAATTGCCATTGATGGGTTCTTGGGTGCCATTAAAGAAGAAGAAGAATTGGAGAGGAAGAAAAATTGAAGAAGAAGAAGAAATGAAGAAGAAGAATTGAAGAAGAAGAAGAAGAAAGAAAAATAATAATTGGGAAATAATAATGTTAAATTATTATTTTTTTAGAGTAGAAAAATAAAAAATAACGTGGCATGACGTGGTGGCGCGTGTATCACACCATATTTGCAATGACTGGTTGTCAGTTTTGTGGGGTTTAATAATTCTACTTTAAAATAGTTCAGGAAGATAATAATTCCACTTTAAAACAGTTCAGGGGGGTAATAGGTCACCTTTAAAGGTTGAGTGTATAATTGGGATTTGAGGTAAAGATTGGGGAGGGGAGGGGGGGGGGGGGGGAACAGACCATTTTCTCTAAATAAAAGCATCAAACGCGTCATCTTTATTTCTAAGTAAATATAACTAAGTAAATCTAAAAAAATTATCAATAAAAGTCACATAATATCTTTTTCCACCTCTAGTCGTAGTTTGTTTTAAATCACCCAAATCAGTGTGAATCACGATAATAATTCTGTTTCTCTATCAAGTGAAAAATATAACTTTTTTGTAATTTCAGCTTCCACACATATTTCACACTTATCAATATTATTAGAGTCCAAGCTAGATATTAAATCAAGTGATTGCATATTCTTTATGTAAGAGAAATTAGCATGTTCAAATCTAGCATGCCATAAAGAAATAAACTCAGTCATACAAGTAGAAGTAGATTTTTTTTCTTACAAATATTAAAAATATTGAGTACAAAAAATCCCTGATTACAATAGTTTTTTCCCACAAATATATTTTTTTTGTCAATATCATTTTACCTAACCCAAATGACATTTTTACTCCACCTTGTTTAGCAAAACTACAGACATCAGGTTTGTCTGCATTGTAGGAACATATAGCACATCCACGGGGGCTAAAAAAAATTTCAAAGTGAGTTTTAGGAGCATTTTACCTTTATCCAAGACTTAAGTAGTTTTTGAATTGTCAGGGTAAACCACTTCACTATCATCTCCTATTCGTGTATAGGAGGAAAATGCTTCTCGATTCGCAAAGATGTGCCGAGTAGCCCTAGAGTCTATCATCCATTTTTTTTATGAGCTACAATATTTACTTGAGAAATGATAGCTACAATAATATCATCCCCTCCAGCTAAGTTAGTTTTAGGAGGGTAACCATTTTTTTGTCATTTCTTATTCTTCTTTTGCATTGCGCGGTATAATGACCTAATTTTCCACAAGTAAAACAAAAGTCTTTATTTTTCTTAAAATTGGGATTATTAGGCTTATAACCTTGAAACTTATTATCATATCTTTTGTTGTTGTTGTTTTGGCCTTACACTAAGTTTGCCTTAAGTGCTAGCTCTTTTGCTTTAAATAACTCTTTTTGATTGGTGTCTTCAATTAAAATGCGAGTCACTATCTCTTCAATACTGAAAATTTTTTGCTTAGGTTTTAAGCTATTTTTGTAGTCATTCCACGAGTCAGGCAACTTCTCGATCAACACTCCTACCATATTTTTCTGTTGAGAGATTCCTTCGACCTTCAGATCTTCAAGCAATTTTGATATTCGTTGATCTGAATTTTCATCTCCTTCACATCAATCATCTTCCAGTGATAATAATATATTTTTTGGGGAGGGGGTTGAGGGCCTAATAGGGTTGGGGGTCGGGGTTGGGGAGTGATGATATAAGGTAAAGAGTAAAATAGGATTATGTAATTTGAGTAAGAGTATAACTGCAAAAAATAAAAAAAATCATGGGATGCCACCAAATCGGTGGTTATATAAAGTGAGGATTTTTCATGGTTACCAAACCATGAAATTAAACTATACCATACCATATCATACATTTTAAGAAACAATTAATACAAACAAGGTTCTCTTACTAACCATACCACACCATACTATGTTAAACCACCATCCAAACATTGTGTAAAACGCAATCAAACATCGTATAAAATTAATACATGAATAACTTTTATACAACATTTTGAAACTTACTAAACAAACATGTATAAAATTAATGCACGAATAACTTTTACCCCATTTGCAAACTAAACATTGTATAAAATTAATACATGAATAACCAAGTTATTCATGTATTAACTTTGAATTTATCCCATATCTGAACGACTACTACAAGTTTTGCCTTATAGGCAAATGCTAATACTTATTTAGCAAGACAAAAATACAATACCACGTACTTTAGAGACAAAAATTCAAATAGCATACATTTTGAGATACAAAAATTCAAGACCACCACATACTTTAAGGGGTCACTTGATAGGATTCATTAGAAAAAAAGAATGCATGCATTGACTTTGTGTATTATTAATATCTTGTTTGACAAAATTTTTCAACCTATGTATAAACTAATGCATTAGTCATACACACTATTGTGTATTATGCTATACATAACTAATACATGAGAAATTCTTGATTTTAGCAACACAAGAGACTTAAAAGTTAAATGCATGCATTAACATGGATAAAGACACAATAGCTCCTCAAAATCTTTTCACACCATTTTCATTATATTTGTGAAAGATATTATTGTAAATAATTTTTATATTTAAAAATATACAATGTACGTCATTTTTAACACATTAAAGTAATACTGCATAAAAAATATTCTCAGCACAATTAATACTTGCATTACTAATGGAAACATTACTCACAAATATATCATATTTTGCACTGTAAACCCTACCAAACGACCCCTAAGGAGTCGGGTGTAATTTAGTTTGGTCCAATTCCAGGTCAGCCCGACCCGATTATCACCCTTTAGCTCATACTGATTAGTTCCATGCAAACACACCTTTCCCGCCATATGTTCCTTATATATATACCCTAGTCCTCCTTCACGCTTTTCGAGATATAGCCACACTGTACAGTTTCTACTTGTTTGCCGTCGGTTCAATTGCTATATATATTCAATTATCGAGTGAACCGGCAGTGTAATAGAAGAAAATGGCGGCGTCTAGGGTTCCTTCAGAGAGGCCGAAGAGTATACAAGCTGGTATAATTTCGAAAATTCGATTGGATAATTTCATGTGTCACAGTAATCTCGAGATCGATTTCGGCGATTGGGTTAATTTCATCACTGGGCAAAACGGAAGTAAGTTCTTTGTCCTCTCTTTGTATTCGAGTTATCGTAGTAGTGGATGATTCAGGATTTGAAGTTTATGAGTTTCGTAATGCTAATGAAATCGTTGATCATTTGAGTTAGTTGTTTATTTAGTAGGTGTTCCACATATATATAGAGTTTGAGCTAAATTCATTGTGTATTTGCCTTTTTTGTTTTTTTGATAACGTGGTGTGTGGGCCAGCTTTTAGCTTTCGCGCACCTCGGCTAAATCCGCGGGATACCTACTACCTCCCACTATAAATAGATATTAAGTTTGAGTTAGTTGGTTATTTAGTAGGGTTTGCAACACACATATGGAGTTTGAGCTAAATTTATTGTGTATTTGCCTTTTTTGTTTTATGATAACGTGGTGTCTGGGGCAACTTTTAGCTTTTGTGCACCTCGACTAAATTCGTAGGATACCTACTACCTCCCATCAGAATTAGATATTAGGTTTGAGTTAGTTGGTTATTTAGTAGGTTTTTCAACACACATATAGGGTTGAGCTAAATTTATTGTGTATTTGCCTTTTTTTTGGATAATCGTGCTGTCTGGCCAACTTTTGGTGTACCTCGACTAAATCCACGTGATACATGCTACCTCGCACAAGCAACAAATATTAGGTTTGAGTTGGTTATTTGGTAGGTTTGTCAACACAATAGATATGGTTTGAGCTAAATTTATTGGGTTTGGTTGAACCCATAATTTTAATGTGTATTTGCCCCTTTTTTGATACCCGTTTGGGGTCAGCTTTCACGTACCTCAATTGCATCCACGGGATACCTGCAACCTCCCACCAACAATAGATATTAGGTTTGAGTTAGTTGGTTATATTCTCAACACATATACAGGATTTGAGCTAGATTATTGCGTTTGGTTGAACCCATAGCTTTAATTGTGTATTTGCCCTTTTTTTGATAACCGTGGTGTCTGATCCAACTTTTGTGCTCCTCGACTAAGTTCATGGGGTACCTGTGATCTCCCACTAGCAAAAGATATTAGGTTTGAGTTAGTTGGTTTTTTATTAGTTTTTCAACATTATATATGGAGTTTGAACTAAATTTATTGGGTTTGGTAATAGCTTTAATTGTGTATTTGCCTTTTTTTTTATAATTGTGGTGTCCGGGTCAGCTTTTGAACTCCTCGACTAAATCTACATGATACGTGCTACCTCCCACTAGCAACAAATATTAGGTTTGAGTTGGTTATATTTAGTAGTTTTTTCAACACATATATAGGGTTTGAGCTAAATTTATTGGGTTTGGTTGAACCCATAGCTTTAATTGTGTATTTTGCCCCTTTTTTTTGATACGTGGTGTCCGAGCTAGCTTTCGCGCATCTTGACTAAATCCATCGGATACCTGCTACCTCTTACCAATAATAGATAGTATATTTGAGTTAGTTAGTTATTTAGTAGGTTTCTCAACACATATATATATATAGTTTGAGCTAAATTTGGGTTTGATTGAATCCATAGCTTTAATTGTGTATTTTCCCTTTTTTGGATAACCGTGGTGTTTCGGTCAACTTGTTTGCACCTCAACTAACTAAATCCGTGGGATACCTGCTACCTCTTATCAACAACAGATAGTAGATTTGAGTTAGTTGGTTATTTAGTAAATTTAGTTTGAGCTAAATTTAGGTTTGATTGAATCCATTGCGTTAATTGTGTATTTGCCCTTTTTTTTGATAACCGTGGTGTTCCGGTCATCTTTTGTGCACCTCAACTAAATTCATGGAATACTTGTCACCTCCCACTAGTAATAGATATTAGTCAACTCTGTCCACCCAAGGGAGGACAAATGGGAAGAATCACAGTGTTTTTTCGTCTCTGCTGGGATTTGAACCCGAGATTTCATTGTGCCCAATTCACGTCATCGATCACCAGACCACACCTTTGAGTGCTTAATTGTGTATTTTCCCTTGCGCACACACTAGTCCTATGAACAACAACAACATAGCTAGTGTAACTCCACAAGTGGAGTCTGGGGAGTGCTTAAATGTGTATTTTCCCTTGCGCACACACTAGTCCTATGAACAACAATAGCATAGCCAGTGCAATTCCACAAGTGGAGTCGGGGGAGAGCAGTGATAATGGAGTAAAATATTTTATTCATAAACTCAAATAAGTTCTCCTCAATAGAAAATACCTAGCAACATATAAATACCAAATCCTAAACAAATTTGGTGCTTGTTTGGGATTGCTTATTTTCCCCAAAAAGCACTTGTTTTGAGGAAAAAAATCACATTTTTTGAAAAAAAAAGCTATTTGGTAAACTTGCAAATGTGCTTTTAAAAAGAAGCAGAAACAGTTTTTCTGCTTCTGGGAAGAAACAAAAATTTTTGTTTTTCAAAAAAAGCAGAAGCAGGAAATTATTTTTTTCATGACAAAAATATCCTTATGACTTTCTCTCTCTCACACACACACATACATATATGTATGTATGTATGTATCCCTTATTAATTAATTAACATCTCTTATAAGTTTGATTTTAAAATTTTATACTTCATATTTACATCATAATTTTGTATTGTATTTTATGATTTATATATTATTAGTTTATTTTGACTCATTTTCTTTAACTAAACTAGTACACGTACCCGCGCGATGCGCGGACGTTATGAAAGAATTTTAATAGTTTGAAAATTAAATCATTTTGATTTTATTAGAATATAATCATTATCTTATTTTTCGATGCAAAATGTACATAATGACATATATTTTATCAAATATAAATACATATGAACAATCATCAAATAACTTTTAAATTTTATTTGCTTTGAAAATTTTAAATTACCGTAAAATTTTGTGTTACGTATGATAACATTTAGAGTTTGTTGATGAATTCATAAAATTAATTAACATGATAAGAAATAAAGTTCAATCATATTGATGAATAGAAAGACTTTAATAAATAATTATTACTTAATTACATATTTTACTAATAGTTTATAGCATAAAAATAGTGAATTATTAACTTAAATTCATAATAACAAATAGTAACTAAAATTGCACATAAAATTAAATCTATCAAATTGAAATGAATTTTAAAAATTCAAACGACAGATGAGAACAAATTAAGAATTACTCTGTGATAAATTGCCTCTATGCGGCCTATTAGTTCAAACTGTGGAAACAACTTCTTGTGGAACTGCACGGTAAAACTACATATAATAAGTCCTTGTGGTTCAACCTTTCCCGTACCATTTGTCTATCGATAGCTTTAGTGTCCTAAACTATCTTTTTTTAACGAAAAATATTTTGTAATGCTTTTCTTTAAAAAGGAAAATGAAAGGAAAGTTTATATGTCGTATTTACTATACAGACATGAACGATAACCAAAACAGATAAAAATTACAACATAGGACCAAAAAAAAAGAATTTAATCATCAACCGATATCTTAGTAATGTAGCATTATATTATTTCTTCCTCCCATGGTGTAACAATTCTTCACGTCAATATTTAACACACTTCGCCATCAAAATTCGTGGAGTAATACAAATTGTTGATAAGCACAGTAATAATGAAGTAGTTTAAAAAATATTTATCTTCAATAATAAGTGTTAAGATAATCATAAAGAATTATACTAACTACTAAGCCATCAACGGATAGATTTAAAAAGAAATCAGTCGGACATTTATTAGCATATATGGCTGTTGGAAGATTCTGTGTATGCTAACATTAACGAATAGACTTAAAAAGAAACCATCCTTAGCATATAGATATCATTTTGAATCCTATGACAAATTAGTATTACAAAAAAGTGAATAAAGAGACCTATAAGTATTAAGCAAAGTCGATATGACAATTTTATCAAATTAACAATTATCAAAATTAAAATTTCATATCATAGACAAAACTATAAGTAGCCCTTCCTATACCACTTTAATTTATACACTTTAAAAAGTTTAGTTTTTTTTTTTTTTTCGTTGTTGTTAATTTACATGGAAAAAAATTAAGAGAGATAATTTTTGAAATGAATTGTTGACATAAAAATAATTCTATGTAGACGTTCATTAAAAGTGAGATTAATAATATAAATAATAAAGCAGATAAATTATAGTGGTGGTGAAGGAGAAAATATTAATCACACCATGGTGGAGACATAAATGGTGAGGCCTTTTGTAATTTGAAAGGCAACTATACATGAATATAATAGTGAATCGAACATCAACTCCCAACTGGTACTTGAAGAGAAATTAACAGGTCTCTTTGTTTCATTTAAGTGAATACATCTAGTCAAATCATAATGGCTATAAATATCATTATCACCCTAAGTTACTCTTATTATGTTTTTTTCAATATGCTGGCTCTATCCAAATATGAAGACATTAGAGTAGTTTATCACCAATGCAGACAAAGGTCATGAGTGACGACATGCAAAACATAGACAAAAAAGATATGAAAGTACGTTATAGCAATGATAATTTTATATACAAAAGTAATTACATGCACAAAGCAATTCATCTTATCACCAGTGCAGACGAAGGTCATGAGTAACGACATGCAAAATATAGACAAAAAATATATGAAAGTACGTTATAGTGATGATAATTTTATATACAAAATAATGGTTATTACATGCACAAAGCAATTCATCTTACTTGTAGGATCCTCGATGGAACTATCTCATCTCCGCTTTAGCCAACATACAACCCTTCCTTGAATGAAACATAATTTCATGCACAAAGCAATATTTTGAGTGACAAATGCATCACAATTGTTGATTTAATTGAATGGGTATATAGAATGCAATAGAGATAATCGAGTAGTTGAGCTCTTAAAAAGAAGGATAATGTTAATGAGGACTGATTTTGTGATGGAGTGTGCCATAAATTTAGGGAAAGTTCTAAACTATTGCAACCATTTCTCAAATATTTTATTAGATTGTAACCGTGTTTCTAATACTTTTAATTTTATATATGAAATTAGTATATGCAATCTTTAAAAAGAGAAATAAATCCAGCACGAAATAAATATCAACCAATCAGTATTCTGATTACGTCAATTCAAATGCAATTTTCAAATGGAAAAAAATAGAGTTCAAATTAATAAGGATGAATTCAAAATCAGTTTCTTATAATGATTAATGACAAATTTATTTGTTTATTTCAAATAAATTTTCAAAATGGATAATGACTAATTTTTTTCAAGTATTTTTTATCCTTAATATAGAGACATAGATATAAAATAACTGTCATTTAGGTTATGTGGTGTGTTTATCCCTTTTTTTCGTGTGGTAGTTTTTTCTTCTTCTAAGTTTTAATTTTAATTTTTAATTAATTTAATGGAAAATGTTGTTTTTTTATGGTGATGACATGTGTCATTTTTGCTTCTGTTTTTATATATAGATAGATTTGAAAATATTATTGATGATGATGACAGAAGAATGTATAACTTATTATTTTTTATTATTAATGATAACAAATGACAAATGAATCACGTTACAAGATTGTATTTTGACAGCACTTGTAAATTCTTTTTTGAATATTTAACTTTAAATAAATAATTCATGAAAAGTGATATTTAAATTATTTAAGTGATATATC
Source organism: Capsicum baccatum var. pendulum (assembly GCA_030864225.1). Taxonomy (NCBI): domain Eukaryota; kingdom Viridiplantae; phylum Streptophyta; class Magnoliopsida; order Solanales; family Solanaceae; genus Capsicum; species Capsicum baccatum. Next base: position 210,354,598 of record CM061554.1, on the reverse strand, counting down.
ATTATTTAATATTTTTAATGTATTTTTGTATATATTTTTTGAAAATTTTAGAGTACGTACTTTTTGATTAAATAAAAATAAAATTTTAATTAAAAATATTATAATAGTTATTTAAAATAAATTTTCTCTATAAATTAATTTTAGTAGTAAAAGTCTATTGATACATATCTTTTTTGGTCATTTGTCTCAAAAAAGCAGTCTTGGAAAAAATTATCCAAACACAATCTGTTTATCAAAAGCACTTTTCAAATGATTTACCAAACACAAATTGCTATTTTTTCAAAAGCACTTTTTGAAAAGCTATTTTATAAAAGTGCTTCTCAAATAAACAGTTTTGTAACAACAATCCCAAATGGGCTCTTGGTTTCCTATTCCAACTTTGAATAATTCTTCCACCAGAGAATTCATCTTATGTACGATTGAAGTTTATGGGTATGGAATGCCATTGAACTGGCTGATCAATTGAGTTAGTGGGATCCGAACTTTAATGCTATATATTTAGTAGGTTTCTTGACACACATATATATGGTTTGAGCTAAAATTACTGGCTTTGGTTGAACACTTGAACTCTGAGCCTTAATTGTGCATCTGCCCCGACCCACCTACGAGTCCTTTGAGAGGGTGCAACTTAAGTAGAAGTTAAAATTTTATGTGTTCAGATTGCCACTGAACTGGTTGATCATCTGAGTTAGTGGGTTCAAACTTTAATACTATATATTTAGTAGGTTTCTTAACACATATATATGGTTTGAGCTAAAGTTACTGGGTCTGGCTGAACTCAAAGCTTTAATTGTGCATCTGCTTCTGCCCATCCACTAGTCCTCCGTGAGAATGCAATTTGCCCAAAAATAAAATTCTTCTGTGAGAATTCATGCGGGCTTATAAATATATCTTTTCAAAATTTATCAACTATATGTATAAGGTAGAACTGGTAAAGTTGCTACCATGTGACCAGGAGGTCACGGGTTCATGCCTTGGAAACAACCTTTGACAGAAATGCAAGGTAAGGCTACGTACAATACACCCTTGTGGTGGGGCCCTTCCCCGGACCTTGCGCATAGCGGGATCTTTAGTGCACCGGGCTGTCCCTTTTTATGTATAAGGTAGAACTATATGTATGAAGTAGAACTGATAAAGATTTCTTTTTTCGATTCATCATATTTCAAAATTTAAGGCTAGTGGGTATACCCTGCTATTGAGTGTGGACTTGGTAAAAATTTGAAATAGTTTCCTTTGCAAAGCAGGAATACAAGTGGTAGAACTTGTCTGTTGGTGCTTACAAGTACAACTTCCCCAAATTCTTATTCCCCTAGTGTGTGTGCGGATTACTTATTGAAAAGGTGCTCGTGTTCGTCAGGAATTACAGATAGATGGTTCACTCTCAGTAGAATGACACTTTAAGATCACAGCCGAGGGAATCCTTCTATCTGCTTTTAGTAGTATGACTTGAGACCAAATAACTTAGTTATTTTGGTTAATTTCAAAACCTTTAGTACTATGTATGTGTGAATCATTGACTAAGTTGGTGTTTGCTTTTATTATCTTTTCCTTAATGTGGCTTGAGATGAACTAGTTTGTTGTTCGTGTATCTGCTTTTGATTGGTTTAGGTGGGAAAAGTGCTATACTGACAGCATTATGTGTGGCATTTGGGAGCCGTGCTAGAGGCACACAAAGGGCCAATACACTAAAGGATTTTATAAAGACGGGCTGCAGGTTTATTATTGTTTGATTATCCTTATCTCATGCTATTTTTCAAAGAAGCATTTATTATCCTCTATTTTTTATTATTGTGTTAAAAGTCTTGTTTTTGATGGAAGGTTAGTTGTGAGTTAACATACTAATTCACTGCAACATTTTTTTTTTCATCTTTTTTTATTTCTATTCCCCTCGGGTGTGGAGAGGGTAAATTGCAAGATGGTGTTCTGAATTTCTTTTGACTTAAAACCTACCTTGCGGAGTGTATTCCACATGTTAGTTCATGAGCAATACAGTGAATTTAAAGATGCTGCCATGGTTTCATCAACCATATGTTAGTAATATGTTCTTTTCTGATAGCTTACCTTTGAAGTTTGCTGCATGACGAACTTCTCCTAAATTTCATAATATGCAAGCCCAAATTAATCCAGTTAGGGGGCAAATTTGCAGAATTGACTTTATATCATTATGCTCGATTCTGGTGGAACAAGTTGATTGCTAAGTTGTTGGCAACCTGGAGCATGATGCGTTAGTCTATTGAGCCCTGAACTTTCATGATCAATTGCATCCATGGATACTGGTGGCACTTGGTGTCCTCCTTGCTGTCATGGTTAAGGATTAGTAGTTAGTTGACCGTTATAACCTTGCAGATCATATAATTCTGACGTGTATATTTAGCTGAAGTTCATATTAGTGGCTAAAGAAGCTTTTCAGTTTATTTTCTAGTTTTTTAAAAATTCTGTTTGAACGATTAAAATAAAGGAGAAATTACTGTTAGAATCAACGAAGAAAGGCTTTAGAGGAAATGCTCGTCTGGTGTGATTCATGTCTAAAAGAAAGTTAAGGCCATTCAACAGGGAGATTCTGAAATTGCAGAGGCTTGGTTCGATCAAGCCGCTAAGTATTGGAAATCTTCAGTATATACCCACCCATGTTATTTAAACATGAAAGGCAAACATTTCTCTTCTTTCCTTAATTTTTCCAAAAAGAATGAAGAAAGAAATTTAATGTGTAGACACAGAATGTTTCTCGTCTTTTCATAATGTATCAACAACAACAACATACATAGTGCAACCCACAAGGGGTGCCGGAGGAGGGTAGAATCTACACAAACCTTATCCCTACCTTTGTGGGGCTAGAGAGGCTGTTTCTGATAGATATTTGGCTCAAAAGAAAATAAGATTCGAAGCGCAGTTACAAGAAAAAGACACAAATGAAGCAACAAATAATAATACACAATAATACACTCGGCTACCTGCTAACCTTCTATTTTAATCCTCAACTTCGATGCCTTGCTATTTAGGGTTATGTTCTTAGTAAGCTGAAGGTGTTCCATCTCCTGTCTAATCACCTTTCCTAGTTTTTCTTTGACAAACCTCTATTCCTTCTAACTTCTATTATAGCCAACCTTTCACACCTTCTTACGCAGTGTATCCATGCACCTACTCTTCACATGCCAAACCATCTCAGTCTCACTTCCCTCGTCTTTTCTGCCATAGAGGCCACTCTAACTGTGCCCCGTAATGTACAAAAGTGAAAACAAACAAATGGATGCATAATATTTTAAATATATAACCAAGAATTAATTTTTTTAATGAAGAAGGAAATAAAAACTGTTCACAGTTGCTACACTCTACAGATATCTGGAATATGTTTCTCAATTTCTTGGACTCTACTGGGTCATGCCCCAGAAAATCTGAGAAGCTTATGAGTGTTGGAGTTGTTGGAAAGTCAGTAAATCCATTCGGAATATCTTGCAGATATTGCCCGCTTGTTTTTTGGTGTGTTTGGATGGGAAGAAACTGGAGATGCTTTGATGGAATATCAACTCCAAACCACTTCTGTAAAGGCTAGGTGTACCTCCTTTATGTTTTTGGACTTTGTCAGCTAGCTTAGGTCCATTGTAATGCAGCTGTCACCCTCCTTTTTTGCACCCTATGTATTTTGTTCTATATTGATAAAGTGTGTAACCATCTCATCCAAAAGCTTAAACTGACCATCTCATCTAAAAACTTAAGCTATTAGAGAGAGAGCACACTTTTATTATTTAATTATATTCTCAACACGCTCCCTCACGTACGGACTTGATTTTTTTTTCATGGCCCAAACATGTGGATTTTTTTTTAATAATGGGTGGTGGTGAGATTCAATCCTAGGAGCTCTGGCTACTCTTATACCATGTTGAGTGTATGACCATCTCATCTAAAAGCTTAAACTTTTAGAGAGAGCACACTTTTGTTACTTAATTCAACATATATGCATCTTCTTGATGCGCCATTTAAGAAAACTAATTTCTCTCTCTCATATATATATATGTATATATGTATGTATGTATACGTACATTTATACATATATATATACATACATACACACCTATATATTAAGAAGAGACATGGACATGGTGAAGTGGCATATCCCAAAAACCAAAATTTCATTTATTTTTTTTCCTCAATTTTTTGAGTTTTTTCTTACATTTAGTATAGTCAAATAAATAGGTCAAGGCTGATAAATATGACACAACATCACAACGTTTCCAAAAAAGAAATACTAACGTTCTGGAAATTAAGGCTACTAAATATGAACCAGTAATAATACGCTTCCAAAAATCAATGTTAACATTTCCAAAGATTAAGCTATAATTGCAACACCATAATAAGGAGAAAGACAACGTTTCAAAACTCTAATGCCAAACCTTTGTCTTTTCAAACTTAAAAGCATTTTTGAAGGTAAAATAAAATCATTTTTTACTATCTAATTTCAACTGTTTGTCCTTCGCTAGTTAAAACTTAAAAAAGACAGTCCCAATATTTCCATCCATGATCCATGTATAAATTTTTTCTTCAGTTCTCTAATACAAAACTTGTGAATTGTGAAGCTGCTATGTTTTCTTCACGTAAAGGATGTTTACCTTCTCGCTGGTTCTTCCTCTTCCTTACAATTTTTTGGGAAGTATGGCACTTGCATCACTTAAACAAAGAACAAATAATAATGTATTAATGTATCTACATCAGTTCATGGTGGTGGCCGAAGTAATAGTGGTGAAGATGCAACACCATCAGTTTCTCCGGTAAAAAGATTGTTACATGTAATGCATGATAAAACTACATACTTTTGATTAAAAAGTGGAGTTAAATTGATCTTTCTGTAACATCTTTTCATTTTTTTATAACTGTTGTGTCTGAGCTAGCTTGCGCGCATCTCGACTAGTTCCACGGGATACCTGCCACCTCTCATTAGCAACAAGTACCAGGTAACTTTGCCCATCCATCAAGGGAAGAAATCACCTAGTATTTGTCCTTGTTGAGAATTGAACCTGAGACCTCATGGTGCTCAATCAAATTTCATTGAACCACTAGGCCACACCCTTGGGTGAACATCTTTTCATTTGATAGTTAAAATTTAGGCTATTGTTTCTCTTTTAATAATCATGATGTCTGAACCAGCTTCCGCACACCTCGTTAAATCCACGGGATACTCGCCACCTCCCACCAGCAAGAAATATCAGGTAACTCTATCCACCAAGGTTAGGACAGAAAGAATCACCTAGTGTTTTTTGTCTCAGCTGAGGTTTGAACCTGAGACTTCAGTTCTCAACCCACTTCATTGACTACTAAACTTTACCTTTGAGTGCTACATTTTCTTTTGGTTTGGATTTATATGGAATAAAGGGATCAAAAGTTTTAATTGGTCGATATGGCTTTTGTGGCATTTCAGGGGTATTTTAAAGATGTTTAGCGTGATCATTTGATGAAAAGAAATAACTTTTATCTTCTAGGAAATTTCCTTTCTTTGCAAAGTTACTATATATATGCCAGGGGAGTGGCAATGATATTATGTGTTTTGATTCATAAAGCATTGAGATTTTATTAGCATCTTTTCCTAATTGTATAGAATTTGTTTACTTCTAGCTTGGAAACGAATGTTCTTAATTCTGTGACAACATTAAAAGATAAACACTTTTATGAGATGTTTTAAGTCAAATTCCAAATGCAACAATTAGAGCCATAATAACATCTCAATTTTTTTTTTTTGAGAATGATAATATTAGTCTATATATCCATGGGTAAACTACAACTAATGTGTAGTCCCCTTTCAAAAAGAGTTACAGTTACAGCAGCTTGTGTATCTATCACTTGTTCCTATACATAATCTAAAACATCAAAGATATCTTCTGCAACAACAACAACAACAACAACATACCCAGTATATTCTCACCAAGTGGGGTTTGGGGAGGGTAAGTTTACGCAGTCCATACCACTACCTCAAATGTGAGGTAGAGATGTTGTTTTCGTCTTTCCGATAGACCCTTACAATAAAACAATCTTGACAAGGAATAGTAAAAGAACAAGATACAATACAAATCAACAATATCCTATAATACCATAAACAAGAGACACCAAGTAATACAACAAAAGAAACAACCTAAATGCATACTAGCCTTCTACCCTAATCCGCCTCCGCCACAACTTTCTATCCAGGGTCATGTCCTCCTCGGTAAGCTGGAGCTGCTCCATGTCATGTCTAATCACTTCCCTCCAATATTTCTTCGGTCTACCTCTACCTCGCTTGAAACTATCTCTAGCCAACCTTTCACACCTCTGCACCGGGGCATCCGTGTCCCTCCTCATCGATGACATGAACGAACTATCTCAACCCCGCTTCCCTTATCTTGGCTTCCACCGAAGCCACTCTTACCTTATTTCGAATAACCTCATTTCTAATCCTATCTTTCCTAGTACACCCGCACATTCACCGAAGCATTCTCATCTCCGCCACCTTCATTTTCTGGGTGTGGGCCTTCTTAACAAAGATATCTTCTGCCTGATCTTAAATCTCAATTTTCCAACCAAGGCATACAAATGTCCAGCCACACATCAGACATTTTTGTGCAAGAATATACATTTCTGGTTTAGTAATATCTTCTCTTTTCAAGTTTTCACATCCTTTTTTTGTGGCATGTTAAAATGAGGTAAGCTTTAAAAGTAGATGATTTCAACTTTTAAGGAAACTAATTAAATTAAAAATTACTGTGTATGTACATACGTGTACACACTTGTAATATTTAAGTTTTTGTATGATCTTATTTTTTTGTTATTTTTAATATTTAATATTAGAAAAGATAATTTTGTTAGTTTAAGGTTTTTACGGCTGCGGGAAGCTCAAGTAAATTTCCTAGTTACTTCATAAAATCACTCTCTTCAATCTGGTATCTGTCTCATTATTCACCTTTCCTTTTAGCAAGACAATCTAAGTTGAATTCAGTGTTTGAGTTTCTACTAATTTTCTTATAAGGTGCTGTTAATTTTTATCTATTAACAGCCATGCCCTTGTTCACGTGGAAATGAAAAACCGAGGAGAGGATGCTTTCAAGGCTGAAACTTATGGTGACCTCATAATGATAGAGCGCAGGATTTCAGAGTCTACTAGCTCTATTGTACTAAAGAATTACCAAGGTTTCCTATAGTAATTTCAATAGCTCTTTCTAGTCTACTAGTTCTAGCAGTTTTTGTTTGGCCAATAATTTAAAAAACACTTTTGAGCAGCAATTAGTATTTGACCAAACTTTTTAAAAGTGCCTTTAAGTGCATTTTTCTCCAAAGTGCTTGTAGGGGAAAGCTACTTTTTTGAGTTTCTGAAAAACAGCTTCTGGCATTCCCCAGAAGACTTATTTTCTTCCAAAAGCTTTGACTAAACACCTCATTTTTATAAAATAAGCACTTTTGTAAAAAAAATACACACTTATGGGGAAAATAAGCTTGGCCAACCAGGCTACAAGTTACCTTGCTTGTCTCTTGATTTATGAGGTAGGATCTTATAGATTTCCTGTTGGGTCTTGTTTTTCCCTGTTTTTTTTAAAACTTCTTTTAATCGACACTTAACAGGTAAAAAGGTGGCTGCCAAAAAAGAGGAACTCCAAGAGCTTATAGTACATTTCAACGTGAGTGCCTGCCTAGACAAAGTATTTGTTCTTAATTTTTATGTTGAAGTTTGAGCTTTACTTTGCAGAAACTGGTAGACTATTTCTTGAAAAGCACGAATGAGCAAGTGGAGGGCATCATTGGCTTCTTTTTTATGCCATTACAAAAAACAAGTTTTCTAGATGTTCATTTTTGACTATGCAGATTGATGTGGAAAATCCATGTGTAATAATGAGTCAAGACAAAAGCAGGGAGTTCTTACATTCAGGAAATTCAAAAGACAAGTTCAAGGTGAGGTGCTTAATTGCTAACTTTATTAGTTGATGGTTGTGTAGTTTGATCTTCCACTTGGTAGCCCTTTTTTGTGCTTTATTCATATTTCATTTGGTTGCTGGCCAGCTTTGTTCAGTGAACTTTGTGACTTTTTCTGTTTCATGTTTAGTTTATCAATGACAATTGCTTAGTGGAGGGCGATCTTGTTTAGTGATTAATCTGCCACTATCATCATCCTTTGCAGTTCTTTTTCAAGGCAACACTGCTTCAGCAAGTGGAAGATCTTCTGATTGGTATTGACATTCAATTGAAAAACGCAAATGAACTAGTTGCTGAACTGGAGAAATCGATAAATCCTATAGTGAAAGAGCTTGATGAGTTGCAAGGAAAGATTAGAAGCATGGAGCATATAGAGGAGATTTCTAATAAGGTAGACTTGTTGAAGAAGAAATTGGCATGGGCATGGGTCTACATTGTAGATAAGCAGTTGCAAGATAAAAACAAACGGATCGAGGAGCTGAAAGGACGGATTCCCACTTGTCAATCTCGAATTGATCAGCATCTTGTAAGTGCTCTGGTTATTCCCGGTGAAAGTTATGCTAAGAGTTAGAATGCCTTTGCTGGAATCATTTGTACAATTTTTCCCTTCCATATTTGCTAATGGTTACTTTTTCATTACCTTGGTGTAATTTTATTTGTATGGCAATCCTGCTTTTGTTAGAAGCGGTTGTACTTGCTGCCTTTTGGGAGATGGTGCCATCCTATTTTATAAAAAAATAAGTGTCTAATAAAAAATGCTCTCTCCCTTCAAATTTACTTGACGTAATTTGACTCGCCACAGAGTTTAAGAAAAGAAGACTTTTGAAACTTGTGGTCTTAAATATGCCATGACATTTATGTCTATATAAGCTTTTTCATTACGTGTAAAATAGGCAATTCAAAGTTAATTGTTTCCTAATATAGAAACATGTCATTCTTTTTGGAATGCACTAATAAGTAAAAAGTGTCACATAAAATGGAGCATAGTGAGTAGAATTTATTGCTCTTATTATATTATCAAATGAGAAATGAACATCAACCAATAGAAAGTGGAGGTAAGATTTTCTTTTTTTGATAACCGTGGTTTACGGGCCTGCCTTTGCGTACCTCGACTAATTCCACGAGATATTTATCACCTCACAGTGGTTGAAAAAAGCCAACAAGTGGTTGAGAACCATGAGGTCTTAGGTTCAAATCCAGCAGAGACAAAAATACTAGGTGATTTCTGGCCATTTGTCCTAGTCTTGGTGGACAGTGTTACTTGGTACCTTATTTGGTACCTGTCGTTGGTGGGAGGTGGCAAGTACCTGTGGAATTAGTCGAGGTGCGTGCAAGCAAGCCTGGGCATCATGGTTATCAATCAAAAAAATTCACATTTGTAAATACTGATAGGCGACCAGTATTTGCAAATACTGAAGACTGTAATCATTCTTCATTTTTCCACTTTGCCTTTTTCATCTAAAGAAAGAGTTGGCCGTGCTGGTATATCCCTGTACAGAATCATTTTCTAGTCTGATACTCTGATTCAGTAGTTTCTCCTTCTTCCTTTCTCTTTTCTTTCAAAGATAAAAGATCTGTATGGGATAGGTTTTCTCTGTCTCTCTTTCTGAAGATTTATATCTCTTGAAAGAAGTAAGGGATATGTATAATATTGTCGCTATAGTCGTTTTGTACCAAACCCGACTTGCTTGATTGAGGCCTAGTTGTTGTTTCTCTTTCCGTACCGTCATAAGTTTTAGGCGTGTTGTTAGGTTTATGATAATGTTACTCAAAACCAGAAGAGTTCGTTTATAATTTGTCCTTGTCTATTCTGTGGTGAAACTTTGGTTTGTGGCTCTATCGTCTGTCCTTTTCTTTCTGTCTTCTTGCATATTTCAGTTGTTACTTCACATTGCTTGATGTGATGTCTTATTCCTAGTACTGTATAACATACTAAGCAAACTTGTTTGTGTTTTCAGAGGAAGATGGAGGAATTGAATGATACGTTAACCACGAAGAAAGCTCAAATTGCTCATATGATGGAAAAGACATCAGAAGTGAGGAGGATGACAGAAGAGTTGAAACAGAGACTTTCTTTGGTATATGTGCAATTTCTTATATGTTGTTTCTGATTTGGATGGTATTTGATATGTATGATGGTGAGATGATGATTTTACTGTCATCTGATGCCCAGTTCTGCTACTCTTCTCGTCCTATATGATCCTCACTCTCCCAGTCACTCCTTCTAGACCCATTCTTTATATTGAATTTTTTTCTCATTTTCTTTGTCTCCTTATTTCTTCCATATGATATGACCGTATCTGCATGTATATGTTGATAATTTTCAGTGGTGATCTATTACTACAAAAATAAACATACAATACTTTCCATGTTTTGCTGCTTCGGCTTATTTCCTGCTGTAAATGACTGAATGCTGTATACATTTGAATGTTTTTTCTCTAGCCTTTATCTTTATCTCTGAAACTTTTCTAATCTATGTGAGTTTCATTTGTTAGGCTACAAAGGAAAAACTTGAGCTGGAAGAGGAGCAGAGTCGTAGATCTAATTACATCCAAAATATGGCAAAACGGGTCAAGGTCTTTGAACAACAAATACTTGATAGGGATGAGCAGAATATTAGAAATACACAGGTCCTCTACACAGGTTTCCTTTACCTCTGTGAATTGGTAATCTATATAATTAGTTCTCAGTAAACCCTGATATTGCAACTCCAGAGTGAAAGTATGCTCCTTTTTCATAACTTCAGATATTCCTTTCAAACCTTTCTTGATGTGATGTGGTTCCTAATTTGTCAGCCGCATTCTGGTATTTAAGCTAACAGTAGTTAGTCCCCTGTACAATATTGAACTTTTCACTCTACTATCTCAAAGCTCCTTCCTGATTACCTAGCAAGGTCGCGTTGCATGGATGGGGTTAATGCAGGAGCTATAATGTACACATTTCTAGTGTAAGGACAGAAACTTGTGAGCAATGTTGAAATTGAGTTTTACATCAACACTTTCTTCTCATTTCTATGAGGATCATAGTCATTTGATTAAGAAATGATACTACAGCGTGTTCCCGGCTATGGTGAATTGGTTAGGATTTCAGATAAGTGTCTGTGCCTCTATATAAAAGTTGTTTCTGTCAAGGGCGGAGCTATAATATTAAGTTGGGGTTGGACGAACTGAGTAGATTTTGCTTGATTTTAGGAAGTCCATCAAACATGTGTAAATATTTAATTGTGAACCCAGTAACTAAAACGAGCTATGAGTTTGGTGGTAAGATTAAAACTAGTCATCTAGGAAAAATGTGTGTTTTGCTGAGTTCAATTATTCAGCTGACTAAGTGTGGGGTTTTATGTTTACCTTGTGAAAGTTACTTACATGCTTCTACCTTCCAATGTACTGTAGGCCGAAGAACATGATATGGAGGTGAAACTGAAGGAGCTCCAAGCTGAGATTGACAGTGCTAATGTTATATTTCGAAGGTCATAGAATATTGTGTTCTAGAAGGATTGATTGTGTTACTGCTTGACTCCTTCACGAGTAATGTTTGTCTTTTAAGAAGTTATTCTTTTGATCAAGCTGAAATTTTGAAACTGTAATATGTCAGGTTGAAGAATGAAGAAGATACCTTAATAGATAAAATTAATCAGGTGAAGGATCAGATAAGCAAAATTGGTCATGAGGTAAAAAAGATATTAGCTGACTTTCCACTTTTCAACAAGCATGACAGAGAATGCGGAAGCTTTCTTGACTTGCATAGCCTTTTTGATCGATGCTGTGTTCATTTTTTTTTTCGAGACCCAAAATTGGGTGAGCCGTGACTGGCACATATTAAGCCATTGCCCACTAAGTAAACCCTTAATCGCTTTACTGGTCCAATATGTGAAATCATTTATCTCAAAGAACAGGTCATATATTCTGTGGAATTAGTCCAGGTGTGCGCAAGCTGGCCCGGACACCACAGTTATAAAAACAAAGAACAGGTCATATATAGCATAATACAGTGAAAAAATCATAATTGGAGAACAGTGTCCAAAGTAATTAACAGTAACCCACAATCCATTATCACCATGGAGTATCTTAATAAAACGGAGTCAAATAAAGTTGAGAGGCAGCCCAAAGAAACATAACGTTATAAAGTAAAGACTAGCTACCGCCTCCCAAATGAATTTTCATCCCAAGACTTGTAGCAGATGGCAGAATTTTTATACAGAATAGGTTGGTGGTTATGATTAGTAATCAGGTTAGAAGCTTTATGCTCAGGGAGATCGAAAGCATTTCACACTTGTTCTTTAAATGTGAAGTATCAGCTCAGTTATGGAACAAGCTTTTAAGTGGCAGGGGCTATGTAGAGCACCTATGGACTGGCAAGAAGAATTAAAGTGGGAGCACTGTGTGCTGGATTACGAAGTACGATAATAGAAATTTATTGGATGGCTATGGCTGCATATATGTACTACATTTGATGTGAGAGATATCAAAGAGTCCAACAATAAGCAAAAGGAACCAGAAGCTATCACTAGACACATTTTTCAGGAGATCTTTTGCAGGGAGCTGTGAGGCGGAATATAGCACAGAAATTTGAGCATTTCAATTCTTATCCTTAGAGCAAGGGGAAGAGTTGTGCAGTTTACTAGGCATGCGTAACAAAGTAGTAGAAAGTTGTGTTTACTGTTAGTTGGGGCTGTCAAACTGCTTTTGATTTTCAGTGCGGCATTTTTCACAATTGGAAATGTAGTCTTTTATTTACAAATAAAAGAAAACCAGTTTAGGAGGATCAGAGTAACATAAGCAAGAAGATGGTCTCCCGTTTGTGGGAACATTTAATGTATTTCTCCTCTTTGATTTTCTTAACTGTCTTCTCATCCAATCAAAAATGATATTGTCATTTTAGAATCGGCAAGTCAATATGGATATATACCCCATCTATATCTCTTCCTGTCATTTTGCTATGCAATTTTGAATACTTGAGCCGTTGATTTTGGGTCCTCTCTATGTGGACATAACCTTCATATACACGTGTGATTTTTGGGTGATGCCCCAGTGCCCTTCTGTATACCTCCTGGGCCCTGGCTCCTAGACACAACTCAATAATGTGTAACTAATCATACTTATTTTGGTAAAAGTAACAGTTCATTAATATGTACAGGGATACTACACCAAAAATGTGTAGCCCCCTCAAAATAAAGCAAGTTACAATTGGAGCCTTATCTACTAGATACTTATGAATAGTCTAGAACATCAAAAATGTTTTCAGTTTGTACTATCAATTCCTGTTTGCACCAAAAATAATAGAGAGCTAAGCAATTCAACTTGAACTTCTGAATATTACATTGCTCGTCCTCAAAACTTCTCTGGTTCCTTTCTGTCCTAGCAGACCACTAAATGCATGCAGGGACAATCTTCCATCTCTCCTCTGCAAGCTGCATTTTCATCACTAATCCAGCTGTTCGGAACATCCTTTATTCTTCTTGGCATGACCCACTTGATTTTCCTCAGACTAATGAAAATCTTCCATAGCTGATCTGTCCATTTAAGTGAAAAAGAGATGGCTGTTTGTCTCTGCCTGTTCATTACAAAGGTAGCATCTGGAGCATAATTGAGTTCTTCTTTTGTTCAAATTTTCACGAGTCAGAACTTTTTCTGAGTGTATGCATCAATGCATAAATTGTTTATATGAATACATCTAATTCTAAAATCATGGAGTAAAGAAACATGATTATAATGATCCCCGAGATATAAACGGGTAGAATCTCGAAAGGTATCCAAAATCAGCTTACCACCAACTATACCCTCATGTGTGTGTGTCTTTATATGTAAATGGAAATTAAAACTCATTCAAAATATTCATGTTATTTTGGAATCATTTCACAAGCAATTTATTGAAAAACGAGAAGTCTCTATTTACCAAGATTTCAAGCTGTGTATTGCTGCTACACTTCTACAGTCAACCTAAAATCTTCAAAATTTGCTCAAAATATGGTTTAGATGCTATTAAATTCACCTAAACACCTCATCTTTTAATACTGGTTTTAGGTATAAGGTTTCAGTACAGCCCATGTACTGTGTGATATAATACAAATTTACCATGTTCAAAAAAAAATATTGGTTTTAGGTCGGACTCCGACCGTCGGAGTTAACTCGGTCAAACTTGGTCTAACCAAGGGACACATTTTTGTTCTAGGTTACCCATAGTCTCCTTTGTCCAATTCCGCCATTTATTAGCCATTAGATCCACTAGATTAATTCTATGCTTAAATCTCCAATTTCAAGGTAAAAATATACATAGATTCATGTATATTATCCAAATAACGTCAGGATCGTCCCCTAAAAATGTAATTTATTGTCAGTTTTACTACTAAAATAATAGCATTGGGAATCTCACCTCAATGCTAGTGCTATGCGTGGAGTGATTTCTCACAAATATGTGACCTTGTTCTGCAACGTGTTTAGGATATTGATATTTGCGAAGAACACATCTTTTTATGTTCTGGTATGGCTGCGATGTAAGTTGATTGGGCTCTTCAAAAATACTGCTAGATATATGTCAGATCCTCCAAAACCCCGTGCCGGATCCTCCAAAAATGCAAATCTAACAGAGGATCCAACACACACTCAACTACATCTTTTGGAGAATCTGAGAAATATAGGCTTCAATTATGGAGCCAACTATGAGATTTAAATGCTGCTAGGCCTGGGCAGGTCTACAATGATCCTACAGCTGATCCTATGATCGCGGCCCCATGATTGCGGCTCAGTCCATGTGATGCCCTGAAATGGTACTTGTCTCCCAACCCACTTTCTGTTGCATTTGCGACTGCACCAGATTTTATCCAAATTGTTCCAAAACAAGTCCGAACCCTCCAAATTCAATTCAAACCATCCATACAAGTGGCAAACAGTTACTTACATCAGTTTGATATCAGCTCAAAATGCTGTTTAGTATGCAAATAGTCAAACCGAAGGTCAAGATGTTACATTTATACCATGCCTAGATAGTTTCTGGAAGAATGCTCTACATTTGCTCTTCTGCTGTAACAGTACCATGATCCTGTACACTTTTATGCCTCTAACTTCTTGATTCTTGCTAGTAATCTGACATGGTATAGTTTGACAAGTCTTCCACTGATTTGCATGCTTCAGAATCAAGGATAAATACTTTGTTTAAGCAAATTAAAGCTTTTCCACTATCATGTGACTGACTGCAAAAATGCTTGTGTAGAGAGTGGATGAAAACTATGGGTAACATAGATGTTGATCTTGGTATAGAAAGGTTCTTAGTTACTTACAATTTTTCTGTACAGTTTCCCTGTTTTTATTTTCTGTTTTTTTGATTGAAATGTTTTTGTTCTATGTCCTGATACCTGTGGCTAGATTATAATGAATAACCCTTTTTTGCAGAATGAGTCTTATTTTTTCTTTGGAGATAGTGATACAAAATTGATGCACAAAGATCGATTGTGGATCAGTTTTAGGAATTAATTAGAAAAACTGATGTGCTTAACGGGGAATTAATCCGAGATCTTACCTAAGAATATAGAAATGATAGAAGAAGAAGAAACTATTATTTCATTGAATGCCTTGAGATCTTACAAGAGGAGGTATTTATAGCTAATGAATGGAAGAACTGATCTAACTCATTCTAACCAACTAACAATTGGACACTGCTACATTACTAACTACTGCTACAATGTTACCCCTTTTTTATGAAAACAGTAAACAGTGTGTAATTCAGTTTAATACCAGCTCAGCATTTGCAACTACTAATCCACCTCATCACTAACTGATTCACCTCATCTATGATCTTCCACTTGTTGGCCAAGTGTTAACTTGGTTTCAGGTGGTGTCGGGCCTAAAAATTAATCTTCGAAAGTGTGAGATCATTCCCGTTGGTGAGGTCGACAACATTGATTTGCTTGCACAGGTTTTGCAGTCTACCTACCACTTATTTGGGTTTACCCCTGGGGGCCTCAGATAAAGACATTAATGTATGGAATACGGTTCTTGAGAGGGTAGAGAAGAGGCTTATTGGTTGGCAAAAAAGATACTTGTCCAAAGGAGGGAAAGAAGTGCTTATCAAGAGCACATTATTGAGCATCCCCACATACTATGTCTTTGTTTCATGCTCCTACCAGTGTTATAGGAAAATTGGAAGGGCTACAAAGAAACTTTCTTTGGGATTCGGCAGTTGGAACAAGAAAACTTCATTTGGTCCAATTGGAGAAAATGACTACTACTAAAAAATTGGGGAATGGTGGAGTCAAAGATTTGAAGGTATTTAATAGAGCTGAAATAATAGTGGAGGTTCGTGATAGAGGTCTATTCTTTATGGAGGGGGGGGGGTTGATAGTAGAAAAATCTGGGTTGATAGAAGGAGGGTGGAGATCTAATATCAGTATGCCATTTGGGTGTGGAGCAATATTATGAAGGGATGGGCTGATTTTGAGGTTAACATCTCATCCAGGGCAGGGGACGCGAAGAGAGTTAGTTTTTGGAAAAACAAGTGGTGTGGAGATGTGGTACTAAAGATGAGTTTCCGAGCTTTTATAGGTTTTCTTGTTAGATGGAGGCGGTAGTCCATCATATTAGGGGGTTACAAGGGGAAGAACCTTCTTGGGATTTGAAGTTCTGGAGGAATCTTCAAGACTAGGAGGTTATTGAGTTTTATTAAGAATATGTTAAATAATAAAAATGTGCTCTCTCTAACAACTTAAGCTTTTACATGAAATAGTCACACAATTAACATGGTATCAGAGCAGGCAGAGGTCATATGCTTGGCGCATGAAAAAAAATCAATCATGCACGTGAGGGGGCGTGTTGAAAATATAATTAAATAATAAAAGTGTACTCTCTCTAACAACTTAAGTTTTTAAATGAGATGGTCACACACTTCATCAAGTTCCATAGGTTACTAGCTCTACTTCATCAGCATCGCGAGCCAGTTGATAGATCCGATGCTCTGAAATGGAAGTTGGGGAGTAATTGAGTTTTTTCTGTCTAGTTCTCTTCTGTGAGAAGCTTTTGGTGAGGGAGGTGGAGACTTTCCCCATAAAGTCGATTTGGATTTCTAAGGTGCCGAGAAGGGTGTGCTTTTTCTCATGGTTAGCTGTTAGAGGAGTGATTTTGATGGCGGAAAACCTTCGCAAAAGAAAGTTCATATGCATTAGCTGGTGTTTCTTATGCATGAGGATGTTGATCATCTTCTACTACGTTGCAACCTGACTTCGAGACTGTGGTGGGATGTGTTTAGCTGGTTTGGTATGTCTTGGGTGATGCCTAAATCCTTGAAGGATACGTTGTCTTGCTGGAAATTTGAAAAAAACAGGAGAGTGCAGAGCTTGGAATGTTGTCCCTTTAGTGTTGATGTGGATCGTTTGGAGTGAGAGAAGTAGGAAGGATTTTGAAGGGGTAGAAGTGACTTTTGGGCAGTTGAGGAGTAGCCTCCAGTCCCTTATTTATTTTTGGTGCACCAATGTAGTGTCGGGTTTTATAGGGGATTGACTTACTTTTATAGAGAACCGTGTCGTGTTATTGGTTCTTTAATTTTTGGTACCTCTTGTATACGGCCAATTTTGGTCCTGTAGTTAATGAAACTATTTGCCTAACAACAACAACAAACCCAGTGTATTCCCACAACGTGGGGTTTGGGGAGGGTAAGATGTATGCAGTCCATACCGCTACCTCCGAAGAAGTAGAGAGGCTGTTTCCGATAGGCCCCCGGCTCAAGATAAATGAAACTATTTGCCTGATAATAAAAATTGATCTTCCACTTGTATCATATAGTAACAGAAGAACAAGTCTCATTTTCCTCGTGTTGGCTTCTGGTCCTGTTAAATTTTAACAATCAATAGATCTTGCTTTCCTGATGGTATTAAGTCCTTATGGCTGCTGTTAATGCGTTTTGTTCCAATTTTATACTGTTCAATTTCTGGTATTCGAAACCTTTCATGAAGTTGCTTAAGGATTACAGTGTAGTCTTTCCATAACAATATACAACGACGGTGGTGGATTGTGTAATATTTATGTTAAAGAATGGATCTTGGATCTAACTTAACCTCAAAAGCTAGCTCATGAGGGGAAGATTGCTCAAGTTCATATAAGGAGATCACCCATCTCATTAACCACCAATGTGGGACTTTCTCTTTTTCTTGAACACCCCACCCCACGCTCAGACCTAGTTAACTGGGTGTGGACAATCTCCCCGAATCTCAATTCGGGGGCCCAACATTGGGTGAGATGGGCCCTGCTCTGATACCATGTAAGATTGGTACCAAAAGTGTACATTTTATTCATCCGAGAGCGACAAATTTATAGTATAGGAAAGCAAACATAACAGAATCAAATCGCTTGATTTTAGCGGATATGACTATCAAGATGTGATCTTTTTGAATGTTAAAGAATGGATCTTGGGCCTAATTCAACCTCAAAAGCTAGCTCATGAGGGGAGGATTGTCCAAGTCCATATAAGGAGATCACCCATCTAATTAACCACCAATGTGGGACTTTCTTTCTTTCTTTAACAATTTATGCCAATGATAGTTACATTAATGATTAGGATTATAACGTTTGTTGTCAACAAAAAAACAGATATATGAACTACCAATCTTGGTTTGTCATTGTCTAGCATGATTAATAAATTAAAAACTGGAATTGGTTTGTGCAATCAGTAATGTGGCAATTTATTACAGCAACAACCATACTCAATCTCAAAGTTCTTAGATTTGGCAGGAAGAATCCTTTATATCCATTCGAAATCATTTGTCATTAATTTTAATACTTAATACTTTGTCATCAAATGCAAATTGTGAATTCTTTTAAAATATTAAATCTCTAAATTCTGACACTCTAATACTGACATATAAATCTCTAAGAATTTAAAATGCTCAAACATCAGACCTATTACAAGTGTACCAACTATGTCTAAACCTGCAACCCAACTTGTTGGTGCTGCCTATATGTATACTTTGGTTCATTAAGTTTATACATATATTCTTTAAGCACCAATTCTTGTTTTAATTTTTCCTCGACAACTCTTCTTTTTCTTGATAAAGTAAATAATTTATGAATGACGGGGACAACCCAGTATACAAACTATATACTAGAGGGTAGAGAACTTACAAGCAAAATACGATTTTCCACAAAAGAAACCCAATCTTCTATACAAATGGGGATATTATGGGTACACTAAAAGTAAACTAGAAACAATACCCTTCAAACGCCTCCGTATTCTCTCTTTCCATATAACCCACATGATACCTAATGGAGCAGCTTAACACTCGAACTTCTTTTACCCCTCCAGCAGGTCCAACTATGCAACCCTAAACATCAGTTCTTATGCTGACTAAATTCCAGTATGTCTATACTGCGTAATTCATGCATAGAACAGTCTGTACTTCTTTGATTCTAAGTTTGGTTCCTTCAACAACTGTTTGAGACATCAATCTTCTATTTGTTTTTTTCTCCTTTTCATTTAGTTTATGTAAGTGGCTTGCACTTGGCATATTAGCACAACAAAGGTTTTGTATATAACTTCTTAGGTAATTTTTGGCTTATTGATTTTATCACTAATTGTCATTTGTTATAATTATTAGGATTATCACAGCTAATACTGCTGCTGTGGAACTGCTACTATTGTTTCTTCTTTAGTATTTGCTGAATAAGGATATGATTGGAACGCAATGCAATGTTAATTGTAGCGACGACTTTGCTAGAAACTTTATTCCAAGGAAATGTTTGAATTTAGCTCTTGAAATTTTTTATAGAACTTAAAAGCCACAGGAAAGTAAAAGGACTCGAGTTATCTCGTAGTAATATATTTCATTTTGCCCTTAATTTCATTTTTTAGACGCAGTTTATTTTTTTTTGATTTGTACTATTCTTTTGGTTCTTTAAGATTGAAGAGTATGAGAAGAAGGATCGTGACATTCGCTTTCGCATTCGTGAGCTTCAACTTCATCAAAGCAACAAGGTATCTTACCTCTACTATCTTGGCTAGTGTTCTTCTTAGAGTTTCTTTATTTTGCTTAGCTTTCTTAAAGAGAGGAAATTCATTTTGCAAAGTTCTTAGCTTCCTTAGCCCTAACAATTGATACTTTGGTGGTCTTCCAAATTTTATAGTCAGATGGGTTTGAATTTTGGCATTACCTTCTGATTTTCTATTGACCTAGATGAACCGTCTTATTTCCACTTTCAACAATTTTTTTGAAGATGATCCGTTAGAATTGTATTTTGGTTATCAAGAGCTCAATATGCAGGCATACAATAGCTAAGAGAATTGTTAAACATGAGATACTGTATATCTCAGCTACATATAATGCTATTTTCTGCAATCATCCTTGATTTTTGTTTTTATTTTTGTCTAGTGAATGCGAAGAGTAAGTCAATCTTTTCTCTGGATGTTCTTATGCCTTTACTGGTATGGATTTACCTCTGCTGCCTGTGACGTGTTGTAGTGATAAACTATGCTTTTGTCAATAGAAAGAGAAGAAATTTGGGGAATGAATTGCTTGATTATTCCCTCAAGTATGTTGGGGTTTAAATAATGTTTACAGGTAGTCCTGGTGTTGTTCAGTTGATTAGATTGAGTCTTGGCAGAACTATCCTTCAGATTTTGGGTTGTTTGTGTCAGCCTTGTGTGGATTTCTTTCAGTTTATTTGTGTAATAATCTTCATTAGAAGTTGAGTATTCCATATGGGACTTTTTGGGGTGGGGAATTGTATAATAAGGTCAAGTTCATGACAATGTAAGTTATAAATGCAATTGATGCTTTCTTTCTCTGCAAACATTGCTGTTTGGCACTGATGTTCTTTTTTCTCAGGTTACGGCTTTTGGAGGAGGTAGAGTGATGAGCCTCTTGGAGGTGATTGAAAGACAACATAGAAAGTTCAACAGGGCGCCGATTGGTCCAATAGGTGCTCATGTGGTATGTGATGGAGAAAACTCATCATACATTAGTGAAGTATATCTTCTCATGCTTTTCTTTCCCGAGCTTACAAGCTAATTGTTGAAGTGTATGACCATCTCATCTAAAAGGTGAAGCTGTTAGAGAGAGCACACTCTTAATTACTTAAATATGTCTTCAATACGCCTGCTCTAGTGTGCACTTAACTTTTTTTCATGGGCCAAGCATGTGGAAATTCTTTTTAATAACTGATGGCAATGACTTGAACCTAAGGCCTCTGTCTACTCGATACTACTATTTATCCAGTCTATACTCGATAATACTATTTATCAATGGAATCTTCAATCCCTGCTTGCAACTTATGGTTGCTCCCAATTGGCCAACCTACCAGTTTCTGTCCCGAGATCCAAAATATTTTTCCGCAGAGATGAACATTCCTTTTTGTGATCTGGCTACTTCAATTCCGAAGAAATATTACAGCTTCCCTAGATCCATGATATCAAACTCCTGAGCCAAGAGCTTCGGTCAAGCCATCTCTTGTTATGACTGTCTCAACGTCAATTATAAAAAGAGTGATTATCCTTATGATGTCTTATAAAGAGAGTATGACATGCATTGCGCTGTTTATAACTGAAAACATTCATGGTTTTACTGGATCTGTTAAACTACCTTAATGCTGAGGAATACAGCATTACCAGTTTAAGAGACTGTTTTTTTAAAACTGGTAATATTGTATTCCTCAGCATTAAGGTCATGCTGTACAAAGGAAATAGGAAGAAAAACAAAATTTAAATAACCTAGAAGGTGTACTATCTGTTCAGCTTCATCTATAGATTCCTGTTTTCACCAAAAAAGCAAGGATATGAGACAATTCCATTTAACTTTCTGATGGAATTAAACCCATCCTCAAAACATCTCTCATTCCTCTCTTTCCACATTGAGTGAGTAACCTTTTAGCCACCCATTTTGCACAGCTATCCTCGTCATGCTATGAAGTTCTTCCATAGCTAATAGAAAGAGGAAGGGTGACATAGGATCCCTTGTTTGAGGCCCCTTTCAGAAGGAAGAAACCCTAAATGGAGAACCTAACAGTTTTAATACAAAAGCTGATCCATCCATCTGTCTCTGCTTCAGTAACTTTACGAGAAAGTCCCAATTCACATTGATCATATGCCTTCTTCATATATAACTTGCACATGATGCCAGAGTCATTGCCTTTCAATCTGGAGTCCGCACATTCACTTGCTATAAGAGCAACATCCATGATCTGCCTTCTCTTTATGATTGTCATTTGATGTTTGTCAACCAACTTACTAATCACCTTTTCTATCTTTCATCTAGAACTCTAGTCAAGATTTATAGACTCCACTAATGAGGCTTATTCGTCTGAAATACTGAACTCTGAAGCACCAACTTTTTTGGGTACTAGTGCTATATAGGTAGCACTGATACGCTTTTCAAAAACTCTGAAATCATGGAAATGCTTCAATGTCTTCATAACATCTTCCTTAATTAGATTCTAGAAAGCCTGGTAGAAGCACATTGGGAGGCATCAGGATGAATTCAGGATGAACAAGAAGTTTAATCTACACAGCTTTCCTTGAGTTCCCTAATCATCAAATCCAGGATGAATCTTCATAGACTTCTCTTTGTAAGTTTTCTTGCCGGAATGCAATTTTGAGATCAAACAACAGCTATTCCCAGACAAGGTTGGCTGCACAGGATTACAAGATTCTGGTTGTGTTTGTTTTTGCAACAGGAGCAAATGTTTACTGGTTGTCAACTCCATATGTATGACTGAATGCTTTAGCTATCAATCTGGTCTTGAACCTCTCAGTTCTCACTCAAATCATTGGCTTTACGTTTCACAGTGAACATCCACTTGCAGCGGACCAATTTCTTGTATAGTGGATGAGTGACTAATTTCCAACTCTTATTTTCTCTAGACCTTTCATTTCTTAGCCCAAGCTTCTTTCCACTTGGGGTCTTTGAGAGTCTTCCTCTAATTTGGGTTGCACTAAAGTATGGTTCAGATTCTTTAAAAGTAACATTCACACCAACAAAAACTTTCTTGATGCTGGATGGTAATTCCAATAACCTTTGTGTTGGATACCCAATGAACACACATTTGAGGGCCTTCAGATCCAGTTCCCCGCGTTCGAATTATGAGCATAATAACACACCCAAATACCTTTGGAGGAACAATATAAACATTTTTCCCATGTAGGACCTATAAAGGACTCATATAGTTGAGTGATTTGAGAGACATTCTATTGATAAGACTAGGAGCTGCTAGAATTGCATCTCCCTAGTAAGGTTTTTGGGAATTTACGGTGAACATATACGATTTAGCAACTTTCAAGAGATGCCTATTTTAAAAATTTAGTCACTCCAGTCTTTTGCACTAGTTAAGGACAACTAGCTTGGTGGATGATAGCATTAAGCACCAAAATAGATCGTTTTGCTATTATCAGATACCCTAGTTGCATTTGCATTTAATACATTTAGCTTTCCTGCTGGTTTAACTTTTGAGAGCTCATGCTAAACAATTATCAACATGTTGTCGCAGACCTTAATTGATGGTGACAAATGGGGTACTGCTATTGAAAGTGCCGTTGGCAAGATGCTTAACGCTTTTATTGTTACTGATCATAAAGATTCCCTTTTATTAAGAGCATGTGCAAGGGAAGCGAACTACAATAACTTACAGATTATCATTTACGAGTTCTCTAGACCAAGGTAATGATCTTTCTCTATATGTTCGACGTGTGTGTGTGCGTGTATAGATAGGGATGATTTATATCCTTGAACATTGTTGGTGGATGATATATACCAGTCACTTCTATATGTTCAAAAAGATATATACCAGTCACTTCTGTGGAGATTGATACTTATCTAGTTTATTTCTGATAAGTGGATTATTTATTTATCAAGCTTTTGCTTTTATTTATTGGTGTAGGTTGCATATTCCCAATCACATGCTTCCCCAGACTCATCATCCAACAGCAATTTCTCTTCTACGTTCTGACAATCCTACCGTACTAAATGTCTTGATTGATTTGGTAAAGTTCTATTCTGTGGGTAATTTTAATTCTTGATAATTGCCAAACATAACTATTCCTTAGTGCTGTAGCTTCGTGCTGATCATAATATCAAATATAAATGATGTTTACTTTAGGCATAGGAATATGATGGCTAATTTGCAGTAAACACTCCTTATTGCCATAACAATTATGATTATGGTAGCTCAGCTTATCCCCCTGCAGTCACCGTAATTCCGTGTTTCTTTTATTCTCCTCACTTCTGGTTTCTCTTAGTTGTTAGTTCCGATTGGGTTTCTTATTTGAACGTCAGACAGTTTTACAGTCGCTTATGTTGATCTGTAATCACTGTTACATCCGTATTTTACTCTTTAGATTAGTTGTGCTGATTATGCGTTGATGTTTCCTGGATCTTATTAGGGTAATGCTGAAAGGCAAGTGCTAGTTAAAGACTATGATGCTGGAAAAGCAGTCGCTTTTGATCAAAGGATTTCAAATTTGAAGGAGGTTTACACTTCTGATGGGTACAAAATGTAAAAATTATGTAATTTCTAATATGCTGCTTTATTTTATTTTATTTTATTTTGGATAACCCATGTGCCGCTTAATTTTCTCATCTCCGAACCAAGTTGTTTTCTGTAATCTTGTGAGTAACTCCCAGTATGCATCAGGTCAAGGTATTGGCTAAGTTGCACGTGGTTTACGTATAGATTCACCTAGTACTTGGTGGACAAAATATCTGCTGATTGACTTTTGATTTATTCCGGATATAATTAGATATATAAATTGCCTTCCAACAGCTTATTTTATGTGGTTTTAGGATGACTAGCCTGATGCTCTGCCAACGAAAACAAGTCTGACAATAGTTTGTTTATTACCAGAGAACATCCTCTAGTATAACCATTATGTTAATTCAACATGGCATAAAACTTATAATTAGTAGTTACGATCCTTAACTAATCTAATTTACTCTTTTTACATTTCTTATTTTGGTCTTGACTTATGTAGAACAGTACATTTTGCACTGACATGATTAACATACCCAAAACTTCCTAGGTTTTCTCGGGGTTCTGTCCAAACTATTCTTCCACCGATGAAGAATATGAGAGGTGGGCGTCTTTCTGGTTCATATGAAAATAAAATTAAAACTCTAGAAAGCGAAGCATTTGAGGCACAGAACATAGCTCGACAAACCAGGGGTATGAAGAGGAGTATCAATGAAGAGCTTCAAGGACTCCAGGATAATCAGCAAAGCGCTAAGGTACTTGTTATTTTTACTTAATGCATTCTCCACCAGAGTAATAGCTTTAACTCTCTAAGGCTGTTGCAGATGTCACTTTGGTTTTACTTTTATCAGAAGTAAAAGTGGTTTTCCTTTCTTCTGTCTTTCGTTCTTTTTTCATCTCACTTTTGTGTAGGGACATCATCTCAGTGTTACTCTTTGCTATCTGGTCATGATGTATATTTCATTACTTTATTGTGTATGAATACTCGATACGTGCAATCCTTGGCATAATATTTAGATAATGATTAGTGTATCTATCAGTTGCATCATACTTCTACTGTTCCATCGTATAAATTTGTGAAAGAGCATCAAGCCTCATGACTGTTTGCTCTGACCCAAAAGCTGAGGATTTGGAGCACGAAAATTAGTGCGTAGCCATTAAGCCCAAACCTATGAACATAAAATTATAAACTGGCGTTGTAAATTTTAAATAGGATCCTTCAAAGATTCTACTACCTCCCTCAGTTTAATAATTATTTACTCAAGTCTTGCTCTCGTTTATTAAGATGTCGGAGAAGCTAAACATATGAGATCATAGACGTAGATTGCTTGCTGCTGACCCCTGACCTGGGGGTGGGGGGTGGGGATGTCCAAAGTTTAACATAAAGTACACAAACATGCTCACAAAGAGCTACAAGGCAGCCAAAATATACTGAGGATCATATAAAGCTTTGTCTTATCAGAAAGGACAATTGTGATGCCCTTCATGGCCTGCATTTTCCGTGTGAAGCCAATGGCAAGGGTTTTCAGCAGGCCTAGATTGGGCTTCATGGAAAAGAATATGAACAAAACAAAAGGAGAAAGCATGTGGAAGGGTGCCTCCACAGGTTGACCATGTTTCTTGAAAAAGATATTCCGAGAAAGGACAAACACCTCTGAAGTGGCTATATATTCAAATTTACATAATGATCTATATGCTTTGACATCCAAATACATTGGGATGGGCATCTTTTTCATTTTTGCTACTATGCCTTGTGTTTATTGTTTAGTTTAGTTACTTTTTTTTTCTTTTCTTTCAAACAAGGGAAGTTTTATTTGAGTGTTGGCCGATGATGGTATATGTTTATTGAGCCTTATTGGCTGAAGCAATTCAACATATGTCAGGATTTCAATGACATTTGAATCTTTTGTTATGGGCCCTAAGGTATATGTTTTGCAGTTTGGAATTCTCCTTTTTCCCTATCACCCATGTGTTTTTGAGTTTGTACTTCTAGCATCTACTCATTGCACAACTGTTTGTAGAAAATTGAACATCTTTCTTTTCCATGCTTTACTATGAATTTGTTTAGTATTTCGTGTCTCGAGCCGGGGGTCTATCGGAAACAACCTTTCTACTTCTTTAGCGGTAGAGGTATGGACTGCGTACATCTTACCCTCCCCAGACCTCACTATGTGGGAATACACTGGGTTTGTTGTTGTTGTTGTTTCTTTTCCCTGTTTTTGACTGTCCTCGTTAGATGCCTAATATCTAATTATTTACCCTTTCCATTAGCATGTTGTTACTATTTTCACTACCTTGAGTGTGTGTAAAAGAACCAATACAAGTACAACCACCACCTACCCAGTGTATTTCCACAAAGCGGGGTCTGGGGTGGGTAAAGCGTACGCAGTCCATACCAGTATCTCAGATGAAGTAGAGATGCTGTTTTCGATAGACTCTCGGCTCAGGATAGATAACAGTATAACAAATAAAAAACATAAAAATAAACAACAAAATGAGATAACACACCGCTAGATAATAAAAGAAACAAGACACCGACAAAGTGATAATATAAACTATCTATTTGAGATCACAAACATCATCGGAACAGTATGAACAAGAAACTACAAGCACAGATACAAACAAAGCACTTTTTCAACAATTATGGACGCACTTCTACCCACTAACCCTCTAATCTAATTCGCATCCTCCATACTTTCCTATCAAGGGTCATGCTTTTCGTAAGCTGTAACCACTTCACGCCATGCCTAATCACCTCCCTCAAATATTTCTTCGGCCTACCTTTACCTCACCAAAAGCCTTCCATAGACAGCCTCTCACACCTCCATACTGGAGCATCTTTACACCTCCTCATCACATGCCCGAACCATCGCAACTTCACTTTCCGCATTTTGTCTTCCACCGAAGCGACTCCCACCTTCTCTCGAATAATCTCATTTCTAACCCTATCTTTCCTGATAAGTCCACATATCCATCTCAACATCCTCATCTCCCCTTCAATTTTTGGATATGAGAGTTCTTAACTGACCAACACTCTGCTCCAAAAGACATAGCCGGTCGGATTGCTACTCTATAGTAACTTTCTTTTAAGCATATAAGGCCCTTCTTATCACATAAGACTCCCTAAGTGAGCCTCCACTTCAACTATTCTGCACCAATATGGTGTATGACATCCTTGTCAATCTCTCCATTCCCTTGAATTATAGACCCAAGTTATTTGAAACTATCCCTCTTCCGAATGGCCTGAGAATCCAACTCCATTACCACGTTAGCCTCATGCGTCGAATCAGTGAACTTATATTCCAAGTGCTCCGTCTTAGTCCTGCTCAACCTAAACCCTTTAGACTTTAGGGTTTGTCGCCAAACCTCCAACTTATCATTTACTCCTTTCGGGTCACGTCAATTAGTACATCGTCCGCAAATAACATACACCAAGGCACCTCTCCTTAATACACTGTATCAAAACATCCATCACCAATGCAAACAAAACGGGCTAAAAGGCGATCATTGGTGCAATCCTGTCAAAACAAGAAAGTGTTCTGAATCTCCTCCTACCGTCCTTACACAAATCTTTGCTCCGTTGTACATGTACTGAATTGACCTAGTGTATGCCACGGGCATACCTCTAACCTTGAAGCCCCTCCATAGAATCTCTCTGGGGGCTATATCGTACGCTTTCTTGAGATCGATGAACATCATGTGCAAGTCTTTAATCCTCTTCTTAAATTGCTCCACTAACCTCCTCACGAGGTGAACGACTTCAGTAGTCGAGTGACCTAGCACAAAACCGAACTGATTCTCGAAAATAGTTACGATCCTCTTCAACCTCAAATCTACCACCCGTTCCTAAACCTTCCTAGTATGACTCAACAACTTGATACCCTTATAATTGTTGCAACTATCAATATCCTCTTGTTAATGGAATTATCGTATTCCATCTCCAAGCTTCGGGCATCTTCGCCACCCTAAAAATGATGTTAAACAACCTTGTCAGCCACTCCATACCTGCCCCGCCAGTGCTTATCTAAAAATCCACCGGAATCGCATCTGGCCCAGTTGACCGACCCCTTTGTATCCTAAGAATAACACCGTTGACCTCCTCATAGGAAATTAACTATCTTATTCATTTGTAGGCATTTGAAAGAAATTTCTTTTTGTTTTACCACCCAAATATGTAACCTATACAATCTTCTTGTTATTTGATGGAACTATCTAATGTTTTATTATCCCAGTGGAGGTGGATTTGTTCAACTGGATGCCAACGATTGTTCAAATTATATCCTACTACTAATTTTAGCATTTCATTTTATCAAACTGAAGATTATCTAAGTTCTTTTCTTTTTGTAGCCTGTAGGTCAAGGAAGATTACGTTGTTCTCAAATTTAGATCTAAGAGCCTGTTTGGATTGACTAATTTTAAGCTAAGTTGCTTGGACTGTCCAAAATTGTTGTCGCACCCGTGTTGGATCCTCCAAAGTGACTACTTTTGAATGATTTGACACGCACCCGATGACATTTTTGAAGAGTTCGTGAAACATAGAATTTAAGTGCTTTTTAGACAAAATAGCTTTTAAGAAATTTTAGAGCGAGGGTAAAATAAAAGTGTGTTTATAAGCACTTCGTTTTAAGAAAAAAACCAAAAGCTAATCTAAACATGCTATAAGTCTTCAGATTATTTTGCAGAAAGAGCACTTCTGGCTTGTTCGATCCCCAGAATAGTTTCATATGACTGATCATTTTGCTGACAAAACAGTTAACGTTCAGAAAATGCTAAATTAAAGTAACGTGTGGACCAAGTAGGATTAATTTCTCTCTTTGATTTCATTAGTTGTTTGTTTGCATGCTTTATTTAGATGTTCAGATTGTCTGGACAATTCCTCTTCATCTGGTTGTTTGAAAACATCTGTGTGTCCACATATATCTTAGAAGATTGTGCTTTTACTACCTAGAAACATACAAATGGTATATATTTAGCACAACCATATTCGGTGATAAAAACGGGAACGTGAGAACCGGAGAACTTTTAGGAGTGATTTTTGAAGGAAAAGAGGATAGGGTGCTAAGTTTGCTTTGAGACACAAAAAAAAAGAAAGAGGGGTTGGAGGATAGGAGAAAGAAGGTCCTAGGGAGGGGAGGTAAAGGTGTTCAAGTAAGGATAATGAAAGAGAAAGAAAATTGATAGTATATAAAAGGAGATATAGAAGAAAGGAAAGGTCAAGGGTCTCCGGGAAGGAGAGGGGTGGGGAAGAAATTCACTCTGTTTTCCGTGGATGTCAAAAATTATTTCATGGAATGTGAGGGGTTTGAACAACCATAATAAGAGGGCCATCATCAAAGTAGGGTTTAGAGAGTGGGGGCCAGGAATTAAAGAGTTGGGCAAATGACTCAGCTTTGTTGGGGACGTCTAGGAATTAAAGAGTTGGCGGTCTTTAACAAAGCTTTGTTGGGCAAATGACTCAGGCGCTTTAGGATAAAGGTACAAGCTTTGTCAGGAGAGGTGATAGTTGATAAATATAGGGTAATGGAAGGGGGATGGAGAACTAGAGATGTCATTATGCCTTTTGGGTGTGGTTTGTCGAGGAATATAACGAAGGGATGTGATGATTTTAACAAGGGAAAAGGGACAAATATACCCTTAAACTATGATAAATGGTACGTATATACTTTTCGTTATATTTTGGGTACATATATGCTCCCACCGTTAATGAAATGGTATGTATATGCCCCTCACACTAACGGTAGGGGGCATATGTGTACCCAAAGTATGAACGAGGGTATATACAAACCTTTTATCATAGTTCGGTGGTATATTTGTCCTTTTTTTGCTTTAATTTTTTTATCTCAAATCATTAACCCAAACTCACTATCCGACCCAATAAACCCAATTAAAATTCAAGAGATGCCTATTTAGCGCACACGTTTTTCCCGACCCTATAACGATATACACATACACTATAGTAATACTTACTACTACCAATTTCAAAAAATAAAAAAATCATTAACCCATAACACCCAAAAACAACACCAAATAAATTGAACCCCTCATGTTTCAATTTTCAGCAAAATTCTATTGGGAAAACACTGCCCACCACTGGTCAACACCACATAGCTACTGTCTCTGTCGAACTGAAAACACCCCATCGACAAACTATAGCTGCACCTGTAGCTCCGGCTTAATCTCCACTCCCTCCAACCAATAAACACCAACTAGTAGCAAAGACCAATCACTGCAATTTGATCGGGGTTCATGTTTAATAGAAAAACAAAAACAAAGGGAGTATCGAGTTTGGAATAAAAAATAGAGGTCGGGTCGAGTTGGTTTAAAATCGGGTTCGATGCGTTTATTAGGTCAGGTAGTGGGTTTTGGTTAAAAATTTAAAATGAAAAAGGGATAAATATGCCCCCGACCTATGATAAATGATACGTATATACCCTTCATCATACTTTGGGTATACATATGCCCCTACCGTTAGTGCGACGGGCATATACATACCATTTCATTAATGGAAAGGGCATATGTGTTCCCAAAGTATGACGAAGGGTATATACGTACCATTTATCATAGTTTGAGGGTATATTTGTCCCTTTTTCGTTTCAAGAAAAATGTCTCATTCAAGGTTGGAATTTGAAGGAGAGTTATTTTTTGCAGGCATAAGTGGTGTAGGGATAGCTTGTTGAAAGATGATTTTCAGGCTTTGTATAGAATGTCATGCCAAAGGAGCCTGTCGGTCCAACAAATTAGGGAGATACATGGTGGAGAAACATTTTGGGATTTGAGATTTAGAAGGCATTTCCATGATTGGGAGGTGACCGAGCTCCAAAGGTTGATAACCATCCTTCACAGGAAAGTCAATTTGGTGGATGAACCTGATACTTCATGGTGGGGTTTGAGGAACAATGAGGTTTTCTCTGTTCAATCATTCTATGAGAAACTCCTAATTAGGGAGGAGGTTATGTTTCCAAGTGATGTAATTTGGATTGTGCTGGTGCCGAGGAAGGTATGTTTTTTCTCTTGGCTAGCATCTAGAGGGGTGATGTTGACGGCGGAAAACCTTAGAAAGCATAAGGTTGTCTGGGCCAGCTAGTGTTACATGTGTAAGGAGATGGGAGGAAGTGAATCACCTTTTTATACCTTGTGACTTTACCATAAGATTATGGTGGGATATGCTTCGGTGGTTTGGAGTTTCTTGCGTTATGCCAAAATTTGTGAAAGATTTAATGTTTTGTTGGAGAAGCGAAAATAGAAGGAGGCATAAGGCGTGGAACTTGGTCCCTCTTGTGTTGATGTGGGTTATTTGGAATGATAGAAGCTTTTGAGGGGGTAGAGTCGAGCTTTGCTCAAGTGAGGAGCGTCCTTGGCAGTCTCAGTGACTGTAAACATATTCTTTTGAATTTTCATACTTATGGCTCCTGAGTAAATTGCTATGACAGGCTATGACAGAATTTCCTCTAATGAGTTCTGATAAGACTGTAATTCAGACTGATATATGTGAGTGGGGTTTCCTAAGTTTTGAATGAAATGAACAACTATTGATATAACCATTAGTTCCTCTGCTCCTGTAGAAGAGGCGCCATGATGCAGAGCGAGTTTTGAGGTCCAAGGAGTTCAGCTTGCAGGATTTTAAAAGGTCATATGTTGCTGAATCTAGCTCCACTGCTGTATCAACAGTAGATGAGCTTCATGTAGAGCTATCGGTTTGTTCCTCTTCTCATCCACCCATATATTCACTTCCGTTGCGGGGTTTCAGTTTCAGTTTCGATGTTTTCTTGTTCTTTTAGAAGGCATTCCACTATTGTTTTTTTTTTTTTTTTTTTTTTAAAAAAACAATGTACAGAAAATTCGTGATGAGATGCATGAAAAAGAAAATTCATTGGAAAAGCTTCAAGTGAGGTTGAAAGAAGCTGACAACAAAGCTAATGATGTCAAAGTATCCTTTGAAAATTTATGTGGTATGCCACATTTTGCTTCTTTGTCAGGTTCGAATACTTCCAAGTATATTTCCTTATATATGCCCTATTCATAAATTCCGTTCCATTCTGAAAATGTAGAATCAGCAAAAGTGGAAATTGGCGCCTTGGAGGAAGCAGAACGTGAGCTAATGATGATTGATAAAGATTTAAAAGATGCAGAATTGGTTCAGTCCTACTTTCTTCTTTTAATTGACACTACATATATTTTTTTTTTACTGTGTTGTGATGTTTATTGAAATTTATGGTATGTGGTGCAATTTAAACTCTTATTTCAGAAGAAGAATCACTATGAAGATGTAATGAGTACCAAAGTTCTTTCCCAACTCAAAGCTGCAGAAGCAGAGTATCAGGACCTTGAGCACAGGCGCAGGGTATGTATAATTTCTTATATTCATATAGTTCTATGAACACTAACTGGGATTGATCAAGATATTGTTTATTGTACTACTTACCAAAATAAAAATCCTTTATAATGCACATTATTTGCATTGCCAGTGAAGTTCAACTTGTTAAATGTTAGCCAGAATAACTTGATGAAGTGCTTAAACTCAAAGGGCCTTTATTAGGATATTTTGTTGTATACTTGTGACTTCTGGCTTTCCTAGTTTTTTTTTCCTATTGTAAATGCATTTTCATTTGTGAGTTTGTGATTATTTCTATGTTACGTCACTCAATTTTTGTTGTTGGGCCTGTACTTTTGACTTTTTTACTATAATAAAATCTAGTTACTATTAGAAAAAGAATATTATTCGTTAAAAGTCAGTGGATGCTATTCATGCAATGGAAAGAAACATCATCTGTAGTTTCTCCTTTTATTTTTAACTTCTTTGAGAGTACAATTGTATTGCACATGGAATTACAAGTACTTGGTGTTCTTTTCCAGAAATTATTCGTCTTATATTGTGAGTTTCATGAAAATTTTTAAATGCAAATATTCTAATTAAGATAGCTGTGCAATTAGGATGCTTTTGGCAAGTTGCTGTCTTTAGAGAGTGATTATTAGAGATGTTCAGTTACTGGTCGACCTATATATTACAGTATGTGAAGTCAAAAACTGTGACTACCAATGTTATTGGCTCTTACATTAGTAGTATCATTAACTGCTCACTGACTTGTTCCCCCACTCCATGGTCAACCTTATTGGTGCATAGATGCTTCTCTCTCTCAAACTCTAGTTTTCATTTCATATCAGAGAAAGCATCTTACATTACCTTGCTTAACTCTCCCCCTGGTTGCAGGAGAGCTACGAAAAAGCCTCAATCATCTGTCCTGAAAGTGAATTAGTGACTGTAGGAGGCTGTGATGGAAGCACTCCGGAGCAATTAAGCGCCCAATTAACTAGGCTGAGTCAAAGACTTCAGCAAGAGAGTCGAAGGTAAGGATTTGATTATGTTTGATTGTTTACCTATTCCAACGTATTTATGAAACTTCCATGCAGACATCCAGAGTCCATTGAGGATCTCCGCATGTTGTACAACAAAAAAGAATGCAAAATATTAAGAAAGCAGCAGACCTACAAAGCATTTCGTGAGAAATTAGGTGTAAGTTACCTCCTTTATGGTTATAATTCACTCTTCTCCATCTGGAAAATATAGAAAAAGTTTTTTTCATCTCATAGAAGATCATAATAGAGCTCTTGTGGTTACAGAGGATCAGCAAGTCCTCTCTAATTGCATTATATGTGAAAACTGTTCAGTTTTTGCTTTGTCATCATCCTAAGAGTGCTCAGATGTTGAATTTTGTTCTGTGATTAAAACTACATTCTTCCCATTGATATGAATGGTTTGTTCCTCACAGATGCTTGGTGCTTTATCCTAGAAATGAAAGCTTTTCCTGTTAGCCACTTTTTTTTTTTTTTTTTTTTTGATAAGTTAAGCGTATTTCATTCATAAACAAGGCCGAAATGGCCATATACAAAGGAAGAAACCAAAAGGTAGAGAATCTACAAAATTTGATTCTCTTTTAAAGTCCAACCATTCTTCTATAAAACTAGGGATTTTATGGGTGCACCAAAAGAAAATAAGAGACCGGAGGTTATTCTTCACTTGAGAAAAACTTTACTCCACCCCCCTCAAAAGCCCTCCTATTTCTCTCATTCCAAATAACCCACATCAATGCAGGGGGGACCAAATTCCATGCCTTACCTCTTCTCCTATTCCCGCGCCTCCAACAAAGCATTAGCTCTTTCACATATTTTGACGTAACCCAAGAAACTTCGAACCACTGAAGCATATCCCATCATAATTATAGGTTATGCATTATTGGTACTGCTCATCTTTCCTGAAGTGGGTACAGAGAGATGTTAGGGAGCAATAAATCTTACCAAAGTTGTGTAATTTTCCTTAGAAGATGACAATTTGCCTTAAAATCTCCGGTACTTGCTATCAAAATTGGAGATGATATAAGTTGGAGCTTCAGTCCAGCGGTTGAGGGATGCAAGCCTTACCGAGCGTCGCGCGTTCAGTCCCTAGTAGCGACATAAATGCTGTCTCATTTTACCCCTTGTATTATACGGCCAGTTTTTTGGCCATGTTTATTAATGAAAATACGTTTACCTGATAAAAAAAAAATGATATTAGGAGAAACTTCTTATAAAACCGGATAATGTTAGAGTTTTCCACATTGGTTGAGGGAATAGGATGTTGTCTCCTTATATGCGATTTTATCAAAAGCAAAAAGCGCAAAAAGCTCTAAGGTCCACTGGGGCTTTAAGCGCAAAGTACAAACAAAGTGTGGGCTTTAATGAAAAAAGGCATAAAGGGCTAAATAGTACGAATGAGTTTATGTTTAATCCAAAACTAATAATTATAAGCATGAAAGAGAAATATATGAACAAATAATATAAAAAAAATACGTTAAAGTGGAATATCAATTATTTAGTGTCGCCTCTATTGAAGAGGCTCACTGGCAAGGAAACGTATTCCTTTGAACCTTGATGAGAGTACTGAAGCGCACATTAAGCGAGGCGAAATGCTTGACATATTTTGAGCTTCGCTTTAGGGCTTAAGCGCGCCTTCAACAACACTGTCACAACAGCAGTGCTTATATGGTCTTTGACAATCCTTTCCCTAAGAGCTATACCATAAGGTTGAGTTAGGCATCAGGTCTATTTTCTCACCATAGTGACGGAGCCAGACTCGTACCTATACTTGGTTTGTCAAATGTTGGGCCAATATTATATTGTCCATGCTTCAGACGTTTAACCTTGAGCATATGGGGGTGTTAGAGGTCACATTAGTTGGGGGGATGGATGCTTTTCTTATTATATTCCTTGGACAATCTTCATAGCAAGAACTGGTTTTTCAGTTGAGTTAGTCTAAGGTGTATTTTCTATCATGTCAAACTAGGATAAACTTCTGATTGATTTGATAAAATAGGAATGTCTCCTTATGTAGGAGCCGTAGTCTATATTATGGTAGGTAATCAGTTTCTATGATAACAAGGTAATTATCGATAATGAAATACATAATATTATAAAGTATCCTATATAGTATTCTATAAGATGTTTCATATTCAAGTACAATGAATTTAGACTTGTATCTCTTGATAGGCGAAATGATCTAATGGACCTTTGTACTTGTTTGAGTTTGTATTTTGGATCCTTCTATTCAACCCTTTACCAACTGAACCCTAAAACTTAATAAAACACAGTATTTTAATCATTTTTTTCAGCCGATTAGGGTGTGTATAATACACCTACACGTGCAGTTCTATGTCATTTTTTAATCGGAAAAGACTCAAAAATACTCTTGAATTATCCGAAATAGCTCAAAAATGCCCTTCGTTAGATTTTTGGCTCAAAAATACCCCTCCATTAAATATTTGGCTCAAAAAGACCCCTCCTTCTAACGGAATTCGAAAAAGGATCAAAAATACCCTTGAACTATCTGAAATGGGTCAAAAATACCCCTCCGTTGAATATTTGGTTCAAAATTACCCCTCCCTTAACGAAATTAAATTATTTCGATTATTTCGTTAATTTATATAAAGTTCATCATTTAATTTATATTTCGTTAATTTCTTTAAGTGAAAATTTATATTTCGTTAATTTATATTTCATTAATTTCTTTAAAGATTAAAAAGATGTAAAGTGAAAATACCTTTTTAGAATAAATTTATGTTTATTTTACAAATCAAATTCAACCAATTTATATTATAATTCAAATACTTTTTTTCATTATCTTATTTTTAAAATTAAAAAAGTACTTTTATGTAAAAAAATTAAAGTATTAGGGTTAAAAGGTTAAAGTTAGGGTTTAATTCAATCGAAATAATTTAATTTCATTAAGGGGAAGGGTATTTTTGAGCTAAATATTTAACAGAGGGGTATTTAACAAAATTAAATTATTTTGATTATTTCGTTAATTTATATAA
This sequence comes from Capsicum baccatum var. pendulum, assembly GCA_030864225.1. Taxonomy (NCBI): domain Eukaryota; kingdom Viridiplantae; phylum Streptophyta; class Magnoliopsida; order Solanales; family Solanaceae; genus Capsicum; species Capsicum baccatum. The sequence goes on along the minus strand of CM061554.1, from coordinate 210,317,892 downwards.
AGTTCATTTAATTAATATTTCGGTAATTTCTTTAAGTGAAAATTTATATTTTGTTAATTTCTTTAAAGATTAAAAAGATGTAAAGTGAAAATACCTTTTTAGAATAAATGTATGTTTATTTTCCAAATCAAATTCAACCAATTTATAGTATAATTCAAATATTTTTTTCATTATCTTATTTTAAAATTAAAAAAATACTTTTATGTAAAAAAACTAAAGTATTAGTATTAAAAAGTTAAAGTAAGGTTTAATTCAATCGAAATAATTTAATTTCGTTAAGGGGAGGGGTATTTTTGAGCCAAATATTTAATAGAGGAGTATTTAACGAAATTAAATTATTTCGATTATTTCGTTAATTTATATAAAGTTCATCATTTAATTTTTATTTCTTTAATTACTTTAAGTGAAAATTTATATTTCATTAATTTCGTTAATTTATATTTCGTTAATTTCTGTAAAGATTAAAAAGATGTAAAGTGAAAATACTTTTTTAAAATAAATGCATGTTTATTCTTGGCCAAATCCATCGATAGACCCTCAAACTTATCCCGAAAATTCACTTAGGCCCCTAAACTAAGGTTTGTACCTATCAGGCATTTCAAGTGCTAAAATTGGTACCTATCAGGCACAAAATTGGTACCTCTCCTTGGGCGCGTGAATTGAAGAAAAATAATATTTTACTTTTTTTAATTAAAAATCTTATACTTAAATTATTTTATTAATATAATTTTTAATTATAATAACATCTAATTAAAAAAAAATCTTCAACCCCTCCCCCCAACATCATCGTCTTCGCCCCACCCCAACCCCTACACTGCGCCATCATCTATCACCCCCACCTCACCCCACCCCGCGTCATTGTCTTCACCCTACCCCGTCCCCACCCCATTTCCTTCTGACAATTAAAAAGCTACCAACGGATTTAGATATGCCGGAAACTTCAAAGGATCGAATCAAGCTCCTTAAAAGGGATTTTGAATTCCTTCATATTTGTTATGGAATTCATTGATACTGATTTGTAATGGAATTCAGTGATAGTATTCTCCATTTTTTATCACCGTCGAAGCTCGTCGGAGCTCCAGCGAGACGAAAACGATGAACCCAGCTCCATTACCCATCAACTAAAATCGGTCCTCCTTTCACCGGAAAATACCAATTATCTCCATCCATCCGAAAATTTGACGAAGCCTTATCAAAATAAAATAGAAGCAAAGAATTAAAAAAAAACAGGAATAGATTTTGAAAAATGAAAATTGATCGACAGGCCGAAAAATTCATCGTTTTCTTTAGCCGTTTTCGAATGCATTTTTCGGTTAGACTCGTCAGAAAATCAATTCGAAATTTCAAGATTGTTCGATTAGAATTAGGATAAGTTTGGTTAGAATTGTTAGATTACTTCACTTCAAATAGACTACTGAGGTTGTAGAGAAATGATTTTGCTAAATTGATACTCTTTTCTTAAATTAGTGGGACGTATTTTTTTTTCTTTTTTAAAGATCATCTTTTGCATCTGGAGAAGAGAATGGAAGGGGTGGGGTGGGGGGATCAGTTTTTTTTTTTTTTTTAAAAATTATAATATATTTAAAATTATTTTTGAACCCACTCAACATTTATCTTTGTTTAATTGGATTTTTAATGTATATTTTTAAAAAAAATCATTTGCCACGTGTATTTTTCTTATTGGTCAATTTTGCCACGTAAGGCGAGTGTGTTACACACACTCTATACCTTTTGTTGATTGTGCAAAAAGGCTCAATTGGAACAAAATTCGGGGGTTTAGGGGTCTGATAGGTACAAGCCTTAGTTTAGGAGCCTAAGTGATTTTTCAGGACAAGTTTGAGGTTCTATCGATGGGTTTGACCTTTATTTTTCAAATCAAATTCAACCAATTTATATTATAATTCAAATACTTTTTTTCATTATCTTATTTTTAAAATTTAAAAAATACTTTTATGTAAAAAAATTGAAGTATTAAGGTTAAAAAGTTAAAGTTGGGGTTTAATTCAATCGAAATAATTTAATTTCGTTAAGGGGAGGGGTATTTTTGACCTATTTCAGATTGTTCAGGAGTATTTTTGATCCTTTTTTGAATTTCGTTGGAGGGAGGGGTATTTTTGAGCCAAATATTTAACAGAGGGGTATTTTTGAGCCAAAAATCTAACGAGGGGCATTTTTGAGCTATTTCAGATAGTTCAGGGGTATTTTTGAGCCTTTTCCGTTTTTTAATTGACACATCAGAATTAAATTTTAAAAAATAAATTAAATCAAATATACCACTTTTGCAAAAATCTCAAAAAAAGTTTAAGAACCACCTTTTCCACATTTGCTTACAAATTGAGCATAAAATTCATTCCAAATAGCTTAAACATTTTCCCATTTCACTTGAATTTTCATTTACAAGTTCACAAACACTAATCCGATGAACCCCAAACCAAATTTTGAATTAATTTCACAAATTTTCATGACCCATTTGTTGTTTTTCGAGCTTTCTCAAACTTGTTAATGGGGTTTCTAGATCTTTCAATACCCATTATCACTCATACATAAACTCATAGCTCTGGAATACATAACGTTCACAACGTTCACTTACCCTAACGTCCCCGACCCAACGTTCTCTGACCCTTGACCAGCCAACGCCGGTGACGACGTAGGAGTGTCGGAAACTGGTAAGGTTACGTCCTCGCCCCCATTCTCTCGCCCTAGTCCTCTTTATCCTCTCCCCTCTCCCCTTTCCTTTCTCTCGCCGTCTTCTGAACCAACCAACCACTGCTTTCGCCGGCGAGTTAAGGTCACAGTCGGCTCGACTCCGGCGACATAGGCAGCTTGCAGCTCTGGTCACAGGCCACCGATTCTGGCGGGTCCATTTGAAGGATCTGCTGGTTCCGACCAGACCTGATTCCATCAGTTCCAGATCTGAGTCCGGCGAATCTCCGGCGAAAATATCTAGGCGACCAGTTTCTGCAATCAGCTTGAAGGGATACAACATTCCAACATTCCAACATAACATGCAAGAAATAAGAAATTGGTCTACACGCGTATCCCGGTGATTTCTAACCTTTGCTATTTCCTCCATATTATTTATCGTATTATCTCCTGTATCTTGACTTGCGTGTCTGCTGTAGTATATTCGTGACTTGCGCCACTCCTTACTATTTGTTTTGCTGTCCTCGGTGCCAGGCCATTAGTGTGCTCTATTTTTCTTACTGTTAGTTTTGTCCTTACCTTGGTTTTGTTTTTTCTCCCTATTTGAGTTTAGTTTTGTTTCTTGATTATTTCTTTTAATTTGTGTGAACTTTGTATTTCCTGCTGCTGCTTTGTTACTATCATTGTTTATATTTTCTTATATTTTCTTGTAGTAGTGGCTGTGGGTGTTGATGGTTGGATAGGGTCATGTTCGAGGGGGTTGGGGCGGGGGGCTATTGTGGGGGCGGGGGAAGAGGAAAACGCGGGGTTGGGAGGGAGGCCAAGGTTTGGCGTCGGGAGGCTTTGGTGATATGCATGGTAGTTTTGGTTTTGGGGAAAGAAATGAAGAGATGGGTACTCTATTGGATTTTGTGAGGTCCTTTGGGTTGTTGTTGGTGAACTCGGGCTTCCCGAAGAAGGACGATCACCTGATCACCTTCTGAAGCGCGATAGCCAAGACCCAGATTGACTTTTTGTTGCTTAGGAAAGGGGATGGGGTATTGTGTAAGGACTGTAAGGTCATCCCGAGTGAGAATCTTTCGACCCAGCATAGGCTCTTGGTTATGGATTTGGGTATAAAGAAGGATAGGAAGAGAAGGGGTGAGAAGTGTAGACGTAGAATTAAGTGGGGCGGCTTGACGCTAGTGGATGCGTGGGAGATAGGGAAAAAGTTGGCGGGAATGGGGGTGTGGGAGTGTAGGGAGGATGTGGATAGTATGTGGAATAGGGTGGCTAGGTGCATCAGGGAGAATGTTAGTGAGGTGTTGGGTGTTTCTAGGGGCTGTGCTGGGCATCATCGGGGTATTGGTGATGGAATGAGGAGGTTAAGAAGAAAGTGGAGACCAAGAAAGGGGCGTATGCTAAGTTGGTTGAGAGTAAGGACGAAGAAGAGAAATGGGTAAACAGGAAAAAGTACAAGTTAGCTAGGAAGGAGGCTAAGTTAGCAGTTACGGCGGCTAAGACGGCAGCATTTGAGAGCTTGTATGCGGGGTTACAAGAGAAAGGAGGGGAAAAAAGGTTGTTTAGACTCGCTAAGGCTAGGGAGAGGAAGGATCGTGACCTCGGTCAGGTGAAGTGCATTAAGGGGGAGAATGGTACAGTGTTGGTGGAGGACGACCACATTAAGAATAGATGGCGGTCGTATTTTCATAGGCTCTTGAATGGCGAAGGGGATAGAGCTATTGTGTTAGGGGAGCTGGAGCACTCAGAGGAGTGTCAGGATTTTAGTTATTGTAGACGTTTTAAGGTAGTAGAGGTTAGAGAGGCTATTCGCAGGATGCGATGGGGTAGGGCGACGTAGCCTGATGAGATACCTGTGGGTTTTTGGAAGTTTTCTGGCGAGGCTGGTTTAAGGTGGTGGATTGTTTAACGGAATTTTCAAGACCGCGAAAATGCTCGAGGATTGGAGGTGGAGTACTATGATCCCTCTTTATAAGAACAAGGGTGACATTCAGAGTTGCAATAACTATAGGGGTATTAAGTTATTGAGTCACTCTATGAAGATTTGGGAGAGAGTGGTCGAGGTGAGACTGAGACGGATAGTGCCTATTTCGGAGAACCAGTTTGAATTTATGCCCGGCCGCTCGACGACGGAGGCAATTCACCTGGTGCGGAGGCTGGTGGAACAGTATAGGGAAAGGAAGAAGGACCTGCACATGGTGTTTATCGACTTGGAGAAGGCATACGACAAAGTCCCCATGGAGGTGCTTTGGAGATGGTTGAAGGTGAGTGGAGTCTCGGTGGCATATATCAGAGCAATTAAGGACATGTATGATGGAGCTAAAACCCATGTGAGGACGGCGGGAGGAGACTCAGAATATTTCACTCGCTTGACAGGATTGCTTCAGGGATCTACTTTAGTCCCTTTTTGTTTGCTTTGGTGATGAATGTGTTGACGCGGCGTATTCAAGGAGAGGTGCCTTGGTGTATGCTTTTTGTAGATGATGTAGTTTTGATTGATGAGACGCGGGGGTGTGTGAATGATAAATTAGAGTTGTGGAGACAAACTATTGAGTCTAAAGGGTTCAGGTTGAGTAGGAGCAAGACAGAATATTTGGAATGCAAGTTTAATGACGTGGGGCTGGAGAATGAGGTGGTAGTAAAGTTGGAATCACAGGTGGTATGTAAGAGGGATAGTTTCAAGTATCTCGGGGCCGTGATTCAGGATAACGGTGAGATTGACGAGGATGTCTCGCACCGTTTTGGGGCGGGATGGATGAAGTGGAAACTCGCTTCGGGGGTGTTGTGTGTTAAGAAGGTGCCGTCCAAGCTTAAAGGCAAATTCTACAGGGTGGCAGTCCGTCCGGCCATGTTGTATGGAGCGGAGTGTTGGCCAGTTAAGAACTCCCACATTTAAAAAATGAAGGTGGCGGAAATGCGGATGTTGCGTTGGATGTGTGGGTTGACTAGGGGGGATAAAGTTCGGAATGAGACTATCAGGGAGAAGGTTGGTGTGACTCCAGTGGAGAATAAGATGCGGGAAATCAGATTGAGATGGTTTAGACATGTGATGAGGAGGGGCATGGATGCCTCGATTCGTAGGTGTGAGAGGCTAGCGTTGGATGGTTTTAGGCGGGGTAGGGGTAGGCCGAAGAAGTACTGGGAAGAGGTGATTAGGCGGGACATGGAGCAGTTACAGCTCATTGAGGACATGACCCTAGATAGGAAAATCTGGAGGACACGAATTAGGGCAGAAGGCTAGGGTCAGTTTGGGTCGCTAGTGTAGGGCATTACTTGGTGGGGGTATTATTCTTGTTATGTTACCTTGTTTCATGCTTTATTACGAATCTGTATACTTTTTTCTGTTTACTATTACTTGTGGGTGTTGTATTTATGTTATGCCATCTTGTTCCATGCTTTACTATGAATTTGTTTATTATTCTGTGTCTCGAGCCGGGGGTCTATCGAAAACAGTCTTTCTACTTCTTTAGAGGTAGAGGTATGGACTGCGTACATCTTACCCTCCCCAGACCTCACTATGTGGGAATACACTGGGTTTATTGTTTGTTTTTGTTTATACATAAACTCATACCTACATCTTCTCTTTGAACTTCTGACATTAGAGGCAAAAAATTGACTTTTGATTTTTTGTTTGAATTTGCAATCATATAATTTATGAAGATGAAAGAACACCACTTTTTCATTAATGGTGATAAATATTGTGCTTTTCTTTATGAAGATGGAAGGTGTGGGTAGGTGGGGCAACGACACTGGGGAGAGGGGGAACGATGAGGAGCGGGCTGGGGGGTTGTTACCGTCGAGGGTGGGTTCATTGTGTAAATTGACAAAGATGTTGAAGAAGAGGGAGGGGCTCTTTCAACTTTAGTCTTTTATTTGATTTGTTTCTTCATAAATTAATAGTTTTGAATCAAATGTATCACATTCACGTGCTATAAAATAAGTGATATCACACACTACATCTGAGTCAGCAAAGATATGCAACATAAGGTTGGTCAATGGTTAAAGGGGCTTAAAATATTATGTTTTATTGAGTTTAAGGGTTCAGTTGACAATGGATTGAGTAAGAGGGTCCACACTATAAATTCAGACAAGTACAAGGGTCTATTAGATCATTTCTCCCTCTTGATATTCTAAGAGGCTTCCTCAAATTCAAAGTGGGAAACCAACTTGAGTTTCTTTTTAAAAAGAATATAAAAGTTGATGCCAAAATCTCGCTGGATAGTGCACAATTAAAAAAAAAGGTTGATGTTGGAATTGTTCCTACTGGATATTGTTGGTAACTGCTCAATGGAAGAAAGTGATTCTAGTACTGCACAACAACATCAACATACTTGGTGTATTCCCACATAGTGGGGTTTGGGGAGGGCAAAGTGTATGCAGTCCATACCACTACCTCCGAAGAAGTAGAGGCTATTTCTGATAGACCCTCGGCTCAGGACAAAAAAAAGACAATAAAAAAGCCGTAATAAAATATGAAACAAGATGAAATTACAGAAATTAGACACTCACACAGTGGTTTTATACACTATCTAACCGAAAACACACACCTCACCCAAACCCCTCTTAACTTGAAACTCCAGCTTACGAGCAAAGTCCTACGACTACTAGCATGGCTACACCAAAGCACTCCTATCTATTGGCTACGACACACCCACATGCTCTAGCCCTTTAACCTAATTCGCGTCCTCTATACCTTCCTATCTAGGGCCGCGTCCTCAGTAAGCTGTAACTTAAGTTGCTCGGATCCTCCAAAAATAGTGTATTTCTGAAGGATCCGATACGGGTGCGGCAGCATTTTTGGAGAGTCTGAGCAACTTAGTCTGTAACTGCCCTATGCCATGTCTAATCATCTCCCTCAAGTATTTCTTCGGCCTACCTCTATCCTGCCGGAACCATCCATAGGCAACCTCTCCCACCTATGAACTGGGGCACTGTCACATTCACATGCTCAAACCATCTCAACCTCACTTCCTGCATCTAGTACTGCACACGAAAATAAATATATTTTTGAGCACCAAAAAGAGATAAGATGAGGCAAGTTTCCTTGACTATGTCGGGGTAACTTGAATTGATAACAAAAGTTCAAGGTTTAGAAGAGGGTGCTAGTCTTATAAAAAAACAGTGATGTCGGTCGTAAAAAAATAATGTACAGGAATTGTCACCAGAAAGATGAATTGTGATAGAATAAACCTAGAAAGAGCGACTCCTGAAAGGTTGCTAAAGAGGAGCCATCCAGAAAGTGAGAGTCACGCCTGTACGATCATCCTGTGTAGTGGCATCGATGGTCGGAGAGAGGAGTGGTGCTGTACACTTTGGCCAGGATGGCAGCACTCTTTAGCCGAAATTGCCTGCCAGTACGAAAAGCTCTTTGAGTCTCACCAATATCGTAGAGGCTCTTTTACCATATCAAATTAGAAGAAATTTCTCATTGATTTTATTAAATAAAATGTACAAGAGGTATGCCTTATATAATTGTCGTAGACTACGTACAATTTGGTAGGTAATCAATTTCTATGCTAATAAAAAATATTTATAATTAAATGAAATATCCTAAAGTATTCTATAGAGTATGCTGCCTCCAATATCAAATTAGAAGAAATTTCTCATTGATTTGATTAAATAAAATGTACAAGAGTTATGCCTTATATAATTGTTGTAGACAACAACAACAACAACAACAACAACAACAACAACATATCCAGTGTATTCCCACCTAGTGGGGTCTGGGGAGGGTAGAGTGTACACAGACCATACCACTACCTTAGGAGAAGTAGAGAGGCTGTTTCCGATAGACCCCCGGCTTAGGACCGATATCCATATACTCACCCAAATATAAGTGTATATAATTAGTATGGTACACAAGACAAACTAACAGAATACCAACCACAAAAGATTAGTACATATATAAACTAGTATGGTAAGAAAAATAAACTAACACCGCTAGCCACGAACAAAAAACTCCAGCCCCTGAGGAGCGCACCCCTACTATTATCGATGCCCTCCCACCCCTAACCCTTTACCTTAATCCGCTTCCTCCACACCTTCCTATCAAGGGCCATGTCCTCCGTTAGCTGTAACTGCTCCATATCATGCCTAATCACCTCCCTCCAATATTTCTTTGGTCTACCTCTACCCCCCTAAAACCATCCATAGTCGGTGTCTCACGCCTCCGCACAGGAGCATCTAAGCCCCTCCTCATCACGTCCGAACCAACGTAACCTTACTTCTCGCATCTTGACCTCTACCGAGGCAACTCCCACCTTCTCTCAAATAATCTCATTCCTTACCCTATCTTTCTTGGTATGACCACACATCCATCGCAACATTCTCCTCTCCGCCACCTTCAACTTTTGGATATGGGAGTTCTTAACTGGCCAACACTCCGCTCCATACACCATAGCCGCCCGGACTACCACTCTATAGAACTTACCTTTAAGCTTCGGAGGCACCTTCTTATCACATAGAACTCCTGAAGCGAGCCTCTATTTCAATCTCACTTTATCCTGAATCATAGACCCCAGGTACTTGAAACTCTTCTTCTTCTGAATGGCCTGAGAATCCAGCTTCAAAACCACTCCAGTCTCCTGCGACACATCATTGAACTTACACTCCAAGTACTCCGTCTTGGTTCTACTTAACCGAAATCCTTTAGACTCAAGCGTCTGCCTCCTCATTTCCAACTTATCGTTAACTCCACCCCGAGTCCCATCAATCAGAACCACATCATCTGCGAATAACATACACCAAGGCACCTCCCCTTGAATATGTCGCGTCAAAACATCCATCACCAAGGCAAATAAAAACGGGCTAAGAGTCGATCCCTGATGCAACCCTATCATGACTGGAAACTACTCTGAATCTCCACCTACCGTCCTCACCCGAGTCTTGGCCCTATCATACATATCCTGAATCGCCCTAGTGTATGCCACGGGCACCCCTCTAGCCTCCAAACACCTCCATAGAATCTCCCTGGAAACTCTGTTATATGCCTTCTCAAGATCAATAAACATCATGTGCAAGTCCTTCTTCCTCTCCCGAAACTGCTCCACTAATTTCCTTACAAGGTGCATGGCCTCAGTGGTCGAGCGACCTGGCATGAAACCAAACTGATTCTCAGAAATCGTCACGTTCCTTCTCATCCTCACCTCTACTACCCTTTCCCAAACGTTCATAGTATGACTCAACAACTTAATACCTCTATAGTTATTACAACTCTGGATGTCTCCCTTGTTCTTATGCACTGGAATCATCGTACTCCATCTCCATGCTTCAGACATCTTTGCTGTCCTAAAAATACTAAACAACCTTGTCAACCACTCCAAACCTGCCCCGCTAGTGCTTTTCCAAAAATCCACTGGAATCTCGTCTGGCCCCGTCGCCCTACCCCGCCTCATCCTGCGAATAGCTCCCTTGACCTCCTCAACCTTGATACGCCTACAATACCCATAATCTCGACACTCCTCAGAATTCTCCAAGTCCCCCAACACGAAACCTTTGTCCCCCTCGTCGTTCAAAAGTTTATGGAAGTAGGACTGCCACCTCTCCCTAATAAGAGCATCCTCCACCAACACTGTGCCATCCTCTCCTTTGATGCACTTCACCAGGTCAAGGTCACGAGCCCTCCGCTCCCTGGCCTTAGCCAGCCTATACAACTTCTAATCTCCGCCTTTCTCCTCTAAAGCCGCATACAGGTGCTCAAAAGCTGCAGTCTTAGGTCGTAACCGCTAACTTAGCCTCTCTCTTAGCTACCTTATACTCCTCCTTATTCGTCTGTCTTTCCTCCTCATCCTTGCTTGCAACCAACTTAGCATAAGTCACCTTCTTATATTCCACCTTTCGCTTAACCTCTTCATTCCACTACCAGTCTCCCCGATGTTTGCCAGATTGACGTCTCGAGACACCCAACGCCTCTCTAGCGGTCTCCCTAATACAACTAGCAGTCGTCTCCCACATACTATCCGCACCTCCTCTACTCTCCCAAGCACCCCTACTCTTCAACTTCTCTATTTCCAAAGCACTAGCCAAAGTCAAGCTACCCCACTTAATCCTGGGCCGAGCCTCCACGCTTCTCTTCTTTTTGTCCTTATTGATAACCAAATCCATCACCAACAACCTATGTTGAGTCGAAAGATTCTCGCTAGGTATGACTTTACAGTCTTTACAAAGCTATCCCCTTTCCTAAGAAACAAAAAGTCTATCCGAGTCTTGGCCACTGAACTACGAAACGTAATAAGATGTTCCTCCTTCTTCGGAAAGCTTGAATTCGCTATCCACAACCCAAAAGGCCTAGAAAAATTCAAAAGAGCAGCTCCGCCGTCATTCCGCTCCCCAAAACCAAAACCGCCATGCACAGCCTCAAAACCTCTTGGCAAAGACCCAATATGCCCATTGAAATCCCCTCCCACGAGAAGCTTCTCAGTGCTCGGGATGCTCCTCACTACCTCATCTAAAACCTCTCAAAACTCCTTCTCCTTCTAGTCCAAACCTACTTGCGGGGCATAGGCACTAATTACGTTCACCGTAGACCCTTCAATGACCAACTTAATAGACATCAACCTATCACTAACTCTCTTACCTCAACCACCTGCTCCTTAAGTTCTTCATCTAGTAAGATACCTACCCCATTTCTATGTCTCACGCGACCCGAGTACCACAACTTATAACAATCCATATCTCTCGCCTTAGTGCCTACCCATTTAGGTTCATGGACACACACTATACTAATCCTCCTCCTCTTTCGAAGAATCTTCACCAGCTCTATAGACTTACCCTGCAAAGTTCCTATGTTCCAAGATCCAACTCGCAACCTAGAAGCTCCCTTATCCCACGTAACCTTACTACCCCTTGCCCCTAACCCCAAACTCGTCCCCAACCCAGTCCCCCACCTCCCGACCCCGATCTCGACCTATGACATGACCCTAGTCTACCATTGCCAATTCCAGCTACTACATAAATAGGAGAAAAAGGATGGAAAGAAAAAAAGACAGATAACAGAGGAGGATAAAGATAAGGCTAAAAGGACAAACTGGTTATAATGAAATCAGTCAAGGAGTTAGAATCTGCTGCCCAACACGGACAACAACCAATATATACTACCAAACTAAATATATATGCTAGTTCCTCAGGTAACAGTAATCAAAACTACTAAAACAACTAGAAGCAAAAAAACGCAAATAGGATTAACAGGTAAAACACTATTAAGAATTACCAAAATCACCAAGTCGTCACCCCCAATCCAGATAGGCAGCCAAGACACTCAGAAAAAAGAATCAAGACAAAAATATTATACCCAACTAGAAAAGATGGAGCGAGTGCGCCTGATCGATTGAGTCCGTTTACTTGATAGAGTTGCTGGATTCCGGCAATCTGCGGTCGAAATTGGTCGCCGGAATATTCTATAATTGAATGAAATATCCTAAAGTATTCTATAGAGTATGCTACCTCCAAGAAGGGTTAACGTCTGCGTACACTCTACCCTCCCTAGACCCCACTTTGTGGATTACAATGGGTATGTTGTTGTTATTGTTGTATTCTCTAGGGTATTCTGTAAGATAGCACCATTAGGAAAAATCTGGAAGATGATACCTCCCGCTATTTTTCAGAGTATCTTGAATGAAAGGAACAACAGATGCTTTGATGGATTGGAATATCTTATTTATCTATTTAGTTGGGCTTATTTGTCCCCTCTAGTTCCCCTGGCAGTTCGTTGAATTTTGTTAGCTCCCTAGTTCTGATATGAACATTTTTTACTGGAGCTAGAAATCATCCTTTTTTGCTATACCCCTTTTGTAAATATTTTGCATCTTCTTGATGCCACCGATGAAATCAGTTACTTCATTAAAGAAGAGATTTCCCTTGTTCAAATACGATGATCTAGACACATATTCAGACATTCTGTTGACATTCTTTCAAATAGAATAGGAAGAAGGAAGAATTCTGCGCCTAATAAGATGGAAAAGGTAGTAAGATTGATACAAAAGTTTGGTTTGTGTGTAAATAATTTACAATCATAGATCAATGCCACCTTGAAAAGTCAGTGCTGAGATTTTGCAATGAAAACAAAGGGTGTGGAGAAGTCCAACAGTGGGCAAGTATGGGCTGAATAAATGAAATTGATGCTCTAAGACAATGCCTACTTCCTATTAGGTGGGAACCGGTAAAATAGATGTTGATATGATTCCTCTAAAATACTTGGCTTTAAAGTGAGTTATGTGGAAAAAATCTGATTCTGGCCTGATACTTGGATAGAGCACGCGCTACTCAATAAAATGTTCAAAGTTTAACACAAATTTGCTGAGAAATATGAGGGCATTAAAAGCCTTACACAGAATTGTCAATCTTATTGCTGAACATTAAGGACCACTGCTTACCATGTTCAAAATATATTCCACTATGGTAACATCAAAATGAAATGTTATGAAATGGCCGGTGAATGGTAGTTAAGCTAGGTCTTTCTACTAGGTCAGGAGGAACATGAATTAACTTTCCCATGGAAAGCCATTTGGCAGACGAAAGTCCCTCCTGGAAGTTTCCTTTCCTTTTTTAGTGGAATGAAATAACTCGAGCTGTGAATAATTTGAGCTATTGATGACTCAGAGGAAAGGCCAGTGAAAAATATAATAAACATGTGCAAAAAGAGGAAACACTGTAACAGTGAATTGCTTCTTCCTATATGATCACATTGAAAGATTTTTGTGGAACATTTTACTGGTTCTTTCTTCCTACCACTTGTATTTCTAAATGGTCCCACCTTTGGTCCTCTCCTTGACATATTCTTTTGGATTTTCAAAATATGCTTTGAACCAACACTTTTGTACGCTTTTTATTACTATTTTTAGGATCAAACAACCAATTATAGATGAAAATTTTTCTTAAAGAAAACAATTTCTTTAAGAACGCCAAAATTTCCAACTTTTGCTCCTTAACTCGGAATGAGTTGAAATCATCAATGTAATCACTTTTCAACATTCTAAACTCACTTTTCCAGATTTTCGTTCCTCCTTCACTTTCCTTAAGTTCAAGATCTCAACAATGGTATCTCACTCAAATGGACTCCAATTAATCTCAAATTTCAACCCTAGACTCCTAGAGTGTTAGAGATGATCACATTGAAGGATTTTTGTGGAACATTTTACTGGTTCTTTTCATGATAAAATTGCCATGCCAAGTAGAACCTAGGGACGTGGGCATGGAGAGGTCACTCAGCTCACAGGAAATTCAAGCAGCTACAAGATGTTTTTGGTTTTTGTACTGGGCACCTTCCAGTTGCCTTCATTTTATTAACATCTTACTTCATAAAAAAAGATAATTTTTCGTGTTATATATAGATTACTAGCTTTTTTCTCCTAATACTTAGTATTTGGTTCAAGATTGGCTAGTGAAAATTGTACATCTGATTTCTCAGCTTCTGTACCTGTTCTGAGTTAATTGGAATGACTAGAACTAGTCATCTAAAGATCACGAATCTTGACCTCCAACTTTACTCAAGTTTCTGGCTCCCAACGGAGTTAGTGTCTTAGTGAGGAAATGTTTCCTTAAGCTATGAATTATAATTGTTAGTTTAACTGTTGCAATCCAGCCAATATTCAAGACATTTGGAATCGTGCTATATTTAGTTAGTGTTTTGTTCCTAATACTTTTTGGATTTCTTGGTTCTCCGTCCAAGGTTGGCACTCACTTCCATTTGAAATTCTTTTGCGCATTTGCATAGTGCTAATGTAGTCCATCTTATGTCTTTCCCTTTTGTTTTGTTAACCTTATCTAATATATCTTCCTAAACATATTGTCAGGCATGCTATAAGGCCCTCGATCTACGGTGGAGCAAATTCCAGAGAAATGCTACTCTTTTGAAGCGTCAATTAACATGGCAGTACGACCTCTATCATTTACCTATCCATATTATGTAGGTTCCTTAGTTGGTAGTTCCCTCATATCTCGATTTTCTTGATTGCCAATTTTGCATTAGATTTAATGGCCATTTGGGTAAGAAAGGAATCAGCGGGCACATCAAAGTTAATTATGAAGAGAAGACTCTTTCAATAGAGGTGATTTGCGCTAACATGACATGGTTCTGTTTGCCTAAGCTAGTAGTACATTATTTTTTATGTGGACTGGTTCCTTAAATTTTGTCTCTGTCCATCCATTTTTTTTTTATTTTCTCCAAAATATTCCTCAGGTAAAAATGCCCCAAGATGCATCAAGCAGCAATGTTCGTGACACGCGAGGACTTTCAGGTTTTCTCTCATTCTTTACAATACTTGTGAAAATGAATGCGTACAGTAGATGACGCCCACCGCGAAAAAAAATCCTTTTCTTTCTCAAATTTATATAGATACTCACCACAATCAATCAACTAAGCCGTAATCCTAGGTAGTCAGGTTGGCACTGTGATCACTTGTGGTAATGGTGTGGGAAAGAGAAGCATCGCTGAACATCTTGAGAAAGATCAACTTTAGATCATTACACTGGGATGTCGGACTGGTTTATTGCTGCAAGTACCAGAAGGGCAAAAATCTTTTTCTATCTAGAAAGCGCTGATGATGCAATATGAATAAATGTGCACGCATGGAGGATATAGTGAATCGTTGCAATAGACTATTTGGTCATGTCCTACGTAAGCCTGATAAATGAGTTGTCCTAATTCACAACAGAAACTTAACTTTTGGCGAACGGTTCAGTCCCTTTCTGAGGGGGACAGTTCCCTGCATGTTAAAATCCGTATGGTTAGGGAACAGTTCAGTCTTGTTCTTAACTCTTTTTCTTTACAAGAAATAAATTATCTTGCAAATTACCATCATTTTTATTCAAGTAAATTATTCATTTATTCTTCCTGTTGTAGCATTTGTTTATTTCATTCCTCAATGTAACATCATATATTTTAGATTATAAGATTAAAAACTGAGCTATATCAGAAAAATATAAATGTAATACGTGCAAAATTGAAAATCCATAAGATAGTAGATTCTATTTATAATTTAAATAATAAAATAATTAGGAAGCTTAGGACTAAAGATAGTGAAAGATTCAAACTAAAAGTGGATCAAAGATTGTGCTCACGTTTTTGTTTTCTATAATTCTTTTTAATTCAAGTATTTTTTGAGATTTATCTCTAAAATCAATCAAATGTGGTTTAACTTTGAACAAAACATCCTTTTTCTATTTCATCCATGACCCTGAAAGAATCAACTTCCAATATTAGGTATCCAATTTAATTTTATATTAATTTATATCCAGTTGTATCAGTTTTGTTTTACTTATTGTATACAGGCATTCTTTGCCCAAACTTTAGAACACCAACACCAACATACCAAGTGTATTCCCACAAAGTGGGGTCTGGGGAGGGTACACTGTCACAATTTTTCAGTTGAACATCTTAACTGAGGTTGCTACCTATTATCACCTAGTTTATACCCAAAATTTGCCTATTGAAAATGTCATACTAATGTGACATGATAAGTGATTCTCAAGTTGAGCATGCGAATTGAAATGTACTCTCTCCGTCCCACTTTACTTGTTCACTTTCCTATTGACAAAGGGATTAAGAAACAGTAAATGATGAGTACTTTTTACCATATTACCCCTTGAATATAATAAATTTAATGTTTTGAAAATGCATTAGATAATGAATCGTATTTAATGCTAAGGGTAAAATGGGTAGCAATAGGTAAATTATCCATTGGTTTTATAAACTGGACAAGTATTGTTGGACATTCCAAAATAGAAAAGTGGACAAGTAAAAATGAGCAGAGGGAGTAATTTGTTTTATTTTCTTTTCCAAATACTTAATTCTTTCTTTCTTCTTCGTCCATATCCTTATGCCGTTGCCATCTCTCCAATATCATTTTGGACAGACTGTCGACCACTGAAAAACCATAGACTTCAGTTCTCCCTCCTAAATAAACCCAATCAACATGAAATATCAACTAACAAGTGACCCTCATATCCTTCCGTTTGCACTAAAAGATTCGGGGATATAGATCTAGGTATGGATACAAGCACGGGATCTCAGCTAAAAATAATTCAAATATCTAAAATTAGAGTTATAAAACCTAATTATGAGATATTATGTTGAGGACTTTGAGAAAATATACAAGGTATTCCATTTTCTTCAATTTTTCCTTACAGTAATCATTAAATCTGTCCAGAATTTCTCCGTTAATATTGGTCAAAGTTCTCAAAATCAGTTGACCAGATCGGGTTGGAACCCACATGCACGTCATGTAGACACATGTGCGGCATCTAAGGTGAAGCTTGGGGGGAGGGGGATGTGCTGGACTCGTTGTGTCCGATTTTGGTCAAATTCTTAGATTGTTTTGATGGAATTGAATTTTCGATTCCAATTTTTTTTCCTTCTCCCTTTTCTTTCTAGCTGAAGCTTGGGGAAGGGGGATGTGCTTTTGCAATTCCATTTCCCAAGGCTGTATAATGATGTTTGCATTTTTAGGGGCCATGAACAGTTATCTAATTTGTTTATTAATTGCATGCTTCATTTGTATCTCTTCGGCGATTATCTTTGACAATGAATTCTTTCCTGAGAATATGTATTGGATGCCTTCTTTTAGCATCCTGTTATATTTAATCTGATGTGAAACTATTTCATGCAAAATCAGGGGGAGAACGCTCTTTTTCAACTTTGTGCTTTGCACTTGCTCTTCATGAGATGACTGAAGCACCATTTAGAGCAATGGATGAATTTGACGTATTTATGGTGAGTTTTACAACTTATCTTTTTTAGAGAACTTTCTTAAAAATGCTTGTCCTACTAATTGGGGGAGTTGTTATTCGATATATCTCGACTACTTGTTTGTAATGATCAGATGGTAGAATAGCAAAACATTCATAACCTTCTGCTGAAAGCTAAGTCGTTGCTAGGATACAAATTAATGTTCTGGTTATTTCTTTCTTTTCTCGCCCCCCTTTTACCATGAAATTACCAACTACTTACAAAAGGTAATAAGAAGTCTCTTCTCTGTTAGATAAATGAATGAAACCACTAAGCTGTATGTTTACTTTTCACAATTTGTCCACTATAACTGGCATCACCAGGGATTAGATTTTGGATGAGATGAATATTTACATTACTCTTCATAATTTAGTGGTGGCTGAAATGGAGTAATGCAGATGCTGCAAAAGAAGAATTGTGACACTTGTTGTCTTACATCATATCCTCTTAGATTAATGGCACACTCGTGTGTCTGAGTGGGCGGATCTTTTGATACAGGCATGGTGTGGTCAACTGTCGCAATGGGAGATTGTTTTACTCTGATCGTCATGAATAAGCATTTATGAAATTTACTTATCTTTTAGCAATCTATAAACCCTTATTTCTAGTGATTACACAGAGACACGTTTTGTTGGCTCTAAACATAATAGAGAAACTGTCTATTGGTTGCAATCTGTAACTCTGTTTATCTACAGGATGCGGTTAGCAGAAAAATCAGCCTAGACGCTGTCGTGGATTTTGCATTGGCACAAGGATCACAGTGGATATTTATTACCCCTCATGACATCAGGTAATCTGGAAACACGAATAATAAGTTGTCTATCAATCTGAAAGCCTGATTTTTGTATTGCTACTTAAGTGAATAGACAGACGGATATTGCTCTTAAGACATTCTTTTGTTTACATCGCCTGTTATTTATTCTTTGGTGGCCGCTATTTATGTCAATTTCTTAGTTCTCCCTCTTTTCTTCGAATTTGGTTGCAATGTTGATCCATCAAGCATTTTTTTGTATTCAGTATGGTGAAGCAGGATGAAAGAGTAAAGAAGCAGCAAATGGCGGCTCCTCGTTCCTGATTGCTTTTGTATTTTCGTTTTGTGAGAGATGCTTCTTTTTGGGGTTTTCAGGTATAAAAGATGCCCTTGGCTTATATTTCCCAATTAAATTAGTCGTCCTGGATATATAACCCTACTGCCATTGGAAAGTCAAGTGAAATGTATAATTAGAAGGTGATTGTTTTTGTAATTTTAATGTGTTCTATGTCTAGTGTTTCCAATTTTCTTGTTGGTGCATCGGTGGGTTTTTAATGATCGCAGAACGCCGACATTTACGTTTTTGCATTGTGAACGACTGTTAATTTATGCATCCTGTCAATCGTTGCACAAAGCCATTATTTTACAATCCACTAGCACTAAAAAGGCTACTTACGCATAAAAGTGGTTAGTTATTTCAAGTATTTCAGCTCGAACAACTATATATGTTTTTTTTTCTTTTATTCGCTCATGATCGGCGTGGTCTAATATTCCATGGTTAGTTTACCACAATCAGGAGTAAACTATGGTTCAACATCTCAGAGGTACATAGCATTGTACATAAATATAACAACATACCCAGTGTATTCCCACCTAGTGGATTCTTTTATGTACATAAATACATGTCACAGATTGCCGTAACCCCACAACATACTGAGTAGTTGGAAATCACTTTAAAATATTTCTGCAAAATCTCAACTCATGCTTTTGGAAAGACAACTATTGACGAGATGATTCATTTTTTGGTGATAGTAGATCGGTTCAAAGCCAAGGGAAAAAATTGTTGAATGTGGCTTGTAACAAATCGTTTCCTTTATTTTGAGTATTTGCTTTCCAGTTTCTGTTTCATATGTTTATATGCTGCATATACTATTTGTGAATTGTTGGCATGGTTTGGCTGCGACACGAACGGTTCGGATGCATGTTGGAGCAAATTGAAACTTTTGAAACTATTCCAGTCCAATAAATAAATCATTGATTTTTTCAAAATTCAAGAATGTTTATATTTTTTTTTCTAGAATCATACTCTTCTTTTTAATGGTGTTTGAACTATTAAATTTTAAATAATGATTATCTTTACTCTGAAGAAGAGTTTAGGAAGAATCAGAAGGCACATTGAAAAATTGTTGGACAATTCGTATCCTTGCATGGATTTGGATGATTCTGCCAGAGCTAACTTTTGGAGTGAGTTAGACTCAAGATTCATTTACATGATATTAGAGTCAGGCCTATTGCAATTCTTTGTTATCAATATTGGATTATCATATTATTAGGGGTGTGCAAAAGTTGAATCAACCGATAAATTGAATCGATAAAAATGTTATTGGGTTATTGGGTTAACGGTTTCTTATTGGTTTTATAAAATTTTTTATTGGGTAAACGGTTCAGTTTTGGTTTTAGCTTACTGGGTTATCAGTTAAAGTAAGGATACACTAAATTATTGTTTTATATCCCTATTTATGTTTTATATATATTATATGCACTATTTATTCACAATTCAGTGATTCACAAAGTATTAACCTATTCAGGGCAATAAAGGCATAATATAAAACTCAGCTATTATCGTATTGAAAAGCTTGAAGCATTTATAGCTTCCAACAATTAGGATTTAATTTTTTTTCGAACTAACATTCAGTTCAAGTTTGAAGATTCTTGTAAACTAAAATGCATTGCGTAGGATTTTGGCGGTAACTAAGATTTCATTTTTTTATGTTAGTTGTTACTATTTCTATTCTATAAGTATTTTCTTATTGGTTAAATCTAAAATCGAATCGTTAAGGACCAAAAATCGATAAATCGAAACCGATAAGAAAATATTTTATTGGTTGGTTATTGGTTTTACATATTTAAAAACTGAAAACCGATAAACGGAATAACACATAAAATACAACCGAACCGATCGTTGCATACCCCTACATATTATATTATCCACGTGTCAATTAACAAGATCCATTTACACATATTTACAAATTGTCCTTTCGTTAATATATATATTTTTTTCTTTTAAAAAAGGTGTGTCACTCCCCGATAATTCATTTATATTGGATTAGGAGATATATGGTAACGATCTAGTTTTGGTGTTTTGCGATTGCGAGCATCCAATTGCGTAAATTGAGGTGGCAAATCGACAGTGTCTTGCGAACGTGAGAAGTGAATCACAAAAACAAAAAAAGTAATAACCCAAACCCCCATTTATACTCTAATTCTTTTGTTTGATGTTTGAATGGCTCTGTATCATAATTTTGGACATGAGCGGGATAATTTGGGTTTAAATTCAAAGGTCTCGAGAAGATTTTTTTATACAATTTTTTTTAGAAGGTTTGAAAGTCAAATTTAGGGACAGAGCTACCTATGTCTAGATCATGTATAAATAGAAATTTTATTGATAAGACCTTTTCAATTATAGCCAATATCTTATTATGAGTAATTCCAACAATTTCAGGAGAAAAGAAGTTCATGTAGGTCGGATCCTAGCGTAGATAAATGCTATCCGACTTGAATGATGGAATTGATTCTCACTTTGTGGAACTCGAAATGGAGGCTCTCTTTACCAAAAGGAGAAGAGTTTCTATCTGAAAACCAGTGGAAGCATTGGACGGGGGAAATCCTTCGAGCATTCAAGGAAGGTTTCCGTGGTTTTCCCATGTTACAACTTCCGTACCAATTCGGTCGATCCGGAATGGATTGGTTAAACATTTCCAGATCTGATGAAATAGGATGAATTGAGACGGTATTTTGTAAATACGCAATTATCTTGAATATATTAACCATTTCTTTGTTTTTCGATCGCCTGAAAGGGACAAAAGAAAGGTCTTGTTGTAGAAAAAGGGAAGACACGCCAATCGATTTCACGGGCCTGGTGAAATAAAAAACTACGAAGAGGAATTCACATGGATTTAGGAAGGGACTGCTGCATTTGTGTACAAGCTAATGTTTTTTGAAAAACGAATATCTTTGGTCACTTTCATTATCAAATAGGCTTTTCCTCCGTATAAATCCTTTGATAACCCGGATTTCTATTTCTTAATGATATTCCACGATCAAGACAATTGGCTGAATCCCATGAAACCATTTCATAGAAGTTCATTGATATCTTCTTTTTATAAAGAAAATCGACTCAATTCTTGAATAATCTTTCCATTTTCCAAGTCGAACGAATTCTCTGCCCCTACGGGGATGGAGCGACAGAAGTTTTTTTGAGAATTCAAGAGAAGGTCACAGCGAGACGAGCCATTTATCATTACAATACGTGTCAAGTGGAAGTGCAGTGATGTATTCAGCTGAGGCATCCTAACAGATCGATAGACTTAAACCTTGTTCCTACATGACCTGATCAAATCAATCAGGCACTCGCCATCTATTTTCATTATTCATCGAATTGACTCCAGAGAAGAAAAGCAAAGAAGGAGCTTTCTATTTGGATTCACTCGATGAGTATCCCTTGAATTTACGTTCCACAAGTGCAAAACCTTCCATTTCGGCGGGTTGAAAGCGCCATAAAGGACTATGATCTCTTTCGTCAGAAAAAAATTGCGTAAATTCTGCCTTTTTTTATCCCAATTTCCCATCCCTTAGAAGGTATTATTAAAAGGTCATCAATTCCTAATGAAATGGATGTAGCAGTAGCTTGTTAGAACCCCAGAGGTTTTACTTGATCCAGGATATGTGATGTATATGCCATTCCGAAGTGCTCTATTAATCTACTATGGGGATGGTGAGAAGAGATATATTATCCATCCCAGAGGGATTATAATTGGAGATACCATGGTTTGATTTATATGGATCCTTCTTGTGTGAAAGCACAAAGAAAAATGACATTTCCAAAAATTGACAAGATACAATTTCGATTTATTCATCGAAAGAAACGTTCCGTTTGAAGCCACAATTGATTTTCCTTGATACCTAACATAATGCATGAAAAATCACAATAGAAAAAGTTCTTCTTGTCGGGAGAGTAGCGTCGGAGACATCTTTATCTGAGGAGGAGGCTTCATCGTTCGGCTCCTCATAAATGATGTTAGGATCAGTCGGCTCATCATTAGAATTCGAAAAGATAAAGAGAGACAGAACGGAATCACTTTATTTCAGTGACATATCTAATCAGACTGAATAGGATTTGAAGAGCTGTCACGATCATTCACATAAATTTCAGTGAACTATTAAAGCTATCAGTGTGATTGATCAGACAAGTACCAAGGGCTTTCGGTAGACTTCTTTCATTTTCGAATCCGCTTGCGACAAGTCCTAGCATTAGTATGAGTCCATTTTTTATTAACATAATGACATCGGGACCTTATTGCAGCCCACTCTACTGAATCAGCTGCTTTATTTTTGGTACCAATAATTAAGAATTGTTTTCCCCTACTTGCTGTGTCAAAAACTAAATCACAAGCTTCTGATAAAAAACGAGCAGTTCTAGTAAGATTTGTAATATGAATACCCTTACGCTTTGCAGAGATATAAGGCGCCATTTTAGGATTTCATTTCCTACCGTATTCTGAAACAGGAAAAAAAAGCATTGGCTTATCAAATTATCTATCGAGTCGTGAGAAAGATTCAACAAAAGATAGAAATAAATCCACTATCCATTTTACGCAGTAGCGGAGCTACATATAAGGTAGTGGGTTCATCCGAACCCCCTTCGATGGAAAATTGTACAATAAATATATACATGGTTAAAATTATTTTTTATGTATTTATAGTAGATATTGAACACCCTTCGGTTTGTTCGTATGTTCATTTGTGAACCCCCTTGGTGTTAATCCTAGCTCCGCCACTGGTTTTACGTCAAGCAATACGTGGAGTAACTCCCGATATAACAGTAAAAGCAAGACATGTAGGTAGATCTACTCATCAAGTTTCCATTGAAATAGGGATCTATACAAGAAAAAACACTTGTTATTCGTTGGTTATTAGCGGCATTCTGGACATTCCCAACCACTTTCAGTTAGTGTTCATTGCTGAATGATCGCTCGCTATATGGCTAGAAAAGATGGTCCGGAAGCTTTCTCTCTCCCAGCAAGTAAGACGTGATCACTAGTTTTGGATTTTCGAGAAACCCCCCTCTGCCCGCATCCCTGGAACTTGCTTTGTTTTTTTGCTTTATTTGATTAATTTTATTTGATTGGTTATATAAAAAAAATGGGGAGAGGGTAAAGTTGGGGATCGTTCCTACGGGAAGGATGTGAATAGGAGTTGAGTTCAAGAGATAGATGTAGTGATCTCGGACAACTATTTCTAAGGAATTTATTACAAAGATTTTCATCTTTGGATCGTAGGAGATGAAATTACTTCGATGATTTGTATAAGTTTTTTTATTTCACTAATTACTACTATTTCAGATACGTCATGGTACGGTATTATTTGGACTACAAGATCAAACCAGATTATAAAGCAAGATTTTCTAAGTAATAGTCAACAAATTGGAATTCATTCATCAACAAATTTTTTCTTCCATTTGAACTTATTTCAATAATCCTTTTAGTTGCTTTAATAGGTATAATTACTGTAGTTTAGCAATAAAAAATATCTATTAAAACTTGGGATTCAAATAAAATTTTGTTATGTCTTATCACATTCATTTTCCTTCAATTCTATTTGAATTTCAGCTGTATAAATAGAAAGACTTTAAGTCAATCCAGTACCAATATATTTCGTTGTTCCATACTTGTTATATACTAGTTAATTAAATTGGTTGAATTGTTGTTCATATTGAAAGGAGTCGAGATTGATAAGGAGTTGTTTAATGATTCTCGAGCATGTACTTGTTTTGAGTGCCTATTTATTTTCTATCGATAACTATGGATTGATCACAAGTCGAAATATGGTTAGAGCCAAAGCGCATTTTGTGAAGTGTTCTCCTGCCCCTGTCACCTGAGATGAATAAAGTGTCCATAATAAAAGCGTCTATAATAAGCGTTTTATCCTGCGCAATAGGAGCAGACTGAGTCGGTATTCGAGAAGGTATTAGCCACCGGTGACCATACTTTAGTAAAAGCACGAAGCGAGTGCCGACCCTCCCCCCCCCCTTTTGAGTTTTATCTTACCATTGGGTGATTTGAGACTTTATAGATGTTTATAATATATTTTTGAACCTGTTGACATGCTCGGTGTCACGATCTGAGTTGAGATCCTGACTGCGATGGTAAACTCGAACCTTGGAAGGTCAGAGAAAGCCCCCTTAGCATGCACTCATAACATGGATAAAATCAAACAAGTTGCGTAAATGTTAAACTCAGTTAAGAGATTCAATTACATAAGCAATGATCTCAAACTTTAAAAATTTATTACATAAAATCCATAACCAAATCCCGTCCAAAAGCCTCTAACATAGAGAAATCTGGCTAGGTCAAGACAAGGCCCCGACCATACCATAGAAGGAAAGTAAATACATAACGGCTAATATAATTCGCCTTCCGAAAGATGGAAGGCTCACCAAGTCTGATGATGCCGCGCTGGTCCGTAAGAATGGACCTCTAAACCTACATCATGAAACGATGCAGTTGCTCGAAGACGATCAATACATGGAATCTATTGGCATGTAGAATGACCAAAGAAATAACATTCAATGACAATGATAAAAAAACTCTAACTAAAACACATTATGGGTTTAGGAGTCAACTTAGCAAAATGCAAACATAAATCTTGTGTTAAATTTTAACTTCTGAAACTCTATTCTGATCGTCTCTGAAAATTCCACGGGCTTTGTGGGTCCGAATTTAACTCGTCGACCAAGTTCTCAATCCAAGTTTTTCGCAAGAATTGGAGTTTATAAAGTCTGGTATACCAATAGCATAAAGCAAGTATACAATGATTTTCCATATTCAAGGATATAATCACCCTGCGTCGGCAAAATACGATTTTGAGTTATAAGCTTTTCAACTTATGCCTTCTCAGTTAGCCATCTAACTCTCTTTAGGTCCTTATTTTAGTCTCTTTAAAACATTATATTTTTTTTTTTGAAAACTGATTCTTTCTCTGAATAATCATTTCTAATTTGATCTCGTCATACCAAGACTTGTAAGTCACATAAGCCATATTTTATTTTCTGCTTAATCTCTTACATGCAGGGTGTGTTTGGTATGATGAAAAATATTTTCTTGAAAAATATTTTCCTGGAAAATAAGTTGATTTTTACTTATTTTCTCATGTTTGGTTGGTGAGTGAAAAATATTTGCCGAAAAATATTTTATGGTGTTTGATTGGTGAGTAGAGACTATTTTTTAGAAAAATATTTTCTAGTGTTTGATTGGTGAGTGAAAAAATATTTTTTTAGAAAATACTACTAACTGTTAACTAGTATATTAGTGCCTCTAGCAACCCAACAATTTGTAAGAACTAACTTACTACTAACTGTTAACTAGTATATTAGTGCCTCTAGCAACCCAACAATTTGTAAGAACTAACTTAAGCATAACAAATAATATCAATATTGAATACTAAAATATTACAATCACTAAATTTAATCAACTATTAATTAGAAAATATAGGAGACACTTTTCAATATTTTGTTAGGACAATCTCAAGATACTACAATCAATAGAAATATAACAAAACGACAAGCTTATTCAACCTCGTGAAACAAGTTACATCGATGACAAAATGAAATATGCAATTAGCAAAAGTAACATAGATAAGTCTTCCTCTATGCATATGAAAATAACAATACATTCAACGAACATTGGAAATGAAAAAAATTCGAGCTTCACTATTTTTTATTTCAAGCAGTGAGAAATTGAAGCAAAGCACAGTAAAAAATATTTCTAAGTAATGTAAATTTTTGAGAAATGTAAATTTTTTTAGTCATGTGAATATGAGTGTTGTTTGGGTGGGAAGAGGGGTGGGGGTGAGGGTGGAGGTGGGATCATAAGTCACATTTGTCATTTCCTGGAAAATGACTTCCCTTGGCCATGAGGGAAGTCATTTTCCCTCAAATTGAGGAAAATGAGTTGTTATGGAAAATGTTTTCCAAACATTTTATTGCAACCAAATAAAGAAAAATAGGAAAACATTTTCCATCATACCAAACACACCCGCAATGATTCATTGATCACCATAAAGAAGTTCAAGGGTCAAATAATAATATTGTTACAAATATATGTGATAGTTTAAGCAAAGACATTTTCAATAACCTTAGGAGATCAAACTCATACCATTTGCTTATATTCAGATGACACCATAGAAAATAAGAGTAACATTAACACGAGTAATACTCTTTGAAACTGTTTACATGAATAATTAAGTAAAGGAACCCATTCACAACTTTATTGTCTTCATCAATCACAATATAAGACATATACTTAGCAAAAATTCATAATTAAGGATTAAGTGCGAATTTGAAGAATGCTCTTGTAGTTTAATGTAATCCCATAATTTAAACACTAGAAAGAGTTTAAAAGAATATTAATCAAAACCTCATACAGACTTTGATAGAGAGAAATTCAAAAAACTGAGAAATTGAGAAAATAAAAAAACTGACGACCCTCTTACAGACTTTGCTAATTCCTTGACTTAGATACGGAGAGAAGGATGTTCTGATGTTGATTTAGGATGATTTCAAATTAGAAAAACCGTAATAGAATATTAGGGGACAGTTTTAGGTGTATAAAGATCAAAATACCTTTAAGGATATTTTAAAATTTTGAAAAGCCCGTCAGCTAAACAGGAGGGGAGGCTCCACGTAAGCCTGGACCCGTGCAGTGCGAGCCTCGTCGCGAGTCATGCTCCGTGAGGTGCGGGCCCTACCTCGGGATAGAAGAGTAGACCCTTGCGGTGGCTTGTGCAATGCGGGGCCAACACGAGGTTTCCCCGTGCGACGCATGATGAACCATAATTTTGCCCAAAATGCTTCTAAACTCTATATACCTTTATCACCGTAGATTTTTACTCACTATAGAGGTTCTAAAGGTTCGTTTTAGCTCTAACATGGTGTCTAAACATGCGAGGTGTTACACTCGTGTATGGACCCGAGAGGCTCGTAGATGAGTCAACGTCATTGGAACTTGCTATGATCTATGGCATAGTAAATTTGCTTTTATTTGGTGCCTCCTTTGCAACCACAATTGCACAATCGCGATTACAATTTGCAAGGTGAAGGTAGGGCAAGGCAGCACAATCACAAAGGGTAGACACATAACTGTGAAGGGTTAGGTTAGATCCGTAGCAACTCTCTATCATGATACGAGTAATCGCAATCAATAGAGTCACCTTGTGCCAGTTCACGAATGTTAAGACAGGCCTCGCGATCGCGAAATAGGCCTTATATCTATATGTATATATCGTGTTATTAAATTTCAAATCAATTCATGCGAGATTTCTGGTGTTTAGAGGCAATCTCGATTTTGAGCAATCAGAAGGTGCGGTTTTGTTCTAAAATTTTTGCTATGGATTCCTAACACTACTTTAGTGTTTAGTTACACTTCAATTTCATTAGATTTGATCTTTAGAATCATGTAGAAATTAAGGGATCAAGTGGGAAATTTAGCTCTAATCCCAAACAGAGGAAATCCTTAATTTGAGCTAGTAACTGATATCAAAATAAGTTCCTTAGCTTTTGAGTAACGTGTTCATGGATTTAATTTTTTAAAATCCGGACCATTGACTTGAGGGTTAAATTTAAATTGATTAAGAGTTGACTTTGATTCAAAACAACAACAACAATATACAGCATATTCTCACATAGTGGGGTCTGGAGAGGGTAAAATATATGTCGTCTATAGCACTATCTCCGAAGAAGTAGAAAGACTGTTTCTGATAGACCTCTGGCTCAGAACCAAAGACAGTAAACAAAGTCGAAATAAAACATGAACAAGATGAAATAACCGAAAAAATCACCAACAAAGTAGTACCCTGCACTATAAAACTGGGAGCACACCCCTCACCCTAACCCTCCTACGACTACTAACAAAGCTACACCAAAGTACTACTATCTACAAGCTACGCCCCAACCACCCATACTAGCCCTCTAACCTAATTCGTGACTTCTACAACTTTCTATCTAGGGTCATGTCCTCAGTAAGTTGTAACTGATCCATATCACGTATATTCATCTCCCTCTAGTATTTTTTCGGCCTACCTCTACCCCGCCGGAAACCACCCAAAGCCAACGTTTTACACCTATGAACTGGGGTATCAGTGCCTCTCCTTACCACATGCCCAAACCATCTTAGCCTCACTTCTCGCAACTTGTCCTCCACTGAAACCACATCCACCTTTTTTTGAATAGCCTCATTCCTAACCCTATCCCCCCTAGTAAGCCCACATATCCAATGCAACATCTTCATTTCCGTCACCTTTCAACTTCTGGGTATGATAGTTCTTAACTGGTCAGCACTTCGCTTGTACAACATGGCCAGACGGACTACCACTCTATAAAATTTATCTTTAAGCTTGGGAGGCACTATTTTATCACACTAAACTCCCGAGGTGAGCCTCCATTTCATCCGCCCTGCCCTAATACAATGAGTGACATCCTCGTCAATCTCTCCATTCCCCTGAATTATAGACCCAAGGTACTTAAAACTATCTCTCTTACAGACAACCTGGAAATCCATCTTCACTACCACCTCGTTCTCAAGCGTCGAGTCACTGAACTTGCACTTCAAGTACTCCATCTTGGTTCTACTCAACTTGAATCCTTTAGACTCCAGGGTTTGCCTCCAAACCTCCAACTTATCATTAATCCCACCCTCTCGAGTCTCATTAATCAAAGCTACATCATCCGCAAGTAGCATACACCAAAGCACCTCTCCATGAATATGCCGTATCAAAACATCCATCACCAATGCGAATAAAAAGGGGCTAAGAGTAGATCTCTGCCTGTCAAAACAAGGAAATGCTCCGAACTACTAGATTATCTAAACTAATTTAGCCTTGTTATTGATGATTTTGAATAGATTGAATTCATTGAGCTTGTTTGGGTGGACTTTGGAAATTCAAGTATGATTTTGGCTAACGGAATTGGGGCAATCAGGTTTTAACTCTTAATTTGCTTGCTTTTCTCGAAAATCATGTTGTATGTGTGGCTTCTGTGAGTGGTCAAGCATGAACGTAACTAGGTTGAGTATTTATAAAGTATCTACTAGTTAGGCCAAAAGGTTGCAAATTGTGCTTTTACACTGTTCAACAATAACAATAATATATTCAGTTTATTCTCACAAAATGGAATTTGAGAAGGATAAAGTGTACACAATCCATACTATTACCTTTGAAAAATAGAAAGGCTGTTTCCGATAAACCTCGTGCTTTTACACTGTTCGTTAGTTCTTACTGTTATGAGCATGATGTGATACTAGTTTAATTAGCACAGTTAAGCACGCTGCGATGATGTGAAATATGTGGCTACTCATGCATTGCTCTCTCTTTCTTTATTATTATTTCCGCTTGATTATTTACTTTATTATTGTAATCATCTTAGTTCTATCCTCCTTGCATTATAAAAGGATCAACTATTGGTTTTATGATGTATATTGATTGTAAATTTGATTGCTGGATTTAATAATCATAGTTTTAGGTTAAACACAAACTAAAAATCCGCATGAGATCACTACACTACTAAAAATTAAGTAAAAGGGCAGCTCAGTGCACTAAAGCTATCGCTATGCGCGATGTCCGAGGAAGGGCCCCACCACAAGGGTGTATCGTACGCAGCCTTACCTTGCATTTCTGCTAGAAGTTGTTTCCAAGCCTTGAACCCATGACCTCCTGATCACATGGCAACAACTTTACCAGTTACTCCAAGGCTCCCCTTCACTACTCAAAATTAAGTAAAACACATAAATATATTGCCACTTTATGGGATCTTGACGTACTTATATCTACATGACCATAATATCAACTTTAGTACATAACAATAAAATTTCATAGATGAGTCTGAAAAGAATAGTGCTTACACAGATCTTTACTTCAACAAGACAAAAAAATTGTTTTCAATAGACCCTTCACATCAACTTGAGTTCACACCTTATTTTAATCATAATAATAACTTATTACAAACATCACACACACACAAGAACAACTCGAAATCATCAGGGTGCACAAATGTTAGGCTGATTATAGGTTGGTCTACAATTGGGGCCACATCTTGCGCCAATACAGTCTTCGTTGGTTTTGCAATACCTCGTCTACGCGGAAAATCCATTTTTTCCAGGTCGATTGTGATAGGATTGATCTGTATAGGAAAAAAATAATATAATATTTCATCACTAATTGACATTGAAAATAAATTTACAACTAATTTATATTAGGGAGAACTAAAATGTGATGTCATTTATTATGGATATCATGCTACAATCTAATTAATTAAAGAACAGTTTAATTACTAATTGTGACTTTCCATATATATGTTAATGTAATTAAGAATGTACAATAATATTCCATTCGTTCATTTTTACTTCAAATATAGATTTTCACATGTACTTGTGTGTTACTTCTAACAAATCAAGAATTTTTTTTTATTTTTCTCATGTTTTATCTTGAGTAGTAATTATTTATTATCCAAATCATTTTTCACTATCTAATATTAAACATAAATTAATAGGGGTAGGGTGGTAAAATAATCACGTCCATCACTGTTTTCTTAATGAAAATGACAAATTCAAATATGATAAGTAAAAATAAACGAAGAAAGTATGAAAAAGTTGAATTAATAGATATACCATAGCGAGTTGTAACCACTTGAACCACTTCATCAAGTGCTTCTGAGTTTGATATTGGAAGCTCTATAACATTCAACTCAATTGGTCTAGCCTCCTCATTTGCCATAAGAAGTTGAAAAACTGCCAAATTATTAAATATATAGTTAGTGTATGTCTAGATCACTACTTGAAAAAAATTAAACAAAATTAGCCACGAACAAGTTCTGTAAGCTAAACAATAAAACTTGTTGCTAATCCTATTTAGTGATATATTTTTTTTAAATTCTTTTTTAATCAACTACGAGTAATTTTAACGACGAATTAGCGATCATGAAATTCTTTGTTAATTTTGCCCTTTTACAGATTTGAGGCAACGAGAAGAGGAAGCTTAATTGGTGTATACAATAAAATTGTGCTAACCAGATATATAAAGTAGGAAAACTAGAAGTAGAACAAAACCCAACATGCTTGAAGAACTTTTGCCACCCATTTTGCTATAAGAGAAAAAAAAAAAAAGAGTATATTTATATATGAAAAAGATGTGACAATTGTATTGCCTCCCTTATGTATTTATAGGGGTGGGATACGATTATAAAAGAGTTAAAATTAGTTGTTTAAAATAAAATAGTTGATTTAATCAAATATTAAGATTTCTGGTAGGCAACATTTTCTTCTTAAATGAGCAATTCACACATTATAAAAGAGTTAATGGAAGTTATGAATGTTTGTCATTAATTTGTCGTTAACATAAATTTTTTTAAGAATTCAATGCTAAATAGGTCTAGCGACAGATTTTGTTATTAAAAATATTTTTCATTGCTAAAAATCTGGATTTAGTAGTATATGAGTATCCGACACCCTTTAAAGTTACTATTTTTACTTTGACACTTTTACTGAGACTAATTTCAATGGAATACTTACAATCTTTACAAAAAATTATTTATTTAGCACCTCACATTGATATAGCACAAATGATGATATTCGCTTGCTCTTGAGCTCTTAAAACCAATGTTGTAACAGATTAATTGTAAAATAGTGGTTTAAAATGTGTTTTAATATGTTAATCGGCAACAATCTTTTCTCATTTAATAAAATATTCCTTCAATAACTGAGTATTCTTTAATCGTAAATGGTGGTTGAAACAATGTTTTATATACGTTATATAATAACGATTTTATCTCATCTAATAAATACTCCAATAATTGAGTAATTAGGTGATTGGGCACGTTCTATGATAATGTTTTTGTCTCATTTGACAAAATACTACTTTATATTTGAGTTAGGTGAGAGTATTCTTTAATGGGAGAATCGTTGATTAATCTATACTATATTAAAAGTGTGAAATTGTTAAATGAGATTTTTCTTTAAAAACACTCTTCTCTTTCTTGCAAACTTGAGCAACCAATGCAGCCTGACCATGGCCAACTCGACCACTGGCCAATCGAAATCGTCGACTGGCCAGTTCCTATCTCTTTCTTCTAATGTTGAGTTTCCTGCACTTCCTTCAACACCTTCGACCCCTAAGCATAAAATTGTGACAATCCTAGAAAACACACATAAGGATTCTAGTTTGCCTATCGAGACTAAACAATCTAACGTTGAGGTTACTCTAACATTACAGGAGGGTAAATATGCAGATTTATTGAAGCCTTCAACTATAAATCTTCCAAAGAAGATTGAAAAACCCCAAGTGGAGCCAATTCTTATCAAGAAGCCTACATACCATGATGGAATACCTAGAATAATATGGACTGAAGAAGAAGTCGAGCGAATGAACGCCATTGAGAATTTGCAATATGCGGTGATCGACAAATTTTCAGATGGGTGGCTTGATTTGGAGGAACTTTGATTTCAAATTCCTAAACAATGCAATGTCAAGGGTGAGTGTACAATTGGATTGTTGCGAAATAGACATTCTAATTCCCTTCGATTGAAGATTTTCTGAATATGATGTTGAAAAGTGCATACTATATCTTTACCAAGGATGGCTCTTCATATCAGATGAGACCATTTATTTATTATGCAACTTTCAAAGTGGGTGAGGAAACAACACAAGCCATGTCCCGAATATCTTTCCCTGATCTTTGGCCTATCTTTTTTGTTAAAGAATCATTATTTTCTCTAGCATCTACAGTGGGTAAACCAATTCATCTTGACATGGCCACAGTTAACAAAACTTGGCCAAATTGTGCTAGAGTCAAAGTACATGTGAACTTAATGATGGATTTTCCAAATTTTGTAGAGTTGGAAATAGAGGATCTTGTAACAAAAATGTCTAGAGAGGAGAAAATTAAAATACAATATAATATGCTGCCAAAATATTGTAAGAGGTGCAAACTTCAAGGTCATAATGAGGAGGAGTGCATGATTATTCATCCGGAATTAAGAAAAAACAGAGAAGTAAATGAGAATGAATTAGATGACAATAGAAACAAGAAAGAACAACCAAGAAAGGTTCACAGAAGATATTCCGAATGGAACCCTACAGGGAAATTATTTTCTAGAAAGAAAAATGTTGAAGAATCAGAGAAGGACAATGTGAATGGCAACGGTAAAGACAAGAGTCAAGAAGCTTTTGTTACAAATAACACTTTTTCAACCTTAACAGACAAAATAAGTGATGAAGAAGAAATGGCAAATGGAAAGAATTTGAGCAGAATGTTGTCAGAAACCAATAAGGAGCGTAACAATGAGGATAAACACTAAGAGAATTCTATCAAGAGTTGGGTTCAAAGTACTTTCTACAAAAAGGACTCATAAGTGATCAATACAGTTTCTGCAGTAGAGTTGAACCAAAGTATGTAGCAGTTATTACGGAGTTAAGTGTGGAAGGGAAACATGAAAAAATTACTATAATAACAACAACAAACAGTACAGTACCTTGTTTCACAAAGGCTAAGGAGCATTTAAAGGAGGATGCAATGACTGTAATTAGTGAGGCATATAAGACAAAAAGCTACCAGTACATGCAATTAGTGGTGATATGCAATCAACAAATACTTCAGGATGGGGCATGCTGTTAATGACAATAAGATCCAACAATATACTGCAACTATTAATTCCAATGATTTAATTATTAGTGAGTCAACAACGAGGCATGACATGGTAACAAAAATCATAGTAGAGAAAGGAATAGAAGAAGAAAAGGATGGAAGAAGTTTTGGAAGTTCTCCCACTAGAAATTAGAGGTAAAATACAAGAAAATTTGGTGCAAGAGGCTACTGCAAAAAGAAATCCATCGAAGAAAAGTTCTCCTATTAAGAGTTTACAGAAGACAGTCTCTCACAAATACATTAAAGAAATCCCCGCAAAGACAGAAGTAGTAAAGGAGTCAGCAGGAGTGAAGAATAGAAAGCAGGACATGAAAAACAAAAAAAGAAGTGAAATTACAGGGTCAATACAAGAAGTGCAGCTAGAAAACCAAACAAAACTCAATTATGAAGGCATTTATATGGAATATAAGAACAGTGAGAAACCAAAAAGCTTTTTGTGGCGTTCAAATGTTTAATAATGTTCATAAACTTTTCAGTATAGCTCTTTTGGAATCTTTTTAGAGAGCTAATCACATTTAGAGGTACAAGAAAAGATTAAGGATGGATCATACAGGTGCAAATTGCAATAAAAAAATATGGTTCTTTGTCAGGGAACAAATAGATGTGGAAATTTTGAGGGACTCAGAACAACAAATAACTATCAGGTTGTTCACACATGATTTGAACAGACATTGTGTAGTAACTTTGGTGTGTGATAAATTCTCTGAAAATTAAAGACATGCTTTGTGGAATGATATCTATAAGCTTACTAAGGGCATGAATCAGTCTTGGATTATCGGAGGCGACTTTAATGTCATTCTTAATGGAGAAGAAAATTTGGGAGGATTACCTGTGTTACCTCATCAATATGAAGTCTTTGCTTTTTGTGTAAATTCTAGTGAATTAAAAGAGATTCCTTTCAAAGAAAACCCTTTTACTTGGTGCAATGGTAGAGCTGGGTCAAATTGTATATTTGAAAGATTGAATAGAGTTTTCACTAATCAAGTCGTACAAGAATGGTTCTCAGATAGAGAGGTTGAACACTTAGAAAGATCCGGGTTTGTTATGCCCCTTGCTAATCACTTTAACCCAGAGGAATAATGAACATAAAAAGCTTTTCAAACTTCTCCAAATTCAGACTAAGCATGGAGATTTTTTAGACATTGTGAGATTTAATTGTCATATTGAAGTGGAAGGAAACTATTTTATAAGGTTAATCATGTGAGATTTAATTGTCATATTGAAGTGGAAGGAAACTATTTTATAAGGTTAATCATAAAATTTAACATATAAAAGTGGTGCTTTCAAAGTAGAGTAGGAAGAATTTTGGGGATATTTTTCAGTAGATTGTTATCAGGGAAGAAGTTCTGAAATTGAAAGAACATTTGTTTTTAGAAGATCCATATAATGAAAATAGAAGTCCTTCAAAAGGCACAGGCAGAGCTAAAATAATATTGGCATTATGAAGAGGAATTTTTGAGACATAAGACTGGTCTTACCTGATTTTCAGAAGGAGACAACAATACTAAGTTTTTTCGTAACTTAATAAAAGAAAGGAAAAGCAGGATAAAAATTAAGAGAATACAAGGATTGGATGGAAACTGGTTAGAAGAAGAAGATCTGATGGCACAAAAACAGTGAATTTCAACTAAAATCAATTTCAGCAAGCAAAAGGTGACCTAGACTACTCTATTCTACATCACATTCCTAGAGTTATTAGTGAAGAAGAAAATGGTTATCTCACTGAGCTACCAAATGAAGAAGAGGTAAAACATGTTGTCTTTAATCTTAAGGGAGAAAGTGATTGTGGGCCAGATGGTATGTTTGGACTTTTCTATCAAGTCTATTAGGAGATTGTTAGACCAGATATAGTGAAATTGGTAAAAGCTTTCTTTCAAGGTAACACCCTTCCAAAAGCTATCACTCATACTGATCCCAAAAAAAGCTAATCCTGTTTGTTTTGCAGATCTTACACCTATTAGCCCGAACAACTTCATCAATAAAGTAGTTCATGATAGATTGGAGAAATTGCTTCCAAAAGTTATTTCTAGCAATCAATCAAGATATGTGAAGGAAAAATGCATTATTGAGAAGAGATTGTTACAGATATAAGGAAGAAGGGTAAGCCAGCCAATGTTGTTATAATGTTGGAAATGTCCAAAGCATATGGCAGGGTATCTTGGCTATTCCTAACCAAAGTACTGAGAAAGATGGTTTATTCAGAAAGGTAGATAGAGTTGATATGAAGACTAATTGCCAATAACTAATACTCAGTACTTTTCAATGGGCAAGCTCATGGTTTCTTTCATTCTACAAGAGGGTTCAAGCAAGGGGATCCACTATGACCAACTTTATTCATTTTATCAGCAGAAGTTCTTTTTAAGGCTCCGAACAATATTTTTGAGAATGATAACTACTAAGGATTTGGTCTTCCTAAGTGGAGTGCAAAAATTAACTATTTAGCTTATGATGATGAGACTATAACTTTTACCTCTACAGAAGAGACTTATCTTCATATAAAAATGGTTGTGCTCAGGGAGTATGAAAAATCAGGCCATTCTATATGCACAGAAGTACTTCTACAGAGATGAGACAAGTTATGGCTAATATAACAGGTTTTGACAATGGTTCTTTCCTTTTCAAATATCTTGGGTGTCCCATTTTTCATACTAAGAAGGAAAAAATGTTCTATAATGAGTTGATAAAGAAAATTAAGGACAAGTTACAATATTGGAAGGGAAAGCTACTTTTTTTTTGGAGGAAACATTGTGTTAATCAACAATGTTCTTCAGAGTATGCCCCTCTACTTATTGTCAGCCATGGATCCAACCAAAAAAACCATTAATAAAATTTATGAAGAGTTTGTGTGATTTTTTTGGAGCAACAAAGAGGAAGGAAGAAGCAAACATTGGTCTAAATGATTGAATATTTGCTTGCCAAAGGAAGAAAGAGGATTAGGGTTCAGATCACTCGTTGATGTTTCAAAATCCCTATTTACTAAATTATGGTGGAAGTTTAGAGTTACTGGTACATCGTGGTCCACTTTTGTGTGGAACAAATATTGAAAGAAGAGAAATTCAACACAGGTTATATGGAAAAGAGGTTCACAACTTTGAAAGTTGATGTCGTAAGCAAGAGACTATATTGGAAAGCATATTTGATGGATAAAAAGGTGTGGTGATGCATGTTTTGGTCATGACAATTAAACTAGAATTGGATCACTGGTAAGTGTTCTGCCTTATGATGGCTCTAGGGATTTGAATATTGAGGAAGTTAGTGAAGTAGTGTTTAATGGCAAGTGGAATTTCCAAGTACTGAATCAGAAAGTTCCTTCATAAGTGGTTAATCATATTAGTACTTTCTTACCTTTGAATAGTAATACCATCAGTAGTGAAAAACCTTGGTGGATTTTATCTAAAAGTGGCGAATTTACTGTCAAAATTGCCTGGGAACAACTCAGAAATAGAAGAGAGAAATCTTAGGTTTTTACTAAATTGTGGAAAAAGAGATTGCCTTTTAGTCTTTGGAGGATTTGGAGAGAAAAGATTCTTGTCGATAATATTGTGGCTAGATGTGGTATTTCTATAGTCTCAAGATGTAGGTGCCTTGTTAATCCACAACTTGAAATTATAGAACATTTATTCCTAATAGGAGAGGTTGCTTCTAATATTTGGTCAAGATATGCTCTAGCTGCAGGCATTTAAGGTCCTTTTGCTCAAGTAAAGCGAACAATTATCAAGTGTTGGAAAGCCAAATGTCCATACAAGTTAAAGCCACTAATCAGGGTGACACCTGATTTTATAGTATGTCATAATGGAGATAGAGAAACAATCAAGTTCATCGAGGTAATATGTCTATAAACAAAGTCTTCTATGATTTTGATCTGAATCTGCACCAACTTTTTGTGGTAGTATATCCTTAGATAGTATAAATTCCAAAGACAGGGGTTCTCATGGTGCAGTTTTTTGAAAGCCTTAAGTCCCAGGTATCTTGTCAAGTAATCAATTGACACTTACCACCTAGATACTATTATAAATGCAACACGGATGGTTCCTCTAAAGGGAACCCTGACCCTGCTTCATAGGCCTTTTGCATTAAGAATGACTTAGGAAACCTAGTTCATGCTAGTGCTAATAACATCTATAGCTCAACAAGTCTCTATGTTGAAGCTAAATCAATTGAACAAGGCATAGATTTCTGTGTGACACATAATTTTCCGCCTTTAGTGGTGAAAACAAATTCACTAGCTATAAAATGCATCATTGAAGATGGGTGGAAGATCAAGCATTAGTATGAAGGTTAAGAGGATACAAAGATGGAAGAAAAAGGAAGAGATCTTGTGTACGCACATCATCAGAGAGGGGAATCAAGTGATGCATTTTCTAGCTAACTTTGTTTTCTATTTTGCAGGGCCATTAAGCTACAATCACTTTGCAAAACTTCCTACTAAAGCAAGAAAATTACTGAACATAGATAAACAATGAATTCCAAGGCTTCGATTTTAAAAGATAAAAAATACAATACAAAGGAATACAAATTAGTAAAAACATGCATCTGGAAGAAAATAAAAGGTTAATAATCAGCCAACAATTACGGTACAACAGAAAACACATAGCCTACACCTCTAGCATATCCGAAATGGAAATGGTAGCAATCAAATAACCTGTTAGACTAAGCTTCATTTCTTCTGGATTTAAGCAGTGGTATTAACCTCTTTGTGAGGTTCAACCTGCTTAAAAGACCCATAAAAAGCTTAGTTAAACAGACCAACATGGGAAATTCATCAAATATAATGAAACTGGTAAATCTAGTTAAAACCTTACCTTGGAAAGATTAAATTGACTTTACAAATCCACATCTTGAAGAAATCTTCAAATGGGATCGATTACCATTGCATCTGGTGAGAGCTTATGGGGTGTGTTGAGATAGAACCTACCCAAAAATTGTGATATTTATTGGTCAAAATCAGATCTAGGGGTGAGCGTTTGGTATTTTGATTCGGGTTTGTTTTTTTTTATTTCGATTTTTGATTATAAAATTAGGTGTACCAAAATCAGTTTGGTTCGATTCGATTTACGAAAATTTTGATTTTTTTGGTATTTATGTAAATTTCGATTTACGGTGCCTAAACGTCGATTGCTTTAAATCTTCACAAAGTTTAATGGTTCAGCGAATCGAAAGTTTACTGAAATTTGCAGTCGAGGCTGGAACAACAGTTCGATATCCATGGAAGCTTCGAGAGTTAGCTGAACTTCACTTTTCTTTTCCTATAGATTTAGCCTTTTAAGTTTCCCTTTTTATTTTGTTTTATTTTCGAATGGATCGGGTTCCAATTGGGCTTGATACATTCTTTGATTTTGTATAGATTTATCATAATAAAAAGAGGCCCATGGGTCTCCCCGAAACATTTTTTTTTTTTTAAATATTAAAAATGTGAAAGATTTTTAAAAATATTGTTTGAACTTTTTTTTCTTCATTAAAATTCTCTGCTTTAGACAAAATTATCTTTTCACTTTTTCCTTATATTTACAAGTTAAAAATTAATAAAATATTTATAGTAAAACTTTCCTTACTAGAAGTCAACAAAATTAATGACAGCTAATAGCTTTTTCATTAGTTTAAGAATTCTAAATCAACTTATTTGATTTTAAGAAGATTTGAAAAATTTATAAATAAATATGAAAGCGAATAAGAAAAATATAAGAAGTACTAAAATTTAAAAAGTTTTA
Source organism: Capsicum baccatum var. pendulum (assembly GCA_030864225.1). NCBI lineage: Eukaryota > Viridiplantae > Streptophyta > Magnoliopsida > Solanales > Solanaceae > Capsicum > Capsicum baccatum. The sequence goes on along the minus strand of CM061554.1, from coordinate 210,278,101 downwards.
AGTAAGTAATCAAAGATTTTCTAAAGGTTAATTTTAAATATAGAAAAAAATAATCATACTACAAATATGATTCAAATTGATGCGTCTCTCTTAGCCTCTACAACAAGGTAAAGAGGTATTTCATGACAAATGAAAAAGTGACGATCTACTTGAAATTTCTGATGGTAAAATATATATGTGCTTACAATGAAATATATGTTATGTTTATATTATTATATCAAAGTTTGAAGGATCTTTAACAAGTGATTTGAACTTTTTGCACTTCATTAAAAATCTCCATAATAGATAAAATCGTCTAATTTTAAACAATAAAATGTTACACGTGCGAGGAACGTACGGTTAAACTAGTTTAATAATAACACTTGTGTTATCCAAAATAACATATTTTCACTTAATTATAATTTTTTAAAAGATATTTGTTTTTTGTCCGGAAGTGCTAAGGAACATTGGTGTAGCTATAATAGAAAAAGCTCAAAAATTGTCTCTTCTCGATCCCGCAACAAAAGATATCTTTTGGATTGTACCTATGTCTCATCTTTTTATTGTCTATAAATTTAAAAGTCTTATCTCAAATTTTAGATATAAAGATACAGAAAATACCTTCTTCTCCTCCTCATTTATCTGCGCATTGATTTTTAAAAACAAAATAAGTGAAATGGTATGATGTTGTTAGACTGTTATATCACATATGAGACAAGTCAAGACTTATTCATCTAAATTGGTGTTTATGAATTCCTCTAATCAAGTAGTTTTAGCTCAGATCTCGCATAATATTTTAGAATAACTTACAGAAATTCCATAAGTTAAGGAGCCAATTACATTTCTTACTATAATATTTCTTAATTACATAAAATCCCAAAAATAGCATTTTTGGTACATATTTTTAATCGTGATACATATCTTTTGGATACATTTTCTGTATCCAAAAACAGAAAGGAGTGAGGGTGGACTGAGTAGAGGAGGTAAGAAAGCTGTGAGATGAGGGAGCTTAATTGGTATAATATAATAAAATTATGCTAACCAGATACAAAAATTAAGAAGGCTAAAACATAACTCAACTTGTCTGAAGAACTTTTTCCACCCATTGTGCTATAAGAGTAGAAAATAATTATGACAAAGAAGATGTGTGAATTGTATTGCCTCCATGATATATTTACAGGAAGAGGTGTCATCCAATGGTTGGAAAAACACATACTGATGCTGACTAGATTAAATATCGGTATTTAAACGCTTATAGACTTGTTTGATCATAAAATTTTAATTCGTCTGACGTATAAAAACTCTATTAGCTAATACATTATTACTTTTATATTTTTTAATTAGTTTCTTTAAAATCACATCTCCCCCTTTTCAAGTCAGAGATATCGACATCATAACTGAGACGAGACCACAACTAAGAAGGTGGAAAAGAAAATGTTGAATGTCGTGATGGAGAATAAATTAATTTGTACGTTGATGAATTTAACCACTAACCTTATATAAATTATTTTAATTTAGCTGCAGTGGAATTTTTTTTTCCACATGGCTGGATTTTTAAGCAAAAGAGAGAGTGTAGTATATACATCGTGAGAAATTAATCGAGGTATGTTTTGTTAACAATTGAATCATAATGCAGGTGGAAAACTCAAATTTTCAATAGTTTTAATATGAAATTCAAAAAATAGAGATAATTTAAAAATATTTTTGAACTTTAACTCAGCGTAAATTAGTCGTTAAAACATATTTTATTTCTTATTCAAAAGCCGCTAAGGAGATCTGCTTGGGCTCGTGGAGTTATTTTGGGGATTTTGAGATTAGCTGATTTAATTTCCTTTGGTCTTATATTTGGTTTTATCTGGTGGCTCACAGTAACTTGCCACATTTTTTTGACTTTGAAATGTGTTTACAAGGTTGGAGAAATAATTTACTTCATATTGCGGTGTCACTGAAATATTATTTTTAATTTATACTTTTAATAAACGGTCAGAAGCATGCACTTTTTCATTGATGTGTCTACTTCCAACCGATGATATTTTTATAAATATCTCAATTTTGATTTTTTTTTTTTTTTTTTAGTCTGTTTATATATTATATATTTGAAAATTACATATACTATCAGATAAGCCGTTAGAAGCATTCTAAAAATTAAATATATATACAAGGTAACTTTACCTTATTACATAAAATTTCATATTGAAAAAAAATTTACAAAAATTTCAAAGTAATTACTTAAATCCCTTAAATTTACTCTTTCTCTCTCATCCCCTCATACATATCAAAATACCATTTTTGCTCCTATTTTAGTGCATCAATTTTTGCTCCATCTCTATGTTCCTTTATTTATGCCTACAATCAAGTTAATGTAATCTGAGGAATTTCAAATTGTTCAGTTATCACTATAAAAAAATAAAAGGCATTTTCTTCAAAATATTACTCACCAAACTTCCTTTTGAACATGGCAACATCTCGTTGCTTCAAACCAACAATAAACTCCGCAACATCAAGCATATGCTCCATCTCTTGAACTGTAAATTCCTTCTTCATCTGCAAAAAGATTCCTAAATTTATCAAAAATTTCTAAAATTCCACCCAATCAAAACCCCAAATAAATTTTAAAAAGCAAAAATTCCATAAAAAAATGAATAAATAACCTCATAAATTTGTTCCTGAAAATCATTAATATCAGATACCCATCGACCATGCTGTAACTTAATTTGATCTTCAAGTATAATTCTTTCTTTTGCGAGGGATTCAAGCTGCATTTGTTGTGATGACAACATGTGGGACTAAACAACTATGTATGAAACATCTTATACATTAAGTAATAATACCATACATTATCTATACCATTATAAAATTAAATACATGTATAATGCATCCTCATACATTGCAGTTTATACCGCTACGTGTAAATAAATTTTGTACTGATTTCATTATACATTTGTTCAAATTATATTATTACTAGTATAAGATTTGCTCGTACATGTAAAAATGTTGTATGAGGTTGTCTTTTATTTGTTTTGACTGTATGCTATTATGTATAAGTTTTATTATACAAGTATTAACATTGCAATACAATTGTATAAGGTTTACACATACGTATGAAACTGTTGTATTAGGATGCATTTTTTTTTTGTTTTAGCCTTCAGCTTCTATGCATAAGATTTCATTATACATTTATTCAGATTATGTACTGATTTGAAATCTTATACATAAAAGCATATTGCCAAAATAAATAAAAAATAATATTTAGTTAGACTTCGTCTTGCTAATTTCCTTTTGTCTCTTTTTAATTATTGAATAATTCTATATACATTTCTATATTTTTTTTTACTAAAAATTACATATAAATTTGTAAAAGTGAAAGAAGATGTTGACTGATTTTTTTTTTAGTTTCTATCCCAAATAGAAATTTCAAAAATAAAATAAAATATATTGTTATGGAGTTTTAATTTGAATTTAAGTTACTAATTTTAAGCATCCAATAAATCACAACATATATTAATGCCGTTAATTAAGCCATTAAATAATGAAATCTGATATTATGTTTCCATAAATATAGGCTAAACGATTTTCTCATACATTGGAGCAACGTATGAGGATCAATGACATGTATATGTATTTTTTCCAAAATCGGGAGAGAGAAAGAGTTTAAGGGATATTATGTAATTATTTTCTTTAAGGAAGGGATTTATGTTGTTTACACATAAAAAATTAAGAGTAAACAACATAAATCCCAACACTTTGCTACCTAATTACCCTCTCTCCCAACTTTTATAATAATTACATGATATCCCAAATATGATACATTATTTAACCTCCCATACATAAGCTTATGATACATTACTAACCAATTAGTTGGAGATAAAAAAGGAAAAAAACGTTAAAAGTGCCTACAATTGAGGAATTAACACACTCAATTTAAGATATTTTCCATTTAATTACATAAAATCCTCAACAACTTCATTATTTGAATTTTGAATAATCAAATCAATCTTCATTTATCATAATCTTCCAAAACTAATTTCTTCTCTAATCGTTCATTCCCTGCGTTCAGAAAAAAATTAAACATACTATAAGAATCTGATGTATCAGGCGAATCTCATATCACATATATATATGTTTCTATGTATCAGAAAACGAATTTAAAACTTAATTTCTTTATATTTATGCATCAGAATAAGATATATATATATTGAATGTATCAGAAATCATTGATTACCTCTATCAGAAATAGTTTTATGTATCAGAATGCATGTAATATCTTTGTCAAAAAAATATCCATGTATCAGAAAACGAATTTAATACTTAATTTCTTTATGTTTAGTATCAGAATAAGAAAATATATATTGAATGTATCAGAAATCATTGATTACCTTTGTCAGAAATAGTTTTATGTATCAGAATGCATATAATATCTCTGTCAAAAAAATATCTATGTATCATAAATAATATTTACAGTTCCGTTTGTTTCATTGAACATTATGATACATAAATAGAATGTACATGGACGAAATTTATCAATTTGATACATAAAAATCATACCTTTGATAATGGGTGTCTTTTCGCAACTTTTTTTTTTCTCTTTGCAACATCAACAACAGACTTATGAAGAAATATGTTAATGGAGGTTGTTTATAAAATTTTTCTGGCGGCCAATGGCCATAACACACTACTACGAGTTTTTTTTGGTCTCTTTTCACAACTTTTTATTTTCTCTTTGCAACTTCAACAACAGACTTATGAAGAAGTACGTTAATGGAGGTTGTTTGTGAAATTTCTCTTTTGCTTATTTTTGGAATTTTGTCAATGAAAGTTAATAATTGTTGAATTTATTGCTAACTTTTATTACTTAATGATTAATGATTTAATAGCCATGTTTTCTAAGGAAAATAGAATTTTCCTTATATGCAACAATGTCAACATGATTTAAGGTTTAAAAATAGGAGTTGTGTGTTATGTATCACATAAAAAACTTGTTTAGAGATTTAGAAGGGATTCTTGTAATTAGTTTAGTGGGATGGGATTTTAAGTAATATAGGATACTTAAGATGTTTTATATAATTTATCCAAAAATTAATTGACTCTTGAAATTCTATATATGCTGCATAAATTTCTCTATAAAGAAGTCTCTAAGGAGAGCTTCTTGGGTCGTGGAGTTATTTTAGGGATTGTGGGTTTAGCTGATTTAATAAATTTCTTCTTATATTTGGTTTTATCTCCTGGCTTACAATAATTTGCCAAATTTTTTCGACTTTGATATGTGTTTATAAGGTTGGAGAAATAATATCCCTCATAATGTGATGTCACTAAAATATTATTTTTGTTTATACTATCAAATAAGTGGTTTCAACCAACACCACTTTGTTGACAAGAAATTACATGCCATAGACTCAAATATGGGTGATTTTAGATATTTGACCCCAATAAAAAATATCTTTAAAAAATAATCTTTCTTACTTTTTAAGTATAATATAAGTACCATTTTGCCCCTCTACACCTCAAATATATTTTTAAACTTTCCATACTCATTTGTCTCTCAAATTTTAATTTTTATTATTTTCACTTTTTTATTTTTTCTTTAATTTTATTATTTTTACTTTTTATTTTATTTTATTTTCATGTTTTAATTTATTTGTCTCAAACTTTATTTTTTTCTCTTTTATCAAACATTATCTATTTCTTCATTTTTTTAATTTTTTTTTTAATTTATTTGTCTCAACCTTTATTTTTCGTTTTTATCAGTTCTCTTTTTTTTCTTCATTTTTTTCAAAATTTATTTTTATTTTTTCCTCTCATTTTTATTTTTCTCAATTCTTTTAATTCTTCGCTTTTTTCTTAATCTTTATTTTTTTCTTACCTTTTTTTCTCAATCTTTTTTTTTTATTTCTCTATTTTGTTTGATCACTCTTTTCTTTTTTCAGTTATCTTTTTTCCCTCATTTTTCTCAAATTTTATTTTTATTTTTCTCAATTTTTTTAATTCTTCGCTTTTTTCTTAATCTTTATTTTTTTTATTTCATTTTTTTCTCAATCTCTTTTTTTTTATTTCTCTATTTTGTTTGATGTTTTTTTTTTCTCAACTTCTATTATATTTTGCTAATAAATAAAAATTGGATAATCTGCAAAGGGATCTTTTTTTTTGACATCAAAGCAAATTTAAGGGCATGAATTGTTGTTAGGAAGTTCTTTGAAAATTCTAGAGATAAGTCGTGTCTCTAAGGCGAGAGTTGTAGAATATCTCATAAATAAAGATATAACGTGGTAGTGTCAACTCTTGCCAGTGGGGCATAACTTATTATTTGAAAGTCCTTGAGCTAACTCTTACCTCTAAGGCAATAGTTGTAGAACATCTCATAAATGAAAACATAACGTGGTAGAGTTAACTCTTTTCTGTCGGGCATAATTTATAGTTTGAAAGTCCTTGGGCAAAGTCTTGCCTATAAGGCAATAGTTGTAGAATATCTCATAAATAAAAACATAACATGGTAGAGTCAACTCTTGCCCATGGGGCATAATTTGTAGTTTGAAAGTCCTCGAGCTACGTCTTGCCTCTAAGGCAATAGTTGTAGAACATCTCATAAATAAAAACATAACGTGGTAGAGTCAAATCTTGCCCGTGGGACATAATTTGTAGTTTGAAAGTCCTTGAGCTAAGTCTTGCCTCTAAGGACATCTCATAAATGAAAATATAACGTGGTAGAGTCAACTCTTGTCCGTGGGACATAATTTGTTGTTTGAAAGTCCCTGAGCTAAGTCTTGCCTCTAAGGTAAGAGTTATAAAATTCTCATAAATCAAAATACAATGTGGTAGTGTCAACTCTTGCCCATGAAACATAACTTGTTGTTTGAAAGTCATAAGTCTTGTCTCTACAATGTGGTAGTGTCATCTCTTGCCCATGAAATGTAGCTTGTTGTTTGAAAGTCATAAGTCTTGTCTTTATAATGTGATAATGTCAACTCTTGCTCATGAGATGTAACTTGAATGGAAGAAATCGAAGAAAAGAACAAAAATAATAAAAATTATGGAAAAAGAAGAAAACTATTAAAAAAATAAAAATCAAAGAAAATGTAGAAGTTGAGAGAGAATGAAAAAAAATAAAGGTTGATAAAAATTAAAAAAGATTAAATAAAAATAAAGGTCGAGAAAAATTAAAAAAAAGAAAAAATAAAAATCAAAGAAAAATAAAAAGTTTTTTTTTTTTTTATAAAAGTAGACGTTGAGAGGTGTAAAGAAAAAAAAGTAAGGGTTGAGAAAATTTTTTTAAAAAAGAGGAAAAAAAATCAAAGTCAAATGAAAAAGAAAAAAAAAAGAAGTTGAGAGAAAAAAAGAAAAAAAGTAAGGGTTGAGAAAAATAAAAAATAAAAAGAGGAAAAAAAATAAAAATTTAAAAGAAAAAAGTAAAAGCTGAAAGATATAAATATGGAGTTGTTATCTATTATGAGGATCATTTACGTAATTTATTGCATTAGTCAGGGGTAATTTCGTTCAAAAAAATATTAGTGAGGTAAAGGCTATTTTAAAGAACTTTTTTTATTTGGGGCTAGAATTTGAAACCCACCCCAATTTGGGTCTATTCCTGAAAATTACCCCTTTGTCGATGCACATGTTTCTAATCCGGAGTATTTTTAAATATATTTTGATTTTAATTTATTTATCCTTTTTCTAGTTTGTTATATATTTGAAAATTGCCTATACTATCTAATAAGCAACTAAAAGTATATTAAAAATTTGATTGACTCTCAAAATTCTATGTATGCCACATAAATTTCTCATATTTAGAAACCGCTAAGGAGAGCCACTTAGGGTCGTATGGTTATTTTGGGGATTTTGGTTTATCTCATTTAATTTTATTGCTTCTTATATTTTGTTTTATCTCCCGACTAACAATATCTTGCTACATTTTGTGGTGTTGTTTTGTGTTAGGGGTGACGTTGACCTCTGTAGAAAATTTTGAGTCTGCGAGTGGATTCATATCATGCTATTTTAGTGCTGCCGCATTGAGTTTGCTTCGTGATGCCTTAATTATAAAATTTATGTCGTGAAATGGGGCTAGAATTCAATTTTCCCCGAACTATTGGTTAAGGACAGTTGCAGTGGCGAAATTTCCGTTGCAGTAAAATCGTCATAGCAGTCGGAGTCCCGCCATAGCGGAGCTAGGTAAAATTGTTAGGCCGTCACAGTGAGTCCTATTTTTCCATAGCGAATCCACTCTAGCGAGAATAGGACTGCTGCAACGGATTACACGAGACAAAATGCTTGCTTAACTCACTCGTTATGAGTTTTATTTCATAAACTCTAAAACCTCATTCCAAAGCTCTAGATAAGCGATTTTCTTAAGGCTAGGGTAAATTTTTTCGTTGAGGTAAGTTATTTCATCAGTCCCTTCGTGTAGTAATCCATTAACATCATAGAACTATTAGGGAGATTTTTGGATCTATGGATTAAAATCCAAGGTTTATGGAAAGTGTGCAAAAAATCTCTGGGTAGATGTAATATCATCTAGAATGCTTCTAGATTATAAATAATGCATGAAATTGTTGCCCTTAAATCCGAGTTGTGGTGATTGGGAACCTTTAGTTCAATCAAAATGAAAGCTTTAGCATAAAAACTGCTTATAGGGAGTAATTGGAGTAGAAGTTTCATGAATTGAGATAAAGTGAGTATTGTGAACCTAGTTGATGGTTGATTGAATCGTGAATAATCTTATAGACTGCCAATAAGGATAAAATTAGTACGTTTGAATTTTTGAAATGTTTATTTAAAGAGTACTTAATTAATTACTCTCATTACTATTTGTTTTAGACTTTGAATGTTCTAAGGTGTTGATGAAAGAAAAAGCTGTTGTAAATCAGTTTGCTTGATTCGGGTGCTTCAGTTGAGGTAGTTAGACTTAATTTTGTCCCTTGTATGTATTGTGATTGATAAGCATGTTGATTGATCTTCAGACATAGTTTGTGGTTCATATTTTGTGGTTGTATATTTATTGGCTTGACAATGCTTGTATCAATAAGTTGTATAATTATTTGAAGGCTATCTTTAAATAACTTATGATTATTAAGTGCACTTGTTATATTTCATGTGCTTATTGTACTATCTTGTGAGATAGATGAATATGAGAACACACTGAAATATATTGAAAGAGGTTGAGAATATGCATACTATTTTGATGATGAGTGGCTCGAGTTTGAGGTAAACTTATGGACGAACAATTATGTTTGTGAAGAGGGTACCACACTTATATGGTGCATAGACCTTAGATTGTGCCTTGCAGGTATTGACTAGTTCGTCAGAAGTAACACCATTTAGCACATATGTACAAATGAGTGATTCTTGAGAGTTCTGATATGGTATCGAGTGTAATTGATGAAATACAAAAACTATATAATAGTAAGATCTGTGGGTAAAAGATCTTTGTTTAGTGATATGACTGCTTATAATTGTAAAATATGGTGTGGTATATATATATATATATAAAGGTGGATCAAAGTTAAAAGGATGACCCGAGACTATCCTTGGTCATAACACGATGCTTAGAACCGCAAGTGATCCTAAGCTAACCCATGGTACTGGCATAATACTTGAGCAACTGATTAAAACATATATAAAAGCTAAATTGACTGGGCGAAAGCATAATCACGAGATAAGTTGTTTCAATACGTTACTGTTAAAAGTTTATGCAACACTAAAATCTAAAAGAAAGAGGAACTTAAACTATATACAATAACTCTAACTGACTATCTATGAAGCGTCTAGTAATATTGACTATAGATAGTTGGGACATGACTCCAACTATCCCTAATCAATATATATGAATAAGAGAGTGAAATATTGGAACTATAACTGACTTGAGTCCTCGAAATAAGAGAACTCATCACCTTCTTGCCGAATGCTATGATCTGCTTGACTATGATCCTGATAGTAAGCACCTAAATATACATCACATGAGAAATGTAGGCAGAAGAGGTATGCGATCAGTACTGGAATGTATTGAGTATATGGAATATGCCCTAGTCATGAAAACACTTAAAACATGCTGAAATTGAGGATGTAAGTCATTTACTGAAATATGCATTTAAAACATGTCTATAAATAAAAGCTGTAAGGATTAGTGAAATATCTAAATCATGACCTAAGACATTTCTATAAACTAGGCAGTGGTAGAAGCATAACTATTGTATTTAATCTCAAGTTAATGTTGAATATACTATAAAACTGTACTGAATGCTAACTAAAATCAAAGAGATAAACATTACTGCAAACTAAAAGCATGGAGATGAACTATAGTACAATTGCCCTATATAAAATACACATATATTGATGTGGTAGTGATAGTCTAAAAAGTCATAGTATATAAGAAAGTAGAACTAAACTAAGGGTCATGTGTAAATGTTGGGTCTGAAAATGTGGGATGTGAACAGATGCAATGACCAAGTAAATAAACATGCAACTGATTAATACAACAACAACAACAACAACAAAAAACCCAGTGTATTCCCACCTGGTGGGGTCTGGGGGGGGGGGGGTAAGATGTACGCAGGCCATACCTCTACCTCTAAAGAAGTAGAAAGGCTGTTTCCGATAGACCCCCGGCTCAAGACACAAGATACCACACAAATACAAGTAAAACACCGAGCAAGGTTACAAGAATACATAACATAAATACGACAGTCATAAGTAAAAGAAAATAGAGGAATGCACCCAGATTCGTACTAAAACAAGTAATCACGGAATCATAACCAGGATATTACCCCCAGCAAGTAAATCCATACACTAGCGGCCCAAACTGGCCCTAGTCCTCCGCCCTAATTCGCGTCCTCCAGACCTTCCTATCTAGGGTCATGTCCTCGGTAAGCTGTAACTGCTCCATGTCCCGCCTAATGACCTCACCCCAGTACTTATTTGGCCTACCCCTACCCCGCTTAAAACCATCCAACGCTAACCTCTCATACCTACGAACCGGGGCATCCATGCCCCTCCTCTTCACGTGTCCGAACCAGCTCAATCGGACTTCCCGCATCTTTCACTCCACTGGAGTCACACCAACCTTCTCCCTGATCGTCTCGTTCCGAACTCTATCCCCTCTAGTCAGCCCACACATCCAGCGCAACATCCGCATCTCTGCCACCTTCATTTTTTGGATGTGGGAATTCTTAACTGGCCAACACTCTGCTCCATACAACATGGCCGGACGGACTACCACCCTGTAAAATTTGCCTTTAAGCTTGGGCGGCACCTTCTTATCACATAACACCCCCGACGCAAGCTTCCATTTCATCCATCCCACCCCAATACGGTGCGAGACATCCTCGTCAATGTCACCGTTATCCTGGATCACGGACCCAAGATACTTGAAACTATCCCTCTTACATACCACCTGTGATTCCAGCTTCACTACCACCTCATCCTCCAGCCTCACGTCATTAAACTGATTAATACTATACCGAATAAAATAAGTACAAGGTCATGTAAAAACTGAGTTAGAATTGTGGGAGCTACTATTAATTGACATATAACAATGTGAGCTAAACATGAAGTTTGATGTATAAACCCCACCTTAAAGGTCCCAATATACCTTGCCAGGGTATAAAGGCTGATCTAACATGGTACCATTAAACTGATGTCCAAAAGGACTAAGGTATTAAGCCTCGGTGGTGCCGTAGTTCTAGGGATTAGGGACTTCTACCAAAGGGATCAATATAACTGATGGGTGAGTCTCTATACGACGTCCTCTCGATGCTAAGTACTACTCCTAACTGAATATAAGCTAATATACTGAATAACTTAATAATACTGATGTCGTAAGGTTGAAAGATAAGTTCTTTATCTGAAAGCATTCTAAACTATGAAAACTTAAGGACTGAGTACTTGACTGAAACTACATGATATCCTAAGTCATCGGGTGTTCATAACCAATCATCTCTGAAGAATACAACTATCATGATAAAATTCATAATATAAAGAGCAACGTGAAATTTCATAACACAAGTTCAAAATCATAAATTTACCAACATATTGAGGGTTCATAATTCTAACTTTGTGAAAAATACTAAATTTCATGAAAAAACATGATATGTCAACTAATATAGACTGAAATCCGCAAAATCATGATAAATAATGCATAATAGTCTTGAAAACTAAAATATCATACATAGCTTGATCATATGCTTTAATCTGAAGTAACATTATGTAAATCATGCATGAACATGAGTATATTGTGAATGCTATAATATAGTCATAAGAAATCATAAATAATTGCAAAAAACATGCTCATGAATATAAAATATATCAAGAAAAACTGAATGTAAGCTTGGAATTCTATTTGCATAAAACCCCTAGTTCATGGGAATCATAAAAATCATAATTGAAATTCATATTTAAAACTAGATTTTGTGCATAAGGGTGAAGAAATCCGTTATTGAATACTCACATACCTGGATTAATGAAATCTGGGACTGAAGCCTTAGGAATCTGACTTTGAGAAAAACCCTAGGCTTAGGCTTGCTTGAGAGTTGAATCATTTGATTTTATGACTTAGAATGAGTTTGGAAAAAATAATGAGGGATTTGGGGTGATTAAATATACTTATACTTGTAATACCCCCATAAAAGTCTTAGCTCATTTCAACTCTCAATTTCATTTTTAAGGGGTCCAAGACTTAGAAATTTCACTAAGTGTTGGGACTTATTCATTTCCAATACCTCTAAACTCCAATGATTTTATTTTTGACCTTCTCGACCTCAGAGCATCGATTTTTAAGTTAATTTATGATCAGGTTGTTCAAGGTGTGTCTTAGGTGAGTTTTGAAATTTTTAGACGAGCGTAGGGGTGTGTTTGGATCACCAAAATAGTAGCAGCACCGAGATGAGCCCGCGGAGCCCTCCCTAGTGCACCACTCTGGAGCCCGCGGTATGCCCTCATTCACTCGTCTAGCTTTTTGTTCCTCGATAATTAAGGGTATTGTTGTTATTTCCCTTCACCCAATCGGTCCATAACACAAAATTTAGCTCCCCAAAGAGCATTATTTGCTCTTTTAATCACAAATCCTCTTAAAAGAAGCCCTACTTTCCTCAAGAACAAACCCTAACCCTTTCTCCAGCAATCAAGGAATTCAACCTTTAAATCTCAAAAAATTACCAAGAATCTTCACGAAATCATCTAGTGAGGTATGTGTGATGTTCATCCATGGGTTCCTTTCACCTATGGAGTCCAAGAATCCCTTTTTGGTTTTAAATTATGAGTTTTCATGTTTAAGTTGAAATATCTCCATGAATCTTTTGTGAATTCAATTACAAGTTATGTTTATAAGTGCTTTCAAGTGGTATGAGCCATTACATGTTTTAAATGTTGTAATCTTCATGTTAAATCCTTAAGTTATGATTTTAGTCTTGTAATAATGTTATTCTTACATGCTTAAGTTCATGACACTAATGTGTTTGATGAAATGCCTAAGTGTTGGGTTTTAAACAATGATCCCTTACTATGGTTTTTAAAACTTTATATGGCATTATTGTCTATTCCATTTAGTGTTGGTGGGTTATGAACACCCGATAACTATGTGATTTACATGAAATTTAGGTTTACAAGTACTCAGATGGTTAATCCATGACTTCTACTAATATACTTACATGTTTATAATCATGATGAGCACTATCAGTTACGTAATAATGTTTAGTCTATCCAGTATCAGTGTCAGTTTAGTTGGGAGTAGGATTTAGCACCGAGCGAACTCAGGGATGAGGACTCACCTGACAGTAGAGGGTATGACCCTTAGTAGGTATTCCCGAGTTCTAGAACTACGTAGCCAACATAGGTTAGATATGTCTACCTACCAGTTGAGGGTTAACAAGGTGTCTACCTGCCAGTTGAGGGTGACACATATCTCATTAGAGCACCTGTCAGTTTAGTGGATCCACATAGCCAGTGTTAATACCTATGGCATGGTACTGGCACCTTTCCAACTGGGGTTACAGGTTGGACCCCGATTAGCTCAGATTGGGGCATGTCAGTTAGATGATACCTCCCACAGTTTCAGTACAATATTCAGTATAGTTTTAGTTCAGGTTTGCTTGACCAAGTGTACAGACTATTAAGTATGCAGTTATACAGTTTACAGTCTTTCAGATTTAAGACTTATTCAGATTATAGATTTATGCTTGGACTTGTATTCTCAAATGTTACAGTTTTCATACATTTATGTTCAGTTATCTCATGCTATTTAGTTAGTCCTTATTTCATATGCACAATACCCCATGTATATTATCCTAACCTAATCGCATATACTAGTACATTCAAAGTGTTGACTGCATACTCTTCTTTGCGCTTTGATGTCTTATATCATAGATTCGGACTCACAGTTTCACAACCGCAGTTAGATAGCTCAGTGTAATCCAACAGTCAAGTGGTGAGTTCTCATCTATTAAGGATATGTCATGTTTACTTAGTTATTTTAGTAGTTTAGTTTATTTTGTCAGTCGAAGATAGTTGGGGGTCTGTCTCATCAACTCCTTAGTCAGTTTAGAGGCATTCAAACGTTCAGACAGTTAGTCAATCACTTTTTAATTTTTTTCAGGTTTATCAGACTTATGTTTGATTTAGTATTTCAGTACTCAGATTTATATTTCCTTCTCATTTTATCTTTTGCACAGGTGTTATGTTCATATTTATTAAGTGTTCACAGCATGTACCAGCTCATGGGTTGGCTCGTGGTCACTTGTGACTATAAGCACTGTTGTCATGACTAGGGGGTAGCCTCGAGTTGTGACAAGACTTGGTATCAGAGCCCAGAGTTTTAAAGTGTCCTAAGGAGTTTGAAAGCTACGTTAAGTAGAGTCTTGTGCATGGGTGTGAAGCATGCCACACTTATGGACAAGAGGCTACAAGACATTTTAGGAAAAATTTTCCTTCTTTTAGTATTCATGTCATGTGAAAGGGCATAAGCTCTACTTAAACTTTGTTTCTAACTCATACTTTGTTCCATTTACAAATAATGCCTCCCAAAAGAAACAACAGAAGAAGGAATGAGAATCATCCTGCACTACCGCCTGTTTAAGAAGATCCCTTGAATGAACATGTCGCTCACACTGAATTCAGAGCTGCTTTCACTACTTTAGCTTATTTAGTAGCTACTTAGAATAATCAGAAGGCTATTGCCCTAGCTAATCCAGTGGCAAATACAACTACATCTAGGATTTGAGACTTTACCCGAATGAATCCTTCTTTGTTTTTGGGATCCAAGTCTGAGGAGGATCCGCAGGAGTTTTTTGATATGGTTCAGAATGTGACAGATATTATGGGTGTCATATTGAGTGAGAGTTTAGAGTTGGCTACATATCAGTTGTAGGATGTATCTTACACCTGGTATAATCCATGGAAAGAGGATAGGGGTATTGAGGCAAGGCCTGTAGAGTGTGAAAAATTTGCCATGGCTTTTATAGACAGGTTCTTCCTATTGAGTTGAGGAAAGATAAAGTGTAGGAGTTCATCAACTTGAACCAAGTTAGTATGAGTGTGAAGGAATACTCGCTTAAGTTTACTTAGTTGGCGAGGTATGCTCCTTTGATGGTGGCTGATAATAGGTTTAGAATGAGTAAATTTGTGTCTAGTGTATCTAATAATATAGTCAAGGAGTGTAGGAACACAATGTTAATTAAGGATATGGATTTATCTAGACTTATGGTTCATGCGAAGCAGATTAAGAAAGAGAAGTTTTAGGAGAAGGAGAAAGAGAATAAGAGGGCCAGAACAGGTAGTTTTAATTTTTGACAGTCGAGGTTAGATGGTGGTAATCATTCTCAGTTCTATCAGAAGTCTGCAGTACCAACCCTATCTTCAGCTAGTACGCCAGTGCCTAAGTTCAGGCAGGATAGTCAGGATAGAGCGCCAGACCCCATATCCTAGGGTAGTATGAACAGTGCTCGTAGTAATCCGCTTTATAGGAAGTGTCACAGGAATCATCAGGGTATGTGTAGAGATGGCAGTGATGTATGTTTTAGATATGGCAAGCCAGGCCATAAAGTCATAGATTGCCCAAAGGCCGGCCAACAGGGTTAGTCTAATCGTCCTCCAATTCTAGCTGGTCGCCCGGCTCAGTAGGGCGCCGCTTCCAGCGTGACCAGTGGTCAGTGCCAGAATAGATTGTATGCACTCCAATCTTGAAAAGATCAAGAAAGTTCTCCTGATGTGGTTACGGGTACGTTACAAGTCTTTTATATCTATGTTTATGTTTTATTAGACCCCGGAGCTTCACTTTTTTTTGTAACTCATTATGTAGCGGTCGATTTTGGTGTCAGTCCTAACTATTTAGAAAAACCTTTCTCAGTGTCTACTCCAGTAGGTAGCTCTATTGTATCCAGCTGGGTATACAGGAACTACTCGATTATAATATCCAGAGAGTTACCTCAGTGGATCTTATAGAGTTAGAGATGAGTGATTTTGATGTCATTCTCAGCATAGATTGGTTTCACTCATGTTATGCCTTAGTTGATTGAAGAAATAGAGTCGTTCAGTTTCAGTTTCTAATAAAGCAGTCATTGAATGGGGGGGGGGTAGTACCTCTGTGGTTGGGGGTCAGATTATTTTCTATCTTAAGGCTAGAAAAATGATATCTAAAGGCTGTGTGTACCATCTTGTTCAAGTTAATAAATCTAGTTCTCAGACTCCAAGTATCGAGTCAGTTTGAGTAGTAAGGGAATTTCCAGATGTGTTCTCTAAAGACCTTCCCAAAGTTTCCCTCGAAAGGGAAATTGACTTCGATGTAGATCTCCTTCTAGATACCCAACCTATATCTATTCCACCCTACAGAATGGCTCTAGCTGAGTTTAAAGAGTTGAAAGCAGTTGAAAGACATCTTAGATAGGGGTTTCATCAGGCCCAGTGTTTCCCCTTAGGGCACTCCAGTCTTGTTCATGCCTAAGAAAGACGATTCTCTTAGAATGTGCATCGATTACCATCAGTTGAACAAAGTTACAATTAAAAATAAGTATTCACTTTCCAAAATTGATGACTTATTAGATCAACTTTAGGGTGCCAATTATTTCTCTAAGATATATCTCAGATCCGGCTATCATTAACTTAGAGTAAGAGAATGTGACATTCCGAAGACAACCTTTAAAACTCGGTATGATCACTTCAAATTCTTAGTTTTATCCTTTGGACTAATGAATTCTCCTACAACTTTCATGGATTTGATGAATAGAGTGTTCAAGCAATACTTGGACATGTTCGTCATAATTTTCATTGGTGATATTCTTGTCTATTCTTGTGGTGAGAATGATCATGCAGACTATCTGAGAATTGTGTTGCAGACCCTTAGAGCTCATCAGTTGTTCACCAAATTTAGTAAGTGCAAATTTTTGCTAAGATCAGTAGTTTTCCTTGGCCATATTATTTCCGGTGATGGCATTATAGTTGACCCTTAAAACACCAAAGCAGTGAGGAACTGGCCTAAACCCATCTCTCCATCATATATCAGGAGTTTCTTGATTTGGATGGCTATTAAAAATGGTTTGTTGAGGGATTTTCCTCTATTGATTCCCCACTTTTTGATTGAATCAGAATAAAGTCAAGTTTTAGTGGTAAGATACTTGTAAGATAGTTTTCAAGAGTTAAAGACTCGACTCACTTCCGCTCCAGTATTGACCTTGCCAGATCATTTAGATGGATTTGTGGTTTACTGTGATGCTTCCAAAGTTGGTCTTGGTTGTGTGTTGATGCAAGAGGTAAGTCATAGCCTATGCCTCTAGATAGCTTAATCCCCATACAAAAATTATCCTACCCATGATCTTGAGTTTGTATCTATTATGTTTGCTTTGAGATATGGAGATATTACCTTTATGGGGTTCATGTTGATGTGTTCACGGATCACAAAATCTTGCACTATATATTCTCACAGAAAGATTTGAATCTTCATCAGAGAAGGTGGCTTGGTTGTTAAAAGATTATGATATGAGTGTATTGTATCACCTGGGCAAGGCCAATGTAGTGGCAGATGCCCTTACCAGGTTGTCTATGGGTATTGTTGCAAATGTTGTGGAGGATAAGAAGAAGTTAGTCAGCAAGGTTCATTATCTTGCTAGATTAGGTGTATGATTGGTTGATTCAGTAGAAGGTAGTGTAAGGGTTCAAAATGGTTTGGAATCATCCTTGGTTGCTGAAGTAAAAGAAAAGCAAGACAGAGATCTTAGTTTGGTTAAGTTGAAGGAGTCGGTTAGAGATCAAAAGGTGGAGTTTTCTCCCATGGGAGAAATGGTGTGCTTCATTATTAGGGTATATTATGTGTTCCGTGTGTTGATGACTTAAGACAGCGAATACCTGCAGAAGCTCATGGTGCGCGATACTCTACCTATACAGGATCCACTAAGATGTACTGTGACTTGCGGGAAATCTATTGGTGGAGTGGTATAAAGTGGGATATTGCAAAGTTTGTAGCTAAGTGTTCTAATTGTCTGCAGGTTAAGGTTGAACACTAAAGGCCTAGTGGAACATTACAGGAGTTCAATATCCCCACTTGGAAGTGGGAAGTGGTGAACATGGATTTTGTGACAGGGTTGCCTAACATGGGTCATCAACATAATTCGATATGGGTCATAGTTGACAGAATGGCCAAATCATCTCATTTCCTGCTAGTTCATTCTTCTTACTCAGCCGAAGATTATGCCAGGCTCTATCTTAGGGAGTTGGTTAGGTTGCATGGGATTCCATTGTCTATCATATTAGATTGAGGTACTCAATTTACCTCACTTTTGGAAGGCTTTTCAGAAGGATCTTGGTATCCAAGTTCATCTCAGTACAACTTTTCATCCTCAGACAGATGGTCAGGCAGAGAGTTCTATTCAGACCTTAGAGGACATGTTGAGAGCATGTGTTATTGACTTTAGGGGTAGTTGGGATGATCACTTACCTTTGATTGAGATTGCCTATAACAACAATTATCACTCCATTTATCACTTACCTTTTCATCTGAGTCGTTGTCACTCGCAACTTTAACAGTGCTTCAGTAAATTGGCCATAACCTTTTACTCCGATATCAGACTAAGGTAAAGTTGGATGCATTGGAAAAATAATTAAATTATATATATTTTTGTTGGATTGAGCTCAGAAACTCTTAGTAATCTAGAAGTTACACTTGTTTTAAGTTGACTATAACAAGATTCTTCTCAAGAATTCAATCGGTAAGGGATATTTTGACTTGTTTATGAGTTAAGAGCTATTTGTGGCCTTAGTATATGTCAAAATATCTTATTAAACTTCAAAAACATGATTTTTGATTTTGAATATACTTGAATCATGATTCTAATATTGGCTTAGATATTCGGGATGTTACAATATCTTCCCTTTAGAATCATTCGTCCTCGAATGAAGACTGAAATGACTGAAAGGATAGGAAAAAGGCTAATCCCCGACATAGAATTATTAGGTTAGAGTATGGACATGATCACTAAATTTCCAACTAAAACTTTGACTTTTTTGAAAATTAGGGAACTCACTAGTACTGTCTGGCTGAATTCTAAAGTTTGATAACTAACATGATACATATTTTTGAATCTCGGTATCTATTATGGTTAGTATTGAATCAGACGTTGAGTAAGGACTCAACTGAGTTTACACATAGAATAAATGGAAATTGAGAACCTCATGGAATAGGCATATACATGAAACTTAGGATAGTAAGACTAGATGAAAATATGAGAAACTATGGGAGCTTGTTTTATCTGATAGTTGAACTAAATTGTTGGCTATATGGACTGACTCATACTGAGAGTTTAAAACTCAACTGAAGCATTTTTGGCATGAACACATCTTCTTAGATAATGACATGAAATTTCTATAAGTCTTTGAGAAAGGATTATCTGTTACCTTCAACGCTCTTTGTTAGAGGTTTTTATAACATTAGGAAGGTAAGAATTTTTGGGCATACTGTAAGTGAGATATCTTAATATGGATTATAACATGGTTTGAGCATCCAAGTATACTAGTCCGAGCTCATAAAATTGGAAAGACTTAGAGATAAACATGAGGCACCTCTAGCCCGAGGTTATATATCATGGAACTAGAGTATCTTTGATTAAAAGTAAGGTAGGACTAATGTGTTTTAATCAATGGGGGCTGACAACTTCTAACTTAGCAATATTTTTTGACCATGCTCTTTTTTACGAACCTACCACACTTAACTAGATGAAATTTTCTAACTCTCTTAAGGATAGATCCATAATTGGTTGCTAGAGGCTAAGTCTCATTACATGCACTTACACTCTTCAAGCCTAACTCGGAGATACAAAGCCTTAGCACTACAATGACTATACTATCTTCACTATGGGAATCTATATTCTATATCTATTAGGAAAGATTAGGCTCAATATACACTAATTCTTTCTTCCTTAAGCAATCAACCTTATATTGTAAAAGAGTAACTAACCACCACAAGCCATCATCTAAGGGTATATCAATAAATCATTCAAGCCTATCACTCAAATGCCAATAACATCACCGTCAAACCATAAGAAGGGTCACTAAGGAACTAAAACATGGGGGGTCTGGTATAAGAAGGATACGGTGTTCGGAACCTGATCAATCCCAAACTCAATCTCCCTATCAGGAGGAACACCAGGGAGGTCATTAGGGAAGACCTCAAGAAATTAGTTCACCACCAAAACCGAATACAAAGAAGGACCATCCGAGTTAAAATCTTTAACCCAGAATAAATGATAGAGGCACCCCTTGGAGATAAATCTCCGAGCTTTAAGATATGCTATAAACTTCCCCTTAAGAGCTAGGGAACCACTCTCCCATTCAATAATGGTTTACCAGGGAACCTAAAGACAACCCTACGGGTCCGACAGTCTAAGAACGCATAGCACAAGTGTACTAATCCATACCCAAATTAACATAAAAATCCACCATATCTAATTCAAGCAAGTCCACCAAAGTCTCCTTACTACCAAAAAATACCACACACCCCCTGTAGACTCTTTTAGCAACCACAGAGTCACTTAATAGGGTAGAAAAAAAAAGGATCCAAAATAACCTCGGGACCAATACAAAACTACACAACCACAAATAGGTTCACATAAGAGAGAGAAGACCCCGGATCAAGTAAATAATAAACATCCCGAGTAAAGAGTTTCAACATAGCAGTCACAACATCAGACGATGCCTCAAACTACAAGTGTCGGAACTAGATGGTGTAACCTTTGGTGATAAAGTTGATGATAAAGCAACTAGAACCTTATTCGCCCCCGAAGCAACTTACTAACTGACAGTTTCAAAGCATATAGCCTGGATGACCACATTTGAAGCACCTGTTCCTCCCCTTATTACAAAACCACGATGCAACCGACCACAGAACCTACAAGAAGGACATAATGAAGCCGATTAAGCCCTACTAGCCTGAAATTGGGCACCCTCTGGCCTGAAGTTGTCGTCCCTGCTTACATATATCTCCTGATTGGTTTGGGTAAGCAGCACTGGCTGTGTAGAAAGAACCAAAACACCTCTACGTTTTCTTTGGCCACTTACCACCATCCCTACCACTTTGTTGTTTTCCACCACCCTGATGAGATAACCTAAACTTTTTACCCTGCCTTTCCCCTACCTCAGCCTACTTTTTCTTTTTCTCCTCCACCTATTGCATATGAACAACCAACCAAGAGATGTCCATGTCCTTGATTAGCAAGGTAGTCTTACTTTCAAGGATAAACTTACGAGACAGTCCTGAGGCAAACTTTTTTAACCTGGACCTCATATTCGACACCATCTCTGAAGCATACCCTGACAACTGGTGAAACTTCATGGCATAATCCTTGACTATCATTCTTTCTTATTTCAGATTAGCAAATTCTTCCGCCTTTGCTTCCCTTAACTCCAGAGAAAAGAAGAGGTCTAGAAATACATTGGAGAAAGTCTTCCATATAGATGACTCTTTAACATTACCCCTT
Source organism: Capsicum baccatum var. pendulum (assembly GCA_030864225.1). Lineage (NCBI taxonomy): Eukaryota > Viridiplantae > Streptophyta > Magnoliopsida > Solanales > Solanaceae > Capsicum > Capsicum baccatum. The sequence goes on along the minus strand of CM061554.1, from coordinate 210,256,187 downwards.
TCCCTATCCCATTCCTTATACTATTGGTACGCCACATCATTTAGTCGGTAGGCAGCAAACTCCACCCCTTCCATATTCGTGGCATGCATATCCTGGAAATCTTTTCTATATCATCCAAAAAACCCTGAGGATCCTTCTCCACCTTAACACCAATGAAAGTTGGAGGACTTAACATCAAAAACTGGCCAACCCTTGTGGCCTCGGAAGATGGAGTAGCAGATGCACCACGCTTATCCTGAGATGCTACCAACTAAGCAATCATATGAATCGACTAATGAAACTTAGCATTCATCACATCAACCTTAGGAGAAATAGAGGGAATCGATGGAACTCCAGAGAAATCAAGGCTTGGATCCTTAGATCGAGTATGGATCCCATGAGTAGAGATTGTCCCATCAACATCATCCCCAGTTGGGATAAAGGAGTTTTCGTGAACTTCAGATCATCGAGTCATGATCTAAAAAGCAAACAAATGGAAAATAGAGAAAATTACCGAACTTAGACTCCAAAGCTTTAAAATAGATTACAAGAAAGAGAAACAGTTCCTAAATAACTTGTAGCCTCTCCTTTAAGAGTTTGGTGCGCTACACATCTTTAAAAAAAACTCTACTCGACACAGATTTATGGAATACCAATTGACCATGAACCTAGGGCTCTGATACCAACTTAAAATGACTCGAACCAGGGCCTTATCATGTGGGGAATCCTAAGTCCAACTAGGACCGAGAACCATCACCGATACCTAATCCAACCTCCAAATGCATATCCTGAGTCGGATGAATTCCAAACATATAACAAGATAGCGTATTTATAGATATACTGACTTTGGGATAAGTCTAGTTCGTAAACCAACCCAAGCAAGTCAATTCATCCAATAACCAACCAAGCCAAGACAATAACCCACTATGTTTATATATAAATAATCATAAACAAAATAAGACAATCATAAATCAAATATAGTCCACTGGTGTCAGCCCCAATACCAATGCCAAAACTAAGTCTGACACTAATACCGGCACTGCCCATACCAACCTATAGTAGTCCTACAAAGCCTCTAACCGAGTGTAAAACAATATCCAGTTGAGATATGCCCCCGACCATTTGTAGATAAATCCATGACACAAAATAGAGCCTTTAGGAATATGGAAGCTCACCACTTCAATGTAACAAAAACAAATCCCAAATTCGATCACTGAGCTAGAGTAGTAGAACAGCTGGTTCCCGCATCGCGTAGGGACATAGCCGCCCAAAGATGGGTTAGCAGGTGAACGCTACCAAGCACTCAGGATGAGGATAAAATAATGCCAACCTTTAAAACCAAGTAAACAACCATATGCATCCACAATAATACATACATATATATAATCTATGTTGGGAAAGAGAATCGGGTTTAGCATGCATTTAAAAACCATTAACCTGGGTATGTGTAGTTTAACTGTCCTAGAACCACCCACGGGAAATATAGGTCCAGTGTTATCCCCTGAATGGGCCCCGATATATGTAGCTGCACGTACAGGGATGGGATTCCCATGTACTCAGAGATTCCATTGTCATTAAGTTTACTTGGGGGATTCCTATATACCCCATAGGTAGTTCATTATTATGTTTGCTTGAGGGATTCCCTTGTACTCCATAAGCCTTTCAATTAAACCATAACCATGACCACCAAAACCTTACCATTTAAACATTTAAAACCATCCAAACCAAGTTAGGGTTCCATTACCACTTTATGCTATGCAATGTTTTAAATAAAAGTTCAACAATGTAACAAATGCATTCTCATAGGCATTTTATCAAACATGCTGAGGGCATATAGTTTCCAAAACCAAAACCAAGTACCAATTAACCATTCCCATGCAACCATATGTGAAATCCACCTTTAAAACATGAAAACCATAATTAAAACATGGGAAAACTATAACAAAACCATTTATAGCCAAAACCCTCAACATATAATCTAAACCCAAAACTACACCACATTTATGCCATGAAAATCATGCATTAAATCATGCCTTTAGTTGAACTAACAATGAAGGAGGAGTAACTTGCCTTACATTAAAAAGAACATAGAGAGAAACCACCCTTGTATGCCCCAAATTGATCCTATTAAAGAAACCTTACTCTTTCTTGACCCAAGAGCCTTGAGAGTGTTCCAAAGAGTTTGATTGATTTTAAATAGTTTAATGAAGCCCTAAAAAGGCTTTTTATGTCGTGGGGACTTATGAGGTTAAGAGGGGAAATGTCCAAATTATCCCCAACATAAATTGTATAGAATTCCCGTAGGAGGGTACGAACATACCCCCTTCAACCATACCCTATCATACGAGTGGTACCCATCACTCATACCCTAGACATCCTTTGGACCCCAACACTATCCAACTTACGACTACCAAGGCCACTCGTACCCAAGCATACGACTAGTACCCATAATAGAATCAAGAGGGAGTAGGCACTACCAAACATATGAGTTGGACTATACTACTCGTACCCTATCCTCAAGAGTCATGGTGAGCCTCTCGTACTCAGATCCCAGTTAAGTTACTAAGTTTCATATTAAGTGAAGGAAATTCCACACCAATGACCCATCACCAAACATATGACTCGTACCCACCTAATTGTACCCTTATAAAAAACTCAACCACCCCACACTGGACAATATATGAATGGGTCACCTGACCCGTACCCCCACTATATGACTAGTATGGTGGGTCATATGATGTTCGAAAAGTCTAAAACCCAGGAAGTTTCTAAGGACTAGAACCTTGGGTGTTTCAATTTTATCCCACTAAGATCATCCATCCTCAAATGATGGACAAGGCAGTATAAGCATGATTTACATCCCAACACCCCAATTCTGACCTTTATCCAAGTTAGGATCAACATGCAAAGAAATCAACCTTTTTTTTAATCAAAACTAGAAAACAAGGATGTTATGAAGAACACATACCTTACGTACGAATATTCGAATTGGAAAACAAATGCAGATACTTGGACTTTATGTCCTCTTATGCTTCCTAAGTAGCCTTTTCCACTTTGTGGTTTCTCCATAGAACCTTTACCAAGACCACATCCTTGGTCCGTAACCAAAGAAGTTGATGATCCAAGATCTCAACCGGGATCTCCTCATAGGAAAGAAAATCTAAAATACCAATATCCTTGACAAGCACAACTTGCGACGAATGACTAATGCACTTCATCAACTTAGAGACATGGAACACCAAATGAATGAATCTCAAACTAGAAGGCAATTCCAATTCATACGCAACATTACCAACCCTTCTCAAAATCATATAAGGACCAACATATCGGGGACTGAGCTTCTCTTTCATGCCAAACTACATCACTTTCTTCATGGGAAAAACCTTTAGGAACTACCGATCCCCAACCTCAAACTCCAAGTCATAAACCACATCACTTCCTTCATAGGAAAAAGCTTTAGGAACTCCCAATCCCCAACCTCAAACTCTAAGTCCCTACGTCTTACATCTGCATAGGACTTTTGGCAACTTTGGTAAGTCTTAAGCCTATCTCGAATCACCTTCACCTTCTCCATAGCATGATAAACCAAGTTCAGACCAAACATATCCGCCTCACCAAGCTTGAACCACCCAATAGGATATCTACACCTCTTACTATACAATGCCTCAAAAGAAGCCATTCTAATGCTAGAGTGGTAACTATTGTTATAAGCAAACTGTACAAGTGGTAGATGCTTAACCCAACTACCACCATAGTCAATCACACATGCATTAATCATATTCTCCAATGTATGAATAGTCCTCTCTACTTTTCGATCCGTCTACAGGTGAAAAATAGCACTTAAACTAACCTTAGTTCCCAACCTTTTTTGAAATGACCGCAAAAAGTAAGATGAAAATTGTGTACCATAATCAGAGATAATAGAAATAGGTACCCTATTCATCTTTACAATCTCTTGGACGTACAACGTTGCATAATCCTCAGCTAAAAAGTTAGTCCTCATTGGAAAAAGTGAGATGACTTTGTCATCCTATCTACGATGACCCAAACCAAATCAAATTGATTTTGAGATCGAGGAAGATCGACAACAAAATCCATATTGATTACTTCTCATTTCTATTTAGGCAACTCAATTTCCTGATACAACTCTCTAGCCTTATGTGCTTAACCTTCACTTGTTGACACACCATACACTTGGCCACAAAATCAGTCGTATCCTTCTTCATACCATTCCACCAATACATCTCTTTAAGGTCATGATATATTTTTGTCAAGCCGGGATGAACAACATAGCGGGATTCATCCACCTCAGCCAATATCCTTTCTCATAAACCATCGACGTTGGGAACACATAACCTCTTGGTACCACAAAGTATATCACCACTAACCTTAAATACCATGACCTTTTGCCCACCTATATCACCCTTAATTTTTATCAAGACCGGATCTAACACTTGCTTCTCTTTGATCTCTTCACCAAGAGATTACCACGCCACTTCTTGTACCAACACACCACTATTCTTAGAGTCTAAGAGACGAACTGTAAGGTTAGCCAAAGCATTGAATATCCTTCACCAACTCCCATTTATCCTATTCTACACGAGCTAAACTCCCCATGGATAATTTGCTAAGAGTATCAACACCCATGTTAGCTTTACCTAGGTGGTAGTGAAGACTTATATAATAATCTTTGAGAAGATCAAGCCATCTTTTCTGCTTAAGATTAAGCTCTTTTTGAGTAAACACATACTACAAACTCTTATGATCTGAGAAGATTCCCATATTCACTCCATACAAATAGTGCCACCAGATTTTCAATGCAAACACCACAGCTAACAATTCTAGATCATGAGTTGGACAATTCCTTTCTTGCATCTTTAACTACCTAGAAGCATAGGCTATCACCTTACCAAGCTGCATCAAAACACACCCAAGTCCCACTTGGGATACATCACAGTAAACCACAAACCCCTCATTGCCTTCAGGCAAAGTCAAAACCAGAGCCAAAGTTAGCTTATCCTTTATCTTCTAAAAACTCCCCTCGTAAGAATCAAACAATAAGAACTTTACCCTCTTCTAAGTTAACTTAGTCAATGGGGAAGCTATAGTAGAAAAGCTCTCCACAAACCTCCTATAGTAGCCAGCTAAACCTAAGAAGCTCTGAATATCAGTTTGATTCGTAGGTCTAGGCCACTTCTTAACCTTTGTAATCTTTTGTGGATCCACCATGATCCCCTCACTATTAATAATATGACCCATAAAAGTAACAATGCTCAACCAAAATTCATATTTTAAGAATTTGGCATACAACTAATGCTCATTTAAGGTCTGCAACATAGTACGGAGGTAATTAGCATGATCCACCTTACTCTTGGAATACACCAAAATGTCATCTTTGAACACAATGACAAATCGATCTAGAAACTGATGGAAAATCCTATTCATCATATCCATAAATATTGCTAGAGTGTTGGTCCCAAAAGACATCACCAAGAACTCAAAGTGCCTATATCGAGTAAAAAGCTGTCGTAGGGATATCCACCTCCCTAATCTTAAGCTGATAATACCCTGATCAAATTTAGATCTTAGAAAAAAATTTGGCACCTTCCAGCTGATCAAACAAGTCATATATCCTTGGAAGAGAATTCTTGTTCTTAACCATCACCTTATTTAATTATCGATAGTCTATACATATCCAAAGAGAACCAACCTTATTTTGCACGAATAACACCGATACGCCCCACGGGGACACACTAGGATGAATAAAACCCTTATCTGTAAGATCCTTAAGTTTCTCCTTAAGCTCTTTCAACTCAGCCAGAGCTATTCTATAAGGGGGAATAGAAATTGGATGAGTGTCTAGTACCAGATCAATCCCAAACTCAATCTGCCTATCAGTAAAAGCACCGGAGAGGTCATCAGGGAAGACCCCAGGAAATTCATTCACCACCAAAATCAAATGTAAAAAAGGACTTTCTGAGTTAGAATCTTTAAACCAAACAAAATAATAGAGACACCCTTTGAAGATTAATCTTTGAGCTTTAAGATATGATATAAAATTCCCTTTAGGAGCTAAGGAACCACCCTTCTATTCAATAATCGGTTCACCAGGGAACCTAAAGACAACCCTACGGGTCCGACATTCTAAGGACGCGTAGCACGAGTGTGACCAATCCATACCCATACTAACATAAAAATCCACCATATCTAATTCATACAAGTCCACCAAAGTCTCCTTACTACCAACAGATACCCCCTATAAACTCTTTTAGCAACTAAAGAGTCTACCTACTGGGTTAGAAACAAAAAAAGGATCAGAAATAACCTCGGGACCAATACCAAAATGCACAATCATAAATGGGGTCACATAAAAGACAGAAGACCCCTGATCAAGTAAATAATAAACATCCCAAGAAAAGAGTTTCAACATATTAGTCATGATATCAGGAGATACGTCGGAATCCTATCGGGTAGTGAGTGTATATAGATGGTTCCGACCAGTGCCGAAATTAGATAGTGCACCCTTTAGTGACGGAGCTGATGATGAAGCAACTGGAACCTTATTCTCCCCCAAAGAAACCTTACCAACCAGAAAATTTCTAAGCATATGGTCTGGCTGGCCATATTTGAAGCACCTGTCTCTCCCCTTATTATAAAACCTTGATGTAACCGACCACAGAACCTACAAGGAGAACATGATGAAGTCGACTAAGCTCCATTATCCTAAGATTGAGTACTCTGTGCCCTAAAGTTTTTGCCACCCTGCTGACGTCTGTCTCTTGACTGGTTCGGGTAAGGAGAACTAGCTGTGGAGAAAGAACCAGAACTCCTCCACTTTTTCTTTGGCCACTTACCACCATCCCTACCATGTTGTTTTCCACCACCCTAATTAGAGAACCTAAAGTTCTTACCCTTTCTTTCCCCTACCTTAACCTGCTTTTGCTTTTTCTCTTCCACCTATTGCATATGAACAACAAACCTTGAAATATCCATGTCCTTGATTAGCAAGGCATTCTTACTTTCAAGATCAACTCACGAGACAGTTCTGAGGCAAACTTTCTTATCTTGGCCCTCATATCCAACACCATCTCTGGATCATACCCTAACAACTGGTGAAACTTCAAGGCATACTTCTTGATTATCCTTCTTCCCTATTTTAGATTAACAACTTCCCCTGCCTTCGCTTCCCTCAACTCTAGAGGAAAGAAGAGGTTCAGAAATGCATTGGAGAAAATCTCCCATAAAGATGACTCCTCAATATCACCCCTTGCCCTATCCCATTCTTCGTACCATTGGTACGCCACATCCTTTAGTTGGTAGGCAGCAAACTCCACCCCTTCCACATTCGTGGCATGCATAATCCTAAAAATCTTTTCCATCTCATCCAAAAAACCCTGAGGATCCTCCCCCATATTAACACCAATGAAAGTTAGAGGACTCAACCTCATAAACTGGCCAACCCTTGTGGCCTCAAAAGATAGAGTAGTAGGTGCGCCAAGCTCATCCTGAGAATCCACCAACTAAGAAATCATATGAATTGATTGATGAAACTCAACATTTATCACTTTTGCTTAAGGAGGACTAGAGGGAACTGGTGTAGCTTCTGAGAAATTAGGGACTGGATCCCTAGACCGAGTATGGATCCCATAAGTAGAACTTGTCCTATCAACATCATCCCCAGTTGGGATAGAGGAGTTTTTATGACCTTCATATCATCGATGCATGATTTGAAAAGTAAACAATTGGAAAATAAAGAAAATTCTAGGACTTAGACTCCAAAGCTTGAAAATAGATTACAAGAAAGAGAAACAATTCCTAAATGCCTTATAACCTCTCCCTTATGAGTGTGACATGCTACACACCCTTAAAAAAGACTCTACTCGACCTAGCTTTATGGATAACTAATTGACTATAAATATAGGTCTCTATACCAACATAATATGACTCGAATCAAGGCCTTGTCGTGATGGGCATCCTAAGTCGAATGAGGACCGGGGACCATCCCTGATACCCAACCCAACTTCCAAATAAATACCCTAAGTTAGATGAATTTTAAACATAAAATAAGATAGCGTATCTATAGATATACTGACTTTGGGATAAGTCTACTTCCTAAACCAACCCAACCAAGTAAATTCGTCTAATAACCAACCAAGCCAAGACAAAAACCCACTATGTTTATATATAATCCAAAACAAAATAGAACAATCATAAATCAAATATAATCCACCGATGTCAGCCCTAATACCAATTTCAATACTAAGGCTGACACTAATACCGACACTGCCCATACAAACCCATAGTAGTCCTACAAAGCCTCTAACTAAGAGTAAAATAATTTCCAATTGGGATATGCCCCTGACCATATCCAAAACCAAAACCTAGGAAATGTCTAAATTATGTAAAGAAATCCATGACATGAAATATAGCCTTCTGAAATATGAAAGCTCACCACTTTAATCCAACAAAAACAAATCCCAAATTAGATCACTGAGTAGGAGGAGTAGAACAGTTGGTTCCTCATCGCGTGGGGATACAACCACTCGAAGATGGGTTAGCGAGTGAACGCTACAAAGCACTCAGGATAAAGATAAAATAATGCCAACCTTTAAAATGAAGTAAACAACCATATGCCTCCATAACCATACATATATATATATAATCCATGCCAGGAAAGGAAAATGAGTTTAGCATGCATTTAAAAATCATTAACTTAGGTATGTGTATCTTAACCATCCTAGAACCATCCACAGGCTATATGGGTCCAGTGCTACCCCCTGAACGGGCCTTGTTGCTTGTAGCTAGATGAACCAGAGATACCATAGTAGTAGGGGATTCCTGTGTACCTTTCGCTCTCCATGATACATGTATACAAGTGTAATTCAAACATATAATTGAAACCTAAAACCATACCATATTTATGCCATGAAAACCATACATTAAATCATGGATTTAGTTGAAATAACAATGAAGGAGGAGTAACTTGCCTTACATTATGAAGAATACGGAGGGAAACCATCCTTGTATGCCCCAAATTGATCCTATTAAAGAAACCCTATCCTTTCTTGACCCAAGAACCTTGAGAGAATTTGAGAGTGTTTATGAGAGTTTGATTGATTATAAATAGGTTAATGAAGCCCCAAAAAGGTACTTTATATTGTGGGGCCTTAAGAGGGAGAGAGGGGAAATGTGTAGATTACCTCCCAACTTAAACTATATAAAATTCCCATAGGAGGGTACAACCGTACCCTTACAATCGTAAATTACCATATGAGAGGAACCTAACAATCTTACCCTAGACATCCCTTGTACTCCAACACTATCCAACATACAACCAGTACCCCTAACCCCTACCAATAGTAGAATCAAGAGGGGTTGGGCACTACCCAACATATGAGTTTGACTATACCACTCATACCTTATCCTCACGACTCATGGTGAGCCACTCTTACTTATATCTAAGTTAAGTTTCTAAGTTTCAGATTAAGTAAAGGAAAATCTACCCCAACAACCCATCATCAACCATACGACTCATACCCACCTAGTCGTACTTACACCAAACTCTCAAATACACAACACCACCCCACACTGGACAATATATGACTGGGTCACCTGACCTGTACCCCTACCATACAACTAGTATGGTGAGTCGTATGATGTCTACAATACTAAACTCTAGAGTTTAGTATATAAATACTAAACTCTTCTTGAAAGACTATATTCAAAGTGTAAAATACACTGCTATTACTTCTTTTTGAGATACAAATCTTGACTTTCTATAGCCTCAATAGTTATCTCAATAACTTGGAAGCTTATAAACTTTGATCCTTCTAAATTATCTGTAATACCCCACGATTTTCCTTGCTTAAACTCATTTAGAAAATGACAAGGATTAGCTATTTGAATGAATGATGTTTATTTTATTTGGAATTCTTTAGATTTGGACTTCTCATGACGTAGGAAACTAAATTTGCTTTTAACGATATAAGATTTGGCTAAATCCGATAACTGGGTAAGAAGTTATGCCTATTTTAAGTTCCAAATGTAAAACACCATTATCTGGACCCTTAGTGTGTTGTAGAGTAGTGTAAAATCCTAATTGTCAATTTCCAGTGAGGTCCCTCGATCTTGGTGCATCGTGGAGAGGCTCAATTTTCCGTTTTCTAATTTCTAGTGAGACCTCGCGATATTGGTGCATCGTTCCAGAGGGAAAAATAACAAACATAAGGGTTTCGAAATTATGGAGCATCACATAGGGATCCCATTTCCCATTTTTCCAATTACCAGCGAGCCACCGCGATTGTGGCGCATCGCGATGGAAACCCAGTTCACAAAATATTGCAATTTTTTGTTTTGTTTGGGAGTTTAAAGAGGGCATTTTGGTCATTCTCCCAAGCCCCAATCCGTCCAAAAATAGAAGAATACGCATATTTCAAAGCACATTATGCTTTATTCATCATTTCCTCTCAAACCAAAACCTTAGTTCATCAACTTCCTCCCCAATAAATCCAAGATTCCTCCATTAATTCCCCGAGACAATTCAATATTGAGATTTTCCAATACAAGAGCACGAAGAATTCATCCCCTCAGCATCAATAGGAATCCAAGATCCAAGTTTTCATCAAAAATCATCAATTTAAGGTATATGGGGTTTGAACAAGGATAAATCTTCCTTCCTTGTGCCAAAAGTTATGTTTTTCAACAAACTTCTTATGATTTTAAATTTGGGGTTTACACCTATAGTATCTTATTAATGATTTTGAGTATGATATGATTGAATTATGAAATCCCATATTTGTTTTAAGTTAAAGAATGCTCTTTTGTGATTTTAAATACCATGAACATGATTTGAGATGTTGTTTACAACTTTTCAATTGAATTGAGCATTATATTATGATTTAAAGTCATTATCTTGATATTATTGAAGCATGGACTATTATCCAAGATTGATTATTGTGATTTCAAGAAAGTTGGTGCTATAAGCATCTTATGAGCAAGATTGTCTACAATTTTCAATATAGCTTTGATCTTTCGATCATTTGTTTAGCTTTGGAATCCACACTGTAGACTATTACAGTTTACAAAAACTCAGAACAGTTTTGTTTACAGACTTACTTGAGTCTGTGCATAAATGGTTTTTCATATAAATCCTTATACTAGTTTTAAGAAATGGATTTCCAATGATTTTGGGCATACAGATCTTAAAGGGAGTAGTATTTAGAAACGAGCGGGAAGTGTGGGATTAGCATGCCCTATCTCCACAGAACTACGTAGCCAATGTAGGTACAAACTCAGATTATTTCCATTTATATAGAATAATATTTAGCTTATGATCGATCACCTGGATTAGGTTATACTCCCTGGGAAGAGTATAGCACCTTTCCCCAACATGAGGTTTCTTCCTTAGGAGGTCAAGACGTTGGACTCTATGCAGCTCACATGGTTTATGTTGGTTAAGAGAACTTTCCTCATTATAAAAGATATACAACTTTTCAGATAAAGTGTTTTTCCCTAAAGCTTTGAAAGAATTCCCTTGCAGAATAAGTTTTCAGATTGATTTAAGTATAAGAACAGAATACAGATTTTAGAACTAAGTGTTATGGCTCATAACATTTTTACTATATTATTTATTATTCATGGTTTGACTTTCAGATTTCAGATTACTCAAGCTTAAGTGAGTCATTTACATTTAGCATGCATGATGTTTTCTATAAACTGTGATGATATTGTTTACTTATTGTATGCACCCCCATATACTTAGTTCATCCTCAAAGTGCTGATCCACATATACGTCTATGTGATACATTATCTCATAATGTAGGTTCAGGTACTTAGTATTAGCAGCAACTATTATTTCTGAGCATCTCATCTACATTCTCTGCAGTTGATGAGTCTTCATAGTTCGGGGACTTAGCTATTCATATTCTCAGTTTATTATTAGGTATTTTAATTTAGTCCAAGTCCTAGGTCCTGTCCCAGTGACTCTCTAGATTCAGTTAGTAGAGGCTTATCGGACTACCAAATTTAGTCTTAGATCTCAGTTGTCTTATTCAGACCTTTCAGTATTTGTTTAATCAGATTGATGAGTTTAGTACTTTCATAAATATTCAGATAGTTTTCTACATTTTATCATGATTTTATACTTATATTTCCCTATGATGAGATTCATATATGTTAGAAGACAGCCAGGGTTAGTTCAGGACTACTTGTGGTTTGGAGCACCGTATAGCATTTCGAGAACTAGATTTTGGGACATTACAAACTTGGTATTAGAGCCAAAGGTTTAGAGAGTTCTAGGGAGTCAGATAAACTGCATTACATAGAGTCTTGATCATCGATGTGAAGTATGCCACATCTATGAGTAAGAGGCTATGGAGCATTTTAGGAAAATCCTTTTTTTCTTTCATAATCTATCGTGTTTATAGTTGTCTCTATCTGCTATTATCTTGTACTCTTTTATAAAAGAATATACCTCCTTGCAGAGCTAATACCCGTAGAAATGATAACCAACCACCTCAGCCCGCAGATCCTTTGAATGAGAATATGTCATATGCAAAGTTTTGGGCAGGTTTTCAGGTGCTAGCTCAAGTTGTAATTCCTAATGTTCAAGGTAATAGTTAGGTGGCAGTCCCACCTCAGCAGGATGGGGATTTAGCTGTAGCCAAAATCCGAGATTTCATGAGAATGAAACCACCTGAATTTTTTGGGTCAAAGAAAGGTAGGACCCATAGCTTTATCTCGATGAAGTGAGGAATATCACCCAAATTATGCATATTTCTGAAGTGGAGAGTATGGAATTGATATCCCATAGGCTGAAGGATGTTGCCTATAACTGGGTGGTGATGTGGAAGAACAGTAGTGGGGAGAATGCAACCCCTATGACTTGGAATATATTTCAAGGTGCATTCTTAGACAAGTTATTCCCGCTTGATATGAGGGAAGCTAATATAGAAGATTTTATGAACCTGAGGCAGGGCTCCATGACAGTGAAGGAGTATTGCCTCAAGTTTAACCTATTATCTAAGTATGCCCCTAATCAGATGGCTGACCCTAGATGAAGCATGAGTAAGTTTGTGACTGTTATATCTGGCTTGGTAGTTAAGAAGTGTAGGACTGCCATGCTCAATAGAGATATGGACCTTTCTAGATTGATGATGCATGCTCAATAGATTGAGGCAGAGAAACCAAAAGAGAGAGAGAGAGTAAATAAGAGGGCTAGAATAAGGCAATTTGATTATGGTCTAAACTAGTGTGGAAGAGGAAATTATTTATAGTTTTAGAATTATTTATCTATGCCTGCACCTTCTTCAGCCAGTGTTTCCACACCTAGAAACAGGTAAGAATAGTGGGGTAAGTCTTCTATGTCCAGATTTCAGAATAGTGTGGGTGTTAGGCCCAGTATTCCTCTATATGCTAGGTGTGGCAAGAATTATCCTGGTGAGTATCTAACGGGATAGAGTGGTTGTTATGGGTGTGGCCAGCCAGTCCATAGAATCAAAGAATGCCCATATGCTAGATAGGGAAATAAGGATGTTCGTCCTCAGACTCGAACTAACAGTACACCAACTTCTCTAGGTCGCCCAACTCCTCCTTAGGGTACATTATCCAGTAATACTGGCAGTTAGGGCCAGAATTGATTTTATGCTTTAACCTCGTTCCAGGAGCAAGATGATTCCCCAGATGTTGTTATTGGTATGCTTTGTGTCTTCCATTTTGATGTTTATGTGTTGTTAGACCCTGGGTAAAGTTTTTATTATGTGACCCCATTAGTTGTTATGAATTTTAAGATAAATTCTAAAAAGATTCCTGAGCCTTTCTTGGTTTCTCCTCCAGTAGGTGAGTCGGTTGTTGCCAAATGGATTTACAAAAAGTGTCCTATCACTGTTCTTCATAGAGTCATATTAGCAGACTTGATAGAGTTAAACATGGTTGATTTTGATCTTATTCTTGGTATGGATTGGCTCCATTCCTATTATGCTTCTATATATTGTCGCACTCGAGTGGTGAAGTTTTAATTTCAAGATGAGCCAGTCTTTGAGTGGTCCGGTAATTTAGTGTCTCCCAAAGGTCATTTCATAACTTATATTAAGGCCAGAAAGTTGATATCCAAAGGTTGCATTTATCACATAGTTTTAGTTAAAGACACTAAGTCCGAGACCCCAACAGTTCAATCAGTCAATATAGTAAATAAGTTTCCCGATGTCTTCCCAGAAGATCACCCAGAGGTGCCTCCCAATAGAGAGATAAAATTTGGTATTGACCTTCTCCCAGATACTTAGCCTAATTCAATTTCTCCATATTATATGGGTCCCATTGAGCTTAATGAGTTGAAGGAGAAACTCAAAGATCTTTTAGATAAAGGTTTCATAAGGCCTAGTATTTCTCCATGGGGCACTTCCGTCCTATTTGTGCGAACGAAAGATGGTTCATTGCGAATGTGCATTGACTATCGTCAGCTAAATAAGGTCACAATTAAGAACAAATACCCTCTTTCTAGAATTGATGACTTATTTAATCAACTTCAAGGTGCAAGTTATTTCTCAAAGATAGACCTTAGATTCGGCTGTCATTAGCTTAAGGTAAGGGAGTGTGATATTCCAAAGATAGTCTTTAAAACCCGTTATGGTCATTTTGAGTTCCTAGTCATGTCTTTCGAGCTAACCAATACTCCAGCAACCTTTATGGACCTCATGAATCGAGTGTTCAAAGAGTATCTTGATATGTTTGTCATAGTGTTCATAGTTGATATCCTTATATACTCCCATAGTGAGGATGACCATGTAGATCATCTCAGAATTGTCCTGCAAACTCTTAGAGATCATAAATTATTTGCCAAATTCAGCAAGTGTGAGTTTTGGCTAAGATCAGTAGCCTTTCTTGGTCATATTATTTCTGCCGACGGCATTAGAGTTGATCCCCAAAAGATAGAAGCCATAAGAAATTGACCTAGACCTATCACTCTGTCAGATATTAGAAGTTTCTTGGGTCTAGCTGGCTATTACCGTCGTTTTGTTGAAGGTTTCTTGTCTATTTTATCTCCTATGTATAGATTGACCTAAAAGAAATTTAAGTTCCAATGGTCAGATTCCTGTGATAGGAGTTTTCAGGAGTTAAAGACTTGACTCACTTCAGCGTAAATTCTAGAATTACCCGATGGTACGGATCGTTTTATTGTTTATTCTGATACCTCTAGAGTTGGTTTGGATTGAATGTTGATGCAGAGAGGTAAGGTCATAAACTATGCCTCTAGACAGTTGAAGCCTCATGAAAAGAATTACCCAACCCATGATCTAGAATTAGTTGCTATTGTGTTTGCTTTGAAAATATAGAAACACTATCTATATGGTGTTCATGTTGATGTGTTCACAAACCACAAAAATTTAACGTATATGTTTACCCAGAGGGAGTTGAACCTTCATCAGAGAAGGTGGTTAGAGTTGCTAAAAGATTATGATATTAGTGTGTTATATCATCCGAGCAAGGCCAATGTAGTGGCAGATGCCCTTACT
Source organism: Capsicum baccatum var. pendulum (assembly GCA_030864225.1). Lineage (NCBI taxonomy): Eukaryota > Viridiplantae > Streptophyta > Magnoliopsida > Solanales > Solanaceae > Capsicum > Capsicum baccatum. The sequence continues at coordinate 210,240,699 of CM061554.1, read as the reverse complement.
AGGTTGTCTATGGGCAGTATTGCTAATGTGGAGAAAGATAAGAAGGAGTTGGCTCGAGAAGTGCATTGTTTGGATAGATTGGGTGTTAGGTTCTTGATTCATCTAAAGGAAATGTTTGGGTTCAGAGTAGTTCCGAATCTTCCTTAGTTTTGGAAGTGAAGGAGAAATAAGACATGGATTTTAGTTTGGTCAAACTGAAGGAGTCGATTAAAGACCAAAAGGTAAAGGTTTGCTCCCAAAGGGGTAGATGGCGTGTTGAGATACCAGGGTAGATTTTGTGTGCCTTGTATAGATGATCTGAGACAGAGAATTATGGCTGAAGTGCATGGCACGCGTTATTAGATTCATCCCGATGCTACCAAGATGTATCGCAATTTGCGAGAAATTTATTAGTGGAGTGGTATGAAGAAAAATATAGCAGAGTTTATAGCAAAGTGTGCAACTTGTCAATAGGTTAAGGTAGAACACTAAAGATCTGGTGGTACGTAACAAGAGTTCAGTATCCCCACTTAGAAGTGGGAAGAGGTGAATATGGATTTTGGGACTGGTTTACCCTAATCATATCGTCATCATAATTTGATATGGGTTATTATAGATAGATTGACTAAGTCAGTGCATTTCTTGCCAGTTCATACGTCCTATACAACTTAAGATTATGTTAAGTTATATATCCGAGAGTTAGTTAGATAGCATAGAGTTCCCTTGTTTATCATCTTAGATAGGAGTACCTAGTTTACTTCCCAGTTCTGGAAAGCTTTTTAGAAGGGTCTTGGTACCCAAGTTCATCTCAGTTCCTCCTTTCATCCTCAAACAGATGGTCAGGTAGAGAGGACCATTCAGACGTTAGAATACATGTTGAGGGCATGTGCTCTTGATTTCAAAGATAGTTGGGATGAGCATTTGCCATTAATTGAGTTTGCCTATAATAACAATTATCATGCTAGTATTCAGATGACTCTGTTTAAAGCTTTCTATGGGAGGAGATGTAGATCACCCATAGGTTGGTTTGAAATGGGTGAGGCCTCTTTGCTTGGGCCTGATGCAGTATTTGAGGCTATGGATAAAGTCAAGTTGATTAGAGAAAGGTTGAGCACAGCCCAGAGTCATCAGAAATCATATGCAGATGTGAGAAGAAGGGACCTCAAGTTTAAAGTTAGTGATTTAGTGTATATGAAGATTTCACCCATAAAAGGAGTGAAGAGATTTGGCAAAAAGGGAAAACTTAGTCCCTGGTATGTTGGCCCTTTCTGAATTCTGAGTTGTGATGGAAAAGTAGCTTATGAGCTTGAGCTGCCCGCCGACCTGTTAGCAGTCCGTCCTGTATTTCACGTCTCTATGCTTAATAAGTGCATCGGTGACTCCACCGTTGTAGTTCCATTAGAAAGCTCAAAAATTTACAACAACCTTTCATATAAAGAGATTCCAGTTGAGATTTTAGATCATCAGATCCGTAGATTGAGGAACAAAGAAGTTCCCTTGGTCAAAGTTCTTTGGCAAAATCAGTCTGTTGAGGGCGCTACATGGGAAGCAGAAGAAGACATGCGATCCAAGTACCCTCACTTCTTCTTTGCAAACTTAGATCTAGCCGAAGTTACTACTCTTTCTTAATCCAGTTCTTTTCTAATCATACATTTAGGTATATAGTTGTCCTCATGTAAGTTCATACACTCACAAAATTTCTCAGAAGCTTAGAATGAATTAGATTCAGTTGCTCAGTTCACTTCAGTTGTGCATGCTATCTTATATTTTCAAATTCCTCAGAACTTCAGCTTAGCTAGCCACATTCGAGGATAAATGTTTTCAAGGGGGAGATATTGTAACACCCCATAATTTTCCTAGCTTAAACTCATCCTAAAAATGTCAAGGATTAGTTCTTAAAATTAATGATGTTTATTTTATGTGAAATTCTTTAGATTTGGACTTCCCATGACGTAGGAAACTAAATTAGCTTTCCAATGATATAAGATTTGCCTAAATTCGATAACCGGGTAAAAAGCTATGCCTATTTTAATTTCCAGTCATAAAACACCGTCATCTAGACCCTTAGCGCATCGCAGAGCAGTGTAAAATCCCAATTGTCAATTTTTAGTAGGCCCCATGATCTTGGCGAATTGCGGAGTGGCCCAATTTCCCATTTGGCAATTTCCAGTGAGACCTTGCGATACTGGTGCGTCACGCCCGAGGTCAAAATAACAAATATAAGGCCTCCGAGATTATGGCACATCACGGAGGGAGCCTATTTCCCGTTCGTCCAATTTCCAGTGAGCCACCGCGATTGTGGCACATCGCGGTAGCCACCCAGTTCGCAAAATGTTGCATTTTTTAGTTTTATTTTGGAGTTTAAAAAAGGTATTTTGGTTATCCTCCCAACCCCCAATCCATCCAAAAACAAAAGATTAAGCATATTTCAAAGCGCATTATGCTTTATTCATCATTCCCTCTCAAAGAAAAACCGTAGTTCATCAACTTCCTCCCCAATAAATCCAAGATTCCTCCATTAATTCTCCTAGAAAATTCAATATTGAGATTTCCCAATACAAGAGCACTTAGAATTCATCCCCTCAGCATCAATAGGAATCCAAGATCCAAGTTTTCATCAAAAATCATCAATTCAAGGTATGTGGGGTTTGAACAAGGATAAATATTCCCTCATTGTGCCAAAAGTTATGTTTTTCAACAAATTTCTTATGATTTGAAATTTGGGGTTTACACCTATAGTAGCTTATTAATGATTTTGAGTATGATATGATTGAATTATGAAATCCCATGTTTGTTTTAAGTTAAAGAATGCTCTTTTATGATTTTAAATACCATGAACATGATTTGAGATATTGTTTACAGCTTTTCAATTGAATTGAGCATGATATTATGATTTAAAGTCATTATTTTGATATTATTGAATCATGGACTATTATCCAAGATTGATTATTGCGATTTCAAGAAAGTTGGTGCTATAAGCATCTTATGAGCAAGATTGTCTACAGTTTTCAATATAGCTTTGATCTTTCGATCATTTGTTTAGCTTTGGAATCCACACTATAGACTATTACAGTTTACAAAAACTCAGAACAGTTTTGTTTACAGACTTACTTGAGTCTGTGCATAAATGGTTTTTCATATAAATCCTTCTACTAGTTTTAAAAAATAGATTTCCAATAGTTTTGAGCATACAGATCTTAAAGGGAGTAGTATTTAGAATCGAGCGAGAAGTGTGGGATTAGCGTGCCCTATCTCCACAGAGCTACGTAGCCAACGTAGGTACAAACTCATATTATTCCCATTTATATGAATGATAGATTTAGCTTGTGATCGATCACCTAGATTAGGTTATACTCTCTAGAAAGTATATGATACCTCTTCCCAACGTGAGGTTTCCTCCTTAGGAGGTCAAGATGTTGGACTCCATGTAGCTCACATGGTTTATGTCAATTAAGAGAACCCCCCTGCTAGTAAAAGATATACTGCTTTCCAAATAAAGTATTTTTCCCTAATGGTTTGAAAGAATTACCTTGAAGAATAAGTTTTCAGATATAATTTAAGAATAAGAACAGAATACAGATCTTAGAACTATGTGTTATGGCTCACAAGATTTTTACTATATGCTTTATTATTTATTGTTTGTCTTTCAGATTTCAGATTACTCAAGATTAAGAGTTATTTACATTTAGCATGCATGATGTTTTCTATAAACTATGATGATATTATTTACTTATTGCATGCACTCCCATATACTCAGTACATCCTCAAAGTGCTGATCTACATATACGTCTATGTGCTACATTGTCTTATAATGTAGGTTCAGGTGCTCAGTCTCAGCAGCGATAGTGATTTTAGAGCAACTCATCTACATCCCCTGCAGTTGGTGAGTCCTCATAGTTTAGGGACTTAGCTATTCATGTTCTCAATTTATTATTAGATATTTTAGTTTTGTCCGAGTCAACTGAAGCCTGTCCTAGTGACTCTCTAGATTCAGTTAGTATAGGCTTGTCAGACTACCATAGTCAGTCTTAGATCTTAGTTGTCTTATTTAGACCTTTCAATATTTGTTTAATCAGATTGATGAGATTAGTACTTTCATATATATTCAGATAGTTTTCCATATTTTATCATAATTTTATACTTATATTTCCCTATGATGAGATTCAAATGTGTTAGAAGGCAGTCAGGGTTAGCTCATGACTACTTGTAGTTTGGAGCACCGTGTGGCATCTCGGAACTATATTTCAGGGCATTACATATCACAATACCTATGTTCACTTTTTCCTGCTAGAATTCAAAACACTTTTTTCTATTAGCTTAATAATCCACAATTCAAACTTAGATTCTAACACTTAACTTGGATATCCCTACACTTTTATTATACTTTATTCCTATTACTGGATAAGAATCATGAAACACTAACCCACTCAAAATTTTATGAACATACCCAACATTAACAAACTTCTCTATCTTCTAGTCTTTACCAAATCTCGATCCTTGCTAAAGCATTAACTTACTCTAAGTCTCCTTAATTATTAAATCTCTCTCAAAGTGTTATTATACAATCTACAAAACACCTTTCTGGCTCCATGGATACTTAATCCACTAATTTTCGATAAATAATGTCCCCAGTTTACTGCTACTACACTTCTAGGATCATGCTCTGTAACACTCTATATTTTTTGGCTAGACTTTGAACCATTGTTCTTACGTATGTTGACTCTAATCCCATAAATTTGTTTTGAGTACACATGTCACGATGTTTATCCTAGTGCATTAAGTGATTTCAAGGTCAAAAATTTTCATAAGAATCTTTTAGAACAAAGTTGAGCTAAGAGCCTTTGATTCGTCTAAAGTTTTGTATTTAATTCTACAAGGGTCATATTCTAATGAGTATAACTCTTTGTACATAAATAATTTGTCAAATTAATACCCACCAAGTTATAGATAATTGAATTAGCTTTCCAGTGATACCAATTTTGCCTAAGTCTGATAACCGAGTGAAAAGTTATACCATTTTTCGTGTGAGGTAGTAAGGGGTCGCGATAGCCCTGCGATGCGAGGGCTGCTTGATCCAACTAGGGGTCGCGACGCAGGGGCTTTTCCCCCACAGTTTAGCTCCTTAAGGATCAAGGGGTTCTTTGGTCTTTTACCCTCAACCCCAAACGTCCAAAGCATGAATTTTAACACCCAAAAGGGCATTATTTGCCCATTTTCCTCAAATCAACTCACATAAAAACCCTCCCCATTCCCAAGAACAAAAAAAATCAAAGCGCCACCATTCAAGAACCTTCAAGAAAAGTCACTCTCTTCCAAGATTAAATATTTTGAGGTATGTTAGATGTTTATCCATGGATCCTTATCATCAATGGAGCCCAAGAATACCTTTTAAAAATAAAAGATTGAGTTTTCATAAATTTCATGCCTCAAATTAATTGTATTTAGGTTTATGATGTTATATGGGTTTCCATTTATGATTTAATTATAAGTTCCATGAAATTAAAATAGCATATTTATTGAATTGTGTGATCCTCATATCATAACCCTTGAATTTGCTAGTCGGGTGTTGTAGTTACAATGTTTATATGTTGTCCATGATTATATGCATTAAGTTGTGCTCCCCAAGTGTTTGGTAGAATGTCCATGTGAATTAAATGGTGAAATCTTGACATGATAGCATATGTACAAGCTTATGCCCTACAAGTGTTTGATAAAATATCTCTATGAATGAGTTATGAACAAGTGAACATTATTATGCTTTCAAGATTGTGCCATGATTTACTTTCGATGCTATTGATTCCTGGGGGTATTCCATACCCAAAAATCTAACTAATGACTTAGAGCTATAGTAGTTACAGAATAGTCTCCGTAATGTCATAGGATTCAGCATCGAGCGATCCTAGGGATGGGGGCTCACTCATTAGTTAGGGATGAATCCTTAGAAGCAATCCCTAAGTTCCAGAACTATGTAGCCAGCGTAGGTTATGAGATGTCACCCGTTAGTTAGGACTGACACTCTCAGGGATCACCCGCTAGTTAGGACTAATTTTAGGGGTCATCAGTTATTTATGACTGACTCCACAGCCAGTGTTAGTACCCATGGCTCGGTACTAACATCCTTCCAACTGGGGTCACAGGTTGACCCCAACTCAGTTTATAATCGGGGTATGTCGGTTAGATAAACACTCTCACAGTTATTATTTCAGCTTTAGTCTCTGTATAAAACTCAGTTTAGTTCTATAGAACCAAGACTGTCAGACACAATCAGTCAGTATCAGTTATTCAGTTATCAGTAATCACAGAAATCAGTTACACAGTATCAAAAAGTAGTACTCAACTTTAGTAAAAGATTAGATACAGTATACATATATATGCACAGTATTGCGTACTCAGTAATTTATAGCAGTCTCAGTTATTTATGTACTTTTATTTAGTTACACTATATCATTCAGCCAGTTACTGTTCATGCATATGAACCCCTACATTTAGCCTTACCTTATCTAGCATACTAATACATTCCACGTTCTGACGTATACTTTTTCTTTATGCTATGATATCTCATATCATAGGTTCAGACTCTCAGATTCCTGACCGCGCTTTGACAGATTCAGATAGCAACAGTAGATTTAGTAATGAGTCCTTATATATCGAGGATATTCTTTTATTTTAGTATTTTAGTAGTTTTATTATTTCAGTAGTCAGAGTTAGTTGGGGGCTTGTCCCATCAACTCCACATTCAGATAGTTCAGTTAGAGGCTTTTCAGACTAGACTAGTTCAGATAGTAATTAGTTTTAAAATATTATTATCAGTTTCTATTTATCAGTATTCGGATTATGAACCTTATGGAATTTTATCTTATTATTTAGTGCTCACATCAGGTACCAGTCATGTTTTAACTTGTGGTCCTTTGGGGTTGTAAGCACCATGTGGCATTCGGGGTGTAGACTCGGGGTGTTACAAACTTGGTATCAGAGCCTAAGGTTCAGTAGATTCCTAGGGACTCTAAAATCCATGCCAAGTAGAGTCTTGTGCATGGGTGTGTAGCGCACCACACTTATAGACAAGAGGCTACAAGACGTATTAGGAAAAATTTCCCTTCTTTTATGTCTCAAATCGTGCTATAGAAAGGTTCTCTAAGAAACTTATGTAGATTCTCATCATGCTCCACTCATGCCAACTCTACCTTACTTTCAAGGTAACAGAAACAGTAAAGCTCAAAGTCCTACAGATAGAGCTTTCTCAGATAGTCCCCGCAGATAGTTGTGGGATTACATGTAGGCTCGAGAGTGTTCCATCAAATGCTTTTCAATTTCAAAGTTTGAAATATTTCATTCATATTCATGAAATTTGTGCACTAAACCCAAAGTAAGATGTGTCCTCAGATCCCTTCTCAGTATTCTAGGATAGCATATAATCTAGAGTTAGAAGCATAAAACCCTGAGTTTAGCAACAATAGTGGAGTTGGGATAGTGTTATCCGAATTTGAGAAGATTATATTTCATGGGCTTAGTTTTATGAAAGGTAAATCAGTAGGCTTGAAATAGTGTATGTAAGAATTTAAGTTTGGTAATTTAAAATTATATGTGTTGTTGATGTTGGTGTAGTGGTAATTCTCATGGTATGGAGAAAATATAAGTTTAGAGATGTGATATTTGTAGGGTATGATAAAATTAGTATGGTTATTAAATATTTGTGTATATCCATGTTATGTTTTAGTATCTAAGTTTCAATCTTTGAAGGTTGAGCTAATAGAAAGAGGAGTGTAAAATTCTAAGTTAGTCAATTCTTAAGTTGTTACATGATGTATTTGGGGCTATATAAATTTAAGAGTTCTATCTCAAAAGGAAGTATCAGCAGTAGGGTTTTACACTTTTAGGTGCAGTCTTTCAGGGTGAGTTTAGTGTTTATGAGTATTGTTATATCTAGGACTCTAGAGTAAACTGGTGATAGTTTAGTTTAGAGTTGTTGTTTAAATGGTTCACAGACTTGGAATGATGGTTTAAGCCAATGGGGAGATGTATTGTAATACCCTTAGTATTCATGTTCTAAACCTTTCATTTTTCTTCACGAAATAGGATCCATCTTGAAGTAATGGTTACTCATTAGTTGACTCTCTCATTTCTATCTCAGCCTCATAGTTATTCTCATGTCATTGCATTTATTTAAGAAATAGGTTTAGTTCATGATATTCAGTTCATGTATCATGTTTCAAACCCAATTATGTTCTCATGTTCCCATTCATGTATGTTCAGTATATGATCTCAGTTGCCTTAGTACTCTCAGTATAACCAGTCTCATTCGAGGACGAATGATTCCAAGGGGGAGATAATATAACACCTCATATTTTTGGGCTAGTCTTTAAATAGTCCTTCTTATATGTGTTGACACTAATCCCATGAATTTGTTTTGAATACACGTGTCATGATCTTTATCCTAGTGTATTAAGTGATTTTAAGGTAAAAAATGTTCATAAGAATCACTTAGAACAAATTTGAGCTAAGAGCCTTTGATTCGTCTAAAGTTTGGTATTTGATTCTACAAGGGTCATCTTCTAATGAGTATAACTTTCCTAAATGCCCTGTATCCTCTCAAAGAAAAGTATAGACGTCTCCATACCATTTTGTAAGAATCTGCTAGACACAATGTCATAGAAATCCTAGGACACTTGAAATTTATGCTTTGATACCAAGTTTGTCAACTATCTGAGACTACCCCTAGTTGTAACACGGTGTTTAGAACTACAATAGATTCCAAACTAGCCCATGGCACTAACATAATGCTTGAGCAACTGACTAAAAAGTTTTTAAAAGCCAAATTAACTGAGCAGAAGCATAATTATGGGATAAGTTGTTTCAATATATTGTTGTTAAAAGTTTATACAATATTGTACTCTGAAAGAAAGAGGAACTTAAACTACACACAATAACTCTAATTGACTATCTATGAACTCTCTATTAATACTGACTATAGATAGCTGGGACATGACCCCCACTATCCTTAATTAGTATATACAAATAAGAAAATAAAATACTGCAACTGCAACTGACTTGAGTCCTCAAAATAAGAGAAAACATCGCCTGCTAGGTGAATTCTATAATCTGCTTGACTATGATTATGATAGTAAGCACCTGAATCTACATCACATGAAAAATATAGGCATAAGAGTTATGCAATTAGTACTTTAGAATGTTAGAGTATATAAGATATGCACTAGTCATGAAAATACTTAAAGCATGCTTTGAAACTGAGGACGTAAGTCATTTGCTGAAATATGCATTTAGAATATGTCTGTACGTAAAAGTTGTGAGGCTTGGTAAAATATCTAAATCATGAGCTAAAACATTTCTATAAACTGGAAAGTGGTATACATAACTATTATAGTTAATCTCAAAGTTATTGTTGAATATGTTGTAAAACTGTACTAAATACTATATACAAACAAAGAGATGAACTTTATTGCAAACTGAATGCATGGAGTTGAACTATAGTAAAACTACCCTATATAAAATACATATATACTAATGTGTAGTGATAGTCTAAAAAGTCATAGTATATAAAAAAGTAGAACTAAGCTTATGTTCATGTATAAATATTGGGTATGAAATTGTGGGATGTGAATAGATGCAATGACCAAGTAAATAAATATGTAACTGAATAATATTGTACTGAATAAAGCGAGTACAAGGTTATACAGTAACTGTGTTTGAACTATGGGAGCTACTATTAACCGATATATGATCATGTGAGTTAAACAAAGAGTTTGATGTATAAACCCCATCAAAAAGGGCCCAATATACCTTGCCAAGGTATAAAGGCTGATATGACGTGGTATCACTAAATTGATGAACAAAAGGACTAAGGTGTCAAGCTGGTCCAAAGGGTGACCTTTTAGAACCTATAGTGGCCCATAGTTCTAGGACATACGGACTTCTACTAAAGGTCTTAGCCTAACTGATAGGTAAGCCTCCATACCAATGTTCTATCAGTGCTAAGTAGTACTTCACTAAATATAAGCTGATATACTGAATAGCTTAATATTACTGAAATCATGAGGCTGAAAAATAGGTTTCTTATCTGAAAGCATTCTAAATCATAGAAGCTGAAGGATAGAGTGTTTAACTGACACCATATGATATCCTAAGTCATCGGATGTTCATAAGCCGCCATCTCTGAAGAATGCAACTATTATGATAAATTTCATAATATGAAGAGAAATGTGAAATTTTGTAACACGGGTCCAAAATCATAAATTGACCAACAAACTGAGGGTTCATAATTCTAAGTATGTGAAAATACTAAATTTCATGAAAAACATTATATTTCATCTAATATAGACTGAAATCCTCAAAATCATGATAAATAATTCTTAATAATTTTAAAAATTGACACATAATACATAACTTGATCATATGTTTTAAATTTGAAGTTATATCATGTAAATCATGTATGGACATGATAATATTGTGAATGCTATAATATAGTCATAAGAAATCATAAATAATCTCTAAAACATGCTCGTGAATGTAAAATATATGAAGGAGAACTGAATTTAAGCTTGAAATTCTATTTGGATAAAACCCCAATTCATTGGAATCATAGAAATAGTAATTAAACTTCATATTATAAAAGTTGATTTTGGGCCTAAGGGTTAAAGGAATTCCTTATTGAATAGTCACATACCTGGACAGATGAAATCTTGGACTGAAGCCCTAAGATGGCTTTGAGAAACACCCTAGGCTTAGGCTTGCTTGAGAGTGGAATTGCTTGATTTTCTGACTTAGAATAAGTTAGAGGGAAATAATGAGGGATTTGAGGTGATTACATAGACTTATACCTCTTGTAATAGCTGAAACAACATAGTTTTGGGGTTAAAAGAGTAATAAAAGACCAAATAATCCTTTTAAAATCATTTGAAAAGTTGTTTGCATTAATCCCGATGAGTTTGGTGACAATATGTAGGGTATCATATGAATCTTGTCCAGAGTTAATGAATGGGACACAAATATTTCTCCCCACTGCTACCATGATGACTCACCTTATGAATCGTAGGGTTTCGATGATGACTCATCGCCTGAGTCGTTGTCACTAGTAGCTTTGGTACTGCTTTAGTAAATTGGATATAGCTTCTTACTGTCATATCGTATTAAGGAAAAATTAGATGAATTGGAAGGATAAGTCAATGGTCTTAATATTATAAACTCTTAGTAATCTAGAATTTATTCTCATTTGAAGTTGACTATAGCAAAATTCTTCTCAAGAATTCAATTGGTAAGGGATATTTTGACTTGCCTATGATTTAGGAGCTATTTATGGCCTTAATATATGTATAAATCACTTATAAAACTACCAAAACATGATTTTTTATTTTTTATATACTTGAAGCATGGTTCTAATATTGGCTTGGATTTTATAGGTGTTACATCAAAGCTGTTTATTAGACGTAGACAAAGCAAAAGTATAGTTAGACGAATATAGAAACTCTTGCAATGCAATCCCAACTATAGGAAGCTAACACCCTAAGATGAATGAGTTACTTTCTTATCCTTACTCCACAAAGTAAATCTTATCCTTATAGAAAACTCGCAATGACGTCTAAGGGCAGTCATTACTAATAAAATAAGCAAGCTTCTTATTAAAAATGGAAAGAAGAAGTCAAAAAATTATTATTATATATGACAAACTTATATATATATATATATATATCATACCACATTCTACAATTATAAGTAATCATATTACAACATGTAGATCTTGTCTACATCGATCTTAAAAAAATTGTATTTCAAACACAAGTTCAAGAACAACAAACAAGTTCAAGTTATTTTCTGGAAAATAAATAAACCATCAAGAATGAGACGAAGATAGAATGACTCATGTTTGCCGAACTGAAAATGTGCCCTTAAGAAAATTATTCCCCTCAAGTACCTGAGGCTATGGAATATATCCAACTAGAATAAAATGAATCACTTCAGCAATTAGCGATACCTCAAATTTGCTGAACTACAAACACACTCAACAATTTACAATTGACATTTGTGTTTTTAGGAAGAAGAAGAGTTTTTCACTTTAAAATTTTGTGTCTTTACTTGAGAAAAAAATCAGGTATTTATATCCAAAAGGTGGTGCTTCAAAAAAAATGGTTTATGAAAAATTACACTATTTCTGATCATCGGCTCACATGCAAACCCATATGCATCTGCACATAAACGACCATTAACCCAATGCCTCAAAGGTTCACATCCCTTTGAGATGCGTTGTGACATGTGTCTGCACATACTCGTCTGCGTCCGCAAATGGAGAATATTTTTTTATATTGAATTTTTAAATTAAAACTCCATTAACTCTCAAACTTCAAATAAATTTTATCCTAAAATATAATGTCGATCGATCATTTGACAAATTTATATCCAAATCCAAATCCAAATATAAATCCAAAGTCAAAGATGAGCCGAGCAAGTGACGATGATGACGATTCATGTAACACTCTGCATTTTTGGGCTAGAGTTTTAATTGTCTTTCCTACGTATATAGACCCGAATCTAATAATGTATATTTAGATATAAGTGTTAATAACAATTCTCTAGTATGGGAACATATTCTTATATGAAATGAGGTCATGAAAGTCTCCTAACTTAAAGATGAGTTGATAACTAGTCTATTGATAGAGTTTTAGCGAACACTCCTACTTGGTCAAATTCTAATAACCATTACTCAGAGAATATAAGGAATTATATGGACTACTATATACTAAATTAAAGGTATTTGAGTGTTCTTTCTAACACATTCAATTTTACCATAATCTGATATCGAGTAAAAAGTTATGCTTGATTTACTAAAAAGGTGTCTATCTGCCAAAGCGCGATGGCCAGGGTAATGGACCGGCTCATCAGCGATGTACCATCATGCCAAACTATCTACCTTAAGCAGAACGACTGAAATTTTGTCTTTTTGGGACGGTTGGAGTGATGGTTGGTCACGGGAGTGACAGTCCGTCGCCCAAACCATCCGTTGGGATGTTTCTGCATTGTTATAACATTTTTAAAGGGGTATTTTGTACTTTTCCTCACCTCAAACTCCTCTCCCACGACTTAAATCACAGTTTAAACCCTAGTTACTAATTAGATATCAGTATCTTATTGCCCATTCTTCTCTCCTCTCTAAAAATAACAACAATAATGTACCCAGTGTATTCCCACCTAGTGGGGTCTGAGGAGGGTAAAATATATACAGCTCATACGACTACCTCCAAAGAAGTAGAGAGGAATTTTTTTATAGAAGCCCGACTCAAGCCAAAAGGACATTATATACAGTCATAATAAAACCTGAGACAAGGTGAAATAACAGAAAATACAAGACCTACAAAGCAGTGTTATAAACTACCAAACCGCAAGCACCCCCGTCAAACCTCCTAGCTAGAAATCCACCTTATGTGCAAAGTTCTACAACTAATATAAAGGTCACCTCAAAGTACAACTATTTATAGGCTACAACTCACCCACTCACATAAACCTTCTACCTTAATTCGCACTCCCTATACCTTCCTATCTGGGGTAATGCCCTTAGTAAGCTGTAAGTTCTTTGTGTCATGTATAATCACCTACCTCTAGTACTTTTTTGTCATACCTCTTCACCATCTAAAACCATCGAAATTTAATCTCGTACAACTCTAAACTGGGGCATCCATGTCTCTCTTCATCACATGCCCAAACCACCTCAACTCCATCGAGGCCACTCCTACATTTGACTAAATACTCTTATTTCTTGCCCTATCACCCCTAGTAAGTCTACACATCCACCACAACATTCTCATTTTTACTACGTTCAACTTTTAGATGTGGGAGTTCTTGACTGGCTAGCACTCTTCTCCATGACTTATGGTCAGATATACCACCACTCAATAGAACTTTTCTTAAGATTGAGGGGCACCTTCTTATCATATAGAATACCCAAAGTAAACCTCCTCTCCTCTCTCAAGAGATAAAAATTAGGGTTTCTTCCCAAGACTCTTACTTGTAAGGCTTAGATTCAAGATGTCTATAATTTTATTCATCAAAAAGGTATGTATAACTATCCTAAAATTTGTGGGCATAAGTATGTTGATTTTAATAATCCTAATAATGTATGTAAGTTAAGGCTTTGAAATTTATTGATAAAACATGATTTTCGAAACCACTTTCTATAATGGATTATGCATTTACAATGGGGGTTTTGATGAAATTGAGATTTGATTTGTGTATATACGTTATGGGTTTTGAAGTACTTGAAGTAATTGAATTATGAACTCCGTTTTATGATAATGATTATGAAATTTACAATTGTTGTGATTTTGATAGAGCATTTAATGAGTTTCAAAATGCTTTTGGCTTATCATGAAACTTGTATAGATTATGAAAGAAACGACTACCTAAGAGTTATGTCTTAAAAGAAAATTGTTTTACCTAAACTTGTATGTTGTTTTTGAAAGAGAGCTCTTTTATAATATTTAAATTATCTTACTAGTCAATAATAAGAGGGCTACGGATAAAATATGGTATGATATGATATGTTATGATATGTATGGCTTGGAAGTCTAGGTATGATGATACCTTGTTATGAAATGCACTCAAAAGAATACGAGATAAACTTTTATAAGCAAAAATAATGATTTTAAGAGGTTAAACATGAGCTTAAAGAGAGTTAGATGGTTACCCGAAGAAGGCATGAGTTAAGATAACTCATTGTTGGAAATATGGATTGTATGCTTTCTATGTGATTTTGGCGTACTATATATTATGTACCCCAATTCTTGTGGCAAACTCGAATTGGGGGTTTTTCCGCCAATTTAAGGGGGGATTCCATATAGCCCATGAGATTTTAGAGATGTAGGGTGTACCATCTAGCTTAGAACTAAAGCAAAGAGTTGAGTCCATGTTTTACGAGGTTGACTAAAGTATTTAAGTATACGCATATGTTTTAATCTCTGTTATGTTAAATTATTTTCACAATGCTCTCGATTATTTTATATGAAATATATATAATTTTTTTATTGTTCTACATACAAATATATTTCAAGTATTGACCATCCTCATGGTGGCTGTATTGTCTCATAATGTAGGTTCTGAGGCATAGTCCCATGGCCCATCAGATTAGTAGAACATTTGGATATGACTGAGTTGGTAATATATTCATCTTTCAAAAGCCATTTATTCAAATGTTGACTTCTTTTAGTTTATGGTCCATTCGGTGGCCTTGTTCCAGCCTAGACAATTAGTATTCAGTAGAATCTTAGTATTCGAGATTTGGTTGTTGTACTTTTCATAACACTTTTGACATGATTTGATTATAAGCTTTTCCTTGATTTTCATTATATCTTCCACACTTTTGTTTCATATGAATTACGTTTATGATGGTATGTTAAGGGGTTTCTAGGGCCTTCATGGTTTGAGATACTTGTTGCAGCCAGGACCTCAGCTCGGGTCATGACAAGCTTATTTTTAGAGCATGGTTCAAGGTACTAGGATATTTATGAAGCCGTGTCTATTAATGTCTTGCTTATGATTGTGTTGTGCACCATATTTATAATCAGGAGGCTACCGAGTATTTAGGACATGTTTCTCATTCTTTCATAGTCTAGAACGTGCTATAGTGTTGTCTATTTGAAAATTTTCCAAATTCCTTCTTTTCTCTAATTTTATTAGTTATTTTTTATTAACGAGATGATAATTGTGCAAATGCTTAGAGTCCTAAATGATGTGTCCCTTCAGACTGAGTCATTAAAATGGGTTATGAAATAGCATAAGGACTTGAGAGGAGTTCGTTAGTACCTCAAAGTGTGTTTATTCAAGTGTATACCCCTATCTATATCAATCATGCATTTGAGCCTAAGGTAAGAAGTTTATTAATTCCCTTTTCAAAAGCTTTGGTGCCAGTGTCACGCTTAAGGGTAATGATATATAGCAGAATATTGGAATAATATTTCCAGCCAAGTGGTAGTATATGTTAAGGTGTTATGACCTATGAGTAATAAGATGATCCCAGAGTTAGAGCTATGAAGTCATAAGTTAGAAGTCAGAGTGAGGGTAACTTTTGAGTAAAAAAGGTGGTTGTATTTGTGTAACCTTTAAGTGAGTGAGGAGGTGGTATGATCTTATGATTTGCTATGGTTGCAAAAAGACTTGTAGGCTTTATGGTAGTTATTAGAGGAAGTTATTAGTGCTGATAATTTAGAATTTATTTGAAATAGGCGAATCTTAGAATGGGGGACTCAGTGGTGTTTACAAAATTTTGAAGGTAGTTACAGGTAGGTATGGATAAGTAGAAGCGTTGTGAGGAATGAGAATATGCTAATAGACCATAATGGTTTATATTAAGACTAATATCGACTATCCTGATTATGTGGTCTTACTACACAGAGTCCTTTGATTTTTATCTTGCAGTGTAAGCTAGCCTAGTAGGTGAGAAGATATGTAGTAGTAATGATTTGAAGAAGATGTACATGTAGGTCGTAATTAGGTGAAATAAGGAATTTAGATTGATCCATTTGCCGTATATTTTGATGGAATAGTATAGTAGGTTAGATGTTTAATTGACAATTCATGATTGGTAATAGACATTAAGCTAGAACTTTAGGTGTTGATTGTGGTGATAAGAATGTTAGCTTGAGGATAGTGATACGAGAATCGTAGAAGTGAATTAATAAGCTTGATAAGATGTGTAGAAGATCCTAGATTGATAACTTATGAAAATTCTGCGTGGATAGTTGTGATATATATACATGAGGACTAGTGTTAAGATGATGAATTTCGGCTAAGTCACTAGGTGGATAAGAACGTTGGGTTTCTAAGAATAAGTTGAACCCCAGGTAGTATGTTAATAGATGAGATCCTAAGTGTATACGCGCCATGTGTTCCTAATTAATGTTCTTGAATTCCTTGTATGGAGAGTCTAGGGAGTTGTTATTATAATGCCCCGGGGTTTTGGTCCTTGGAAATTCTTGGAATTTTGCACTCACTGCCCTGATTACAACTTGGCCTAAGAGTCGTAGGGTGTCCTGATAAGTCATTAGGATGAGTTATAACCAAATTAGTAATTAAGTATCTAGGTTCTATTCTGAGTACGAGTGGCTCACTATGAGCTTTAAGGACTTATTATGAGTCGTTGGGTGTAAATCATAGAGTGTCCAATGTATACCCCAAATGTGTTATGTGTTGAATACAATGAGACACTACGAGTCATGTCATTGAGTCGTAAGGTCAATAGTGTATAGTTCTTAGAAACTGTCTTGGCTACAACTTATGATGGGGAGTGGTAATGAGACATTATGAGTAATATGGTGACCCGTAGTCACTGACGACTAAATTTTAGTTTTTTAATTAAAGGTCACTTTGGACAATTCCCCTCTTACCCAATTAATAACCCACATTCATAAGGCATTTTAGAGGGATTATTTCTCAGTCATAACATATTCAACACTTCAAAAGATTCTCTCATTCGCTCAAGCCTCCATACTTAGGGTTTCCAAGAGATAGATCATCCAAGGGCTCAAGGGTTAAATTCTCTTCTTGAAACTTGATATTTTAGGCATGTGACTCTACCCTTAAACTTAATATCTCTATTGCATGAAAGTATATGGTTATTTACGTGATTGAAAGTAAGGGTTCTGACATAATTGAGGGATTTGACAAGAATGGTCAATTAATTATTTTCCCACAGTTTTATTATGCATTAATCATGTTTTAACTATGGTTTTAGAATTATGGGTGCATGATTATGGTGAATAAACAAAGAGAGTGTGATTTCTACCACTTGTGACTTTTTAAGTGGTTATAACCCCAAACCCGTATTGTGAAACTGATTTTAATTATGAAAAATATGGGAATTGAACTATTGCATAATGATTTTTAATTTAACCTTATGGGGTTGTGTAATTCCCCAAGTTAATGTGTAAATGAACCAAGAGGAGTTATGAATTCCCCAAGTTAATGTGTAAATGAACCAAGAGGAGTTATGAATTCCCTAAG
Source organism: Capsicum baccatum var. pendulum (assembly GCA_030864225.1). Classification (NCBI taxonomy): domain Eukaryota; kingdom Viridiplantae; phylum Streptophyta; class Magnoliopsida; order Solanales; family Solanaceae; genus Capsicum; species Capsicum baccatum. Next base: position 210,222,720 of record CM061554.1, on the reverse strand, counting down.
TAATGAAATTATTTTTGCATATCGATGTTACCTTGCATGTGTAGTTGGTATGACGATACCAACCATGTATGCCTAAATGTGTACTGGGGTTCAATGAATAGAATTGTGTGATAATTATTTAATTGGACTTTAAAGAGGGTTGTGTAGCTGAGTTATGAAAGTGGAGGTCCGAGAGACCAACACTAGAAACCGCAGTTGCCGACGCAGGGGTCAATATGATTGGGTGGTTTGAGTCCCTCTTATTATTATTCTTATATGATTGGAAGGGTCTAGTCCCCCCGTATTGTACTACATGAATTGGTGCTTGTGTCACCTTGATATGTAGGGTGATTCAAGTCCCCTATAATGCATATGTATACCCTCGAGTTCATGTGACGACATACACTGGGACCCTACCATCTAGGGGAGAGTTGGGCCCACATAGCCCATGGGCGCCTTTGTATATTATGACAAATGAGCTACATAATCCAGACTAATGTTTTAAATTTCATATTAAGCCTTGTACCCTATCTGGTATGTGATATATATAAATATATATATATATATATGTATATATATATATGCACTGGATGATATGCATAGAATCTTGAATGATTTTAATCTGTTGATCATGACATTATGTTATCCCATATCCCTGAGTTACCTGGTAGCTCTACAATCAGTAACTGTCTTTAGATGTTGTATACTCACGCGATGCAGGAACTGGCCATGCTTTTTCTTCTCCTGCTCAGTGATTACAATTCAGGATCAACTTATGAGTCGACATTGAAGTGGTGAGCTTTCATACATCAGAAGATTACATTTCATGTTTTGGTCCTTTATGTTTTAGATTATTTTAGACTTTTTTGGCTATAGTCGGGACATGTACCAACACTTTATGGATATTCAATTCTAGTTCTTATTTAGAAGGATTTGTTGGATTACTATTGACTTGGGTATTTGTCAATTGTTTCGGTCAGGGTGTTTGATATTGATCATAGATATATTATTTATTCTTGAATCTATCTTGTTTTATGTTTGAAATTCATCTGACATTGGGAATATTTTGTTTACTTGGTGGTCTCTGGTCCACATAGAAATTGAGATACCCGTAATGGCCAGGCCCCAGTTTGGGTCGTGATAGTTATATAGTGTTCCTTAGAGCTAAATTGAGGAAATATAGATAGCTGATATGAGCTCTTGGTATGGGTTTAGAAATTTTGTTAAGTTGTGAGGTTATTTGATTAGAGGTTTAATGCTAGTATACCAAGGAGTGGAGAATAGATTGTTATGCGTCAAAAAGTGTGGATGTGTATGCTCATGAGAGTGTGAGTGATAGTGTGATCGCTATGGAGGCTAGTGAAAGTTAAGATTAGTATCCCTAAGGGGTAGTGTCTTTGTATTATAGTTATTAGAAGAGTTTGGAGTTCATTTGTATGGTGATATTGTGCTGAGTGTTATTCATCTAGATTTAATGAGAAGACATGTCCTTAAGTCCAGGATAGTTACCTTTGAGCTAAGGTGGAAATTATGATCTAAGGCAGATCTTGAATTTTTCTCATGGTGGTGAGTTTCAAGAAGGATCATGAAAAATCTATTCTTATTCTAGAAAATTCCTCTTATTCCAGTTTAAGCAAACATACCACCAATGTCTTATGTATTCAAATTATGCCTAAGCCTAAGGTATGAGTCCTTTATGCAACTTATGTTCGTGCTCCAACCCCTGAACTAGAAGCAATAATGATTCTTAGAAACCTAAGCTTTCAAGTATTCCACCTCTATGTTATGTCACTCATAATCCTAAAATCCATGTCTTACATCATGTTTAGTTCTAAGAAACTTTATTTTCTATATGTTACCAATTCAGTTTATGCCATGTCTATCTTAAAGTGATGCTATCTATGCAAACTCATGACCATTTCCAGTTCTTAGAATGAAATAATAGCTTCAAATAGAAATACTCATTTTATTCTCTGAATATATGAATCTCGACTTTATGTTATATGACCCATGATATATGCACTCATATTTCTCACTATGCCCAATCTGAAAAACTCATGCTACGTTATGTTCATTCTTGAAAAACCCTCTACATATGATCTAGGTGGTTTCTATGAGGTATTTTATGCCTATTGCACTACATCTCACTTTGCGGGTCTCACTTTGAGGTATGACAAATAGAAGTCATAATTAAATAGTGTCATTCCCATCTCTGATACTTATACTCTAGTCCCTAAATAACCTTTCTTATGTTGGGATGATAGTGATAATAACAACGGAGTAATGTTTTAGATAAGGGAATGGATGTCCTTTAATGTAAAAATTTTATGTTTGGCCACTCGGACTAAGGTTATAGATGAAGAGGGAAGAGTGAGATGAACTTTCATTATGTGACATAGTTAGGAAAGAGATATGTGGTGAAAATCATTATGATGGTGATTGAATTTGCTCGTTTGTGTGTGGTAAGATCCGTAAACTTGGTGTAGTTAAGATAGGCTATAATGTAAGATTGATAGATTCAAAAACCACTGTGTTATATGGTTAGTACTCCTTGATTAAGACCTGAGGTTGTTTGATTATAGTGATAAGATGGACAAGTATTCTTGGAGGGGTGTAGAGTATAGGGTCCCATAGCTTAAGCTAGTACCTTTTACTCTGAGTTAGGCTTCAACACGAAAGAAATATGTATTTAGACTAAAGCTCTTGTAGTTAGGTGTTTCGTGGGGAATATGTAGTTAGACTCAAGCTCTTGTAGTTAGGTGTTCTACGGGGTAATTATAAGATTGAAATGGTGAAGTGTGGTATTCATAGCTAAAAGCATAGTAGAAAAGCGTGGCTATATTTTTGTGCTATTAGACGTATCATTTGAGGCAGAGAATATTTCTATTCTATTTTTATATCCCACAAAAATCTCATTTCATGTCTGGTATCAATGTTATTTAGGCTAGTAATTCCTACGAGAATTCATGCCTTATGTTGTTATGATCATGTTTCTTAGAACTCATGCCAAGATCTTGTCTATATCAAGTCTCGTTATCTCATGATTCATGCTTACACGATTTACCAGGTGATGTCATGAAGCTTTTTTTTATGTCTATGTATGTTTTGTTGAGGGAGAATTCCTAATGTGAAGTTATATAATTTATTCCTTATAGAGCTTCAATAATTTCCTATCCATCATTTCTGGATGAATGATTTCAAGGGAAAGATAAAGAAACACCCCACATTTTTAGTCTAGAGTTTGAACTATCTTTCCTATGTATATAGACCCGAACCCAATAATTTATATTTATGTATAAGTGTCAATAACAATTATATAGTGTGGGAACATCTTTGTATATGAATTGACGTCATGAAAATCTCCTAACTTAAAGATGAGTCAGAATTTTTCTACCGATTGAGTTTTAGCAAATTATCCTACTTGGTCAACTTCCAATGACCATTACTCCAAGAATATAATGTATTAGATGGTATACTATATACCAAATAAAAGGTCTTCGAGTCTTCTTTCCAAAGCATCCTATTTTACTTTAATTCGATGTTGTAGTAAGAAGTTATGCTCGATTTACCAAAAGGATGTTTGCCTATCAGGGTGCAACAACCAGGGTGATGGACCATCGCACCAGCAATGGACCGTAGCTCCAAACCATTGCCCTTAAGTAGAAAGATTGAAAATTTTGCCTTTTTGGGATGGTTGAAGTGACAGTTGGTCATAAGATGACAGTACATCACCCAAACTATTTGCTGGGATATTTTTGCACTATTATAATATTTTTAAAGGGGTATTTTGGTCTTTTCCTCACCCCAAACTCCTTCCCCATGAATTGAATCACATTTTAAACCCTATTTACAGATTTTATATCAATCACTTATTGCTCATTCTCCTCTCCTCTCTCAAGAGAGAAAAGTTAGGGTTTCTTCCAAAGACTCTTACTTGCAAGGCTTAGATTCAAGATGTCTCAAATTTTGTTCATAAAAAATGTATGTATAACTATTCAAAACTTTGTGGGCATAAGTATGTTGATTTTAATAATCCTTATAATGTATGTATGTAAGTTACGACTTTGAAATTGATTGAAAAATCATATGATTTAAGAAATCACTTTCTATGATGGATTATTCTTTTACTATGGAGTTTTTGATGAAATTAAGATTTGATTTGTGTATATACGTTCAGGTTTGTGAAGTGATTGAATTAATTGAATTATGAACTCAATTTTTATGATAATGATTATGAAATTGACAATTGTTGTGGCTTGCCAAATAACTACGAAAATATTAATGTTTCAAATTCTCTTTCATTAAGTTATGCACTGATTTCCTTATATGACTTTCAAAGAGCAGTTAATGATTTTCAAAATGCTTTTGGCTTATCATGAAACTTGTATGAATTATAATAGAAATGACTACCTAAGAGTCATGTCTTGAAAGAAAATTGTTTTGCCTTACTTGTATGTCTTTTTTGAAAAATAACTCTTTTATGATATTTGAATCATCTTGGTGGTCAATAATAAGGTTTTGAATAAAGAGGGTTATGGATATGATATGGTATAATGTGATACGATATGATATGATATGAATTGTAAGTCTAGGTATGACGATACCTTATTATGAAATGCCCTCAATAGAAAATGAGATGAACTTTTATAAGCAAGAACAATGATTTTAAGAGGTTAAAAATGGGCTTAAAGAGAGTTAGATGGTTATCCAAAGAAGGAACGAGTTCAAATTACTCAACGCTGAAAATCATGTTTTGCCGATGCAGATTTATTATATCCTGAAATATGGATTGTAAGCTTGCTATGTGCTTTTGGCATACTATAGATTACATACCCTAATTCTTGACGCAAAATCAAATTGGGGACTTGGCCGCTGAGTTAATTACGGATTCCATATAGCCCATAGGATTTTAGAGATGTAGGGTGCACCATCTAGCTCAGAACTAACACAAAGAGTTGAGTCTATATTTTATAAGGTTGATTGAAGATTTTAAGTATGCCCATATGTTTTTATCCCTGCTATGTTAAGTTGTTTTCATAATTCTCTCGATTATTTTATATAAAACATATGTTATTTTTTGATTGTTCTACATAGTAGAACAATTGGATATGATAGAGTTGGTGACCCATCTATCTATCGGAAGGCATATATTCATATGTTGACTTCTTTCAGTTTATGGTCTAGTCGGGGGCCTTGTCCGGCCTAGATAGTTAGTATTCAGTAGAGGCTTTGTAGATGATATTTGTTAACTATATTTGTTATAATACTTTTGACATGATTTGATTATAAGTTTTTCCTTAAGTATCATTATATCTTTCGCACTTCTATTTCATATGAATTATGCTTATGATAGTATACTAACATGTCTCTCAGGACTTTGTGGTTTGGGATGCCTGTTGTGGCCAGGGCCTCGACACAGGACATGACAGTTCAAGGTTTGTCCTATTTTTTACTCACTAACCATATGAAAGAGTGCTTTTATACTTAAGCACAAGGATTTTCCTTTCTCCCACAAACGTGGAAGAATACTCCTTTCTTAAAGTAAATATACATTTCACTTTTCCTCCATTTTTCCATTCATATTTCAATTATAACCTAATAATATCCTATATGAATGGGGGATGGCTATTTCAAAAGAAAATATATAGACAAGTTTGTGATTTACAAGCAAAGACTAATTACATCTGGATAATTAGGTTTTCATTTGAACTTTAAGTAGTGAACTTCTATCAAATGCACTCTGTCAATCGGTAGATGTGATATCTTTGAACCATCAATTTTTTGCTTACACCTAGACAAAACAAGTCACACAACTACCCTTTTATCATTCATGATTCTCATGATTTTATTCATTTAAACTATGATGCTATATATAGTTTTGATGATGAGTAGCTAACAGCAAAGGACCATGTTGATGCTATATATTGTTTTGATGATGAGTAGCTAACAGCAAAGGACCATGTCTGTAATACCCCATACTTTTTCCTAGCTAATTTCATCTCAAGAATGTCTAGTATTAGCTTTTAAATTGAATGATAGTTATTCCATAAGGACTTTTCAAGATTTTCACTTTTTATCATATGGGAAATTCAGTAAGCTTTCCATCGATATAAGATTCGCCCAAATCTGATAACCGGGTCAGAAGTTAAGACTATTTCAAGTTCCCATTATAAAACAACACCATATTAGTCAGTGGCGCACCATGCCACAAGAGGAGATGGCATTTGGAAAATTCCAGCAGGGGTCCGTGATTATGGCGCATCATGCCAGGGCCCAAATTTTGAATTAACCTTTTCCAGTGTCTCAGCGCGATTTCCTCCACGTCGCGCCAAAGTTCCAGGTCGCAAAAGAAGGGGCAATGCGATGGCTCTGCGTTGCGCCATTCCTCAGTTTTCCAATTGTCAAATTCCAGTGACACGACGCGATAACACCGCATCGCGCTAGGGATCCAATTCAGGAAATTTTAACTAAAATTACAAGACGCATCCAGGGTTAAAAGGGTCAATTTCCCACCCCTATTTAAGCCCTTTAACATGTGATTCAACCATTTTTCACCCAAAATACACTCTCTTCTCTCAAAAACCTCTCAAGAACATCCTAGGGCTTTCCATAGAAGATTCAAAATCAAGAATTTCCTCAATCAATCTTCACGAAATCACGAACCAAGGTATGTATACTGTTCATTTATAGACTCCTTTCATCCATGAAGCCCGAGAATCCTTTTTTCTAAATTCAAATTTATGGACTACATACAGTTTACCCTCCCCAGACCCCACTACGTGGGAATATACTGGGTTTGTTGTTGTTGTTGTTGAATTTCCTTATGAATTTCATGATTGGGCTACTCTTGTTCATGTGAATAAATGAGAAATTGAATTCTACTCTATGTTGGGTGATAAATTCTATGTGGGTTAAATTATTACAGATATAGTTCATGCAAACCTATGACTAAACCCTTGAATGATGAAATTAGAATTGAACCATGATGTTTAATTATTGTACAATGATGTGTACATGTACCATACCTAAAATATGTTTGATTAAATGCCTAGATGAAGGAAATGTGCCTAACTAGCATGATACCATGAAATCCCCATGTATTTACAAGTTATGCCTATCAAATGTTTTGATGGAATGTTTCTATAAATGTATTATGGATTATGATGTTAGTTATATGTTCAAGTAAGTTATTTATATGTTCAAGTAAGTTATGCTTGGTTAGTTTCCTTCCATCGAGTCCTGGGTGTACTTGTACCTGAAACATTAGCTTTGTGCCTAGAGCTATGTCAGGTTTTCACGATACTCTAAGTCAAGCTATGATCCTTAGACTTCAGACAGTCTAATGACTCAAGAAATCTCCATGATCTTATGAACTCAGTTAGTTGTTAGATATCAGTAGTATTCCGTCAGTCAACGAAATTCAGTAACTCAGTCCATGTTCAGTTTAGTAAATCATGTTCAGTGTTTATTCAGATGGGAGTAGAAATTATCATCGAGCGAACCCAAGGATGGGAAATCACCTGTTATATGAGAGTGTGATTCTTAGATGTAATCTTTGCATTCTAGAACTATATATCCAACATAGGTTGAGACATCATAGCCTACTATATGAGGGTAGATAAGCTGGCTTAGCCTGCTATATGAGGGTTCCCACTGCTCTTACTAGAGTTACCTGTTATATTGGGGTAACTCACATGTTGTCCTTACCAGTGGTGTGGTATTGACACCCTTCTAATTAGGGCATAAATTACACCCAATTCATCTATAATGCATCATTTTGGGAATGTCGGTTAGATGACTACCTCCCACAGTCTCTATATCAGTCTTAGTAAAAGAACTCAGATAGTTCTTTTAGAATTCTGGACTGTCAGATACAGTCAACTCAGATACAGTATAGAACTCAGCTAGTTCCATCAGATTCAAGAATGTTAGATACAGTCAGTCATGTTATCAGTTATCAGAAGTCAGTCATTAGTCATGTTAGTCATTAACATACTCATGTTATCACTATTTCAGATATAGTTACTATGTATGTATTCATGTATTTTCACGTTAATATTAGACAGTTATCCAGTATTGTTCATGCATATGAACCCCATACATTCAACCTACCTCACATGCATACCAGTACATTCAAAGTACTGACACATTGGCGCTATGATGTCTTATACCATAGGTTCAGAGACACGAGCTCCAGAGCATCAGTAGATTCCAGATATCAGCAGTGAGTCATTATCCTTCGAGGACATAATTATTTCTCTATTATCTCATTAACTATTTTATTAGTTGGAGTTAGTTGGGGACATGTCCCATCAGCTCCCCACTCACACAGTTCAGTCAGGAATCAGCCAGCCCCTGGCCCGAAGAACTTTTGGGAGGACATGTTTCTCATGCAGAGTTCAAGGCCGTATTTACTACTTTTGCTTAGTCAGTTGCTGCTTAGAATGAACGACCAGCTATAGTTCCGACCAACCCAGTGGCCATTTTAGCTGCAACCTGGATTTGGGACTTTACCCGAATAAATCCTCCAACCTTTCTTGGGTCTAAGACAGATGAGGACCCTCAGGAATTCCTAGATCAGGTGCAGAAGAAGACAGACATCATGGGGTGACTACTATTGAGTGTGCTGAGCTAGATGCATATCAGTTGCGGGATATTGCTCACACTTGGTTAAAGTAGTGGAAGTTAGAGAGGGCAGATGATACAGGGTCCGTTGAGTTCGAGGAGTTTTATCTAGTGTTCCTTGATAGATTCTTTCCCCTAGAACTTAGAGAAGCTAAGGTGCTATAATTTATCAACCTCAGGCAGGGCAATATGACAGTGAGAGAGTATTCTCTTAAGTTTACTCAATTATCTAGATATGCCCCTCATGTGGTTACAGATAGTAGGGCAAGGATGAGTAAGTTCATTTCAGGGGTAAATGATAGCGTGGTTAATGAGTGTAGATCCGCCATGCTGAATAGTGACATAAATTTATCTAGGATCATGACACGTGCTCAACAGGTAGAAGAGCAGAAGATTAAGATGAGGGAGAAACAGAATAAAAGAGTGAAGATACGTAGTTTCAAATTTTCTCAGCCTAAGTTAGAAGGAGGAAACTGTTCCCAGTTTCATTCTATGTCATCAGTTTTATATCCTTCTACATCCAGTGCTCTAATTCCTAAGTTCAAAGAGGGTAACAAATATAGAGCATCAGGCTCTAAGTGCCAGGGCTGTGTTAGCAATGTCCGAAACTATCCTCTTTGCCAGACTTGTGGCAAGCACCATCAGGGTATTTATAGAGCTAGCAGTGGTATTTGTTTTAGATGTGGCAAGCCAGGCCACAGAGCCAGAGACTGTCCTCAGCCAGGTCCTCAGGGTCAACAGATTTGCTCCTCAGATCAGTCCAGTCGTCCAAATCAGCAGGGTGCCACCTCCGGTGCTACTAGTAGACAACTTCCAAATTATCTCTATGCTCTTCAGTCCTGATAAGATCAGGAAAATTCTCCTGATGTGGTTACTGGTACGTTATAGATCTTTCTTGTGCATGTTTACGCTTTGCTAGATCCAGGAGCTTCTGTCTTTTATAACTCCTTATATAGCATTCAATTTTGGAGTCAGTCCTAAAATTCTAGCAGAGACCTTTTCAGTCTCTACCCCAGTGGGTAAAACCATCATAGCCCGATGGGTATGCAGGAACTGCCCGATTATGATATCTTAGAACGTCACTTCAGCAGACTTAGTCGAAGTAGAGATGACTGATTTTGATGTCATTCTCGGCATGGATTGGCTTCATTCCTGCTATGCCACAGTCGACTGTAGTAATAAAATAGTCCAGTTTCAGTTTCTGAATAAGCACGTCCTTGAGTGGAAGGGTAGTACTTCAATGTTTAGAGGTTAACTTGTTTTCTACCTTTGGGCACGGAAAATGATATCTAAATGATATGTCTATCATCTTATTCGAGTTAAGGACACTAGTTTCGAAACTCCCAGCCTTGAATTAGTTCCAGTTGTAGGTGAATATTTAGATTCTTTCCTAAATATCTTCCAGGAATTCCTCCCGAAAGGGAAATAGACTTCGGCATTGATCTTTATCCAGATACTCAGCCTATATCTATTCCTCCATATAGAATGGCGCTAGCAGAAATCAGAGAACTGAAAGAACAATTGAAGGATCTATTAAATAAGGGATTCATCAGGCCTAGCATTTCCCTGTGGGGCGCTCCAGTATTATTCTTGCATAAGAAAGACAGTTCTTTTAGGATGTGTGTATACTACCGTCAACTAAATAAGGTCACGGTCAAGAACAAGTATCCTTTTCCTAGAATCGATGACTTGTTTGAACAAATTTAGGGTGCCAGTTATTTCTCTAAGATAGACCTCAGATCCGTCTATCATCAGATTAGAGTTAGAAAATGTGACATTTTGAAAATAGCTTTTCGTACTTGGTATGGTCATTTCTAATTCTTAGTTATGTCCTTTGGTCTTACCAATGCGTCAGTAGCTTTTATGGACTTGATGAACCGTATATTCAAGCAGTACTTAGACATATTTGTCATAGTCACATAGATGATATTCTAGTCTATTCTCGTAGTTACCATGATTATGCAGACCATCTTAGAACAGTACTTTAGACTCTCAGAGATTATCACCTATTCTCCAAATTTTGTAAGTGCAAATTTCGACTAAGGTCAGTAGCATTCCTTGGTTATACCATTTTCGATGATGTCATTTGAGTGGATTCTCAAAAGACCAAAGCAGTAAGAAACTGGACCCGCCCTGTCTCTCAATCAGATATCAGGAGTTTCTTGGGTTTGGCCGGCTATTACAGATGGTTTGTTGAGGGATTTTCTTCTATTGAATCCCCTATGTCTAGATTGACTCAGAAAAAAGTTAAGTTTCAGTGGTCAGATCCTTGCGAGAAGAGTTTTCAGGAGTTGAAGACTCGACTTACCTCAGTTCTAGTTCTAGCTCTTCCAGATGGTTCAAATGATTTCGTAGTGTATTATGATGAACCCAGAGTAGGTTTGGGTTGTGTCCTCATGCATTATGGTAAGGTCATAGCCTACGCCTCCAGACAACTTAAAACCCATGAGAAGAATTATCCTACTCATGATCTTGAGTTAGCAGCCATGGTATTTTCCTTGAATATTTGGAGGCATTATCTATATGGTGTTCATTTAGATGTGTTCACTAATTATAAAAGTCTTCAGTATGTCTTTTCTCAGAAAGATCTCAATCTTCATTAGAGAATGTGGTTAGAGCTCTTGAAAGATTATGACATGAGTGACCTTTATCATCTGGGCAAGGCCAATATAATGGCTGATGCTCTCAGTAGACTATCCATAGATAGTGTTTCTCATGTTGAGGACAGTTAGAAGAAGTTAGCTTAGGAAGTACATCGGCTTCCCAGACTAGGCATTCGCTTAGTTGATATAGATAAGGGTAATATATGGGTTCAGAGTAGTTCAAAATCATCTCTAGAGGTGAAACAAAAGCAAGATAGAGATCCTAACCCTGTAAAGTTGAAAGAGTTAGTTCAGGATCAGAAAGTAGAAGTTTTATCCCAAGGGGGAGATGGTGTTTTTCATTGTCAGGGTCCTCTCTATGTTCCAGGTGTAGATGACTTAAGTTAGCAATTTCTTGTAGAAGCGCATGGTGCATGCTACTCTATTCATCCTGGGGCAACAAATTTGTACCGCGACCTGTGGGAAATCTATTGGTGGAGTGGGATGAAGAGAGATATTGCAGAGTTTGTGGCTAAGTGCTCTACATGTCAGCAGTTTAAGATAGAGCATCAGACGCCTAGTAGGTCCATGCAGGAATTCAGTATTCCTACTTAGAAGCGGGAAGTTGTGAACATAGACTTCGTGATGGGTTTGCCTCTAACTCGTCATCAGTATGATTCATTCTGGGTCATTATAGACAGAATGACCAAATTAGCTCCTTTCCTACCAGTTCATACATCTTATTAAATCGAGGATTATGCCAAACTCTACATCAAGGAGTTGGTCATATTGCATGGTGTTCTATTATCCATTATCTCAGACAAAGGTACCTAGTTTACCTCTCATTTCTGGAAAGTATTCCAAAAGGGTCTTGGTACCTAAGTTTATCTTACTGTCCTTTCATACTCAGACAAATGGTCAAGCAGAAAAGGACCATTCAGATGTTATAAGATATGCTAAGGGCGTGTGCAATCGATTACAAGGGAAGTTGGGATGACCACTTACCTTTGATTGAGTTTGCATACAACAACAGCTATGATTCTATTATTCAGATGGCTCCATTCAAAGCTCTCTATGGTAGGAGATATAGATCTCTATTTAGTTGGTTCAAAGTTAGTGAGGCCTCAGTCATAGGTCCTGACTTGGTATTCGACGCCTTAGAGAAAGTCCAGTTGATCAGAGAAAGACTCTGGGCTACTTAGAGATGACAGAAGTCTTATATAGTTGTTCGTAGAAGAGATGTCAAATTTGTGATTGGTGATCATGTTTATCTACAGATCTCTTCCATAAAGGGGTGAAGAGATTCGGCAAGAAGGGAAAACTCAGTCCCCGATATGTTGTTCCCTTCAAGATTCTCTGTCTCTTTGGCAAGGTAGCATATAAGCTCGAATTGCCTTTAGATCTAGCCTAGTTTATCCAGTATTTCTTGTCTCTTTGCTTAAGAAGTGCATAGGTGACCCATCAGGTGTAGTCCCTATTCAAAGAATTGATGTTCAGAACACTCTCTCTTATGAAGAGATTCCAGTCAAAATCTTAGACTATCAGACTTGTAGATTGAGGAACAAAGAAGTCCCTCTAGTTAAGGTTCTTAGGCGAAATCAATCCGTCGAGGGAGCTACTTGGGAAGCAGAGGTAGACATGCGTACCAAGTATCCTCACTCTTCTTCGCCAACTCAGATCAAGCTCTAGCTAACAGTTTTCCTTAAGCTTACTCAATTTTATGTTCAGTGTTCATTACAAACTTGGTATGCAGTTTTATGCTCATGTTCCGATTATAAACTTGGTATCAAGTACCATTGCATATTCAGTTATGCACTCATGTATTAGTTCAGTTATGTAATTAGGCATCAGACATACATTCTCATTGTGAGAAACTTAGTTCTTTAGAACACTCAGTCATGCATTCATGAATCAGTTACACATGTATCAGATATGCATATTTAGTATTATATGTTTAGCTTGTCAGTCATGCCAGTCATTAGATCATGTTCCACCTTTTCATGTTCAGAAAGCCTAATCAGTGTCTTTCAGTAGGGAGCAGGATTTAGAACTAAGCAAATATAGGATGGCAGATTCCCCGTCAGTTAGGCGAAGTTATTGGTAGCAGCCCCTGTATTCCAGAACCATGTAGTCAGTGTGGGTTATAAGGAGTCACCCATCAGATTAGGCTTGACTACCTCCCAGGGGTCACCCATTAGTTTAGGCTTGACTCCGCCCAGGGATCACCCGTCAGTTTAGGCTTGATACCTTGGTTCTTTGGTAGCTTAGTTGATCCACTCAACCATTGTTAGTACCCGTGGTTTGGTAATGACACCCTTCTAATTGAGGTCATGGTTGGACCCCAAACAGCTTAGAATGAGGCATCAGTTAGATAATACCTCCAATAGTCTCAGTTCATTATTTAGTACAAAATTCAGTTCATATTTTCTTGACCATAGCATACCGTTATTAGTTATTCAGATATCAAATTTTAGTATTTTATTTTATACACTATTTTAGCATCATTTTTTATGCTTGGTCATGCATTCTTAGATTTTATAGTTTTAACGCATTTATGCTTAGTTAACTCATGTTATTCAGTCAGTCATTATCTCATGCTATTCAGTCAGTCAGTATTTCATGCATATATACCTATGCATATCAGCCTGACCTTATCTCATATATCAGTACATTCAAAGTATTGACCATATACTTTTTCGCACTATGATGTCTTATATCATAGGTTCAGATGCTCATTTTCCTAACCACACTTAGATAGTTCAGCATTACTGCAGTAATAATAGTGGTGAGTCCTTATCTTTCTAGGATAAGTTTATCTTCATTCAATTATTTTAGTATTCCTCTATTTTAATCAGTTGAAGTTAGTTAGGGGTTTGTCCCATCAACTCCATAGTCAGTCAGTTAGAGGCTTTTTAGATATTCAGATAGATAGTTAGTTTATCATCTATTTTATCTGTATTTTTAGTATGTTTCCAGATGTTTAGAACTATGATTCAGTATTGTTTTTAGTTTCTAAAACCTTATGACATTATTAGTTGATTTTTTGTATATGTCTTCTTTATTAGTATGCTATTCAGTACTCACAGCAGATACCAGTTCATGGGTTAGTTTGTTGTCTTTTGGGACTGTATGAAAAATTGTCATGACTAGGGGAAAGCCCCAGGTCATGAAAAAACTTGGTATTAGATCCTAAGGTTTTATAGTGTCCTAGGGAGTCTAAAACATGCGTTGAGTAGAGACTTGTGCATGGGTGTAAAAGACGCTATAATTATGATAAGAGGCTACAAGAGGTTTTAGGAAAAGTTTTACTTCTTTCATTATTCATGTCTTTTCTCCCCTCTCAGTCAGTCTCATTCGAGGACGAATGTTCTCAAGGGGGAGATATTATAATACCCCATACTTTTTCCTAGCTAATTTTATCTCAAGAATGTCTAGTATTAGCTTCTAAATTGAATGATGGTTATTCCATGAGGAATTTTCAAGATTTTCACTTTTTTTTTTCATGTGGGAAATTCAATAAGCTTTCCATTAATATAAGATTTTCCCAAATCCAATAACCGGGTCAGAAGTTATGACTATTTCAAGTTCCCATCATAAAACAACACTATATTAGTCAGTGGCGCACCACGTCATAAGAGGAAATGGAATTTGGAGAATTCTAGAAGGGGTCTGTAATTAGGGAGCGTCGCGCTAGGGCGCAAATTTAGAATTGTCCTTTTCTAGTGTCTCAGCGCAATTTCCTCAGCGTCGCGCCAAAGTTACAGGTTGCAAAAAAGGGGCAACGTGATGGCTCTGTGTCACGCCATCTCTCAGTTTTCTAATTGTCAAATTTCAGTGACACGTCGTGATAGCATCGCATCGCTCTAGGTGTCCAATTCGGGAAATTTTTATTGAAATTTCAAGATGCATCCAGGGTTAAAAGGGTCAATTTCCCACCCCTATTTAAGCCCTTTAACATGTGTTTCAGCCACTTTTTACCCAAAATACACTCTCTTCTCTCAAAAACCTCCCAAGAACAGCCTAGGGCATTCCATAGAAGATTCAAAATCATGAATTCCTCCATCAATCTTCACGAAATCACGAACCAAGGTAAGCATAGTATTTATTCATGGACTCTTTTCATCCATGAAGCCCGAGAATCCTTTTTTCTAAATTCAAATTTATGGATTTCCTTATGAATTTCATGATTGGGCTACTCTTGTTCATGTGGATGAAAGAGAAATTGAATTCTACTCTATGTTGGGTGATAAATTCTATGTGGGTTAAATTATTATAGATATAGATTCATGCAAACCATGACTAAACCCTTAAATGATGAAATTAGAATTGAACCACGATGTTTAATTATTGTACAATGATGTTTACATGTACTATTCCTACAATATGTTTGATTAAATGCCTAGATGAAGGAAATATGCCTAACTAGCATAATACCATGAAATACCCATGTATGTACAAGTTATGCCTATCAAATGTTTTGATGGAATGCTTCTATAAATGTATTATGGATTATGATGTTAGTTATATGTTCAAGTAAGTTATACTTGGTTAGTGTCTTTCTATCGAGTCCTGGGGGTACTTGTACCCAAAACATTAGCTGTGTACTTAGAGCCATGTCATGTTTTCGCGATACTCTCAGTCAAGCTATGATCCTTAGACTTCAAATAGTCTTATGACTCAAGAAATCTCCATGATCTTATGAACTCAGTCAGTTTTCAGATATCAATAGTATTCCGTCAGTCAATGGAATTCAGTAACTCAGTCTATGTTCAGTTCAGTAAATCATGTTCAGTGTCTATTCAGATGGGAGTAGAAATTATCACCAAGTAAACCCAAGGATGGGAACTCACCTGTTATATGAGGGTGTGATTCTTAGAAGTGATCCTTGCATTCCAAAACTATGTAGGCAGCATAGGTTGAGACATCATAGCCTTCTACAGGTACTGATATTAGTCATGGGTTAGCTTGTGGTCCTTCGGGGTCATGAGAACCGCGTAGCATTCTGGGTACTAGATTTGGGGTGTTACAAACTTGGTATCAGAGCCTAAGGTTCAATAGAGTCCTAGGAAGTCTGAAAGCTGCATCTAGTAGAGTCTTGTACATGGGTGTGTTGCGCGCCACATTTATGTGTAGGAGTCTATAAGATATTTTAGGAATAGTTTCCCCTCTTTCAGTATTCATGTCATACCAGTATGCATAATCTCAAGTCAATCTCTCAGTCTAATTCGTTTCTCCCTTTCTTTTACAGAACATGCCTCCAAAAAGAAGAAACAGGAATCAGCCAGCCCCCAGCTCGAAGAACCTTTGGGAGAACATGTTTCTCATGCAGAGTTCAAGGCTGCATTTACTACTCTTTCTCAGTTAGTTGCTACTTAGTATGAACCACCAGCTATCGTTTCGGCCAACCCAATGGCTATTTTAGTTGCATCCAGGATACAAAACTTCACCCGAATGAATCCTCTAACCTTTCTTGGGTCTAATATAGACAGGACCCTCAGGAATTCCTAGATCAGGTGTAGAAGGTGATAGACATCATGTGGTGACTACTGTTAAGAGTATTGAGCTAGTTGTATATCAGTTGTAGGAATTTGCTCATACTTGGTTCAAGTAGTGGAAGTCAGAGAGGGTAGATGATGCAGGGTCAGTTGTGTGGGAGGAGTTTGCTTTAGTGTTCCTTGATAGATTCTTTCCCCTAGAACTTAGAGAAGCTAAGGTACTAGAATTCATCAACCTTAGGCAGGGCAATATGACAGTGACAGAGTATTCTCTTAAGTTTACTCAATTATCCAGATATGCCCCTCATGTGGTTACAGATAGCAGGTTAAGGATGAGTAAGTTTAATTCAGGGGTAAATGATAGCATGGTTAATGAGTGTGAATTCGCCATGCTGAATAGTGACATGACTTTAGCCAGGCTTATAACTCATGCTCAACAGGTAAAGGATCAGAAGATTAACATGAGGGAGAAGCAGAATAAGAGAGCGAAGATAGGTAGTTTCATCTTTTCTTAGCCTAAGTTAGAAGGAGGAAACTATTCCCAGTTTCTCCCTAAGTCATCAGTTTCAGCTTCTTTTACAACCAGTGCTCCAGTTCCTAAGTTCAGAGAGTGTAACAAAGATAGAGCGCTAGGCTCTAAGTCCTAGGGCAGTGTTAGCAGTGCCCTTACCTATCCTTTTTGCCAGACTTATGGCAAGCACAATCTGGGTATTTGCAGAGCTGGAAGTGGTATTTGTTTCAAATGTGGCAAGCCAGGCCACAGAGTCAGAGACTGTCCTCAGCCAGGTCATCAGGGTCAACAGATTCGCTCCTCAGATCAGTCCAGTCGTTCAAATCAGCAGGGTGCCACCTTCAGTGCTACTAGTAGGCAACACCCAAATCATCTTTATGCTGTTCAGTCCTAACAAGATCAGGAAAATTCTCCTGATGTGGTTATCGGTATGTTATAGATCTTTCTTGTGCATGGTTACGCTTTTCTAGATCCAGGAGCTTTTATATTTTATCACTCCTTATATAATAGTCGATTTTGAAGTCAATCCTAAAATTCTAGCAGAGCCCTTTTTAGTCTCTACCCTAGTAGGTAAAACCATCATAGCCCGATGGGTATACAGGAACTGCCCGATTATGATATCTCAGAACGTCACTTCAGCAGACTTAGTTGAATTAGAGATGACTGATTTTGATTTCATTCTCAGTATGGATTAGCTTCATTCCTTCTATGCCACAGTCGACTGCAGAAACAAATAGTCTAGTTTCATTTTCTGAATGAACACGTCCTTGAGTGGAAGGGTTGTACTTCAACGTTTAGAGGTCAGCTTGTTTCCTACCTTCGGGCACAAAAAATGATATCTAAAGGATGTGTCTATCATCTTGTTCTAGTTAAGGACACTAGTTTTGAAACTCCCAGCCTTGAAATAATTCTAGTTGTAGGTGAATATTTTAGATGTATTTCCCGAAGATCTTCCAGGAATTCCTCCCAAAAGGGAAATAGACTTCGGCATTGATCTTTTTCCAGATACTCAGCCTATATTTATTCCTCCGTCTAGAATGACACCAACAGAAATTACAGAACTGAAAGAACAATTGAAGGATCTATTAGATAAGGGATTCATCAGGCCCAGCATTTCCCCGTGCGGCACTCCAGTATTATTCTTTCATAAAAAAGATGGTTCTCTTAAGATATGTGTATACAACCGTCAACTAAATAAGGTCACGGTTAAGAACAAGTATCCTTTTTCCAGAATCGATGACTTGTTTGAACAAATTCAGGTTTCCAGTTATTTCTCTAAGATAGACCTCAGATTTGTCTATCATCAGCTTAGAGTTAGAGAAGTGACATTTCAAAAACAGCTTTCCATACTTGGTATGGTCATTTCGAATTCTTAGTTATGTCCTTTGGTCTTACCAATGCCTCATTATCTTTTATGGACTTGATGAACCATATGTTCAAGCAGTGCTTGGAAATATTTGTCATAGTCATCATAGATGATATTCTGGTCTATTCCCGTAGTTAGCGCGATCATGCAGACCATCTCAAAATAGTACTTCAGACTCTCAGAGATTATCAGCTATTCTCCAAATTTTGTAGGTGCTAATTTTTTCTAAGGTCAGTAGAATTCCTTGGTTATACCATTTCCGGTGATGTCCTTAGAGTGGATCCTCAAAAGATAAAAGCATTAAGAAATTGGCCTCACCCTATCTCTCCATCAGATATTAGGAGTTTCTTGGGTTTGGCTGGCTATTACAGATGGTTTGTTGAGAAATTTTCTTCTATTGTATCCCCTATGTCTAGATTAACTCAAATTAAATTCAAGTTTCAGTGGTTAGATCCTTGCGAGAAGATTTTTTAGGAGATGAAGACTAGACTCACCTCAGCCCTAGTTCTAGCTCTCCCAAATGGTTCAAATGGTTTCATAGTGTATTGTGATGCATCTAGAGTAGATTTGGGCTGTGTCCTCATGCAGCATGGTAAGGTCATAGCCTGCGCCTCCAGACAACTTAAGCCCCATGAGAGGAATTATCCTACTCATGATCTTGAGTTAGCAGCCATAGTATTTTCCTTGAAGATTTGAAGGCATTATCTATACGGTGTTCATGTAGATGTGTTCACTGATCATAAAAGTTTTTAGTATGTCTTTTCTCAAAAATATCTCAATCTTCATCAGAGAAGGTGGTTAGAGCTCTTGCAAGATTATGACATGAGTGACCTTTATCATCCGAGCAAGGCCAATGTAGTAGTTGACACTCTCAGTAGACTATCAATGGGTAGCGTTTCTCATGTTGAGGACAGTAAGAAGAAGTTAGCTTAGGAAGTACATCAACTTGCCAGACTAGGAGTTCGCTTAGTTGATACAAATAAGGGTGATATATGGGTTTAGAGTAGTTCAAAATCATCTCTAGTTTCCGAGGTGAAAGGAAAAGAAAGATAGAGATGCCAAACTTGTAAAGTTGAAAGCGTCAGTTCAGGATCAGAAAGTAGAGGTTTTCTCCCAATGGGGAGATGGTGTTTTGCATTGTCAGGGTCGTGATGATAGGCGTATTTACACGCCTAAAGTGCTATAATTTACCCATATTTTAGCAAAGTTTTGAGGACAAAATATATAACTCATGCACTTTTAGTCCTTTTTCCTGTAAGCGAGCTAACAGACATGATTAGCAAGTTTTCAGGTATAAATGATGAATATTTCAGCATTTTATGGATAACTTGACGCCAAAGGAAGCTTCATGAAAGGAGGAAAGCAAATCTTGGACGCCAAAGGACTAAAAGTGACGCATGGAAAACCTGTACCGGGCAAAAACAACATTTCTCAAGACTTTGGGGATCAGCAGTAACCTATTAGGAATAGGATAATGATGCAGTAATTTGTTAGGATTAGGATAAGTACACAATAGCCTAGTAGGAATAGGATATGGGTATTATAAATACCCTATTTTTCTGCAGCTTTTTAAGAATCAACTCATTCATAATACACATTCGAATTCTCATTCATCTTTATACTTCTTCCATCAATTACTTTCAAAACAATTCTCTTCATCTATTCGACTTTTAATTTTCATGACAAGAGAAACAATACTTTGAAAGGAAATCATGCCACAATCCCTACCAACATATACTTCACGTGAGATCTTTATATTGGTATGATGATAATGACTATTGTGATTTCCATTGCACTCATGAGTAGCTAAACTTCTCTGTTGGGGTTATGGAAGCCTTATGAGATACTATCTATTGCTATGAGTTTGTGAATTCTTGACACGTATGCTGCTTATATCATTATTCTCTTCATCTTAATTTAAATTCTTGTGGTTGCAAACATCTAGAATACGCCAGTATAGCATTAACTTGTTCGAAAGAAAAGTTATATGTCTGGAAAAGAGATAATGTCAAGGTAATAGGGCACCAACCCCTGTTAAAAAGTTAGTGCCGTAACTGGATTAACCTCTTGGAGAATTTGTACCGTTAGATACGCTTTAAGCTTGAAAGAGTTAAAGTGAAATAATCCTTGATGGTCGAAAGACGCCTGGATTTACCATAGAATACAATTCTTTATAAGCCCATGCATGTCTGAACTCCGCATAACTCATAGTCAATAGATACGTACAACTCAGAAGGTGGACATAACCCCAGCTCTCAATTCTCATTGATCAAAACCAACCAAATAATCCATTTTACTCTTCTATTTTTCATTCTTACATTACTATTTTTGATACTCTTAAATTCACGCTACAATCCCCCCTTTTTATGAAACTTTCACCAAAAGTCTATAATCTTTGCTTACTTAATGACCAAGTATTCCCTGTGGGATTCGACACCCAACCCAGTTGGGTTCTATATTTAACAACGACCGCTTACACTCTTACGAGAGCTGTAGTTTGAGAGTTATCAAATTTTGGCGCCATTGCCGGGGAATAGGGTTGTCAACTAAGTTTGTGATAATTACTAGACCGTTTGGTCAAAGATTCTCGTACTTTACTTTTAGTTGTTGTTTTTGTTTTCTGCAGGTTTTTATCCAGTGCATGCCCCATACTCGAAGTTCTGGTCAACCATTATTACCTTTCAATCCTGAACCACATCGTATTGGCAGAATGGAGGCTCAATAGGAAATTGAAAGAAGGGCTGCTCAACAGGAACAGGCTAGACTAGCTGCTCTGGCCACCGCTCAAGTGCATCAACAGAATATTGATAATCCTGGGCGAGCAACAAATCCTGATGATGAGGATCTAGGTGATGACGAGTTACTAAACCCTAGGCGTGATGCTGAGATGGCGACACCAGCCAACAGAAGAGATCGTCAAGCTAGGTTCAGGCCTGAACGCTGAGCCACACCATTCGATGATGATGATGATGATCTTGATGGAGCTGGTGCCACAGGAGCCATTATTCCTCCGCCATTGGCACCCGGAGCCAAGTTCAACATCACAAGCACCATGATTCAGTTATTGCAACTCAAGGGATTATTCGGTGGACTAGCAGGCGATGATCCGACTATGCATCTGATCAACTTTATTTCTACATGCAAGTCATTCGACAATCCTAGCGTTGGACAGAATGCAATTCGGTTGTGCTTATTTCCATTGTCTCTATCTAGGGAGGCAACTCTATGGTTGAATGGGCTGACTCCTGATTCTATCACTAATTAGAGGCAATTGAAAGACGCTTTCCTAGAAAGATTCTTTCCGCCATCCAAGAGAGCACAATTGAGAGATAAAATCAGTAATTTTTGACAGCTTCCAACTGAAGTCCTCCACGAAACATGGGAGAGATTCAAGAAGAAGCTTATGAGGTGCCCAAACCATCACGTGACCAATGTTCACTTGATGGAGATACTATATAGATCCTTGAATTCAGTAACTAAACCTGTGGTGGATAATGCCGCTGGAGGATCATTTATGGACCTCACCTTTGTTCAGGCAAGTGATATTCTAGACCGGATGATGAAGAAAAGTAAGGCATGGCATTCCAGAGATTCTGAGGTAGCAAGCCCCACTTTTTCTATAGGCATGACTGCAGAACAAAGAAGAAGAGAAGAAGAACGTGATCAAGATTTGGCGCACATGAAAACACAGGTGGATCTTCTTACAAAGCATCTACTATCAGGGAAGAACAAAAAAGTCAAAGCAATTGCGTCAAAAGGAAGAGAGGAATCCGATTTGGAGGAAGAAGCCAACTACGTGAACAATCAGGGGGGTTTCCGAGGCAATGCCCAAGGAAACCAAGGTCGGAACTATTATGATAATTCTGGAAACAAGGACCGGGATCAAGGTAGTTGGAAGAACAAGACTGACAGGAGTTCCTCCTGGATGACGAGAGGCCACTGCATCTAGTTCGGGAAATATGTCAATGGAAGATATGATGGCTAAGCTATTGAAAGGAGTGGAAGCAACCAACACGGGAGTAACTGAGGTAATAAATGACTTGGCCTCAATGAAGCAATTGGTTGACTCACATTCCACTTCAATAAGACAGCTGGAACAATAATTGAGTCAAATTTCAGCCACATTAAATCAAATAAAAACTGGCAAGCTACCGAGAGACACAGTGCAAAACCCAAGAAACGATGGAACATGCATCGCTGTTACTACCAGAAGTGGTAAGGTGGTGGAAAATTCATCCCAAATCAAGCAAGTGGCCGAAGATATCATAGGTAATATAGAAGAAGATGAAGCCGTCGAAACTGATGAAGATGTTCATGACGTCATTCCTCGACGTCCACAGCCTGAAAAGATCTCCGAACCTAAGCATGATGAAAACAAAGTCGTGGAGAAAACAATTCCCCTTCCACCACCTCCTTTTCTGCAAATATTAAAGAAGAGAGCTGATGATACCAAGTTCAATAAATTCATGTCAATGTTAAAACAGCTGACCATTAATGTTCCCTTGGTTGAGGCACTAGAACAAATGCCAGGCTACACAAAATTTATGAAGGATCTTTTAACAAAGAAGCGAGCAGCAAGTGGTGAGTTGACAGATGCTGTTCATCATTGTAGTGCAATTGCTACCAGATCACTAGTTCAGAAGAAGGCAGACCCAGGAGCCTTCACTATTCCTTGCACTGTCGGATCTTTAAATTTTGCCAAGGCATTATGTGATTTAGGAGCCAGCATCCACTTGATTCCATTATCTATTTACAAAAATTTGGGGTTGGGTGATCCTACTCCAACCAATATGAGGCTTTTGATCGCTGATAGGTCGGTAAAATGACCTGTTGGTATTTTATGTGATGTATTGGTGAAGGTTTCTTCATTCATCTTTCCAGCGGACTTCGTTATTTTGGATTGTGAGGTAGACTCTGAAGTTCCCATAATCTTGGGGCGCCCTTTCCTTGCAACAGGAAGTGTGCTTATTGATTTAAGAGCTAATGAGCTTCTATTCTGGATGAATGAGAAAGTAGTCCGCTTTGATGTATGTAAATCAATGAAGAAACCCAAATATCTGAACGTGTTCTCGATAGCTGATGTTTATGTTGATGATGAGAAAGAATTACCTGTCAAGGAGCAGCTTGTTGATGACCCATTGGCGGTTGTGCTTATGAATGTTGAGCATAAGGATGCTGAAAAGTATGAAGAAACTATTTGTGCTTTAACAGGATTAGGGACATATCCTCATGCTCCCAAGAAGCTGGACCTTGATCTCAAAAACCGACCTACACCACCAGCTAAACCATCTATTGAGGATCCACCCATGTTAGATTTGAAGGAGCTGCCTAGTCATCTAAAGTATGCATTCTTAGGAAGCGGTAACACACTTCCGGTTATTGTGGCGGATGATTTGGGTGAGCAGCAAGTTGCAGCTCTCATCATAGTTCTACGAAAGTACATGAGATCCATCGGTTAGACCATCGCTGATATCATTGGTATTTCTCCTGGGATTTGTACACACAAGATTCAGCTTGAAGAAAATTGCATACCCACTATTGAGCATCAAAGGTGTCTAAATCCACCTATGCAAGAGGTGGTGAAGAAAGAAATTATTAAATGGTTAGATGCAGGGAAAGGATGGTTTTTTTTCTTAGATGGTTATTCCGGCTATAATCAGATATGTATAGCCCCCGAAGATCAAGAGAAGACAACGTTTACATGCCCCTATGGTACGTTTGCCTTCAAACGTATGCCATTTGGGCTATGTAACGCACCCGCCACTTTTCAGTGTTGTATGATATCAATTTTTTCTGATATGGTGGAAGACATGCTGGAGGTATTCATGGATGATTTTTCAGTTGTGGGTGAGTCATTTGAATCGTGCTTGACAAATCTAAGTATGGCATTGCAGAGATGTGTTGAATTCATCCTAGTGCTGAATTGGGAGAAATGCCACTTTATGGTGAAAGAAGGTATTGTTCTTGGGCATAAAATCTCCAAAAGAGGAATTGAGGTGGATCGACCTAAAATCGAAGTTATCGAGAAACTACCACCCCTAATTTTGGTCAAAGGAGTTCGTAGTTTCCTCAGTCATGCAGGTTTCTACCGAAGGTTTATCAAAGACTTCTCCAAAATTGCTAGTCCATTATGCAAACTTTTGGAGAAAGATGCAAAGTTTGACTTCAATGACGATTGTGTGAAGGCATTTGAATGCCTCAAAGTGAAGCTAATTGAAGCTCCTATCATGGTAGCACCAGATTGGTCTTTACTATTTGAAGTCATGTGTGATGCTAGCGGGGTAGCTTTGGGTGATGTACTTGGCCAGAGAAGAGAAAAGTTATTCCATCCAATCTACTATGCGAGTAAGGTCTTGAACGAAGCCCAGAAAAACTATATGTCATAGAACAAGAGCTTCTAGTAGTTGTGTATGCCTTCGAAAAGTTCCGTGCTTATTTGTTGGGAACCAAAGTGATAGTTCATACAGACCATGCAGCCCTTAGATAACTGATTACAAAGAAAGATGCAAAACCAAGGCTAATTCGATGGGTATTGTTACTGCAAGAATTTGATTTTGAGGTAAAAGATAGAAGAGGTTGCGAAAACCAAGTGGCTGATCATCTATCTTGACTCGAGAATGAGCATATAGCACAGCAAGATCTTGATATTGACGATACCTTCTCTGATGAAGAGATTTTAGCCACAATGATGGAGGAGTTACCATGGTATGCAGATTTTGCAAACATTGTGGTAAGTAATGTGATGCTTACGAATCTCATTTCATCAAAAGAGGAAGTTCATGCATGACGTGAGACACTACTTTTGGGATGAGCCATATTTGTCTAGACGATGCGCGGATGGTGTTATCAGGCGATGCATATCCCATGTTGAGATGCCGAATATATTAGAAGCATGTCACACTTCCCAAGTTGGGGGATATCACGCAGGTAATCGGACAACAAGGAAGGTATTGCAAAGTGGCTATTATTGGCCTTCGATATTTAAAGATGCCTACGACTTTGTGAGAAGATGCGACCAATGTCAGAGACAAGGTACGATTTTGAAACACCATGAGATGCCCATGTCGAAAATCCTTGAAATCGAGCTCTTTGATGTATGGGGTATTGATTTTATGGGCCCATTCGTGAATTTTTTTGGAATGAAATATATCCTAGTTGCTGTAGATTATGTTTCAAAATGGATCGAAGCAGTAGCATTGGCTGATAATGAAGGAAAGCGTGTTGTTGTATTCTTAAAGAGAAACATCTTCTCTCGTTTTGGGGTCCTACGTACTATCATAAGTGATGGAGGATCTCACTTTTACAACAAACTGTTTAAATCCGTTTTGGCAAAATATGGTGTCAAGCAACATAAGGTAGCCACGCCTTATCACCCACAAACTAGTGGACAGGTAGAGATTTCCAATCGAGAGATCAAGCAAATCCTTGCTAAGACTGTAAATGCGAATAGGAAAGATTGGTCTCGAAAGCTGGACGATGCACTATGGGCTTATAGGACTGCATTTAAAATGCCAATTGGCATGTCCCCATACCAACTAGTTTATGGGAAATCTTGTCATTTACCCATTGAGCTCGAGCACAAAGCATTGTGGGCGTTGAAGCAACTGAATTTGAATTGGGATGATTCTATGAACTTGAGGGTGGAACAGCTGAATGAGATGGATGAATTCCGTCTACATGCATATGAAAGATCAGACCTCTACAAAGAGCGGACGAAAAAGTATCATGATCAGCGGATTGTTCAACAAAACTTTTAAAAGGGTGATATGGCACTTCTTTTCAATTCCAGACTAAAGCTATTCCCAGGTAAGTTAAAGTCCAAATGGTCTGGTCCGTACAAGATTAGCCAAGTCTACTCGTCTGGAGTAGTTGACCTAGAAGACAATAATGGTGTTGTCTTTAAGGTGAATGGCCAATGAGTAAAACCATATATCGGCCCCCTTGACTCGATGAACTATATGGCCACCATCTATCTCAATGAAGTCTAAGTACTCGAGGTAACTATGTCGTGCCGCAACAATAAATCAAGCGCTAGATGGGAGGCAACCCATCGTGATTTTTTTCATTTCCTTTGCATTTGTTTTTACTAAATAAAAATCCAAAAAGAAGAGTCGAGCCACGACCGAAACTAAGGCGCTTGATGGGAGGAAACCTATCGTTCTAATCATTTTTGTCGTTTTTGAGTGAATGCAGGTGCAAGAGGTATAAAGGAGGAGATTGGTTTCAAATTTTGATTTGGAAGTATTGCATGTTGAAGGTGGTAAGTTAGGAATGAAGAAGCAAAAGGCTATAGGTGAGGCATTGCTTATGAAAATATAGGCAAAGAACAAGCCAAGGACTATGTAAATCTAGGCCACGAACAAGGCAAGGCCTATGCTATGGCCTAAGCTCTCGGATTCTAGAGTGCCATAGAATAGGGGCCGCCTATGCTCAACAATGCCATAACATAGGCGCCGCCTATGCAAAAGCCTTTTGCCTCTGAATCTCATTAACCATGGCATAGGCGCCGCCTATGCCTAACAATGCCATAGCATAGGCGCCGCCTATGCTCAACAATGCTTTGCAAAAGGCGCCGCCTATGCCAAGCATAGGCAAAGCATTAGGCGCCGCCTATGGTCACTTTTGGTGTCCAAATCTGATTACAAATGGGTCAATACCCGACCTAAGCTTGTCCTATAAATAGAACCGTAGTCTTAAATCAAAAACACATTGCAATTCACCCTAAAGCGCCGCCTACCTCTCCAAATTCTCCCAAAAATTTTCCTTTTGCTCTTTTACTTTGCAAGAACATCTTCCTAGGCCATCAACCAAGTAAGTACTTCTTTGTTCTTCTTTTATGTTCCGTAAGTACTACACTACTACGTCTATAATGAATTGTTTAATCTTGAAGTAGTACTGATGATTTGAGTATGGTTGATTTGTTGTGGTGAAACTAAGTGCGTGAAAGAATACGTAAGGATGCTCTTGACTTGTTTCCAACTTGTATTTGATTTTGATACACTGTCATATTTTTGCGGAATTGACATAGTCTAGGACATTGCATAACCTTGTAACTTGAAATCTTGCTTGAATGACTTGTTTATTGCGATGAAAATCATGGTTAACTACAAACATAAGATGTTGTGATTATTCCAAGCCATAAATTGATACAATATCTATGTAGTAGTTTTATTCAAAGTGATGCATTAGTCCAAAACATGAAAGCATTACCAAGATTACATGATCTAGAATTGAGAAAGGATAGTTAAGATGATACGAAAAGTATGACTGCACTGATTATATTGTTGGAACATAACACCTAAACGTATATCGATGAAATCTGAGTAATCGACATCGTTCACTTCACTAGTTCGTACAAACAAACTAAGTGTGGGGTGGTGCCACTACTGCTTGTTTATTGATTGTATCCACCGAGATGAAGCTAACATGACTATTCTTTTAATCTCAGGTACAATGGTACCGAAAGCAAGACAAGGGAAAGAAAAAGCAACCACTTCACAAAAAGGCCAAAAAAGGGGACGAAAAGAGCAAGGAGAATCCTCCTCGCTGCAAATACCTCATCGCATGTTTGGAATTAAATGGTTCCTAGAGGAGGAAGGAAAGGAGTGGTATAAGAACAATAAAGAGAAAAAATATGTTCATGTGGAGTTGATACACAAGGAAAGCCTAGCAAAGAAAGAACCCCGTATGTTGGCTAAGATAATGGCATTACATCTTGATTTAACACATGAATTATATGACAACTGGTCACCGAAAACTACAGGGAGTGAAGTAAAGATTCGGGGCCAAGTTCTGCAACTAAATGCGGAGTTCTTCAACTCCTTTTTAGGCTTGCCATCTGTTGATCCATCACCACTCAAGGAGTTGTATAACAGAACGCCGTACAGGGCCATTAGACACACATTGTGCGGAACAAGATCTATGGCACGGTGGAGCAGACACAAGGACACCGGTCAGCACAGCACCTTCCCATATGCTTCCTTAAATAGGGAAGCTAGGATATGGATGCGAATAGTCAACTCTTGCCTGATTCCAGGGACACAGTACACAAAGATAACACGAGATAGAGTGTGCTTGGTGTACGTGTTGATGACGAATGTTCCTATCAACATTGGGGCAATTATTCGATCTACAATACGAAAGGCCAGGCTACGCAAGAGGTCCCACTTCAGCTTTGGTAATCTGTTGACCGCAATATTGAGGAAAGAGGACATCGAAGAGGAACCGGCTGATCATAAGCTTCCACACAACCCAAAGAAGGTTGACCTCACAAAGGTTAAAGATGTTGAAACCACGCATGACGTCAACCTTACCACTGCAGAAAGGCATGCTTGGGATGAGAGTTTCATTTGCCATCTTTATGGCATGACTCGGTTTACCATAATGAGTGGAGGTCGTGTTCCAACTGCTGCAGAGCTCCAACAGTTGGATTATGACTACCCAATGAACGAGCATGCAAGGGCAATATGTGGAGTAGGTGTACACTTCGAGGAACCTCTTGATGACGATGTGCCAACCAATGATGATCGCCGAATACCAGACTCCGACGTGGAGGAGAACTCTGATGATGACGACTATAATGACGATTCCGACGAAGGGGGTATGACCCCAGACATAGAGGAGGAGTCCAATTAACCAGGTTCTTCTTATTTATTTTCCACTGAGGACAGTGTGTCCTATCTAAGTGTGGGGTGCTGGTATTTGCATGCTAACCTTCTTTATCTGCATTTGCATTTATTTAAGTTTGTTTGTTTTATTTTTAGTAGTTAAATTTTTTTTTAATTTTTTAACTTTGCATGAAATTGTTCTGATAGGCAGCATGGTATTACGATAAGAGTTTGTGATAAAATCATTACTATTGAGACGTCTAGGCTCTAATAGTGACTCATTATGTGATAATTGTGTGGTTCAATTCCTTCATCTGTTGGGTCAAGAGTCTATACTGTTTACAATAAAGTCGACCATGTGCCTTGTGTGTGTGAGATGATAGTATATTCTATGTTTGTGGTTGATGCTAGAACTTGCCTGGTATGTATGTAAAGCGAAAAAAAGAGTGTGAGTTTAGGAGATGATTTAGGCATTTCTTTGGCAACCTATGATTGTTTACCTTCATTTTATCTACCCATGGACATCATCCTAGATAACCCCCTTTGAGCTGTTAGCCTATTTTTCTTTGACAACCTCATATGTAAGCCTAATCCATTTTTTTTCAAGACCATAATTTGATCCAAATTCCTAAGTGCTTTAAATTGTAAAGTAATGTGACAAAATAAGAGGAAATTGGGTGAGAATAGTGCCTTAGAATGTATTGGTGCTTGAATTTGTTATGAAAAATAATTGCTATCATAAGAGGTGTGTTATGAAAAAAAAACGGAAAAGAAAAATAAAAAGAAATTGAATAACAAAAGAGGTGAGAAGGGGTGGTAGACAAAAGGAAAGTAGAGAAGTTGTTTAAAATAAAGTGATAATGGAATAATGTGATGTATTAAAGCGCTTAGGAACATAGTCACTATTTTTGGCCAAAATAGTCCTACCCGTCCCTTAGCCTACATTACAACCTGTAAAAGACCTATTTGATCCTAAGCTTAGAATTCTGATATTAGTAGATCATTACACTAAGGGCAAGCCTATGGTCATCAGTTGCAACATATGAATTCTTTATGAGCGTGAGAGCAAGGAAAATCCTATACCCATGTTTTGAAAAATGAAATACTTGTGAGTGATTATGGGTGATATATTGTGAGACACACATGGTTGATGAGTTCTGGGTGGTTGTGTATAATTCTCTGTGCCTTAACTTTTGAATACAAATTAACCATCATCACGAGTCTAAATTGGAGGTTGAATTGTTTCTAGTAGTGATCAGAAAACTACTCTTTGTTAATAATTGTCGTGCCTGTCTTGATGAATATTTTGTGTTGTTACTGTGAAACCCTAAGTAGATGTTTATATGGACATGATATTCTGTTCGAGGACGAACAAAGGTTTAAGTGTGGGGTGTTGATGATAGGCGTATTTACACGCCTAAAGTGCTATAATTTACCCATATTTTAGCTAAGTTTTGAGGACAAAATATATAACTCATGCACTTTTAGTCCTTTTTCCTGTAAGCGAGCTAACAAACATGATTAGCAAGTTTTCAGGTATAAATGATGAATATTTCAGCATTTTATGGATAACTTGACGCCAAAGGAAGCTTCACGAAAGGAGGAAAGCAAAGCTTGGACGCCTAAGGACTAAAAGTGATGCATGGAAAACCTGTCCCGGGCAAAAACAGCATTTCTCAAGACTTTGGGGATCAGCAGTAACCTATTAGGATTAGGACAATGATGCAGTAACTTGTTAGGATTAGGATAAGTACGCAATAGCCTAGTAGGAATAGGATATGGGTATTATAAATACCCTATTTTTCTGCAGCTTTTTAAGAATCAACTCATTCATAATACACATTCGAATTCTCATTCATCTTTATACTTCTTCCATCAATTACTTTCAAAACAATTCTCTTCATCTATTCGACTTTTAATTTTCACGACAAGAGAAACAATACTTTGAAAGGAAATCACGCCACAAGCCCTACCAACATATACTTCACGTGAGATCTTTATATTGGTATGATGATAATGACTATTGTGATTTCCATTGCACTCATGAGTAGCTAAACTTCTCTGTTGGGGTTATGGAAGCCTTATGAGATACTATCTATTGCTATGAGTTTGTGAATTCTTGACACGTATGATGCTTATATCATTATTCTCTCCATCTTAATTTAAATTCTTGTGGTTGCAAACATCTAGAATACGCCAGTATAGCATTAACTTGTTCGAAAGAAAAGTTATATGTCTGGAAAAGAGATAATGTCAAGGTAATAGGGCACCAACCCCTGTTAAAAAGTTAGTGCCGTAACTGGATTAACCTCTTGGAGAATTTGCACCGTTAGATACGCTTTAAGCTTGAAAGAGTTAAAGTGAAATAATCCTTGATGGTCGAAAGACGCCTGGATTTACCATAGAATACAATTCTCTATAAGCACATGCATGTCTGAACTCCGCATAACTCATAGTCAATAGATACGTACAACTCAGAAGGTGGACATAACCCCAGCTCTCAATTCTCATTGATCAAAACCAACCAAATAATCCATTTTACTCTTCTATTTTTCATTCTTACATTACTATTTTTGATACTCTTAAATTCACGCTACAATCCCCCCTTTTATGAAACTTTCACCAAAAGTCTATAATCTTTGCTTACTTAATGACCAAGTATTCCCTGTGGGATTCGACACCCAACCCAGTTGGGTTCTATATTTAACAACGACCGCTTACACTCTTACGAGAGCTGTAGTTTGAGAGTTATCAAATTTTGGCGCCATTGCCGGGGAATAGGATTGTCAACTAAGTTTGTGATAATTACTAGACCGTTTGGTCAAAGATTCTCGTACTTTACTTTTAGTTGTTGTTTTTGTTTTCTGCAGGTTTTTATCCAGTGCATGCCCCATACTCGAAGTTCTGATCAACCATTATTACCTTTCAATCCTAAACCACATCGTATTGGCAGAATGGAGGCTCAATAGGAAATTTAAAGAAGGGATGCTCAACAGGAACAGGCTAGACTAGCTGCTCTGGCCGCCGCTCAAGTGCATCAACAGAATATTGATAATCCTGGGCGAGCAACAAATCCTGATGATGAGGATCTAGGTGATGACGAGTTACTAAACCCTAGGCGTGATGCTGAGATGGCGACACCAGACAACAGAAGAGATCGTCAAGCTAGGTTCAGGCATGAACGCCGAGCCATACCATTCGATGATGATCTTGATGGAGCTGGTGCCACAGGAGCCATTATTCCTCCGCCATTGGCACCCGGAGCTAAGTTCAACATCACGAGCACCATGATTCAGTTATTGCAACTCAAGGGATTATTCAGTGGACTAGCAGGCGATGATCTGAATATGCATTTGATCAACTTTATTTCTACATGCAAGTCATTTGACAATCCTGGCGTTGGACAGAATGCAATTCGGTTGCACCTATTTCCATTGTCTCTCTCCGGGGAGGCAACTCTATGGTTGAATGGGCTGACTCCTGATTCTATCACTAATTGGAGGCAATTGAAAGACGCTTTCCTAGAAAGATTCTTTCCGTCATCCAAGAGAGCACAATTGAGAGATGAAATCAACAATTTTCGATAGCTTCCAACTGAATCTCTCCACGAAACATGGGAGAGGTTCAAGAAGAAGCTTATGCGGTGCCCAAACCATCACATGACCAATGTTCACTTGATGGAGATACTATATAGATCCTTGAATTCAGTAACTAAACCTGTGGTGGATAATGGGACTGGAGGATCATTTATGGACCTCACCTTTGTTCAGGCAAGTGATATTCTAGACCGGATGACGAAGAAAAGTAGGGCATGGCATTCCAGAGATTCTGAGGTAGCAAGCCCCACTTTTTCTATAGGCATGACTGCAGAACAAAAGAGAAGAGAAGAAGAACGTGATCAAGATTTGGCGCACATGAAAACACAAGTGGATCTTCTTACAAAGCATCTACTATCAGGGAAGACCAGAAAAGTCAAAGCAATTGCGTCAAAAGGAAGAGAGGAATCCGATTCTGAGGAAGAAGCCAACTACGTGAACAATCAGGGGGGTTTCTGAGGCAATGCCCAAGGAAACCAAGGTCGGAACTATTATGATAATTCTGGAAACAAGGACCGGGATCAAGGTAGTTGGAAGAACAAGACTGACAGGAGTGGCGTGTATATTCCTCCTGGACGACGAAAGGCCACTGCTTCTGGTTCCGGAAATATGTCAATGAAAGATATGATGGCTAAGCTGTTAAAAGGAGTGGAAGCAACCAACACGGGAGTAACTAAGGTAATAAATGAATTTGCCTCAATGAAGCAATTGGTTGACTCACATTCCACTTCAATAAGACAGTTGGAACAACAATTGAGTCAAATTTCAGCCACATTAAATCAAAGAAAAACTGGCAAGCTACCGAGCGACATAGTGCAAAACCCAAGAAACGATGGAACATGCATCGCTGTTATTACCAGAAGTGGTAAGGTGGTGGAAAATTCATCCCAAAGCAAGCAAGTGGTCGAAGATATCGTAGGTAATACAGAAGAAGATGACGCCGTCAAAATTGATGAAGACGTTCATGACGTCATTCCTCGACGTCCACAGCCTGAAAAGATCTCCAAACCTAAGCATGATGAAAAGAAAGTCGTGGAAAAACAATTCCCATTTCACCATTTCCTTTTCTGCAAAGATTAAAGAAGAGAGCTGATGATACCAAGTTCAATAAATTCATGTCAATGTTAAAATAGCTGTCCATTAATGTTCCCTTGGTTGAGGCACTAGAACAAATGCCAGGATACGCAAAATTTATAAAGGATCTTTTAACAAAGAAACGAGCAGCAAGTGGTGAGTTGACAGATGCTGTTCATCATTGTAGTGCAATTGCTACCAGATCACTAGTTCAGAAGAAGGCAGACCCAGGAGCCTTCACTATTCCTTGCACTTTCGGATCTTTAAATTTTTCCAAGGCATTATGCGATTTAGGAGCCAGCATCAACTTGATGCCATTATCCATTTACAAAAAGTTGGGGTTGGGTGATCCTACTCCAAACAATATGAGGCTTGTGATGGCTGATAGGTCGGTAAAATGACCTATTGGTATTTTATGTGATGTATTGGTGAAGGTTTCTTTATTCATATTTCCAGCGGACTTCGTTATTTTGGATTGTGAGGTAGACTCTGAAGTTCCCATAATCTTGGGGCGCCCTTTCCTTGCAACAGGAAGTGTGCTTATTGATTTAATAGCTAATGAGCTTCTATTCCGGATGAATGACTAAGTAGTCTGCTTTGATATATGTAAATCAATGAAGCAACCCAAAGCAACCCAGTATAGCATTAACTTGTTCGAAAGAAAAGTTATATGTCTGGAAAAGAGATAATGTCAAGGTAATAGGGCACCAACCCCTGTTAAAAAGTTAGTTCCATAACTGGATTAAACTCTTGGAGAATTTGTACCATTAGATACTCTTTAAGCTCGAAAGAGTTAAAGTGAAATAATCCTTGATGGTCGAAAGACGCCTGGATTTACCATAGAATACAATTATCTATAAGCACATGCATGTCTGAACTTCGCATAACTCATAGTCAATAGATACGTACAACTTAGAAGGTGGACATAACCCCAGCTCTCAATTCTTATTGATCAAAACCAACCAAATAATCTGTTTTACTCTTCTATTTTCCGTTCTTACATTACTATTTTTGATACTCTTAAATTCACGCCACAATCCCCCGTTGGGTTCTATATTTGACAACGACCGCTTACACTCTTACGAGAGCTGTAGTTTGAGCATTATCAGGTCATCTCTGTGTTCCAGGTGTAGATGACTCAAGGTAGCGATTTCTTACAGAAGTGCATGGTGCGCGCTACTCTATTCATCCTGTGGACACAAAGATGTACCGTGACCTACGGGAAATCTATTGGTGGAGTGGTATGAAGAGAGACATTACAGAGTTTATGGCTAAGTACTCTACATGTCAGTAGGTTAAGATAGAGCATCAAAAGCCTAGTGTGTCTATGCAGGAATTTAGTATTCCTACTTGGAAATGGGATGTTTTGAACATAGACTTTGTGATGGGTTTGCCTCAAACTCGTCATCAACATGATTCAGTCTGGGTCATTGTAGACAGAATGGCCAAATTAGTTCATTTCCTTATAGTTCATATATCTTATTTAACCAAGGATTATGCCAAACTCTACATCAAGGAGTTGGTCATATTGTACGGTGTTCTATTGTCCATTATCTCAGACAAAGGTTCCCATTTTACCTCTCATTCTGGAAAGTATTCCAAAAAGGTCTTGGTACGCAAGTTTATCTTAGTACATCCTTTCATCCTAAGACAGATGGTTAAGTAGAAAAGGACCATTCAGATGTTAGAAGATATGCTAAGGGCGTGTGCAATCGATTTCAAGGGAAGTTGGGATGACGACTTACCTTTGATTGAGTTTGCATACAACAACAGCTATGATTCTATTATTCAGATGGCTCCATTCGAAGCTCTCTATGGTAGGAGATATAGATCTCTATTTAGTTGGTTCAAAGTTAGTGAGGCCTTAGTCATAGGTCCTGACTTGGTATTTAACGCCTTAGAGAAAGTCCAGTTGTTTAGAGAAAGACTCTAGGCCTCTTAGAGATGATAGAAGTCTCATGCAGATATTCATAAAAAAGATCTCGAGTTTGCGATTGGTGATCATGTCTATCTAAAGATCTCTTCCATGAAGGGAGTGAAAAGATTCGGCAAGAAAGGAAAGCTCAGTCCCCGATATATTAGTCCCTTCAAGATTCTCTATCGCTTTGGCAAGGTAGCCTATGAGCTCGAATTGCCTTTAGATCTAGCCTCAGTTCATCCAGTCTTTCATGTATCTTTGCTTAAGAAGTGAATAGGTGACCCATCAGGTGTAGTCCCTATTCAGAGAATTGATGTTCAGAACACTCTCTCTTATGAAGAGATTCCAGTCAAAATCTTAGACTATCAGACTCGTAGATTGAGGAACAAAGAAGTCCCTCTAGTTAAGGTTCTTTGGCAAAATCATTCCATCGAGGGAGATACTTGGGAAACAGAGGTAGACATGCGTACCAAGTATCCTCAACTCTTCTTCGCCAACTCAGATCAAGCTCTAGATAACAGTTCTCCTTAATCTTACTCAGTTTTATGTTCAGTGTTCATTACAAACTTGGTATGCATTTTTATGCTCATATTCCCATTATAAACTTGGTAGCAAGTACCATTGCATATTCAGTCATCCACTCATGTATCAGTTCAGTTATGTAATTAGGCATGAGACATACATTCTTATTATGAGAAACTTAGTTCTTCAGAACACTCAGTCATGCATTCATGAATCATTTACACACGCATCAGATATACATATTTAGTATTATATGTTCATATTGTCAGTCATGTCAGTGGTGAGATCATGTTCCACCTTTTTATGTTCAAAAAGCCTAATCAGTGTCTTTCAGTAAGGAGTAGGATTTAGAATCGAGCGAATATAGGATGGTAGATTGCCCATCAGTTAGGCGAAGTTGTTGGTAGCATACCCTATATTCCAGAACCTTGCAGTCAGTGTGGGTTATGAGGAGTCACCTATCAGATTAGGCTTGACTACTTCCCTAGGGTCACCCGTCAGTTTAGGCTTGACTCCGCCCAGGGATCACCTGTCAGTTTATGCTTGATACCTTGGTTCTTTGGTAGCTTAGTTTATCCACACAACCATTGTTAGGAATCGTAGTATGGTACTGACACCCTTCTAATTGGGGTCATGTTTGGACCCCAAACAGCTTAGAATGGGGCATCAGTTAGATAATACCTCCCACAGTCTCAGTTCAGTATTTAGTACAGAATTCAGTTCAGATTTGCTTGACCATAGCATAGAGTTATTAGTTATTTAGATATCAAATTTTAGTATTTTAGTTTATAGACTATTTTGGCATGATGTTATGTACTTGGTCATGCATTTTCAGATTTTACAGCTTTAACGCATTTATGCTTAGTTATCTTATGTTATTCAGTAAGTCATTATCTCATGTTATTCATTCAGTCAATATTTCATGCATATGTACCAATGCATATCAGCCTGACCTTATCTCATATATCAGTACATTCTAAGTATTGACCATATACTTTTTTGCACTATGATGTCTTATATTATAGGTTCAGATGGTCAATTTCCTAACCACACTTAGATAGTTCAGCATTACTGCAGTAATAACAGTGGTGAGTCCTTATCTTTCTAGGATAAGTTTATCTTCATTCAATTATTTTAGTATTCCTCTATTTCAATCAGTTGGAGTTAGTTGGGGCTTTGTCCCATCAATTCCATAGTTAGTCAATTAGAGGCTTTTTAGATATTCAAATAGATAGTTTATCAGCTATTTTATCTGTATTTTTAGTATGTTTCCAGATATTTAGATCTATGATTCAGTATTATTTTTAGTTTCTAAAACCTTATGGCATTATTAATTGATTTTTTGTATGTGTCTTCTTTATTAGTATACTATTCAGTACTCACAGCAGGTACTAGTTCATGGGTTAGCTTGTTGTCTTTTGGGACCGTAAGCAATATTGTCATGACTAGGGGATAGCCCCGGGTCATGACAAAACTTGGTATTAGATCCTAAGGTTTATAGTATCCTAGGGAGTCTGAAACGCGCGTTGAGTAGAGTCTTGTGCATGGGTGTGAAGGACGCCATAATTATGATAAGAGGCTACAAGACATTTTAGGAAAAGTTTCACTTCATTCAGTATTCAAGTCTCATTCGAGGATGAATGTTCTCAAGGGGGAGATATTGTAATACCCCATACTTTTTCCTAGCTAATTTTATCTTGAGAATGTCTAGTATTATCTTCTAAATTGAATGATGGTTATTCTATGAGGAATTTTTAAGCTTTTCACTTTTTTTTCATGTGGGAAATTCAATAAGCTTTCCATTAATAAAAGATTTGCCCAAATCCGATATCCGGGTTAAAAGTTACGACTATTTCAAGTTCCCATCATAAAACACCATATTAGTCAGTGACGCGCCATGCCACAAGAGGAAATTGCATTTGGCAAATTTCAGTAGGGGTCTGCAATTAGGGTGCATCGCGCCAGGGCGCAAATTTAGAATTGTCCTTTTCTAGTGTCTCAACGTGATTTTCTCTGCATCGCGCCAAAGTTCCAGTCGTAAAAGAAGAGGCAACGCGATGGCTCCGCATCGTGCCATCCCTCAGTTTCCCAATTGTCAAATTCCTGTGACAGAGAGAGACAGCGCCGCATCACGCCAAGTGTCCAATTCGAAATTTTTTTATTGAAATTTCAAGACGCATCCAGGGTTAAAAGGGTCAATTTCCCATCCCTATTTAAGCCCTTTAACAAGTGATTCTGCCACTTTTCACCCAAAATATACTCTTTTCTCTCAAAAACCTCTCAAGAACAGCCTAGGGCTTTCCATAGAAGATTCAAAATCAAGAATTTCCTCCATTAATATTCACGAAATCACGAACCAAGGTATGCATAGTGTTCATTCATGGACTCCTTTCATCCATGAAGCCCGAGAATCCCTTTTTCTAAATTCAAATTTATGGAATTCTTTATGAATTTCATGATTGGGCTACTTTTTTTTATGCGGATAAATGAGAAATTGAATTCTACTCCATGTTGGGTGATAATTTCTATGTGGGTTAAATTATTATAGATATAGATTCATGCAAACCTATTACTAAACCCTTGAATGATGTAATTATAATTGAACCATGATGTTTAATTATTGTACAATGATGTTTACATGTACCATGCCTACAATATGTTTGATTACATGCCTAGATGAAGGAAATGTGCCTAACTAGCTTGATACCATGAAATCCCCATGTATGTACAAGTTATGCCTATCAAATGTTTTGATGGAATGCTTATATAAATGTATTATGGATTATGATGTTAGTTATATGTTCAAGTAAGTTATTCTTGGTCAGTTTCCTTCCATCGAGTCCTGGGGGTACTTGTACCTAAAACATTAGCTGTGTGCCTAGAGCCATGTCATATTTTTACGACACTCTCAACCAAGCTATGATCCTTAGGCTTCAGATAGTCTTATGACTCAGGAAATCTCTATGATCTCATAAACTCAGTCAGTTGTCAGATATCAGTAGTATTCCGTCAGTCAACGGAATTCATTAACTCAGTCTATGTTCAGTTCAGTAAATCATGTTTAGTGTCTATTCAGATGGGAGTAGAAATTAGCACCGAGTGAACCCAAGGATGGGAACTCACCTGTTATATGAGGGTGTGATTCTTTGAAGTAATCCTTGCATTCCAAAACTATGTAGCCAGCATAGGTTGAGACATCATAGCTTGCTACAGGTACAGATATCAATCATGGGTTAGCTTGTGGTCCTTTGGGGTCATGATAACCGTGTAGCATTTCGGGTACTAGATTTGGGGTGTTACAAACTTGGTATCAGAGCCTAAGGTTCAATAGAGTCCTAGGAAGTCTGAAAGCAGCATCTAGTAGTGTCTTGTACATGTGTGTGTTGCGTGCCACATTTATGTCTAGGAGGCTATAAGATATTTTAGGAATAGTTTCTCCTCTTTCACTATTCATGTCATCCCAGTGAGCATAATCTCAAGTCAATCTCTCAGTATAATCCATTTCTCCCTTTTTTAGATAGAACATGCCTCCTAAAAGAAGAAAGGAAAATCAGCCACCCCTCAGCCCGAAGAACCTTTGGGCGAACATATTTCTCATGCGGAGTTCAGGACCTCATTCACTACTCTTGCTCAATCAGTTGCTACTCAAAATGAATGACCATCTATTGTTCCGGCCAACCCAGTGGCCTATTCAGCTGCATCCAGAATTAGGGACTTCACCCGAATGAATCCTTTATCCATTCTTGGGTCTAAGACAGATGAGTACCCTCAGGAATTCCTAGATCAGGTGCAAAAATTGATAGACATCATAGGAGTGACTACTGTTGATAGTGCTGAGCTAGATGCATATCAGTTGCAGGATATTGCTCACGCTTGGTTCAAGAAGTGGAAGTCAGAGAGGGCAGACCATGCAGGTTCAGTTGAGTGGGAGGAGTTTCCTTCAGCATTCCTTAATAGATTCTTTCCCCTAGAACTTAGAGAAGCTAAGGTTCTATAATTCATCTACCTTAGGTTGGGCAATATGACCGTGAGAAAGTATTCTCATAAGTTTACTCAATTAGCCAGATATCCCCCTTATGTGGTTACAAATAGTAGGGCAAGGATGAGTAAGTTCATTTCAGGGGTGAATGATAGCGTGGTTAATGAGTGTAGATCCGCAATGCTGAATAGTGACATAACTTTAGCCAGGATCATGACTCATGCTTATAAGGTAGAGGAGAAGAATATTAAGATAAGGGAGAAGAAAAATAAGAGAGCGAAGACAGGTAGTTTCAAGTTTGCTCAGTCTAAGTCAGAAGGAGAAAACCGTTCCCAGTTTCATCCCAAGTAATCAGTTCCATATCTTTCTACAGCCAGTGCTCCAGTTCCTAAGTTTAGAGAGGGTAATATAGATAGATTACCAGGCTCTAAGTACCAGAGCAGTGTTAGCAGTGCCTGTACGTATCCTCTGTGCCAGACTTGGGGCAAACACCATCAGGGTATTTGCAGAGCTGGCAGTGGTATTTATTTTAGATGTGGAAAGCCAGGCCACAGAGTCAGGGACTTTCCGTAGTCAGGTCCTTGATGTTAGGTGTATTTACACACCTAAAGTACTATAATCTACCCATATTTTAGCTAAGTTTTAAGGACAAAATATATAATTCATGCACTTTTAGTCCTTTTTCCTGTAAGTGAGCTAACAAACGTGATTAGCAAGTTTTCAGGTATAAATGATGCAGATTTCAGCATTTTATGGATAACTTGACGCCAAAGGAAGCTTCACGAAAGAAGGAAAGGAGAGCTTGGACGCCAAGGACTAAAAGTGACTCATGGAAAACCTGTCCCGGGCAAAAACATCAATTCTAAAGACTTTGGGGATCAGCAGTAACTTATTAGGATTAGGATAATGATGCAGTAACCTAGTAGAATTAGGTTAAGTAATGCAGTAGCTTAGTAGGAATAGGATATGGGTGTTATAAATACCCTATTTTGCTGAAGTTTTTCTTATTCCGAATCATTCTAATTCTTCCATTAATTCGAATTCTCATACTTCTACTTTTTATTCAACACTCTCAATTCTTATTCTCTTCATCTATTCAACTCTTAATTTTCACAACAAGAGAAACGCTATTCTTAAAGGAATTCACGCCACAAGCCCTACCAACATATACTACATGTGAGATCTTTATTTTGGTATAATGATAATGTCTATTGTGATTTCCATTGCACTCATGAGTAGCTAAACTTCTCTGTTGGGGTTATGGAAGCCTTATGAGATACTATCTATTGCTATGAGTTTGTGAATTCTTGACACGTATGCTGCTTATATCATTACTCTCTTCATCTTAATGCAAATTCTTGTGGTTGCAAACACATAGAATACGCCAGTATAGCATTAACTTGTTCGAAAGAAAAGTTATATGTTTGGAAAAGAGATAATGTCAAGGTAATAGGGCACCAACCCCTGTTAAAGAGTTAGTGCCGTAACTGGATTAACCTCTTGGAGAATTTGTACCGTTAGATACACTTTAAGCTCGAAAGAGTTAAAGTAAAATAATCCTTGATGGTCGAAAGACGTCTGGATTTACCATAGAATACAATTCTCTATAAGCACATGCATGTTTGAATTCCGCATAACTCATAGCCAATAGAGACGTATAACTCATAAGGTGGACATAACCCCAACTCTCAATTCTCATTGGTTAAACATCTTACTAAACATTCTTTCTTTTTACTTTGCTATTTGCCGTTTTTACTTTGTTATTTTGTTACATTATTGTACGCTACAAAATCCCCCCTTTTTACGAAACTTGCACCAAAAGTCTAATAATCGTTGCTTACTTAGTGAACAAGTATTCTTTGTGAGATTCGACACCCAACCCAGTTGGGTTCTATATTTGACAATGACCGCTTACACTCTTACGAGAGCTGTAGTTTGAGCGTTATCAAAAATTAGCGCCATTGCCGGGGAATACGGTTGTCTACTAAGTTTGTGATAGTTACTAGACCCTTTGGTCAAAGATTCTCGTACTTTACTTTTAGTTGTTGTTTTTGTTTTCTGCAGGTTTTTATCCAGTGCATGTCCCATACTCGAAGTTCTGGTCAACCATTATTACCTTTCAATCCTGAACCACATCGTATTGGCAGAATGGAGGCTCAACAGGAAATTGAAAGAAGAGTTGCTCAACAGGAACAGGCTACACTTGCTGCTCTGGCCGCCGCTCAAGTGCATCAACAGAATATTGATAATCCTGGGCGAGGAACAAATTCTGACGATGAGGATCTAGGTGATGATGAGTTACTAAACCCTAGGCGTGATGCTGAGATGGCGACACCAGACAACAGAAGAGATCGTCAAGCTAGGTTCAGGCATGAACGCCGAGCCATACCATTCGATGATGATCTTGATGGAGCTGGTGCCACAGGAGCCATTATTCCTCCGCCATTGGCACCCGGAGCCAAGTTCAACATCACGAGCACCATGATTCAGTTATTGCAACTCAAGGGATTATTCAGTGGACTAGCAGGCGATGATCTGAATATGCATTTGATCAACTTTATTTCTACATGCAAGTCATTTGACAATCCTGGCGTTGGACAGAATGCAATTCGGTTGCACCTATTTCCATTGTCTCTCTCCGGGGAGGCAACTCTATGGTTGAATGGGCTGACTCCTGATTCTATCACTAATTGGAGGCAATTGAAAGACGCTTTCCTAGAAAGATTCTTTCCGTCATCCAAGAGAGCACAATTGAGAGATGAAATCAACAATTTTCGATAGCTTCCAACTGAATCTCTCCACGAAACATGGGAGAGGTTCAAGAAGAAGCTTATGCGGTGCCCAAACCATCACATGACCAATGTTCACTTGATGGAGATACTATATAGATCCTTGAATTCAGTAACTAAACCTGTGGTGGATAATGGGACTGGAGGATCATTTATGGACCTCACCTTTGTTCAGGCAAGTGATATGCTAGACCGGATGACGAAGTAAAGTAGGGCGTGGCATACCAGAGATTCTGAGGTAGCAAACCCCAATTTTTCTATAGGCATGACTGCAGAGCAAAGGAGAAAAGAAGAAGAACGTGATCAAGATTTGACGCACATGAAAACACAAGTGGATCTTCTTACAAAGCATCTACTATCAGGGAAGACCGAAAAAGTTAAAGTAGTTGCGTCAAAAGGAAGAGAGGAATCCGATTCTAAGGAAGAGGCCAACTACGTGAACAATCAGGGGGGTTTCCGAGACAATGCCCAAGGAAACCAAGGTCGGAACTATTATGATAATTCTGGAAACAAGGACCGG
This sequence comes from Capsicum baccatum var. pendulum, assembly GCA_030864225.1. Taxonomy (NCBI): domain Eukaryota; kingdom Viridiplantae; phylum Streptophyta; class Magnoliopsida; order Solanales; family Solanaceae; genus Capsicum; species Capsicum baccatum. The sequence continues at coordinate 210,179,157 of CM061554.1, read as the reverse complement.
GATCAAGGTAGTTGGAAGAACAAGACTGACAGGAGTGGCGTGTATATTCCTCCTGGACGACGAGAGGCCACTGCATCTAGTTCGGGAAATATGTCAATGGAAGATATGATGGCTAAGCTGTTGAAAGGAGTGGAAGCAACCAGCACGGGAGTAACTGAGGTAATAAATGACTTGGCCTCAATGAAGCAATTGGTTGACTCACATTCCACTTCAATAAGACAGCTGGAACAACAATTGAGTCAAATTTCAGCCACATTAAATCAAAGAAAAGCTGGCACCCTACCGAGCGACACTGTGCAAAACCCAAGAAACGATGGAACATGCATGGCTGTTACTACCAGAAGTGGTAAAATGCTAGAAAATTCATCCCAAAGCAAGAAAGTGGCCGAAGATATCATAGGTAATACAGAAGAAGATGACGTCATCGAAACTGATGAAGACGTTCATGACGTCATCCCTCCACATCCACAGCCTGAAAAGATCTCTGAACCAAAGCATTGGTGGAGAAAACAATTCCCCTTCCATCACGTCCTTTTCCGCAAAGATTAAAGAAGAGAGCTGATGATACCAGATTCAATAAATTTATGTCAATGTTAAAACAGCTGACTATTAATGTTCCCTTGGTTGAGGCACTAGAACAAATGCCAGGCTACGCAAAATTTATGAAGGATCTTTTAACAAAGAAGCGGGCAGCAAGTGGTGAGTTGACAGATGTTGTTCATCATTGTAGTGCAATTGCTACCAGATCACTAGTTCAGAAGAAGGCTGACCCAGGAGCCTTCACTATTTCTTGCACTGTCGGATCTTTAAATTTTGCTAAGGCATTATGCGATTTAGGAGCCAGCATCAACTTGATGCCATTATCTATTTACAAAAAGTTGGGATTGGGTGATCCTACTCCAACCAATATGAGGCTTGTGATGGCTGATAGGTCGGTAAAACGACCTGTTGGTATTTTATGTGATGTATTGGTGAAGGTTTCTTCATTCATCTTTCCAGCGGACTTCGTTATTTTGGATTGTGAGGTAGACTCTGAAGTTCCCATAATCTTGGGGCGTTCTTTCCTTGCAACAAGAAGTGTGCTTATTGATTTAAGAACTAATGATCTTCTATTCCGGATGAATGACGAAGTAGTCCGCTTTGATGTATGTAAATCAATGAAGCAACCCAAAGATCTGAACGTGTTCTCGGTAGCCGATGTTTATATTGATGATGAGAAAGAATTACCCGTAGAGGAGCAGCTTGTTGATGACCCATTGGCAGTTGTTCTTATGAATGTTGAGCGTAAGGATGCTGAAAATTATGAAGAAACTATTTGTGCTCTGACAGGATTAGGGTCATATACTCATGCTCCCAAGAAGCTGGACCTTGATCTCAAAAACCGACCAACACCACCAGCTAAACCATCTATTGAGGAACCACCCACGTTAGAATTGAAGGAGCTGCCTAACCATTTAAAGTATGCATTCTTGGGAAGCGGTAACACACTTCCGGTTATTGTGGCGGCAGATTTGGGTGAGCAGCAAGTTGCAGCTCTCATCACGGTTCTACGAAAGTACATGAGAGCCATCGGTTAGACCATCGCTGATATCATTGGTATTTCGCCTGGGATTTGTACACACAAGATTCAGCTTGAAGAAAATTGCATACCCACTATTGAGCATCAAAGGCGTCTAAATCCACCTATGCAAGAGGTGGTGAAGAAAGAAATTATTAAATGGTTAGATGCAGGGGTTGTGTATCCAATCTCCGACAGTAAATGGGTAAGCCCGGTACAATGTGTATCAAAGAAAGGTGGCATAACGGTAGTTGCGAATGAAAAAATGAGTTAATTCCACTCAGACCTGTCACAGGGTAGAGAGTCTGCATGGACTACCGTAAGCTGAATTTGTGGACCCTTAAAGATCACTTTCCAATGCCCTTTATTGACCAAATGCTTGATCGATTAGCAGGGAAAGGATGGTTTTGTTTCCTAGATGGTTATTCCGTCTATAATCAAATATGTATCTCTCCCGAAGATCAAGAGAAGACAATGTTTACATGCCCCTATGGTACGTTTGCCTTCAAACGTATGCCATTTGGGCTATGTAACGCACCCGCTACTTTTCAGCGTTGTATGATGTCCATTTTTCTGATATGGTGGAAGACACGCTGGAGGTATTCATGGACGATTTTTCAGTTGTGGGTGAGTCATTTGAATCGTGCTTGACAAATCTAAGTATGGCATTGCAGAGATGTGTTGAATTCAACCTAGTGCTGAATTGGGAGAAGTGCCACTTTATGGTGAAAGAAGGTATTGTTCTTGGGCATAAAATCTCCAAAAGAAGAATTGAGGTGGATCGAGCTAAAATCGAAGTTATCGAGAAACTACCACCCCCAATTTCGGTCAAAGGAGTTCGTAGTTTCCTCGGTCATGCAGGTTTCTACCGAAGGTTTATCAAAGACTTCTCCAAAATTGCTAGTCCATTATGCAAACTTTTGGAGAAAGATGCAAAGTTTGACTTCAATGAAGATTGTGTGAAGGCATTTGAATGCCTCAAAGAGAAGCTAATTGAAGGTCCTATCATGGTAGCACTAGATTGGTCTTTACCGTTTGAAGTCATGTGTGATGCTAGCGGGGTAGTTTTGGGTGCTGTACTTGGCCAGAGAAGAGAAAAGTTATTCCATCCAATTTACTATGCGAGTAAGGTCTTGAACGAAGCCCAAAAAAACTATACTGTCACAGAACAAGAGCTCCTAGCAATTGTGTATGCCTTCGAAAAGTTCCGTGCTTATTTGTTGGGAACCAAAGTGATAGTTCATACAGACCATGCAGCCCTTAGATATCTGATGACAAAGAAAGATGCAAAACCAAGGCTAATTCGATGGGTATTGTTGCTGCAAGAATTTTATTTCGAGGTAAAAGATAGAAGAGGTTGCGAAAACCAAGTGGCTGATTATCTATCTAGACTTGAGAATGAGCATATAGCACAGCAAGATCGTGAGATTGACGATGCCTTCCCTGATGAAGAGATTTTAGCCACAATTATGGAGGAGTTACCATGGTATGCAGATTTTGCAAACTTCGTGGTAAGTAATGTGATGCCTACGAATCTATCATTTCATCAAAAGAGAAAATTCATGCATGACGTGAGACACTATTTCTGGGATGAGCCATATTTGTTTGGACGATACGCAGATGGTGTTATCAGGCGATGCATATCCCATGTTGAGGTGCCGAATATATTGGAAGCATGTCACACTTCCCAGGTTAGGGGACATCACGCAGGTAATCGGACAGCAAGAAAGGTATTGCAAAGTGGCTATTATTGGCCTTCGATATTTAAAGATGCCTACGACTTTATGAGAAGATGCGACCAATGTCAGAGACAAGGTGCAATTTTGAAATACCATGAGATGCCCATGTCGAAAATCCTTGAAGTAAAGCTCTTTGATGTCTGGGGTATTGATTTTATGGGTCCATTCATGAATTCGTTTGGAATGAAATATATCCTAGTTGCTGTAGATTATGTTTCAAAATGGGTCGAAGCAGTAGCATTGGCTGATAATAAAGGAAAACGTGTTGTTGCATTCTTGAAGAACAACATCTTCTCTCATTTTGGGGTACCACGTACTATCATAAGCGATGGAGGATCGCACTTTTACAACAAACTGTTCAAATCCGTGTTGGCAAAATATGGTGTCAAGCAACATAAGGTAGCCACGCCTTATCACCCACAAACTAGTGGACAAGAAGAGGTTTCCAATCGAGAGATCAAGCAAATCCTTGCTAAGACTGTAAATGCGAATAGGAAAGATTGGTCTCGGAAGCTGGACGATGCACTATGGGTTTATAGGACTGCATTCAAAACGCCAATTGGTATGTCCCCATACCAGCTAGTTTATGGGAAAGATTGTCATTTACCCATTGAGCTCGAGCACAAAGCATTGTAGGCGTTAAAGCAACTGAATTTGAATTGGGATGATACTATGAACTTGAGGGTGGAACAGCTGAATGAGATGGATGAATTCCGTCTACATGCATATGAAAGATCAGACCTCTACAAAGAGCGGACGAAAAAGTATCATGATCAGCGGATTGTTCAACGAAACTTTCAAAAGGGTGATATGGTACTTCTTTTCAATTCCAGACTAAAGCTATTCCCAGGTAAGTTAAGGTCCAAATGGTCTGGTCCGTACAAGATTAGCCAAGTCTATTCGTCTGGAGTAGTTGAGCTAGAAGACAATAATGGTGTTGTCTTTAAGGTGAATGGCCAATGAGTAAAACCATATATCGGCCCCCTTGACTTGATGAACTATATGGCCACCATCTATCTCGACGAAGTCTAAGTACTCGAGGTAACTATGTCGTGCCGCGACAATAAATCAAGCGCTAGATGGGAGACAACCCATTGTGTTTTTTTTCGTTTCCTTTGCATTTATTTTTACTAAATAAAAATCCAAAAAGAAGAGTCGAGCCATGACCGAAGCTAAGGTGCTTGATGGGAGGTAACCCATCGTTCTAATCGTTTTTGTTGTTTTTGAGTGAATGTAGGTGCAAGAGGTGTGAAGAAGGAGATTGGTTTCAAATTTTGATTTGGAAGTATTGCATGTTGAAGGTGGTAAGTAGGAATGAAGAAGAAAAAGGCTATGGGTGAGGCATTGCTTATGAAAATAGAGGCAAAGAACAAGGCAAGGCCCATGTAAATCTAGGCCACGAACAAGGCAAGGCCTATGCTATGGCCTAAGCTCTCGGATTCTAGAGTGCCATAGCATAGGCGCCGCCTATGCTCAACAATGCCATAGCATAGGCGCCGCCTATGCAAAAGCCTTTGGTCTCTGAATCTCATATGCCATGGCATAGGCGCCGCCTATGCTCAACAATGCTTTGCAAAAGGCGCCGCCTATGCCAAGCATAGGCAAAGCATTAGGCGCCGCCTATGGTCACTTTTGGTCTCCAAATCCGATTCCAAATGGGTCAAAACCCGACCCAAGCTTGTCCTATAAATAGAACCTTAGTCTTTAATCAAAAACACATTGCAATTCACCCTAAAGCGCCGCCTACCTCTCCAAATTCTCCCAAAAATTTTCCTTTTGCTCTTTTATTTTGCAAGAACATATTCCAAGGCCATCAACCAAGTAAGTACTTCTTTGTTCTTCTTTTATGTTCCGTAAGTACTACACTACTACGTCTATAATGAATTGTTTAATATTGAAGTAGTATTGGTGATTTGAATATTGTTGAGTTGTTGTGGTGAAACTAAGAGAGTGAAAGAATACGTAAGGATCCTCTTGACTTGTTTCCAACTTGTATTTGATTTTGATACACTGTCATACTTTTGCGGAATTGACATAGTCTAGATCATTGCATAACCTTGTAACTTGAAAACTTGCTTGAATGACTTGTTTATTGCGATGAAAATCAAGGTTAACTACAAACATAAGATGTTGTGATAAATTGATACAATATCTATGTAGTAGTTGTATTCAAAGTGATGCATTAGTCCAAAACATGAAAGAATTACCAAGATTACATGATCTAGAATTGAGAAAGGATAGTTAAGATGATACGGAAAGTATGACTGCACTGATTATATTGTTGGAACATAACACCTAAACGTATATCGATGAAATCTGAGTAATCGACATCGGTCACTTCACTAGTTTGTACAAACAAACTAAGTGTGGGGTAGTGCTACTACTGCTTGTTTATAAATTGTATCTACCGAGATGAAGCTAACATGACTATTATTTTAATCTCAGGTACAATGGCACCAAAAGCAAGACAAGGGAAAGAAAAAGCAACCACTTCACAAAAAGGCCAAAAAAGGGGACGAAAAGAGCAAGGAGAATCCTCCTCACTGCAAATACCTCGCCGCATGTTTGGAAAATGGGTCCTCGAGGAGGAAGGAAAGGAGTGGTATAGGAACAATAAAGAGAAAAAATATGTTCATGTCGAGTTGATACACAAGGAAAGCCTAGCAAAGAAAGAACCCCGTATGTTGGCTAAGATAATGGAGTTACATCTTGATTTCATCTTCCGAGATATGGGAGAGTGCAATATTGATTTAACACGTGAATTCTATGCCAACTGGTCACCGAAAACTACAGGGAGTGAAGTAAAGATTTGGGGCCAAGTTCTGCAACTAAATGCGGAGTTCTTCAACTCCTTTCTGGGTTTACCATCTGTTGATCCATCACCACTCAAAGAGCTGTATAACAGACCTCCGTACAGGCAAATTAGACACATATTATGCAGAACAAGATCTATGGAATGATGGAGCAGACACAAGGACACCGATCGGCACAACACCTTCCAATATGCTTCCTTGAATAGAGAAGCTCGAATATGGATGCGAATAGTCAACTCTTGTCTGATTCCAGGGACCCAGTACACGAAGATTACACGAGATAGAGTGTGCTTGGTGTACGCGTTGATGACAAATGTTCCTATCAACATTGGGGCAATTATTCGATCTACAATGCGAAAGGCCAGGCTACACAAGAGGTCCCACTTCAGCTTTGGCAATCTGTTGACCACAATATTGAGGAAGGAGGACATCGAAGAGGAACCGGCTGATCATAAACTTCCACACAACCCAAAGAAGGTTGACCTCACAAAGGTTAAAGATGCTAAAACCACGCATGGTGTCAACCTTACCAATGCGGAAATGCATGCTCAGGATGAGAGTTTCTTTCGCCATCTTTATGGCATGACTCGATTTACCATGATGAGCGGAGGTCGTGTTCCAACTGCTGCAGAGCTCCAACAGCTGAATTATGACTACCCAATGAATAAGCATGCAAGGCAAATGTGTGGAGTAGGTGTGTACTTTGAGGAACCTCTTGATGACGATGTGCCAATCGATGATGATCGTCGAATGCCAGACTCTGACGTGGAGGAGAACTCTGATGGCGATGACTCTGATGATGATTTCGACGAAGGGGGTATGACCCCAGACATAGAGGAGGAGTCCGACTAACCAGGTTCTTCTTATTTATTTTCCACTGAGGGCAGTGTGTCCCGACTAAGTGTGGGGTGCTAGTATTTGCATGCTAACTTCTTTATCTACATTTTCATTCATTTATGTTTGTTTTTTTTGTTTTGTTTAGTAGTTAAAAATTTTAAATTCTGATAGGCAGCATGGTATTACGACAAGAGTCTGTGATAAAATCATTACTATTGAGACGTTTAGGCTCTAATAGTGACTCATTATGTGATAATTGTGTGGTTCAAGTCCTTTATCTGTTGGGTCAAGAGTCTATACTGCTTCCAATAAAGTCGATCATGTGCCTTGTGTGTGTGAGATGATAGTATATTCTATGTTTGTGACTGATGCTAGAACTTGCCTGGTATGTATGTAAAGAGAAATAAAAAGTGTAAGTTTAGGAGATGATTTAGGCATTTCTTTGGCAACTTGTACTTGTTTACCTTCTTTTTACCTACCCATGGACATCATCCTAGATAACCCCCTTTGAGCCTTTAGCCTATTTTCCTTGACAGCCTCATATGTAAGCCTAATCCATTCTTTCAAGACCATAATTTGATCCAAATTCCTAAGCACTTTAAATTGTAAAGTAATGTGACAAAATAAGAGGAAATTGGGTGAGAATAGTGTCTTAGAATGTATTGGTGACTGAATTTGTTATGAAAAATAATTGCTATCATAAGAGGTGTGTTATGAAAAGAAAAAGGAAAAGAAAAATAAAAAGTTAATTCTGTTCAAAATTGAAAAACAAAAGAGGTGAGAAAGGGTGGTGGATTAAAAGAAAGTAGAAAGGTTGTTTGAAAGGAAGAATAAATGGCATAATGTGATGTATTAAAGCGCTTAGGAACATAGTCACTATTTCTGGCCAAAATAGTCCTACCCGTCCCTTAGCCTACATTACAACCTGTAAAAGACCTATTTGAGCCTAAGCTTAGCATTCTGATATTTAGTGGAGCAGTACACTAAGGGCAAGCCTATGGTCATCAGTTGCAACATATGAATTCTTTGTGAGCGTGAGAGCAAGGAAAATCCTATACCTATGTTTTGAAAAAATGAAATACTTGTGAGTAATTATGGGTGATATATTGTGAGACACGCATGGTTGATGAGTTTTGGGTAGTCGTATATGAATCTTTGTGCCTTAACTTTTGAATACGAATTAACCATCATCACGAGTCTATATTAGAGGTTGAATTGTTTCTAGAAGTGATCAGAAAACTACTCTTTGTTAATAACTGTCCTGCCTGTCTTGAAGAATATTTTGTGTTGTTACTGTGAAACCCTAAGTGGATGTTTAGAAGGACATGATATTTTGTTCGAGGACGAACAAAGCTTTAAGTGTGGGGTGTTGATGTTAGGCGAATTTACACGCCGAAAGTACTATAATCTACCCATATTTTAGCTAAGTTTTGAGGACAAAATATATAATTCATGCACTTTTAGTCCTTTTTCCTGTAAGTGAGCTAACAAACGTGATTAGCAAGTTTTCAGGTATAAATGATGCAGATTTCAGCATTTTATGGATAACTTGACGCCAAAGGAAGCTTCACGAAAGAAGGAAAGGAGAGCTTGGACGCCAAGGACTAAAAGTGATGCATGGAAAACCTGTCCCGGGCAAAAACAACAATTCTAAAGACTTTGGGGATCAGCAGTAACTTATTAGGATTAGGATAATGATGCAGTAACCTAGTAGGATTAGGTTAAGTAATGCAGTAGCTTAGTAGGAATAGGATATGGGCGTTATAAATACCCTATTTTGCTGAAGTTTTTATTATTCCGAATCATTCTAATTCTTCCATTAATTCGAATTCTCATACTTCTACTTTTTATTCAACACTCTCAATTCTTATTCTCTTCATCTATTCAACTCTTAATTTTCACAACAAGAGAAACACTATTCTTAAAGGAATTCACGCCACAAGCCCTACCAATATATACTACACGTGAGATCTGTATTTTTGTATAATGATAATGTCTATTGTGATTTCCATTGCACTCATGAGTAGCTAAACTTCTCTGTTGGGGTTATGGAAGCCTTATGAGATACTATCTATTGCTATGAGTTTGTGAATTCTTGACACGTATGCTTCTTATATCATTACTCTCTTCATCTTAATGCAAATTCTTGTGGTTGCAAACACATAGAATACGCCAGTATAGCATTAACTTATTCGAAAGAAAAATTATATGTTTGGAAAAGAGATAATGTCAAGGTAATAGGGCACCAACCCCTGTTAAAAAGTTAGTGCCATAACTGGATTAACCTCTTGGAGAATTTGTACCGTTAGATACGCTTTAAGCTCGAAAGAGTTAAAGTGAAATAATCCTTGATGGTCGAAAGACGTCTAGATTTACCATAGAATACAATTCTCTATAAGCACATGCATGTCTGAATTCCGCATAACTCATAGCCAATAGAGACATATAACTCATAAGGTGGACATAACCCCAACTCTCAATTCTCATTGGTTAAACATCTTACTAAACATTCTTTCTTTTTACTTTGCTATTTGCCGTTTTTACTTTGTTATTTTGTTACATTATTGCATGCTACAAAATCCCCCCTTTTTACGAAACTTTCACCAAAAGTCTAATAATCGTTGCTTACTTAGTGACCAAGTATTCTCTATGGGATTTGACACCCAACCCAGTTGGGTTCTATATTTGACAACGACCGCTTACTTTCTTACGAGAGGTGTAGTTTGAGCGTTATCAGTCCTCAGTATCAACAAAATTGCTCCTCAACTCAGTCCAATCATGCAAATCAGCAGGGTAACACCTCAGTGCTACTAGAGGGCAACGCCCAAATTGTCTTTATTCTCTTCAACCCCGACGAGATCAGGAAAATTCTCCTGACGTGGTTACCGGTATGTTACAGATCTTTTATGTGCATGTTTTCACTTTGCTAGATCCATGAGCTTCTTTGTCTTTTGTCACTCCTAATATAGCAGTCGATTTTGGAGTAAGTCCCAAAATTCTAGTAGAGCCCTTTTCAGTCTCTACCCCAGTGGGTAAAACAATCATAGCCCGATGGGTATACAGGAACTGCTCGATTATGATATCTCAGAAAGTCACTTCAGCAGACTTAGTTGAATTAGAGATGACTAATGTTGATGTTATTCTCGGCATGGATTGGCTTCATTCCTTCTATGCCACAGTCGACTATAGAAATAGAATAGTCCAGTTTCAGTTTCTGAATGAACCCATCCTTGTGTGGAAGGGTAGTACTTCAGCATTCAAAAGTCAGCTTGTTTCATACCTTCGGGCACGGAAAATGATATCTAAAGGATGTGTCTATCATCTTGTTCAAGTTAAGGACAGTAGTTCTGAAACTCCCAACCTTGAATCAGTTTTAGTTGTAGATGAATATTCAAAGGTCTTTCCCGAAGATCTTCCAGGAAGGGAAAAAACACGGCTTTCCCTCACAAGCACCTCAAAATACACTATAATCAAACTCTTGATTGCAGTCTTCACTGAACCTAACTCTAGGTTCCTTTCTCTTGTAGTAACTCTACTAGAAGCTCATTTTGGTAACTCTGACAAGGACCCTCTACACTGATTAACTTAAATCAAAATTAGCTTAGGCAACTCTATCTAAACCTTTCTCTCAACAAAAGAAAAAACTACTTTTATAGGATGAGTGTTTCAATTGCAAATCAGCACTCAAGAACTCTCACTCACTCTTTAAGCATACTTAAAAGATAAGAACATGAGCAATACTTGAGAAGTGTTGAATTGCGGTTTTTACTGTCTCTCTTCGCTCTTTTTAATTACAAAAAACCACTGGATTAAGAAGTGTCTCTTTTCTTTTATAGATGAGTGATGATTAGGGCTGAAATATCATTGGACCAACTGTCCTAATTAGTACAAGTAGCACCTACAAGTTTGCAACACAAGAGGACAAAATCATGCAGTCACACATGCTAGCTGTACAGTACTATAAACATCTAGGGACATTGTAACGCCCCAAATTTGGTACTCAGAATGCTACATGGTGATCATGACCCCGAAGGACCACAAGCTAACCCATGACTGATATATTTACATGTACACTGCATAATATAACATAATAATGTAGAAACATGCACTGCAAGGCCATAAGGTTCAATACTAAATATGATCTGAATGATATAACATCTATGTGGGGTAATAGAATACCCAAAATAAAACTGAACATACTAAAGTCTGAAACATGATAGTCTAGAATGCCTCTAACTGACTGAACTGTCTGTGTAGGGAGTTTATGGGACATGTCCCCAACTAACTCCAACTAATAAACTAGTTAATGAGATAATAGAGAAATAATCATGTCCTCAAAGTATGAGGACTCATTGCTAACTCTGATTGCTAATATCTGGAATCTACTGATGCTCTAGAGATAGTGTCTCTAAACCTATGGTATAAGACACCATAGCATAAATGCTCAAACTAAACTCTTGAATGGGTGTAAGTGATCGTTTCCAATATAAAACCCAACTAGTTTGGGGTTGAATCCCACAGGGAATATGATGTGAACTCAAGTTGTTTACAATTTAATTCACTAATAGTTTAATGTCTCCTGAAATGGGGGTTTAAGTTTCACAAATAATAATTTGACACTTTGATTTTGATATTTGTAACCAAGATTTTATGAAATAACCAGAATTATGTTCACTAGGGCTTATGGAACATGACAGATGCCAAAGGTGACTCAAGATTCTCACGGTGGTTAGGATAATAACCTATCTTTATCGATGATATGCTCAAATATGTCTCAACCTATTTAAGAGTCTAATTTCCAAATCCTCTCAGACTTAGGGAATCACTATTACTGCCCAGATTTTACCTCAGGTTAATCAACCTTATTACAACACTAATTATTAAATGAAGTATTTCCGAATCCCTGTTGATAATTCACTTCCTACTATTTATGATTTCTTTCTCAAGCAAATCAAAGTAGGTATGCCTACAATTTCCAACAAATAGACATTAATTAACATCTCAGAATTATCAAGAAATCCTGACACCTATTGAATCTTGAGTATTTAGCACCTCTTCATGACCTAACCCTAGATCCCATAATTCAGGTTAATGAGGTTTAGCCACTCATGATGCAAGAAACAAGTACACAAATTCAATTCATAATTGAGAAGATTAACTTACAACTATGATGAAGATCAAAAAGTATAACCTGAATTGATTCATAAGACAAAACTCCCAAAATATTGGTCTAGAGAGAGAGAAAAAAAATTATATATTGTCAATAAGTCAATGATAAGTCAATCTCCCCAGAAAACCCTAAATCAAGGCTTTAAATAGTTAACCCTAAATTAGAGAACAAAATAGAAGTTTCATCTTTTTATAGGAATAAATGACGACGTCCATGATAGCTTATCAGGGGGATGACGACTTATCATGGATGTCATCAGATCCTCTACACTTGTGGCTTTTGCTGCCTAAGGTTAACGATGATGGTGATGGCCTATCAATATCTTGATGACGTGTCATGGATGTCGCCACAAAATTGTCTTCAACTTCTATCTTCTATTTACGGTTGATGACATCCTTTACAGCGTATCACCAGGCTGACGATATGTCATGGATGTCATCAGCCACACTTTGTTCTTTATTTGCTTCTGATTTTAGGCTTTTTGCTTCCTTTATTAGTGGTTCCCCTTCATCTCCACCATTACTACAAAATCAAAGTAAATTAATCAAAAATAACTAAAGTTGCTCAAGACCTTGCAATTATTTAGAGTTAAAAGCTTCAAATGTGTTAGTGGTTCCCCTTCATCTCCACCTTTAAATAATTGTTTGTCCTCAAGCAACCATACCATAACTAAGAGTATACAAAGTACACTTTGGAAGCTAACTATTCATATCAGTTCAGAATATAATTACCATCTCCAAGGTCAGTCAAATTAAGCACAACTGTGTCTATCATTGAAAAAAACCATGCAACTCACAAGGATCAATATATGGAAAAAACTTAGAAATAACAACCAAGCTCATACCCAAATTACACCATCTAAGTAAGTCAGTGATTAGCAACATACCTAGTGTGCCCTCACAACAAACAAATCCCTTTTTCACTCATATTAGAATTCACGTGTATAAACACAGGGATAAACACAAGACTTACTCTCAGAATGAAGTTCCAAACATTGCATGTCAAATGCCATAGGCTTGCCCTTATAGTCAGTACCCAAGTCTTCAGACAGGTCAGTCAGGATCACTATAGGGCTTTTCTTAAGCTTGTAACGTAGGCAAGGGGATGGTATGATATTCATGGGTATTTTAGAGTGACTACGCCTCTTTGAAACTATACTAAACTCTCGGGGTTTCAACTCTTGACCTTCTTTTCTTCCTCTCTTTTATTGATCACACATGCTCAAGATGGGTGCGGCCTTTTCACTTATCCGATTATCTTTTTATCATCTTTTACACAGCTTTCTCTTTTTCTTATTCCTTTTTCACCACACCCAAATTTTTCTATTCATTTCTCTTATTCTTTCCCTTTTCATACTCATTTTGCATCATGCACCCCTATGATAGCCACCTTTAACTTAGGTTGTTTGCCTAAGTCAAGGTGCACAGTGTCCAAGGAGGACCAGGGCTAAAATAGGTTCATTATGATGTGAATGGGAAGGTTAGAGATATCGAAGAAATAAATAGGCTAATTAGGCTCAAAATGGGATCAAGAGATATTCTTCACATTGGGAAGGTCATTTAGGCTAAAATAGGCTCCCGGGTCTGCCTTTTCCTATAGTAAAGACCTTGTAAAGATAGCGCCACAATAGAGAAGATTGTCCTTCGGCTCATGGCTAACCGTCCATTTCTTGGTTACAAGGTCTTTCATGAACTTTGTGTAGCCTGACATTTGCTCAAGTGCCTCAACCAAAGGCACATTAATTATCAATTGCTTGAGCATCGCCAAGAACTTGCTGAATTTTGATTCATCAGCCTTCTTCTTCAATCATTGAAGAAAGGGAGGTGGTGGTATAGGGATAGTTTTCAACACCACTTCCTCTTCCTTCTCCTTTTTCTTCTCCAAAGAGTCAACAGAACTATCTAGCCTCTCAGACACTTAGGTTAATCAGTGTAGAGGGTCCTTGTCAGAGTTACCAAAATGAGCTTCTAGTAGAGTTACTATAAGAGAAAGGAACCTAGAGTTAGGTTCAGTGAAGACTGTAATCAAGAGTTTGATTATAGTGTATTTTGAGGTGCTTGTGAGGGCAAGCCATGATTTTTCCCTTCCTTACTTGTGTTTTTACTCTTCCTGCGCTGTCTTTTACTTTCTGGTTATTTTTTTTGTACTTTTGCTGTGATTGAATTTGAGGGACCTGGTCCCTCACTGTGTGGTGCATCCCTCAGGGTGTCTATACATGAACACTTTTTGATTTTATGAGAGCTTAGAGAATAGGCCTTTACTATCATTCTCCTTAAAGCAGTTTCTACTATACCCTCACTAGGTGATTTCTAAACGTTTAACCTATAGATCAAACTATTTCATCATGCCTGAAAAACTTAGAAATAACTAAAAAAAAAACATTAAACTGTGAGCCTTATCCTTGTTTCCTGAACATTGTCTTCAAAATGAGAATGGATTAAGTTAATCGACAATGTTGGACTGTCAGTCACAACTTTATTTGATCTCTTTGAACCTAGATCTTAAGATCTCCAAAATTCTAGATAGATTTACCGTTGTGATGACTTATCTTAGGCCTTAAAATAATTTTCTTTGATGATATCTCAACTCCCTCTCTAGTTAGGCCTTTTGTAAGTGAATCCAAAATATTATCCTTTTACTTCACATAGTCAATCATGATAATTTCACTAGAGAGAAGTTCTTTGATTTTATTATCTCTCCATATTATATGATGAGATTTATCATTATACATCATGTTTCCTACCTTATCTATTGCAGCTTGACTATTACGGTATATGGATACTTATCCCAAATGCTTAGGCTAATAAGAAATACTTTCAAGAAATTTTGGATCCATTCAACTTCTTCACTAGCCTTATCTAAAGCGATAAATTTAAATTCCATTATAAAGTGGGCAACACATGTCTGTTTGGATGATTTTCAAGAGACTACTCTTCCACTTGGAGTAAAGACATATCTGATCTTGAATTTTTCTTTATTTGACTTGGTGATCTAATTTTCATTACTCCATCCTTCAATTACCATTATATATTTATTATAATGCAAATCATAATATGAATATATTTTACATACCCCCAAACTCTTTTCATTGCCATCCAATGAGTTTGATTGAGTTTACTCATGTATCTACTCAATTTACTAATAACATATGTTATATCTGATCGCGTACAATTCATGATATATATCAAATTTTCAATACTCTTGCATAGTCTAATTCTGAGTCACTTTGACCTTCATTCTTTTATTTTAGTCCATAAAGTTACTTAACAAGTTTGCACACTTTTATTTCTTTACTAGAAATTATAAAACCCTCGGATTGTTCTATGTAAATTTATTCTTTCAATTCTCTATTCAAAAAAGTTGTTTTCACATTCATTTAATGAATTTCAAGATCTTATACTGTCTCTAGTGCAACCAATATCCGAATGAATGTTATCCTTATTACTGGCAAGTATGTTCAGAATAATCAAGGCATTTTTTCCTAAAGCCTTTGACAGTAATTCTTGTCTTGTATTTTTCAATAGTTCTATCAGCTTTCATTTCCTTTTGAAGATCCATTTTGAACCTAAGAGTTTATTTCCCAGAGGAAGATCAACCAACTCTCAAATATGTTTGCTCATGATTGACTCAATCTCACTATTAACAACCTTTTTCCAAAAGGATGAGTCCAAAAAAAACATCACTTATTTGAATGTTTGAGGTTTATTTTTAAAAAGAAATATTACAAAATCTAATTCAAAAGAAATGAACGTCCTTTGATGTTTACTATGCCATAGATTCTCTTCATTAAGTACATTCTTCTTTGGTTCATCCATAAGTTTGTTTAGACCCTTTCTTAGACTGCTCATGTCTAGTTTTATGCATATAAATATGTTCAAAGAACTCAACATTATCCCATTCAATTACCATATTATCATGAATATCTGTATTTTTGAATTTATAAATCAAAATTTAGATGTTTTACTGTTTGTAGCGTACCTGATGAAAACACAGTCCACTGTCTTTGGTCCTATCTTGACCTTTTTTGGGTATAAGAGCTTGAACTTTCGCCAGACACCCTACATTTTTAAATATTTTAAGTTGGGTTTTCTTCCTTTTCATTTCTCATATAGAATAAATTGTGTCTTACTATGGGGAACTCTATTGAGAATTTGGTTTGCTGTAAGGATAGCTCCTCCCAAGTTTTGCGGTAAACCTGAGCTTATTAGTAAGACATTCATCATTTTCTTTAACGTTTGATTTTTTGTTTTCATAATTCCATTTGATTGAGGTGAATACAAGGTAGTAGTTAGTTGGACAATTTCATATTTCAAACACATCTCTACAAAAGGAGATCCATACTCTCCATCCCTATCACTTCTTATCATTTTAATCTTTTTATCTAACTGATTTTCTACTTCAGTTTTATATTGCCAATTGCTTCGATAAATTTATCCTTACTATTCAACAAATAAACAAAACAATATCTAGTACAATCATTAATAAAAGTTATGAATAGTCTTTCCACCACGAGATGGTGTTCACTTCATATTATAAATACCTGTGTGAATTAAGTTTAAGGAATTGGAATTTCTTTCAACAGACTTACACAGATGCTTAGCAAACTTAGATTCAACACATGTTTGTCACTTTGATTTGTTTTACTCAAAGTTAGGCAAAACTTCCAAACTAATCAGTTTTCACAAGATTTTGTAATTGACATGTCCTAATGTTCATTCCATGAAACATATGACTCGAGTAAATAAGAAGAACTAGAACTTTTATTCATATTAATTATAATTATATTGATCGTAAAAATACCCTCATTGAGATAACCTTTACCAACATACACTTCACCTTTATTTATTACAACTTTCTCTAAAATAAAAATATATTTGATTCTATTTTTAGGCAGAAAGTAAAAGTAGAAACCAAGTTCTTTTGCAACTCCAAAACATGAAGGACATTGTTTAGTGTCATAATCTTGCCACATATCATCTTCTAGAAACTCTTGCATGTTCCTTCAATATTTGCTGTAATAGTGTTCGCCATGAATATCTCTTCATCAGCTTAAACTAGATCATATGATGCAAATAGTTTTTACTGACACACACGTGGTGGGAGACACCAGAATCCAGCCACCATTCTCTAGGATTACCAACCAGATTGCATTCTAAAAGTATGACACAAAGATTATCCATCTTTTCTTGTAGCAATTTCCTTTGAATTTCTTCTTAGTAGGATTGTCTTACTATCTAGATGCTTCCGTTATCTTTATTGACTTTGTGGGATCGTCTTCAACAATGTTCTCTCCACTTATTGTTGAATTCCCACGTGACTTCTTTTTTGTAGCCTTATTATCCTCTTTGAGTGTCAACCTCACAATGAGATATTTGAAAGATACCCCCTTGCATTTGTGTCACAAATAATTCTTGAAGTCCTTTCATAAAGATGGTAACTTCTACATTATTGCAACCACTTGAAATGCATCATTCACAATTAAATTTACATCCAAGGTTAAGGTGAATATTTAGAAAATTCTTAAAATGTTTAACAAATGTGTTAAATAAAATTCAACCTTTAGCACGGAGATCGTGGATTATCGCTTGCAACTCTTGAATTTAGATAACTACAATTTTATTGTCTCCATCTTGAACACCAAAGCTTTTACAACAATGAATTTCATTTCAACATTTTCTGTTTTATGCCTGTTTTTCAAAGCATCCCAGAGTTCCTTTGAGGTTTTCATGTTGCTATACACATTGTATAAATAATCTTGTAGGTCACTCAGAATGTAGTTCTTACACAAAAGTTTGAGTGCTGCCAAACTTTTGTCTCAATGAAACATTCTTTTTTCAAAGTTTATTTCGATGATCTAGGAGCGCTTAGCGTGATGAACCTTTGTAGACTTAAAGAAATAAAATAAAAGAATATCTTACTGCCATCTTTTGCAATTAATACCAGAAAATATTTCTAATTTTTTGCTGGTGCCATGGCAGAAGCAATATTCGAATGACTTGAAGTAGCAATATTAGTTGCTGTAACATTCTTCGTTCCATCATTGACTTTATTTTCGATAATCATTTTACTATCACAAATAGACAATCAATTTAGTATCTGTAATAACCCATAGTAGACATAGTCTAGTTCAGCTCTTAGTGCTTGCATAAGAGGCCTAAAGCCTAAAATTTAGCTATGTGTTATTTTGACTCCTTAACTTTGAGAATATTTAAATTGACCTTTTAGGCTACGAAATGATGGTTTTTGAGTTGACTCATGTTTAGGAGTGTAAGGAGCATGTCTCGAGAAAGTTTTGGAATTTTTGGACGAGGTTTGGGTCGTGTTTGGATTTTGATTCTAGCAGCTCAATGCAATTACACTGCGTCGTGCCAGGATTAACGATGGGCATGTCATCGCATCGTGCCAAGCCTCCAAACAACATTCCAGTTGCGACTTTAATCTACACAAGGGCAATTAGGTCATTTACCATCACACCAAGTCATAAAAATAAAGGATTAAACAACGGTTCAAGTATTATACACCCATTATCCAACATTTTTCTCTCCAAGAAACCCTAACCTAATTCTAAAAACTTCAAAACTCCATTACATCTTCTTTAAGATAATTAAGAATTTAAGGCTACTAATTCAAGAACTTCAAGAAACAACCTTCAAGAACTTCTTTAAGAGTTCAAAGTCAAGTTTCTACATCAAATTAAGCCCAATAAGGTATGTGGGGTTATGACCAAAGGTATTCTTTCACCCTTGTGCCCAAATTGCATGATTTTAAGATTTAAGTTACATGTTTTGAAGTAGGGTTTATACCTAAGTATGTATATTCCTGAAGCATGAGATTTTTATGAGATTTCTCTGAGTATATAAAGAAGTTCTTATGTTTATGTTTTAACTTACATGATTTATATTAAGAATGAGATTGCACTATCTTGACTTGTTATTGTTGAAGAATTTCAAGATTGTTATTGAGCATGATGTTTTTTTATGAATTGACATAAATTTAAAGCATGGATTTTAAGCCTTAAGTTTAAGTATTGAGATTTCAAGAAGATTATGCTTTTAAGCATTCTTTGATAAGCTTAAACCAAGATTTTAAAGAAACAATTAATCTATTGATCCTAAGGTAAGATATGGAATCCACATTTATTCATTTTGATTACAATTTAAAACAAAGAGAAGCATAACTAGTTTTCATTATAAAACCCTTATGCTAAGTTAAGGTGGATTTCCTAAAGTATGAGCATATAAGTGAGTAGTATTTAGCACCGAGTTGGGTATGCGTCCAAGGTCACATGCCCCAAAACTATATGTCACAGTTGGTTTAAGCGCCTATAGTGGGCAAATTATAGGGATCATTTAAGTTAAGGTCCTATTCTAATGGCAAGGGTAGGACAACTTACCTCAAGATGAGCTCTCCTTATCATAGGTAAGATGTTAGACTTCATGATAGCTCACATAGTGTATTCCTGTTAGAAGAACCTCCCTAAAAAGAATAAAATAAAGCTTTTAGAACAAAGTGTTATGGGTCTCAAAGTTTAGCATTATGTTTTATTACTCATGTTTATTATTTCACAGCTTTGATTTTATTCAAGCCCAAGGTGAGTCATTTACGCTTAGCATGCATTATTTGAAAATCTAAATGCACATTGAGTTATTGTTTTACTTATGCATTCACCCCAACATACTCAGTACATTCCAGAAATACTGGTCCACATATATGTCTATGTGCTATATTGTCTCATAATGTAGGCTCTGGTGCTCATTTCTAGCAGCGTGATTGATTTTGAGCATCTCCACCTACATCCCAGCTCTTGGTGAGTCCTCATAGTTTGAGGACCCATTCTACCAGATTTATTATTGTTGAAATACTCTAGTAATTTTATTTCAATTTGAGTTGGATCAGCTGGGGCTTGTCCTAGTGACTCTCTAGTTAGAAGTAGAGGCTTGTCTAACTTTTTTATATTATGGATTCAAAGTGTTGGTTTTAAGATTTCTAAGTTTAAGACTTTCAGTAACATATTAATTCAATTTTAGATAAGAGATTAATTAAGTATTTCGATATTTGGCATGTCAAGTTTATCTTTACTATGAGTTCCAAAGTTATTAGAAGGCTTAAAGGGTTAGCTTAGGACTACTTGTAATCTTGAGCACCATGTGACATCTAGGGTGTTTTTTGGGGCATTACAAACTTAGTATCAGAGCCTAAGGATTAAAAAGTTCTATCGAGTTAGACAATCTGTGTTACATAGAGTCTTGATCATGGATGTGAAGCGCGCAATATTTATGAGCAAAAGGCTACAGAACAAGTTAGGAATCATCATTTTCTTTCATGATCTATCGTGCTTATAGTTGTCTCTGTCTGCTTTAACTCATGCTTTTACGTGATAGAATATGCCCCCTCACTGAGCCAATGCACGTAGAAATAGTGACCAACCACCAGTGCAAGCCAACTCTCTGAATGAAAATATATCTCTTGCTGAATTTTGGGCTACTTTCCAGGCGTTAGCCCAAGCTTTGACTGCCAATTATACGGATAAAATGGCTACATTAGATTTCAATAACATCATTCAAATTCAGTATGTTGGGCATCAAGCTTTGGTCACATTGAGGACATGAGATCCTACATGGAGGGGCCAATTTGAGTACACCAAAGAGTAATCCCACGTGTGAAAGATTGCTTGGAGCATTGAAGATTGAGGACTCATGGTTTTAGGCCCTTCATTAAGGGAATTTTCGCGTCTTAGACTTTTCCAAGTAACACTCCATGGCCGCCCCACCTCATTAAGGTTATTGGAGTCATTTTGTCTACCATTATGTAATAAGGCTATATATAGTCTCTTTTAGGTCTTTTCTCTTTAGTTTTTGAAGGACGAATATGTGAAAGACTTCTTCTCTCTTTGAGACTGTAACACCCTTAGTTTAGGGCTGGAAAAATCCATTAGTGTAGAGCTTGTAAAAGCAATTATTGATCTTTTCTTAGAAACGGTGGTTGTAAGGTGGAGATGATTTCCTTAGCGGTCACCGTAAGAAGATTGGTGTTTGTTTTTGCGAGTTTAAGGGTCTTATCATTTAATACACGATTTGGTTCTTCTTATTTCGTAACTTCTTATTTCATCTTATCTATCCTTTTATCTTATTATATTTGTGTCTTATCTTCTTATTCTCGACTTTTTTGTGTTGCTGCCCGTGCTTATTTTGTATCTTGTTCTTGGTTTTCACTTGTTGTTCTAGGCTGGTTTGTGTTCGTAGAGTGTCCCATATCATTTAGTATCATATCAAGGATTAATTTCACTCCAACAGAATCAATCTTGAGCTTGTTAACTCAAAAATCACAAAAAAGGTGTTGAAAAACCGAAAATCCAAAAAGAAACATTATGTCCCATTTTTGGTATCTAGGCCAAAATTTGTATCTTATATTTAGGAGATTTTTATGTTTTTTGGTTGTTTCTAGTGTTAGCCCCTTCTTCACTAACACTAAAAGAGTCAAGATTCGAATTTTGAGCCATTTCTGAGTTATTCTTGAACTTTGATGGTTTCCGTTTTTTGAGGTTTGATGGGTTGAAATTGTTTTTTTGATGTTTTTTGTTGAGGATATGGGTTTGAAACATGTTGTTATTGTTATGGAGTTCAACGTGAGCTAAAAGAAATAAAAATCATTCAATTTGGAGCTCATTTGGGTTGGTTTCCATTCTTGTATGTTCTTGTTGTTCTTCATGTATTGTTGATCAAGAACATTCAAAAGGGAGTGGTTTGATCTAAAAGGGTGAATAAAGGAGTGTGGTTTTGTATTTGTCTTAAAATACTTAATCCTAAGACATCCAAAAAGAAAAGAGGACAAAAGGGCTTTCAAAAGTCTTGTTTACCAAAAAGGAGTAAGAGCTTATTTCAAGATTAACAAAAGAGGAATGAAGCAACAACCTTTCAAAAATGTGTCTTTCAAAAAGGGTGCAAGGAAGTCAAACCTTTTTGAAATTAAAAAAAAAGCTCCAAGTTTTGTTGTTTCCCTCCCAAAGCTGATTTTCACCATTCCAAATTAAAATTTGACCAATCCAAATTGCAAACTGCCACGTCACCAAATTGCCACATCACCATCAAAGTGCCAAATCATCACCCTATAAAAACAACCTTAGGCTCAAAATTTCAGATTTTTAAGTTTCTTTTCTTTATTTCCTTAGTTTTATTTCTTGTGTCTAGTACTAATTAGCAACTACTAACCACCTACCAGATTGTGAATTAGTTATTTGAGTTTGCTTTTTTTGTGTTTTCGTTCTTTGTGTGTTTTTCTCATTTTGATTCATTGAACTTCTTTGTTTCAAGTTTGTAAGTAGAATTTTCTATTTTGTGTCTTGATTCGATCAAACAAGAATCTATTCCAGCTGCTAAGTAGTGATTGACACCTTATTGACTATCAAAGTATATGTAACTTTCAATATTCGTCGCTCTGATTGTGAGAATCACAAAGGTGAGTGTATACGACTGTTGGAGAGGAGCTTTAACTACTAATCTTGTTTGTTCTTTTTGTAGTTTTAAAAGGTGATATAAGGGGAACAAAACTTGGGCAGATTTGAGGGTCACGGTTTTAGGGGAGAAAATGAGGAGAATAAAGTGCCTAGCGCTTGTGGGGAATATGGAGATGATGCAGGACCTTGTGATGGTTCTTGTGATGAAGTTGGGGTATGTGAGGAGTCTTACACTTTCCACTCCGAACCTAGATTTTGTATTAGGTATAACCCTTTCATTTACAAAGATTATGAGAGCTATGATGAAAGTACATGTGAGGAGTGTGAAAATTCATTTTCTTCACCTTGTAGTACTTCTTATCAAGATTAAAATGGTGTGAATGGTTATCCTAGATATAGTAGAGGTTGTCCTACGATAAGAAGAGGATATGCATCTCCATAACCAATAAGTAATCATGTGCCTTACAATGTTGATCTGAGAAGGAGTGTACACTCTATAAAGGTGACCATTTTTGGGATACTGGGATGTCTCGTTGTGTTAAATGGTAGGTATTATAGAAACTACATCCTTCCATCCATGTTTGACTACTTGGGGTTGTTTTGAGAGCCTTTACTTGTTCCATACTTCTTGGACGGGTTTAAGGTTACCGAGAGGGTAAAAGTTGTCTATTCCTAATTTGATTACCATGAGGAGGTGAGGTGCGATCTTTTTCCCATAACCTATGGTCATGTGATCTTGTGTGCCGATTAGTTTGCTCAACATAAAGTTCCAAATGTGCAAAATTGGCCTAATGTTGTAAGAGATCGATGGGAAAATCACCTTGTGACATACATTCTGCTTGGGACACAAAGAAAAGTGCTCACCTACTCCATTCTGAGTGATGATGAGAGACAAAATATTAAGAGGAGTAAGGGTGTGCAAGGTGGTAATCCAAGAGTGGAAAAAAGAGAGGTTGTGTAGAGCGAAGTGAGGGGATTGCAACCAAACTGAGCTAATATTGTTTGTCCTTCTATTTATAAGGACATTTATGTAGGTACCGACATGGAAAGTGAAGGAGAGCAATGTCAAAGTGAAGTTGCTGCCCAAGCTTGTGGAAGACTTTTACAACATAGCAAAGGAGAGTCTACTCAAGAACTTTAAGGTAAAATAGCTAACTTTTACACTTTTATGAATGTGAATGATAATTGTGTGGGTAGTAGCCCATTGAGTGTGAGTAGTAGCTTGCTTACTTGTGAGTCTAATGATTCTTTACCTCTTGTGGATAATGTACATGTTGTGAGTATGGATACACTAGTGTTGAAGCCTATATATTGAATGAAAGTACATCGCCTTGTGTAATTGGTGTTGATCAACTTATATGTGAAAATTATCCACCACTTGATTATGTGTGTGATTTGATTAATAAAACTCAAGTGAATGAAGTACTTAAAAATGTTGGTCAATAAAATGGGAGTGAACTCGAGAGCTATTCTTGGGATAATCTTGTACTTAAAACCTCTTTGAAACTTGATATTGATCTTGTAGAGAAAGAAGAACTTTCTTGTTCCAAATCTTCTCGTGTGATAAATCATGCTCTCTTTAGATATAATGTCTTGTTTGAAGATGATATACACAGTCCTAATGAACCTAGTGGAGAAAATGATGGTATAGATTGCCTTGAAGTCTATAGACGATATGCTAATCCATTATGGTGTGACAACATTCCGACTAAAGATGGAAATCTCTTTTTGAAAGATGAGAGTACTCTTAAGGGTAAGGAATGTTTAGCCCATCTTGAAAACCCAAGGGCAAAAGTGTCATTGACTCCTTGGGGTAATGTTTCTAAATACGCATCCTTGCTTGACACACTTGTATTTGAGTTACGTGAATATCAACTTGTGGATGCCGAGTTGTTTATTTGCTTGCAAGAAGTAAAGTGTATGTGTTTAATTGGTTTGTCCTCGTCCATGTATGTCTCTACACTTGATTTCTTCCTATACTACCTCTTTGCATATGATGACATCCATACTAGTTTTGGATTTATTTTATGTAGAGGTAGGAAATTTGTTGGAAAGTCCACTTGTGTGAGTAATAGTGCTATATCAAGTGGACTTTAGAATCAATTGAATCACCATCCTTGGTGTGGTATCTTGAAGAGATAAAAAGGAATTTGTGTCTTGCGGCTCATAAGATCCTAATTCTACTTTTTAGACTGAGTGATGCCATTAAGACCCTTGTAGCTTCCTTATCTCTTGGTGATTCCGTAACTAAATCCTTTGTGCATTTTTTATTGAGCATTTAATATTTATTTCAAAGGATACTTGGTTATATTTTAAATATGTGCAACCTTGGCATGTTGAGATGATTTGTCATGCTAACCCTAACTCTCATGCCATGAGGAGTTTGGATTTATTTGTCCTTTCTTCGATTTTGCAAGGTTTGGATTCGAGGTCAAATATTTTTCAAGAAGGGGAGGATGATACGGGTCAAATGGCCACCTTAGCGTTTGATGACATCATTCAAAGTTAGTATGTGGTGCATCAAGCTTTGGTCACATTGAGGACATAGGATCCTACATAGACGGGCCGATTTGAGTACACTAAAGAGCAATCCTACGTGTGGAAGATTTCTTAGAGAATTGAAGATTGAGGACTCATGGTTTTGGGCCCTTCATTAAGGGAATTTTGGTATCTTAGACTTGTCCAAGTAGCACTCCATGGCCTCCCCACCTCATTAAGGGTATTGGAGTCATTTTTTCTTCTATTATGTAATAAGGCTATATATAGTCTCTTTTAGTTTTTTTCTCTTTAGTTTTTGAAGGATGAATATATGAAATACTTCTTCTTTCTTTGAGATTATAACACCCTTAGTGTAGGGCTTGGAAAATCCATTAGTCTAGGGCTTGGAAAATCCATTATTGATCTTTGCTTAGAAACGGTGGTTGTAAGGTAGAGTTGATTTCCTTAGTGGTCACCGTAAGAAGATTGGTGTTTGTTTTTGCGATTTTAAGGGTCTTATCGTTTAATACACGGTTTGGTTCTTCTTTCTTCGTAACTTCTTATGCCATCTTATCTATCCCTTTATCTTATTGCATTTGTGTGTTTGTGTCTTATTTTCTTATTCTTGGATTCTTTTTGTTGCTGCCCGTGCTTGTTTTTATCTTATTTTTTGGTTTTCACTTGTTGTTCTGGGCTGGTCTATGTTCATAGAGTGTCTCATATCAGCCAATATTTAGGGCAAACATCAGGTTGCAGTCCCACTTTAGAAGAATGGCGATTTAGCTGCAGCCAGAATTCGCTACTTCATAAGAATGAACCTACCAGAGTTCTTTGGGTCAAAGGTTGGTGAGGACCCCCAGTTCTTCATTGATGAGGTGAGAAAGATCACTCAAATTATGCATGTTAATGAGGAGAAGAGTGTAGAATTGGCATCTTATAGGTAGAAAGATATTGGTTATGATTGGGTTGTTATGTGGAAGGATGGTAGAGGTGAGAATACAACTCTTATGAGATGGTAGCTATTTTAGGATATGTTTCAGGATAACTTATTTCCACGTGAGATGAGAGAAGATAGGGTTGAGGAATTCATAAACCTGAGGCAGGGCTCGATGATAGTGAAAGAGCACTGCCTTAAGTTCACTCAGTTGTCAAAGTATGCTCCTGAGTTGGTAGATGATCCTAGATTTAGCATGAGTAAGATTGTTACTGGAGTGTCCAGTTTGGTAGTTAAGAAGTATAGGACTGCCATGATTATTGGGGATATGGATATTGCTAGGTTGATGACTCATGCTTAATAGATTAAGGCAGAGAAATTGAAGAAAGGAGAGGGGGAAATAAGACGGCTAGAACTGGACAATTTTAGTATTGTCAACCAAGGTCTGGAGAAGGAAATCATTCGCAGTTTCAAAGTCATTTATCTATGCCAGCACCATCTTCATCCAGTTCCCCTGCACCCAAAACCAAGCAGGATCAGTGGGACAGGACTTTTGCTAAGTCTCAAAGTACTGTAAGTGGAAGGCCCAGTTATCAGACATGTGCAACGTGTGGTATAAACTATCTTGGTGAGTGTTTTATGGGAAAAATGAGTTGTTCTGGATGTGTCAAGTTGGGTCACAGAGTCAAAGAGTGTTTGTATGCTAAGAAAGAAGGTGGAGATATTCGTCCCCATACTTAGGCTACTAGTGCACCAGCTCCTCCAGGTCGCCCAATCCCTCCTCAAGGAGCATCATCCAGTACTGGTGTCGGTCAGTGCCAGAATCAGTTCTATACATTACCATCCCGCCAGGAGCAAAAGAGTTCACTAGATGTTGTTACTGGTATGCTTCGTGTCTTTTATTTTGATGGTTATGTATTTTTAGGCGTCAGATCATATCTCTCTTATATGTTTTCTTTGATTGCGTCAAATTTTAGGATAGGTCCTAAAAATATCTCTAAGCCTTTCTGAGTTTCCAACCCAATGGGTGAGTCAGTTTTTACTAGACGGGTCTATAAGAAGTGTCTTATTACTGTCCTCCATAAGATCATACTAGAAGACCTAATAGAATTAGACATGGTATATTTCGATGTCATTCTGGGCATTGATTGGCTCCATTCATGTTATGCATCAATAGATTGTTGCACCCGAGTGATGAAGTTTAAGTTTCTTGATGAGGCAGTTTTTTAGTGGAAAGGTAGTTCCGAATCTCCCAAGAGTCATTTCATATCCTATCTTAAGGCCAGAAAGTTGATATTAAAAGAATGAATTTATCATTTAGTTTGAGTCAAAGACACTAAGTCTGAAGCTCCAATAATTCAGTCAGCCCGTGTAGTCAACGAGTTTCTGAGATTTTCCCTGAAGATTTGCTAGGGGTACCTCCTAATAGAGAAATAGAATTCAATATTGATATTCTTCCTGATACACATCCCATATCTATCTCTCCATATCGCATGGCTCCGACTAATCTTAAAGAGTTAAAAGAGAAACTTAAAGACCTCTTAGATAAAGGTTTCATAAGGCCTAGTGTTTTGTCTATAGGGTGCTCCAGTCCTATTCGTGTGAAAAAGACGGCTCTCTCTGAATGTGCATCGACTACCTCCAGTTGAATAAAGTCACAATCAAGAATAAATATCTGCTTCCTAGGATTGATGACTTATTTGACCAGCTTTAAAGTGAAAGTTATTTCTCTAAGATAGGCCTCAGATCCAGTTATCATCATCTTAGAGTAAGGGAATATGATATTTAAAGATAGCCTTCAGAAATCATTATGGATATTTTGAATTTCTAGTCATGTCTTTTGAGCTAATGAATACCCCAGCAGCTTTCCTAGACTTGATGAACAAAGTGTTTAAACAGTACTTGGATATATTCATCATAGTCTTCAGCAATGATATACTTGTCTATTCCTGTAGTGAGAATGACCATGCAGACCATCTTATAATTGTGTTGCAAACTCTTAGAGACCATTAGTTACTCGCCAAATTTAGTAAATGTGAATTTTGGCTATGATCGTTAGCTTTACTTGGCCATAATATTTTCGGTGATAGCATTAGAGTTGATCCTCAAAAGACTGAAGCAGTAAGAAACTGGCCTAGACCTATTTCTCCATCAGACATCAGGAGTTTCTTGGGCTGAGGTGACTATTACCGATGGTTTGTTGGAGAGTTTCATCTATTGTGTCCCCCATGTCTAGATTCACTCAAAAGAAAGTTAAGTTTCAGTAGTCAAATTCATGTGAGAAGAGTATTCAGAAGTTGAAGACTCAACTCACTTCAGCCCCAGTTTTGATGCTACCAGATGGCTCAAATGGATTTGTTATTTACTGTGATGCTTCTAGAGTTGGCCTGGGTTATGTTTTGATGAAGATAGGCAAGGTCATAGCCAATGCCTCTAGACAGCTTAAACCTCATAAGAAGAATTATCCTACACACGAACTTGAATTAGCAGCTGTTATTTTTGCCTTGAAAATTTGGAGGCATTAACTGTATGGGGTGCATGTTGATGTGTTCAAAGAACACAAAATCTTGCAGTACGTGTTCTCACAGAAATATTTAAACCTTCATCAAAGAAGGTGATTGGATTTGTTAAAAGATTATGATATGAGTGTTTTGTATTATCTTGGCAAGGTCAATATAGTGACAAACACTCTTAGTAGACTATTGATGGGTAGTGTTGCTCATGCTGACAGTGATAAAAAGAAGTTAGTTCAGGAGGTTCATCAGTTGGCTAGACTAGGTGTTCGGTTGGTTGATTCAGCTGAAGGTAGTGTGTGGGTTCAGAATAGTTCAGAGTCTTCTTTGGTTTCTGAAGTAAAGGAGAAATAATATAGAGATTCCAGTTTGGTTAAGTTGAAAGAGTCAATTAGAGACCAGAAAGTAGAGGTTTTCTCCCAAGGGGGAGATGGTGTGTAAAGATACCAGGGTAGACTCTGTGTGTCATGTGTTTATGGTTTAAGGTAGCGTATTGTGGCAGAAGCGCATAGTATGCGTTACTCTATTCACCCAGGAGCCACCAAGATGTACCATAATTTATGGGAAATCAATTGGTGGAGTAGCATGAAGAGGGATATTTCAGAGTTTGTAGCAAAGTGTGGTAATTGTTAGCAGGTTAAGGTTGAGCACCAAAAGCCTGGTGGCACCTTACAGGAGTTTAGTATTCACACTTAGAAGTGGGAAGAGGTGAACATGGACTTTGTGACAAGGTTGTCGAATGTGTTGTCAACATAATTTAATTTAGGTTATTATTGACAGAATGACCAAGTTAGCTTATTTCTTGCCAGTTCTTACTTTCTATTCAGATAAGGATTATGCTAAGATCTATATTAAGGAGTTGGTTAGGTTGCATGGATTTCCTTTATCCATCATTTCAGATAGGGGTACTCAGTTTACCTCTCACTTTTGGAAAGCCTTTTAGGAGGGTCTTGGTACCCAAGTTCATCTCACTTCACCTTTTCACCCTCAGATCGATGGTCAGGCAGAAAGGACCATTCAGACCATAGAGGATATATTGAGGGCGTGCGTTCTTGATTTTAAAGGAAGTTGGGATGAAAACTTTCCTTTGATTGAGTTTGCCTACAACAACAGTTATCATTCCAGTATTCAAATGGCTCTGTTTGAGGATCTTTACAAGAGTATGTGTAGATTACCCATTAGTTGGTTTAAAGTGGGTAAGGCTGCTTTGATAGGGCCAGCTGTAGTGTTTGAAGCTATGGAAAAAGTTTAGTTGATTAGAGAGAGGCTTAAGACAGCTCAAAGTAGTTAGAAATCTTATGAAGATGTAAGGAAAAGGGATCTTGAGTTTGAGGTTGGTGACTTAGTCTATTTGAAGATTTCACCCATGAAAGGGGTGAAGAGATTTGGCAAAAAGGGGAAGCTTAGTCCCCGATATATTGTCCCTTACAGAATATTGAGTCGTGTTAGGAAGGTGGCATATGAGCTTGAGTTGCCCACAGATTTTTCATCCATTCACCGAGTGTTTCATGTCTCCGTGTTAAAAAAGTGTATTGGTGATCTAGCTGTTATAGTTCCTTTGGAAAGAGTTGATGTCTAGGATAGCCTTTCTTATGAAAAAATCCGAGTTGAGATCCTTGATCATCAAATTCGTAGACTAAGGAACAAAGAAGTTTCCTTGGTAAAAGTTCTTTGGCGGAATCAGTCCATTGAGAGTGCCACTTATGGAGCAGAAGCAGATATGAGAATCAAGTACCCTCATATCTTCTCTACAAGTTCAGATTCAGCTTAAGGTAACAGTATTTATTAAATTATCTCTTTTCCAATCTCAGTTCCAGCTTGATATAATCATCTTCATGTCATTTCATGCATTAACGAATCAGTTCAGTTAAGTAGTCATGTTTTTAGTTTTGTAAGTTCAGTATGTTATCTCAGTTCCTCAGTATCCTGAGCTTAAGTAGTCTCATTCGAGGATGAATATTCCCAAGGGAAAGATATTGTAATACTCTGTATTAGATGTAGTCTAGTTCATCTCCTAGTGCTTGCATAAGAGGTCTAAAGCCTAAAAATTTTGTTAAGTGTTGAAGACTTAGCCTTATTTTGACTCTGTAACTTTAAGGATTTTAAATTTAACCTCTGAGATGATGTTGTTTAAGTTGATTTATGTTCAGGGGTGTAAGGAGCATGTATCGGGGAAGTTTTGGAATTTTTGGATGAGGTTTGGGTCGTGTTTGGATTTCGATTCAAGCAGCTCAACATGACTCCACTGCGTCGTGCTGAGAATAGCGATGGGCATGTCATCATGTCGTGACAAGCCCCCAAACAGCATTCTAGTTGCGACTTTAATCTTTAGAGGAGAAATTAGGTCATTTACCATCACCCTAAATCATAAAAACAAAGGATTAAATGACGGTTTAAGCATTATACGCCCATT
Source organism: Capsicum baccatum var. pendulum (assembly GCA_030864225.1). NCBI lineage: Eukaryota > Viridiplantae > Streptophyta > Magnoliopsida > Solanales > Solanaceae > Capsicum > Capsicum baccatum. The sequence continues at coordinate 210,148,249 of CM061554.1, read as the reverse complement.
CTCCATCAAATTTCTCTCCAACAAACCCTAACCTAATTCCAAAAACTTCAAAACTCCATTACATCCTCTTCAAGATAATCAAGAATTTAAGGCTTCTAATCCAAGAACTTCAAGAACATCTTTAAGAGTTCAAAGTCAAGCTTCTATATCAAATTACGCCTAATAGGGTATGTGGGTTTATGAACAAAGGTATCCTTTCACCCTTGTTCCCAAATTGCATGATTTTGAGATTAAAATTACTTGTTTTGAAGTAGGGTTTATACCCAAATATGTATATTCTTGAAGCATGAGATTTTCATGAGATTTAAAGCTCTAAGTATATCAAGAAGTGCTTATGTTTATGTTTTAACTTACATGATTTATATTAAGAATGAGATTGTACTATCTTGACTTGTTATTGTTGAAGTATTTCAAGATTGTTATTGAGCATGAAGTTTTGTTATGAATTGACATGAATTTAAAGCATGGGTTTTAAGCCCTAAGTTTAAGTACTGAGATTTCAAGAAGATTATGCTTTTAAGCATTCTTTGATAAGCTTATATAAAGATTTTAAAGCAACAATTATTCTTTTGATCCTAAGCTAAGGTATGGAATCCACATTTGTTCATTTTGATTACAGTTTAAAATAAAGAAAAGCACAACTGGTTTTCATTATAAAACCCTTATGCTAAGTTAAGGTGGATTTCCTAAAGTATGAGCATATAAGTAAGGGAGCAATATTTAGCACCGAGTTGGGTATGCGTCCAAGGTCACATGACACAGAACTACATGTCACTGTAGGTTTAAGTACCCATAGTGGGATAACTATAGTGATCACTTAAGTTAAGGTCCTATTCTGATGGTAAGGGTAGGACATCTATCCCCAACATGAGCTATCCCCACCGTGGGTAATATATTGACTCCATGATAGCTCAGAAGGTGTATGTCGGTTCGAAGAACCTCCCTAAGAAGAATAAAGTCAAGTCTTGAGAACTAAGCGTTATGGCTCACAAAGTTTAGCATTATGTTTTATTACTCATGTTTATTATTTCAAAACTTTGATTTTATTCAAGCCCAAGGTGAGTCATTTACGCTTAGCATGCATTATTTGAAAATCTAAATGTACGTTGAGTTATTATTTTACTTATGCATTCACCCCCACATACTCAGTGCACTTCAGAATTACTGATCCACATATATGTATATGTGCTACATTGTCTTATAATATAGGCTCTGGCGTTCAGTTCCAGCAGCATGATTGATTTCAAGCATCTCCACCTACATCTCAGCTCTTGGTGAGTCCTCACAGTTCGAGGACCCATTCTATCAGATTTGTTATTGTTGAAGTACTCTAGTTATTTGATTTTAGTTTGAGTTCGGTCAGCTGGGGCTTGTCCTCGTGGCGCTCTAGTTAGAAGTAGAGGCTTGTCTGACTGTTTTCTATTGTGGATTCAAAGTGTTGGTTATAAGATTTCTAATTTTAAGGCTTCCAGTAAGATATTAATTTAGTTTCAATTAAGACATTAATTCAGTATTCCAAGATTTGGCATGTCAAGTTTATCTTTACTATGAGTTCTAAAGTTGTTAGAAGGCTTAAAGGGTTAGCTTGGGACTACTTGTAGTCTTGAGCACCGTGTGACGTCTAGGGTGTTTTTCGAGACGTTACAGTATCACAAATACTAGTAATAAAGTCTTAAATTTTAAGTAACATGTTTCTAATTTAGCGATAAACTTTTTATGTTCTTTTAATCTCCAACTGGATAAACCTTGACTCGTGATGAAGTTTTTATATCTTCAAATTACTATCAAGTTTAAGCAGGGTAAAAAATCAAAAGGTTTTAATCTCCCAAAACCAAAATACAGATTATAATAATTTTCTTAAGATTGTTATTTTTTGGGTACAAAATTTGTATTTCAAACTATAACTTCAAACACAAGTTCAAGAACAATTTCAAGAATTGATTTAAGCTATTTTTTGAAAAATAGATAAACCATCAAGAAAGAGATGTTGATAGAAATATTCAAGTCCACTGTATTCATGATGTGTCCTTAAGAAAAGTATTCTCCTTAAGTACCTGAGGTTATGAAATATATCCTTTCAGGATAAAATAAATCACTTTAGCAAATAGTGGTACCTCAAATTTGCAACACTACAAATACTCAACAATTTACAAATAATATTTGAGTTTTTAAGGAAGAAGAAAAGATTTTCACTTCAAAATTTTATGTCTTTATCTTAGGAAACATCAGGTAGTTATAGCCAAAAGATGGTGCTTTATAAAAGAAGCAATTGTTCATTAAAATCTATACTATTTCAAACCGTGGGCTATATACGATCCCAGGTGTGTCGTGACATGCACCCGTGCATGTGCGTATACGTCTGCAAATGGAGAATATATTTTGCATTAAATTTTTGGATTAAAACGTCATTAACCCTCAAGTTTTAAATGAATTTTATCCAAAAAGATAATCTCTCGATCAATCATTTAATAAATCCAAATATAAATTAAAATCCAAAGTCGAAGTTGAAGCTGGATTTAAATTGAGCAAGCGATGACGACGATAATGGTGCGAGATTTGTCTTCTTCTTGTCTCTCTATCCACATGAAGGAGTTTTTCTATAAACACAAGAATTTTCCTTTCTTCCATCAATGTGAGAGAACACTCCTTTTCTAAAGTGAACACACATGTTACTTTCTCTCCATTTTTCATTCACATTCACTTGGAACCCAACAACTACTTGAGTATGTGTTGATATATTTGTCTACTTGCTTTATTGATTCATGAGATATACTTGTTACTACTTTGAGTCGGCATATGATGTCTATCATTACATAATGTTTGTGTTGATACTATTCATTTACGTTTTTGAGTGCAGACTAATTTTCAGAGACTTCAATGTGACCTCACATCTAGCGCTAGTCAGTAAACCGATTCGAGGGTGAACTACTTATATTCAGGCTACCATGAATCATCTTAGTCACATACGTTTTTTCTTCGGACAATGTTTAAATTATTAGAGATTTTACACTACTCTTAGACATTGTTTTGTTAGTGTTCTTTGTACAATGACTTTCAAATCTAGAGGATGTAACATCTAGATTTATACATTTTTGTTAATTAAGTTTGAGATTTTGTTCTTATTTTTGTAAATTGCCTTATTTTATTATATGAATTGGATAAGGCTTGGGATTAAATGTTAATGTATGGTTCTCCCATCGGATGATTAGTATATGTGTCATTCACAAACATTTTGAATCGTACACAAAAATAGACAACTTTTCATTGACGTGATTGCTTATACCAGAGGATATTTTTAATATTTTTATTTTTATTTATTTGTCCTATTTTTGTAGTCTATTATATATTTAAAATTATGTATACTGTCTAATAAGTAGCTAGAAGCATATAAAAATTTGTTTTTCTCAAAATTTCATGTATGTCACATAAATTTTTCTTATTTAAAAGTCATTAAGGAGAGATTCTTTGCGTCATGGGATTATTGTCGGGGATTTTGGGTTTAGCTGATATAATTTCATTGGGAAAAGGACATAAATGGCCATTTAGTGAAAATTAATTCCAACCAAATGGTCCAAGAATTGGTATTTCCATATTTTAACCACGCCACTTTTGTTGGCCACTTGCCCACTCCCTTTTCTATTTTGTTTGCTTATTCTTTTTTATTGTTTTTTCGTTGTAGTTTTTTTCACTTGTTTTTTTTTTTGGTTCAGCTCATTTTTATTAAAAAAATAGGTCTTCTATTATTTTTTTTAATTCTACCAATAAAATAAACAAATAAAATTTTATAGTTTTTTGTTAACAATCAAATACAAATCTGTAATATTGTAATTGCTACTCATTTTTTCATCAATCAGATATAAATAGAGTGTATTTTTATTTTGTATATAAAAATAACATATTTTATATAATAATGATGCATATACATATTTTATACATCAATGATATAGTTTTTGTATACACCTTATTATAAATACATATTTTATATAATAATGATACATTTTCTATACATATCATATACAAAATATATATTCTATCTAACAATTATACAATTTCTATACATAATTCTGTCACGACCCAAATGGCCATGAGTGACACCCACACTAATCTTTCTGTGGGAGAACCATCTAAATTACACTATTATCCACTCACTTAGTCAATATTAACATGATATTATCAAAAAATCAACATAATAACACTAATCCAGGACTAATCATTATAAATGCGGAAGTCGAACAAACTACTTACTAAAATCCCCAAGACCCAAAAGTCATCGTACAAGAACTACTAATAAGGATCATGTCTAAAGATATATCAAAAAATAAAGTAAATAAAGAATGTTTCATTGCTCGAAAGATAGACAAGAACAAATGAGATGACCCATGGCAGCCTGGAAACGGAGTGCTCACCCTTGTATCAAGATCTTCTATCAAACTTTACAGGTGAGGTCGTGTCTGAGCCTTTGGAACACTTTCTACACTTAACAAAAGAAGAGTACCGAGTAGTATTAGTACAAACCACTATAACTAATAGATATCATAGGCCAACTCAATTTAATAACATGTACACAACATAAATCTAATAACAAATAGATAGGCATCATCACACAAGAAATACTCAATGAATCAACAATACGACAATAACATATCAAATACTACTCACAAATAAGCCACATAACTATCAAGAGTATTAATCATACTGTAAACATCCACAATATGTACAAACATGCTACGGGACTTATTTTTTTTCAAATAGTCATGACTTGCAGGGAACAATCTATGTTCATGTACCATACCGGCGTGGTACTCTGTAACACACCGCATTTTGGACAAGAATAAAAACCTTCGTTTCTATGCATAAATGATCCAAAAGTCATAAATACTATTCAAATTTGGCATGATAATCAATTATATAGTGTGTGAACCTATTTAAGAATGAATTGAGATCATAGAGGTCCCCTAACTCAAGGACGAGTTGAAAGTTTTCCTATCATTCGAGTTTGAGTGAGCGTCGAAACTTGGGTCAAATTTAATCGACCATAACTCTTTTTATATAATGAATTAAAGGGCCTACTATATATAAAATAAAATATCTTCAAATTAGCTTTCCAATGATACCAATTTTGCCTAAATCCGATACCCAAGAGAAAAGTAATGGCCATTTTAGTGACTGAGACAGTAGCATCATGCGATAAGCGTGCGATGCACGCACCAATATTTTAGGTTCTATTTATGCATTTTTAAGGAAAAAATGGGTATCTTCCATCCCTTATCCAGCTATAACACGGTATTAAACTCCCAAAACATCAAAATATGAGTTTTTTTCTCAAATTCATCAAGAACTCACCTTAGGGTTTCAAACTAAAAACCCAAATATCTCAAGATTTAATCGTGGGTTTTCCTTAATTCTTCAAGATTCAGAATCCCCATTGTGAGGGCTACAAGAGGCACATATCAATCGTACGTATAGCATCCCAAAAGCTAGAGTTTATTCAAAAGCTTCTAATTTAAGGTATGCGGTGTTTTCCTAAAATCTCATGGGTATGAAAATCTTGATTTTAAAAAAAGTTTTTTTTTTCAGATTTATGAATATATTCATGCTTTAGAACCATTGATGATATTTTTTTGGCCTTTAGGCTTTCTCCCAAATTGATTTAAAATTATATATATATTGTAAGCATGTGTTTTAAGGTTGATGATTGAATTGAGAGCACGATTCATGAAAAATCCCTCTCTTGTGATGATTTCATTCACTTATGAGATACTATGAAATTGTTTGAATGCATCTTGAAAAGCATGTTATGAAATGTCTTGAATAATGTTATATTTGGATTATAATTTTGATTTCAAAAGAGAGAGGGTTATTTATGTTGATGAATGTTGAACATAATCATATAATGAGAAGGGTTGCATGGTTTGTTAAGATTACATGACCACCACTTGTTTATTAAAAGGATGGGAATTTTGCATAGTTTTGACTTATGTTTTCGAAACATGAATTTCTTTTGTTAAATTGCATGTTTTGGTGGTCTGAACTATGTTTTAATGAAAGAATCATGCATGATGCATTATGGCTTCGAAATAGGACTTGCAAGTCTTGGTGTGACGATACCAATCCAGATAATGTCATGGTAATTTAGAACAGAATAGAATGCATGTTTGAAGTTAGATTTTTCTGATGTTGAAACTAGAATAATGCATGATTCAAAACAGAATAAAATTAGGAATAAAGTGAGCTTAGGTGGTTCCCCGAAAAAAGCATGAGGTCAGACAACTCATTGCCTAAAATCATGATTTGCTGATTCGGGTATATTATTATACGCTGGCCTAGTACCCTGTGGCGTATCAGACTCAGACACTCCAACCCTTGCAACACACTTGGGTTCGGGACTTCCCCATCGAGTCAATGAAGGATTCCATATAGCCCGTGGAATATCATACTTGTAGGGGAGTGCCGCCTAACTCGGAAGTAATACAAAGATCAGAAACTGTTTTTGACAGTTAGGTTTTTTATGTTTTTTCAATAATGCCTATCTGTTTTGAAAATTATATCTTTCATGATACTTATGACTAACTCTCAACTATTTTATTTATATAAAATCTTTATTTTGGATTGCTCTGTGTACTAGTACATCTGTATTGACCCTTATCCCTCCAGGTTTTGAGGTACAGTTTAGGGGTCCTGATAAGTAGTAGATTTCATCAAAAAGGAGTGAAGAGTACCAGTTGGTGAGCCTTCTATATTTCAGAAGGACTAGTTTCTTTTAGACAGTTGTTATTTATTATAGTTTGGGTCTACTGAGGGCCTTGTCCCAATTTTCAGACAGTTGTTATTTGATCATGTAGTAGACATTTTGCAGACGGCTTTCAGACTGTGTTTAGTTGATATTGGATTTTATTCCTCATTGTTAAACTAAATTTAGATTTTGACCATGTTTCTGTAGCATATTTTATTTCTGCATTTCCTATTTATATATGAATGGTGTATATGATTACAAGTTAGAAGGGCTCTCGGGCCTTCATGGTTCGGGATGTACGTCACGGCCAGGGCCATAGTTTGGGTCGTGACAAACTTTGTATCAGAGCACGGTTCATGATCCCAAGGTGTCTGCGAAATCACGTCGGGTAGAGTCTTGTTTATGGGTGTGTAGCATGCCACACTTATAAGCAGGAGGCTACTAGGCGTTTAGGAATATTTTCCTTTCTTCATGTTCTAGTTCGTGCTATTGAGCCAGGATGTTCCTCTTCCATACTCCAATTAATATTATGGTGTCGTCCATACGAAAGTAAAGTTATCCCAATTCTTTTCTTACTTAGATGTTCCCAGATATGTCTCGTTATTGGAGTGATTCAAGTGCAGAAGTTTAGAGTCTAAATAGTATGGTCCTTTCTGATTAAGCCATATAAGAGTTTAAAATTTTTGCAAGGACTTGAGAAGAGTCTGTTAGTGCTTCAGAGTGTATTAATTTTTGTGTGAACTTTGATTTTGATTAAATCATTTTTTTGGGCCTGCGGTATTAAGAGTATTCCATCTCTTTTCAAAAATTTATGTTGCAGATGTCATGCTTCAGGGGGAATGATATATAGCAGAATGTTGGAATTGTATTTCCACCCGATTAGTAGTATAAGTTAAAGTGTCGATGTCATGACCTATTGTTAGTGATATTAGACCAAGAGGTTGGATATATGAAGTCACAAAGTTAGAACTCAGAGTGAGGGTGACTTTTGTGTAAATAAATATTTTAGTTGAATAACCGATGATTGAGGATGATTTACCACTTTATAGTGATAGACTAATGTGGCAGCTAGTAGCATGTGTGGATTGTATAGTAGTCTGTGGGGAAAGTGTTTGACTCAGATTTTTATTTATACAGAGTAAGATGTGTATTCTTAGATCATTGAATATTGTGTGTCAATTTTCAATCTCTTGTGATATGTAATCTTATTATCAAAGTGTTTTTGAAAAAAAATCAAAGTCTAGTGAAGCCGTGTGGGGTTCTTTCGATTCACTAGCATAGTTTCTTTGTTATTCATTTCATTTTCTTGTTCAAAACACAAAATTTCAAAGTCTAGTGAAGCCGTGTGAGGCCTATTTCGATTCACTAGCAACTTGTTGTTCTTGTGTTGGTTGAATATATGTATAGTCGAATCTTTTCGCATGATATTGAGTTGGTAATGAAGTGATACGTCCTTGTGTGTTAGTTTAGTAGAAGGTAGAGAAGGAGTTATTAGTTAAGGTAAATTGTTGTCTGCTTGAAGTATGAAAATGGCTAGATGAGCCAGTAAGTTATAATTATAGACTCATGGTTGTTTGTGGAATTTAAAGGCATTCTAAATGTATGCTTGGGTAAGTAAGTGTGATATGTGAAAGCCGTATAAGTAGATAAAATTGTATGGGGTTATAATATAAGATTAAGGTTGACCATGTCTATTATATGAATTTACCTCCCTGGACCTTGTTTTCGTTGGTAGTTGTAAACTAGTACTACTTGTGAGAAGGTTTGTAGTAGATTTTTGAGGTATTTGGATAGTATGTCCTAATTTGATGGACTAGTATATTATGTTGCCTTCTTCGTCGGTGGTAGATGATTAATGCTAGACTATTGGCTTGAATTTAATGTAGGATGTGGATGTAAGAATAGTGGCTTAAGATTAATGATGAATGTTTTGTGAGAATTGTGTGTCAGGTTGGGTTGTAAATCATTCTTAGCACTAGACATTAAGTTTGAACAGTTGATGTCCATAAAGGTGAATGCAATGATTTCTTGGTTAATGACACTAGTTATATGGAAGTGATCTAATAGGCTTGAATGGTGTATGCAATAGATTAAGTTTATTTGATTAGTAACAAAGTATGATGTTGTATGTATGAGGTAGAAGTATGCCTAAGGTGATATGGAGTTGCGGTATTTTCTAAGACTATTACATGTTGCGTATGGCTAGTGGACATAGTAGTACCGTTGAGTTTCTAGGTGGAGAAAGACTAGTAGTAAGATTCATCAAAGGCTTGGTGATATCCATGATTAAGTGTTATAATCAGAGTTTGAATTTTTGAAGGTTGAATTGACAGAAATAAGAGTTGAAGCGCTATAGGGTTGTCACGCCCCAAAATCCCATCGGGCCGGACTGGCACCCGAAGTCGAGAAGGCCTGGGAGAACCCGTTCAAATACCTGTACTTTCACTTATATGTCACCAAAAATTTGGACAGCACTTCGTTGCATATAGAAGGGTCTAATTACCTGTATCAGTACAACACGCACAAATATATATATAATACTTGGCCGTCGGGGCCACCACATATACAAATATAACATCACTATATAAACTCCCATGGCTTTACCCTTCCTTATGTCTACAAAGCCTCTAGGATATACATGACATAACTAGGGTCGGGACAAACCCCCGCCCATACACGACTCCTGTACAATGACAAAACATAAGGAACCGACTCGGAAAGCTCCGAAGCAAACTGGAGCTCACCAACAATAGTTGTATGACCTGGCTCCTATCTATGCTGTGAGTGAGCTGAAGCACCTGTGCCTGCAGCATGAAATGCAGGTCCCCCGTGAGGGACGTCAGTACGAAATATGTACTGAGTATGTAAAGCTGTAAATAATCATATGTGATATGGGGGATCAAGAAAATCAGACGCAAGTGAATAAATCATAATAGAAGTGAACTACACTTCATAAACACTTTTAGGATCATACACATTATCATTAATCTGAATTGGGTTCTTGAATTCAAACACATTTGTGGAACAGTATACATTCATTCATTTCATTCTTTACAATTATCAATCGCCATTACCTCCTCCTTCCGAACCTCCAACCACCTAACAATAATCAATACTGTATCGTACTGTGACCATTAGGCTACCCCAGTACATATCAACTGGGATCGACCCATGCTAGGCTTATGCCCCTGGGATACCACCCATAAACACATAAATAGGGATCGACCCATGCTAGGCTTATGCCCCTGGGATACCACCCATAAACACATAAATAGGGATCGACCCATGCTAGGCTTATGCCCCTGGGATACCACCCACACGTATATCAAGTAACACACATAAGAGATCTTTCCAATAACTTAGTTCAAAAGCTTTTGAGATTATTACATTAGTGTTCATGCCAATATAGTACCTTTGGAACAATGATACATCAATAGGAATCAGTAATAGACCTTCTATACAATAACAATGTCATAAAGACTCATTGGTACATCAACAATGTGTTTCAGAATCATCAATATCACAATAATGAAATAGGATCCTTTTGGTATATCAATGAAACATTTTGACACTTTATAGAATGGAAACAACTTCGTTGGTAATGTAGAACAATACATGTTTTTGGACAACCTCGGAATCTTACTTGACGGAACATTGGTGTTTTCATGCCAAAGAACATCGTTAGAGTATGCTTTACATACCTCGTTGTAGATTTGAATACCAATTCAACACAACTTCTTGCCTTTACAAATCACTTATCTACAATGAAATGTTTGGCATCTAGGATTAGCAACCCAACACCACAATTCTCTTCCATAATTCCATACAATAATTATTTGCAAAATATTCCAAAAACTAACTTGAACAATAGGTTTATGTGTATATATATATATAATCATCATTTCAATACCACATCATCACACCAAATCCCTTCACAATTCAACATAATCCAACCATGCACAAGAATAATCCAACATCATTTCCAATCATCTTTCAACAACAATCAAATAACATACTTCTTATGCTCACATGCATATATATACATATCCATATAAATAACACCAACATAATTTACATCCTTACCATAAAATGGCCCTTTTTATGTCGAAGTCCTGTCGGCACAAATAAGGGGTGCTTCTCGAAGCCCTTGAGACGGTGAACACAACTACGGAATCAATTTGGACTTTCTACGGTTGAATCACAAGATAATTGGAGTTGAAATTAGGCTAGGGTTTCTTATTTTCCATAATTGGATGATGAATGATGGATATGAGGCTAAGTTTATGTATATAATGACCAATTTTCGTCCATGAGGTGATGGAAAATGACCATATTGCCCTTAAAAATTTAAGTAAATCCGAATCTATCCATGGTGGACTGTTTTGACAGGCTAAAGTAAATCGGCCATAACTCTTTACTCCGATATCGGATTTGGGTGAAACTGGTATCGTTGGATATATAATTAAAAGGGATTTCATTTCATATAAAGTAGGCCACCCAGTTCATCCTGTACAAGGAGTTATGATTGTTTGAAGTTGACCCTAAAAATCTGTTTTGAGAGGCTGAAGTAAAACGAGTATAACTCCTTACTTAGATGTTGGATTTGGATGAAACCAATTGAATTGGAAATAGGACTCAAAGATCTTTGTTTTGATAGGTCGCAGCTCTCTCAGTTCATTATATTGAGGGAGTTATGATCGTTCAAAGTTAACCTAAAAAACTGGCAGGCCTCAGTAGTTTGTGTGCAGGAAATTTTCCTGCACATTTACTGTTCACATATCCCGGCCACCGTTTTATAGTTTCGAACGTGCTCGATTATATCCGAAACTTATTCGTTTTTGGAAATCTTTATATCGTTGGAAAGCTTATTCAATAAACTTCGTATGGAACCATCGACGGGCAAATTCCGGTATAAATAAAGTCGATTCCTATACACATATAATCCAACTATACACTTGAAACCATCTCAAAATAATCAATAATCATACTTAAACTCATATATACCTAACTTATTATCAATACATATACTCCAACACATATAACCATGGCTAATTGATAACGCTCAATCTACAGCTCTCGTAGGAGTGTAAAGCGGTCGTTGTCAAATATATAACCCAACTGGGTTGGGTATCGATCCCACTGGGAATAGCTTGGTCAACAAGTAAGCAAAGATTACTAGACTTTTAGTGCAAGTCTCGTAAAAAGGGGGGAGTTTTGTCGTGCAAGTAATGTAACCAAAGTAATAAGGTAAAAATGGAAAATAGCAAAGTAAAAAGTAAGAATGTTTGGTAAGATGTAAAACAATGAGAATTGAGAAGTTGGGGTTATGTCCACCTTATGAGTTATACGTCTCTATTGGCTATGAGTTATGCGGAATTCAGACATGCATGTGCTTATAGAGAATTGTATTCGATGGTAAATCCAAGCGTCTTTCGACCTCAACAAGGACAATTTCACTTTAACTCTTTCGAGCTTAAAGCATATCTAACGGTACAAATTCTCCAAGAGGTTAATCCAGTTACGGCACTAACTTTTTAATAGGGGATGGGACCCTATTACCTTGACATTATCTCTTTTTCAGACATATAAATTTTCTTTCGAACAAGTTAATGCTATACTGGCGTTATTCTATGCGTCTGCAGCCACAAGAATTTGCATTAAGATGAAGAGAATAATGATATAAGCAACACACGTGTCACGAATTCACAAACTCATAGCCTTAGATAGTATCTCATAAGGCTTCCATAACCCCAACAGAGAAGTTTAGTTACCCATGAGTGCGAAGAAAATCACAATAGACATTATTATTATACCACAATAAAGATCTCGTGTAGTAAAGTGTGGTAGGCGTTTAGGCGTGAACTCCCTTGCAAAGTAACGTTTCTCTTGTTGTGGAAAATAAGAACTGAATAGATGAAAAATAATGTCAACAATGAATTAATAAAGAGAATTGTTTTGATGGATGGATGGATGGTGGATGGATGAGAATTGATGGAATAGGGGAATTGTGAGGAATGTATTAAAATCTCTAGCAAAATAGGGTATTTATAATACCCATATCCTATTCCTACTAGGCTAATGAATTACTTAACCCAATCCTAGTAGGTTAAGGTATCATTATCCTAATCCTAATAAATTACTGCTAGTCCCCAAAGTCTTCAGAATTGCTGTTTTTGCCCGGGGATAGATTTTCCATGCGCCACTTTTGGTCCTTGGCGTGTAAGTTTTCCCTTCCTTCTTTCGTGAAGCTTTCTTTGGCGTCAAGTTATCCATAAAATGCTGAATTCTGCATCATTTATACCTGAAAACTTGCTAATCATGTTCGTTAGCTCACTTACAGCAAAAAGGACTAAAAGTGCATAAAATATATAATTTGTTCTCAAAACTTGGCTAAAATATTGGCAAAATCTAGTGCTATAGGCGTGTAAATTCGCCTATCATCAACACCCCACACTTGAAGCTTTGTTCGTCCTCGAACAAAATATCATGTCCGTCTAAACATCAACTTAGGGTTTCACAGTATCAACACAAAATATTCGTCAAGACAAGCACAACAATTATCAACAAAGAGTAGTTTTCCGATCATTAGTAGAAACAATTTAACCTCTAGCATAGACTCGTGATGGTGGCCAACTCATATTCAAAAGTTAAGGCACAAAGAATCATACACAACTACCCAAAACTCATCAACCATGTGTGTCTCACAATATATTACCCATAATCACTCATACGTATAGCATATTTTTCAAACATGGGTATAAAAGTATCCTTGCTCTCGCTCTCACAAAGAATTCATATGCTGCAACTGATGACCATAGGCTTGCCCTTAGTGTAATGCTCCACTAAATGTCAGAATGCTAAGCTTAGGATCAAATAGGTCTTTTGATGGTTGTAATGTAGGCTAAGGGACGGGTAGGACTATTTTGGCCAGAAATAGTGACTATTTTCCTAAGCGCTTTAATACATCACATTATGCCATTAACACTTTTCTTTCAAACAACCTTTTTGCTTTCTTTTAATCTACCTCCCCTTTGTCACCTCTTTTGTTTTTCAATTTTTGAACATAACTAACTTTTCAGTTTAATTTTTTCTTTCCTTTTTCTTTTCATAACATACCTCTTATGATAGCACTTTTTTTTCATAACAAATTCAAGCACCAATACATTCTAAAGCATCATACTCACCCAATTTCCTCTTATTTTGTCACATGACCTTACACTTTAAAGCACTTAGGAATTTGGATCAAATTATGGTCTTGAAAAAAAATGGATTAGGCTTACATATGAGGTTGTCAAAGAAAATAGGCTAAAGGCTCAAAAGGGGTTAACTAGGATAATGTCCATGGGTAGGTAAAAAGAAGGTAAACAAGTATAGGTTGCCAAAGAAATGCCTAAATCATCTCCTAGACTTACACTCTTTATTTTCGCTTTACATACATACCAGGCAAGTTCTAGCATCAGCCACAAACATAGAATATACTATTATCTCACTCACACAAGGCATATAGTCGACTTTATTGGGAGTAGTATAGACTCTCGACACAACAGATGAAGGAATTGAACCACACAATATCACATAATGAGTCACAATTAGAGCCTAAACGTCTCAATAGTCATGATTTTAGCACAAACTCTTGTCATAATCTCATGCTGCCTATTAGAATAATTTCATGCGAAGTTAAAAAAAATAAATAAATAAATAAATGTAAATGCAAATGCAGATAAATAAGTATAGCATGCAAATACCAGCACCCCACACTTAGACGGGACACACTGCCCTCAGTGGAAAACAAATAAGAAGAACCTGGTTAGTCGGACTCCTCCTCTATGTCTGGGGTCATACCCCCTTCGTCGAAATCATCATTGGAGTCGTCATCCTCAGAAGTTCCTCATAAGTACCCCACTTGATTCCAAGAGTGCGTCGAGGTATTTGCATCACCGAGGATTCACCTTGCTTTTTTCTTCCTCTTTTTTGGCCTCTTTGTGAAGTGGTTGATTTTCTTGTCTTTTGGTGCCATTGTACCTGAGATCTCAATAGAGTCATGTTAGCTTCATCTCGGAAGATTCAATCAACAAACAGACAATAGTGGAACCACCCCACACTTAATTTGTTGACACAAACTAATTAAGTGAATGTTGTCGATTACTCAGACTTCATCGACATACATTTAGGTGATATGTTCCAACCATATGTTCAGCACAGTCATACTTTCATGTCATCTTACTATTCTTTTCGATTCTATTGCATGTAATCTTGACTTATGTTTTCATGTCTTGGACTAATTGATAACGCTCAATCTACAGCTCACGTGGGAGTGTAAAGCGGTCGTTAGCAAATATAGAACCCAACCTGGGTTGGGTGTCGATCCCACAGGGAATAGCTCGGCCAACAAGTAAGCAAAATTAATAGACTTTTGATGCAAGTCTCGTAAGAAGGGGGGATTGTAATAAGTAACCAAAGTAATGAAATAAAAGCTGAAAAATAGCAAAGTAAAAAGAGAGTATTTCGTAGGTTGTGAAACAATGAGAATTGGAGCGTTGGGGTTATGTCCACCTTCTGAGGTATACGTCTCTATTGGCTATGAGTGTGTAGAGTCTTGACATGCAATTGCTTATAGAGAATTGTAGTCGATGGTAAATCCAAGCGTCTCTCGACCTAAACAAGGACTATTTCACTTTAACTCTCTCGAGCTTAAAGCATGTCTAACGGTACGAATTCTCCAACAGGTTAGTCCAGTTACGGCACTAGCTTTTTAATAGGAAAGGGTGTCCTACTACCTTGACATTATCTCTTTTCCAGACAAATAACCTTTCTCTCGAACAAGTTAAATGTTAGACTGGTGTTATTCTATGCGTTTTCTTTTCTAGACAAATAACCTTTCTCTCGAACAGGTTAAATGTTAGAATGGTGTGTTCTTGTGTTTGCAACCGCAAAGAATGTAGATTTAAGATGAAGAGCGTAATGATATAAGCAATATACTTGTCTTGAACTCACAAACTCACAGCTTTAGATAGTAACTCATTCGGCTTCCATAACCCCAACTAAGAGGTTTAGTTACCCATGAATGCGAAGGATATCACATTTTGCATGGTGAATGGCGTGAATAGTGGGTGTTTGGCGTGTGGTTTTGGTGATTCCGTAGCAAGTAACGATTCTCTTGTTGTGGAATTTAAGAATAGAAGAATGAAGAATGTATTGTAGGAAGTTGTCTTAATTGTAAGGAGATGAATAAAAATCTCTAGCACGATAGGGTATTTATAATACTCCTATCCTACTCCTACTAAGCTAATGAAATAAATAACCAAATCCTAATATACTAATGAAATCCTTGACCCAAATGTACTAGGGTAAGGTTACAATATCATAATCCAAATAGAATAATAAAACACATAACCTAATTATACTAGGTTAATGTATCTTGGTAAAAATCCAGCTTTGTGTTTGTAAGTCCCCAAAGTCTTCAGAAATGCTGTTTTAGCCCGGGACAGATTTTCCATGCAGCAGATTTGGTCCTTTAGGCGTCCAGCTCCTTTCCATCTCGTTCGTGAGCTTTCTTTTGCGTCAAGTAAGCCATAAATTGCTGTATTTTGCATCATTTATACCTGAAACTTTCCTAATCATATTTGTTAGCTCATTTACAGGAAAAAGGACTAAAAGTGCATGAAATAGATAATTAATTCTCAAAACTAGGCTAAAATATGGGCAAAATATATTGATATAGGCGCGTAAATTCGCCTATCATCAACACCCCACACTTAGCGTTTTGTTCGTCCTCGAACAACATATCATGTCCTTCTAAGCATCGACTTAAGGTTTTTACAGCAACAACACAAAACATTCTTCAAGACAAGCACAACAATTAGCAACAAAGAGTAGCTTTCCGATTATAAGTAGAAACAATTTAACCTCAAGCATAGACTCGTGATGGTGCTCAACTCGCATGCAAGTGTTAAGGTACATAGAATCATATACAACTATCCAAAACTTATCAACCATGTGTGTCTCACAATATAGTACCCATAATCACTCACAAATATAGCATATTTTTCAAACATGGGTAGTAAAGTATCCTTGCACTCACTCTCACAAAAAATTCATATGTAGCAACTAATGACCATAGGCTTGCCTTTAATGTAGTACTCTACTAAATGTCGGAATGTTGGGATTAGGATCAAGTAGGTCTTTAGATGGTTGTAATGTAGGCTAAGGGACGGGTAGGATCAGCTATTTTGGCCAGAAATAGTGACTACGTTCCTAAGCACTTTAATACATCACATTGTATCATTGACACTTTTTTTCTTTCAACCTTTCTTTACTCTTTTATTCTACCACCCTTGTTCTCCTATTTTGTTTTTCAATTTTAAGCGCAACTCACTTTTCAGCTTTCTTTTCCTTTTTCTTTTCACAACATACCTCTTATGATAGCACTTTCTTCCTTTTTCATAACACATTCAAGCACCATTACAATTTAAAGCATCATACTCACCCAATTTCCTCTTATGTTGTCACATGACTTTTTCACTTTAAAGCACTTAGGAATTTGGATCAAATTATGGTCTTGAAAAAAAATGGATTAGGCTTACATACAAGGTTGTCAAAGAAATAGGCTAAAGGCTCAAAAAGGTTTAACTAGGATGATTTACATGGGTAGGAAAAACTGAAGGTAAACAAATATAGGTTGCCAAAGAAATGCCTAAATCATATCCTAAACTTACACTCCTTATTTTCGCTTTGCATACATACCAGGCAAGTTCTAGCATCAGCCACAAACATAGAATATACTCTTTTCTCACATACACAAGGCATATGGTCGACTTGATTGGTAGTAATATAGACTCTCAACCCAACAAGTGAAGGAATTGAATCACACAATATCACCTAATAAGTCACAACTAGAGCCTAAATGTCTCAATAGTCACAATTGTAGCACATACTCTTGTTCTATTTTCATGCTGCCTATCAAAATAATTTCATGCATAGCTAGAAAAATTTTACTCCTAAAAACTGAAAAAAACGTCAAACGAAAAAAAACAGTAAAACAAGCAAACATACAAACATAGGTGCAAACAAAGAAGTATAGCATGCAGATTCTGCCACCCCACACTTAGACTAGACACTGCCCTCAGTGGAAAATAAAGTCGAAGAACCTGATAAGTCGGACTCCTCATCAATGTCGGGGGTCATACCCCCTTCGTCAGAATCATCATAAGAGTCATCGTCAGAGTTCTCCTCAGTATCAGAATCAGGCAAGCGTCTATCATCATCAGTTGGCACGTCATCATCAAGAGGTTCCTCAAAATCTACGCCCACTCCACACATCTCCCGGGCATGTCTGTTCATTGGGTAGTCGTGGTCCAGCTGTTGGAGCTCTTCAGCAGTTGGAATACGTCCCCCACTCATCATAGTGAATCTCGTCATGCCATAGAGATGACGGAAGAAACTCTCGTCACGAGCATGTCGCTCCGCAGTGGTAAGGTTGACTCCATGCGTTGTTTCAGCATCTTTGACCTTGGTGAGGTCAACCTTCTTTGGGGTATGTGGGAGTTTGTGGTCAGCTGGTTCCTCTTCTATATCCTCCTTCCGCAACATTGTTGTCAACAAATTGCCGAATGTGAAATGGGACCTTCGGTGGAGTCTGGCTTTCCTCATGGTAGATTGAATGATTGCCCCAAAGTTGATAGGGACATTCGTCATCAACGCATAAACCAAACACACTCTATCTCTCGATATCTTTGTGTATTGCGTCCCAGGAATAAGGCATGAGTTGACAATGCGCATCCAGATTCTTGCTTCCCTATTTAGTGGAGCATAGGGGAATGTGTTGTGACGGCCTGTTTCCTTGTGTCTGCCCCATCTTGCCATTGATCTGCTTCCACAAAGCGTGTGTCTTATTGCTCTGTAAGGAGGCCTGCTGTACAGCTCTTTGTATGGTGCTGTGTCGACCGAAGGTAGGCCAAGAAAAAAGTTGATCCAATCCGCTGTAAGCTGTAACACTTGGCCCCGAATTTTGACTTCGTTGCCTGTTGTGTTTGGCGACCAGTTGGCATAAAACTCTCTTGTCAAGTCAAGATTGCACTCTCCCATGTCTCGGAAGATGAAATCCAGCTTTAAAGCCATTATTTTAGCCAACATTTGCGGCTCCTTCTTTGCTAAGGTCTCCTTGTTGATTAAATCGACGTGCACATATTTCTTTTCTTTGTTGCTGCTGTACCATGCTCTGGCTTCTTCCTCAAGAACCCATTTAATTCCGAACATTCTGCGTGGTAGGTGCACTGAAGATGATTCTCCTTGGTCTTTTCGGCTTCTCTTTTTATCCTTTCTGGTCGTGGTAGCCTTCTCCTTGCCTAGCCTTGCTTTGGGTGCCATTGTACCTGAGACTAGAAATAATGTTAGTTGCAGCACAATCTCACTTGACACAATCTATATGCAAGCACTAGGGGTACCACCCCACACTTAATCTTGTTAGCAGAAATCAGTGAAGTGAAAGTGGTCGAGTACTCAGACTTCATCGACATACGTCTTAGGATTGTATTCCGACAAGAAAATCAGCATTACATCACTTAGGTGCAGCCATTTGGACGACTTTCATGGTGCATATAGCAACACTATAACATAGGGGTTACCACATAGAATTGCTATTCGTACAACAAACACTTCCTCCTACGTCGATAGTCACTATAACCTTATCCCGATGGCCGGGATGGTTAATCATGCAAGCATCCACACAACACTCTCAAGCAATATTCATAGCCACATATGTTCAGCAAGTATCATAACAATGCCATTTGAAACAAAAGTCAAGTCGGAAACAAGTCAAGAATTCCATACGTATATATTCAATCACACGATTTTGCAACAATTATCCAAACATATGAACATCACCACCAATCTCACATGATTTAGCAACTTACAATAAGCATAGCAACGTAGTACTTACGATAAATAGATGAAGAATAAGAGAGCACTTACTTGCTTGAAGATTGTGGAGAAGTTGTTGTGGATTGGAAGAACAAAGGAAGAAAAATTTGAGAGGATTTGGGATGATATGCGGCGCCTTTAGGGTTGCTTCTAATGTGTTTGTGACATAAAAACAAGTCCCCTTTATATAGGAGGAGTATGGGTCGGGTTATGACCCATTTACAATCGGATTTGGGGACAAAATCACCACATATGCGGCGCATATCCCTCGGCACATCACTTACATATGCGGCGCATTGTCCATGGCATAATGGGACATATGCGCCGCATAGTCTATGGCATTTCTAGACATATGCGCCGCATAGTCTATGGCATTTGGTCTCAGTATCTCAAATGCCATAGCATAGGCGGCGCATAGTCAAAAGCACACCTAGGAATGGGCGGCGCATAGTGTATTGCACACTAGATTCCGAGTCCTTAGGCTATAGAATAGGTTGTGCATCGTTCGTGGCCTAGTTTTACCAAGGCCTAGCCTTCCTCGAAGCCTATTATGACGTGAGAAAGGCTCAATTCATAGCATTATGCATCACCATTCCTAACTTACCGACTTTACCATACAATGCGACCAAATCGTCAATTGAAATCAATCTCCTCGTTGCATACTTCTTGCACCTACATTTGCTCAAAACACAATGAAAACGATTAGTACGATGGGTTGCCTCCCACCAAGCGCCTTAGTTTTGGTCGTGGCACGACTCTTATTTTTGGATTTTCATTTATCAAAAAGAAAAATACTAAAACGACGAAACGATAAAACGATAAAACGATACAACGATGGGTTGCCTCCCATCTAGCGCCTTATTTATTGTCGTGGCTCAACGTAGTAATCTCGAGTACTTAGACTTCGTCGAGATAAGTGATGGCCATGTCATTTGTCGAGTCAAGAGGACCGATATATGGTTTAACACGTTGGCCATTCACTTTGAAGATAACACCCTCATTATTTTCCAATTCGACTACTCCAGACGAGTAGACTTGGGTGACTTTAAATGGACCAGACCACTTTGATTTTAACTTACCTGGGAAGAGCTTGAGTCTGGAATTAAAGAGTAGTACCATGTCACCTTTTTGGAAGTTTCGTCGAACAATCCGCTGATCATGATACTTCTTCATCCGCTCCTTGTATAAATCTGATCTGTCATATGCATGGAGACGGAATTCATCTAGTTCGTTCAGCTGCTCCAACCTCAGGTTCGTCACATCATCCCAATTCAGATTCAAGTGCTTCAATGCCCACAATGCCTTGTATTCAAGCTCGATGGGTAGATGACAAGCCTTCCCATAAACTAGCTGATAAGGTGACATGTCAATGGGTGTCTTGAATGCAGTCCTATACGCCCATAGTGCATCATCTAGCTTTCGAGACCAATCCTTCCGATTCGCATTGACCGTCTTGGCAAGGATTTGCTTGATCTCACGATTGGAAACCTCTACTTGTCCACTAGTTTGAGGATGATAAGGTGTAGCTACCTTGTGTTGCTTGACTCCATACTTGGCCAATACAGATTTGAATAGCTTGTTGCAAAAGTGAGATCCTCCATCACTTATGATAGTACGAGGTACTCCAAAGCGAGAGAAGATATTCTTCTTTAAAAACGCTACAACACGCTTTCCTTCGTTATCGGCCAATGCTACGGCTTCAACCCATTTCGACACATAATCCACAGCAACCAAGATGTACTTCATTCCAAACGAATTCACGAATGGTCCCATGAAATCAATACCCCACACATCAAAGAGTTCTACCTCCAGAATTTTGGACATGGGCATTTCATGGTGTTTTGAAATAGCACCTTGACGTTGGCATTGGTCACACCTTCTCACATAGTCGTGTGCATCTCTGAATATTGTAGGCCAATAATAACCACTTTGCAAGACTTTCCTTGCCGTTCGATTCCCTGCATGATGTCCTCCAACTTGCGAAGTGTGGCATGCTTCCAATATAGTAGGCACTTCTTCATGGGATATACATCGTCGAATGATACCATCCGCGCATCTTCAAAACAGATAAGTCTCATCCCAATAGTAGTGCTGAACGTCATGCATAAACTTCCTCCTCTGGTGGTAAGATAAATTGGAAGGTAACACATTACTCACCACGAAATTTGCAAAGTCGGCATACCATGGTAAGTTCTCCATTGTTGTCGCTAGTATCTCCTCGTCAGGAAATGCGTCATCAATCTGATTTTCTGGTTGCGTCACATACTCATTCTCAAGTCTAGATAGGTGGTCAGCCACTTGGTTCTCGCAACCTCTTCTATCTTTGACTTCGAAATCAAACTCTTGTAGCAGCAATACCCATCTAATCAGCCTTGGTTTTGCATCCTTCTTTGTCATTAGATATCTAAGAGCTGCATGGTCTGTATGAACGATCACCTTAGTACCCAATAGATAGGCACGAAACTTCTCGAATGCATACACAACTGCTAGGAGCTCTTGTTCAGTAACAGTGTAGTTCCTTTGGGTTTCATTAAGGACCTTACTCGCATAGTAGATAGGATGAAATAATTTCTCCTTTCTCTGTCCAAGAACAGCACCAACGGCTATACCACTACATCACACATGATTTCAAACGGGAGCGTCCAATCTGGTGCTACCATGATAGGGGCTTCAATGAGTTTTTCTTTAAGGCATTCAAATGCCTTTAAGCAATCATCATTAAAGTCAAACTTCGCATCTTTCTCCAATAGTTTGCACAATGGACTTGCAATTTTGGGGAAGTCTTTGATGAATCTACGATAAAACCCAGCATGGCCAAGAAAACTACGAACTCCCTTCACCGAAATTGGAGGTGGTAGCTTCTCAATTACCTCTATTTTGGCGCGATCAACCTCTATTCCTCTTTCGAAGATCTTGTGCCCAAGAACAATTCCTTCTTTTACCATGAAGTGGCACTTCTCCCAATTCAGAACAAGGTTGAACTCTACACATCTTTGTAATGCCATGCTCAAGTTCACCAAACATGCTTCGAAAGACTCACCAACAACTGAAAAGTCGTCCATAAATACCTCCAAAGTGTCTTCTACCATATCAGAGAAAATAGACATCATACATCGCTGAAAGGTGGCTGGTGCATTACATAACCCGAATGGCATACGTACCATATGGGCATGTAAACGTTGTCTTCTCTTGGTCTTCTGGTGCAATACAAATCTGATTATAACCTGAATAACCATCAAGAAAGCAAAACCATCCTTTTCCCGCTAATCGATCTAGCATTTGGTCCATAAATGGCATGGGGAAGTGATCCTTGAGAGTCCAAGAATTCAGCTTGCGGTAGTCCATGCATACTCTCCATCCAGTAACAGGCCTGAGTGGAATAAGCTCATTCTTTGCATTCGCAACCACCGTCATACCTCCTTTCTTGGGGACACATTGTACTGGGCTTACCCATGTACTGTCAGAAATAGGATACACGACTCCTGCGTCTAACCACTTGATAATCTCTTTCTTCACCACTTCTTGCATTGGTGGGTTTAGACGTCTTTGATGTTCAATGGTGGGTGTGCACTTTTCTTGGAGCTGAATTTTATGAGTGCAAATCCCAGGTGGAATACCAATGATATCCGCAATGGTCCATCCAATAGCTCTAATATACTTGCGTAAGATTACAATAAGAGCTGCAACTTGTTGTTCACCTAAATCGGCTGCCACTATGACTGGAAGAGTGTTTCCGCTTCCTAAGAATGCGTACTTCAAATGGCTTGGCAGCTCCTTCAATTCTAACGTGGGTGGTTCTTCAATAGATGGCTTAGCTGGTGGTGTGGGTCGATTCTTGAGATCAAGATCCAGCTTCTTGGGAGTATAGCGATATGTTCCTAATCCCGATAGAGCACAAATATCATCTTCAGAAATTTCAGCATCATCATCCTCTTCTTCCATGAGCAAAACCTCCAAAGGATCATCAAGAATTTGCTCTTCAGCAAGTAACTCATCCTCATCATCAACGACAACATCAGCCACAGAAAATACACTTAGATCTTTAGGTTGCTTCATTGATTTGCAAACATCAAAGCGCACCACTTCATCATTTATTCGGAATGAAAGCTCATTAGCTCTCAAGTCTATGAGCACACTTCCCGTAGCAAGGAAAGAGCGTCCCAAGATTATGGGAACCTCTGAATCTGCTTCACAATCCAAGATGACAAAGTCTGCTGGAAATATGAATGAAGATACCTTCACCAAGACATCGCATAGAATACCAACTGGTCGTTTTACCGACCTATCTGCCATAACAAGCCTCATATTAGTTGGTGTAGGATCTCCTAACCCCAACTTCTTGTAGATTGATAATGGCATCAAGTTGATGCTGGCTCCTAAGTCACACAATGCTTTAGCAAAGTCCAAAGATCCGACGGTGCAAGGAATCGTGAAAGCTCCGGGGTCGGCCTTCTTCTGAACTATCGATCGAGTAGCAATTGCACTACAATGATGCACATCATCTTTCAGCTCGTAGCTTGCTGCCCTCTTCTTAGTCAAAAGATCTTTCATAAACTTCGCATACCCAGGCATTTGTTCAAGTGCCTCTACCAATGGGACATTAATAGTCAGCTGCTTGAGCATAGTCATGAATTTACTGAACTTAGTGTCATCGGCCGCCTTCTTCAATCTTTGTGGAAAAGGTGGTGGTGGGTATGGAAGTGTTCTCTCCATGGCTTTCTTCTCCTCTTGCTTCCGTTTATTTTTTTCAGGCTGCACGTCACTAGGTGAAACGTCCTTGACGTTGGAAGTAGATGTTGCGGCTTCTTCCCTTATGACGTCACTGGGTGTGGCGTCCATATTTGTTGTTCCGTCAACCACTTGCTTGCCTTTTTCTGAAGTTTCCAGCACCTTACCACTTCTGGTAGTGATGGCCATGCATGACCCATCATTCCTTGGGTTTTGCACAGTATCGCTCGGTAAGGTGCCAGCCTTTCTTTGATTGAATGCTGCTGAAAGTTGGCTTAATTGCTGCTATATTTGCTTGATAGAAGTGGAATGAGAATCAACTAATTGCTTCATGGAGGCTAAATCGTCGATTACCTCTTTAACTCCCGCGCTTGTTGCTTCCACTCCTTTCAATAACTTAGCCATCATGTCTTCCATAGAATTAGATGTGGTGGTATCACGTCTACCAGGGGGAACGTACAAACCACTATTTTCATTATTTTTCTTCCAACTACCTTGGTCTTTACCTCCAGATTTGTCATAATAGTTCCGACCTTGGTTTCCTTGGGCATTCCCACGGAAACCCCCCTGATTGTTCAAGTAGTTGGACTCCGCTTCCGAATCAGATTCGTCTCTTCCTTTTGACGCAATAGCTTTCACTTTTTCAGTCTTCCCTAATAGATGCTTTGTAAGAAGATCCATTTGGGTTTTCATGTGCGCCATATCTTGATCACGTTCTTCTTCTCTTCTTCTTTGGTCTGCAGACATGCCAATAGATAAAGTGGGGCTTGCTACCTCAGAATCCCTGGTATGCCAAGCTCTACTTTGTTTCGTCATACGATCTAGCATGTTGCTTGCTTGACCAAAGGTGAGGTCCATAAAAGAACCTCCAGCTGCGTTGTCCACCACTGGTTTAGTTACTGAATTCAAGGCTCTATACAAGATCTCCATGAGGTGAACATTAGTCATGTGATGGTTTGGGCATCTCGCTAGCTTTGTCTTGAACCTCTCCCATGTTTCGTGAAGAGCTTCAGAGGGAAGCTGATGAAAGTTGCTGATTTCATCTCTTAGTTGAGCCCTCTTGGATGGCGGAAAGAATCTTTATAGGAAAGCGTCTCTCAATTGCCTCCAATTTGTAATTGAATCATGAGTCAGCCCATTCAACCATAATGTTGCCTCCCCAGACAGAGACAATGGAAATAGACGTAATCGAATAGCATTCTGACCAACACCAGGATTGTCAAAAGACTTGCATGTAGAAATAAAGTTGATGAGATGCATATTCGGATCATCGCCTGCTAGTCCACCAAATAATCCCTTGAGTTGCAATAACTGAATCATGGTGCTTGTGATATTGAATTTGGCTCCGGGCGCTAATGGTGGTGGAATTATAGCTCCAGTGGCTCCGGCACCATCAAGATCATCATCATCATCGTCGAAAGCTGGTTGCAAAGGTTGGCGATCATATCTGTACCGAGCTTGTCGACCTCTTCGATTGGCAGGTGTTGCAACTTCAGCGCCATGCCTTGGGTTTATCAACTCGTCATCTCCTAAATCTTCATCGTCAGGATTTGTTGCTCGTCCAGGATTATCAATGTTTTGTTGTTGGACTTGAGCAGCGGCAAGAGCAGCTAATCTTGCTTGCTCGTGTTGAGCAGCCATCCTGTCGATTTCAGCTTGTGCTTCCATTCTTCTAATTCGTTGCGGTTCAGGATTGATTGGTAATAACGGTTGACCAGAACTTCTAGTATGGGGCATGCACTAAAAGAAAAACCTGCAATAAACAAAAACAAAAACTAAACGTAAAAGTACGAGAATCTTTGACCAAAGGGTCTAGTAATTATCACGAACTTGATTGACACTCGTATTCCCCGGCAACGGCGCTAATTTTTTGATAACGCTCAATCTACAGCTCACGTGGGAGTGTAAAGCGGTCGTTAGCAAATATAGAACCCAACCTGGGTTGGGTGTCGATCCCATAGGGAATAGCTCGGCCAACAAGTAAGCAAAATTAATAGACTTTTGATGCAAGTCTCGTAAGAAGGGGGGATTGTAATAAGTAACCAAAGTAATGAAATAAAAGCTGAAAAATAGCAAAGTAAAAAGAGAGTATTTCGTAGGTTGTGAAACAATGAGAATTGGAGCGTTGGGGTTATGTCCACCTTCTGAGGTATACGTCTCTATTGGCTATGAGTGTGTAGAGTCTGGACATGCAATTGCTTATAGAGAATTGTAGTCGATGGTAAATCCAAGCGTCTCTCGACCTAAACAAGGACTATTTCACTTTAACTCTCTCGAGCTTAAAGCGTGTCTAACGGTACGAATTCTCCAAGAGGTTAGTACAGTTACGGCACTAGCTTTTTAATAGGAAAGGGTGTCCTACTACCTTGACATTATCTCTTTTCCAGACAAATAACCTTTCTCTCGAACAAGTTAAATGTTAGACTGGCGTTATTCTATGCGTTTTCTTTTCTAGACAAATAACCTTTCTCTCGAACAGGTTAAATGTTAGAATGGCGTGTTCTTGTGTTTGCAACCGCAAAGAATGTAGATTTAAGATGAAGAGCGTAATGATATAAGCAATATACTTGTCTTGAACTCACAAACTCACAGCTTTAGATAGTAACTCATTCGGCTTCCATAACCCCAACTAAGAGGTTTAGTTACCCATGAATGCGAAGGATATCACGTTTTGCATGGTGAATGGCGTGAATAGTGGGTGTTTGGCGTGTGGTTTTGGTGATTCCGTAGCAAGTAACGATTCTCTTGTTGTGGAATTTAAGAATAGAAGAATGAAGAATGTATTGTAGGAAGTTGTCTTAATTGTAAGGAGATGAATAAAAATCTCTAGCACGATAGGGTATTTATAATACTCCTATCCTACTCCTACTAAGCTAATGAAATAAATAACCAAATCCTAATATACTAATGAAATCCTTGACCCAAATGTACTAGGGTAAGGTTACAATATCATAATCCAAATAGAATAATAAAACACATAACCTAATTATACTAGGTTAATGTATCTTGGTAAAAATCCAGCTTTGTGTTTGTAAGTCCCCAAAGTCTTCAGAAATACTGTTTTAGCCCGGGACAGATTTTCCATGCAGCAGATTTGGTCCTTTAGGCGTCCAGCTCCTTTCCATCTCGTTCGTGAGCTTTCTTTTGCGTCAAGTAAGCCATAAATTGCTGAATTTTGCATCATTTATACCTGAAACTTTCCTAATCATATTTGTTAGCTCATTTACAGGAAAAAGGACTAAAAGTGCATGAAATAGATAATTAGTTCTCAAAACTAGGCTAAAATATGGGCAAAATATATTGATATAGGCGCGTAAATTCGCCTATCATCACTAATGCATCAAAAACTACTACATAGATATTGTATCAGTTTATAGAAATAATCACAACATCTTATGTTTGTAGTTAACCCTGATTTTCATCTCAATGAACAAGTCATTCAACGCATGCAAGCTTTTAAGTTACAAGATTATGCAATTTTTATGATCATATCAATTCCGCAAAAGTATGACAGTGTATCAAAATCAAATACAAGTTGGGAACAAGTTAAGATCATCCTTACGTATACGTTCACTCACTTGGTTGTATCACAACAATTCAATCACATTCAAATCATCAATACTACCTCAAGATTTAACAATTTATAATAGGCGTAGTAGTGTAGTACTTACGGAATATAAATGAAGAACAAAGAAGTACTTACTTGGTTGATGACCTTGGATGATGTTCTAGCAAGGTAAAAGAGCAAAAGGAAAATTTTTGAGAGGATTTGGAGAAGTAGGCGGCGCTTATGTTAGGTTTGCAATGTGTTTTTGATCTAAGACTAAGTTTCATATATATAGGGCAAGTTTGGGTCGGGTTTTGACCCATTTAAAATCGGATTTGGAGACCAAAAGTGACCATAGGCGGCGCCTAAGGCTTTGCCTAGTTGAGCAGAATGCCATAGCATAGGCCATGCCTTGTTGAGCAGAATGCTTTTGCATAGGCGGTGCCTATGCTATGGCATTGTTTGAGCATAGGCGGCGCCTTTTGCAAAGCATTTGGTGACCATAGGCGGCGCCTATTGCAAAGCCTTTAGTGACCATAGGCGGCGTCTTTAGCATGGCATATGAGATTCAGAGACAAAAGGCTTTAGCATAGGCGGCGCCTATGCTATGGCATACTTGAGCATGGGCGGCGCCTATGCTATGGCACACTAGATTCCGAGACCTTAGGCCATAGTATAGGCCTTGCCTTGTTCGTGGCCTAGTTTTACCTAGGCCTAGCTTTGTTCGATGCATATATTTTCATGAGCAATGCTCAATCCATAGCCTTTTGCTCCTTCATTCCTAACTTATCACCTTTAACATGCAATACGTCCAAATCAAAATTTAAAACCGACCTCCTCGTTTTACACCTCTTGTACCTACATTCACTCAAAAACAACAAAAACGATTAGAAGGATGGGTTGCCTCCCATCAAGCGCCTTAGTTTTGGTCGTGGCTCGACAAAATCCAAAGAAAACAGAAACAACAAGAACATTTAAAAATGATGGGTTTCCTCCCACCAAGCGCTTGATGACGTTGGTGACGGTTGATTCTTAAGATTGGTGGCTCTTCAATGGAAGTCTTCGCTATTGGTGACGGTTGATTCTAGCATTGGTGGCTCTTCAATGGAAGTCTTCGCTGTTGGTGACGGTTAATTCTTAAGATCAAGGTCCGACTGTTCAGGAGTATGAGAATAGGACCCTATTTCTGTTAGAGCACACGTAGTTTCTTCATAATCTTCATCATCCTTATGCTCAACATTCAGTAGCGCAGCAGACAATGACTCAACAGTAAGCTGTTTTGTTTCAGATAATGCTTTCTTATCCTCATAATGAACATCAGCTACAGAGAACACATTCATATCGTTGGGCTGCTTCATTGCTTTGCATATATCAAAATGGACCACTTCGTCATTCAATCGAAATAAAAGCTCATTAGCTCTCATGTCAATAAGCACACTTCCTATTGCAAGGAAAGGACGTCCCAAGATTATAGAAACTTCAGAATCCACCTCAAAATCCAGAATAACGAAGTCTGCAGGAAAGATGAATGAAGAAACCTTCACCAACACATCATTCAAGATACCCACAGGTCGTTTTACCAACCTATCAACCATCACGAGTCTCATATTGGTTGGTGTCGGATCACCTAACCCCAACTTCCTGTAGATGGATAGTGGCATCAAATTGATGCTAGCACCCAGATCGCACAATGCCTGAGCAAAATTCATAGATCCAACAGTGCAAGGAATAGTGAAAGCACCGGGGTCAGCCTTCTTCTGAACTAGTGATCGGGTAGCGATTGCGCTGCAGTGATGAACAGTATCCTTAAACTCATAGCTTGCTGCGCGCTTCTTTGTCAACATATCCTTCATAAATTTCGCATACCCAGGCATTTGTTCAAGTGCTTCCACCAATGGAACATTAATGGTCAGCTGCTTTAGCATAGTCATGAATTTGCTGAACTTTGTATCATCCGCCACTTTCTTCAATCTTTGAGGAAAAGGTGGTGGTGGATAGGGAATTGTTCTCTCCACGACTTTCTTCTCCTCTTGCTTCCGTTTTTTAGCCTTTTCAGGCTGCAACATGCTCGGTGTGACATCATGGATGTCATGGGTGGCTTCAGTAGATTCCTCTCCTTTTGCGTTATCATCAATGTCCACTACTTCGTCAACCACTTACTTTCCTTTTGATGAAGTTTCCAGCACCTTACCACTTCGGGTAGTAACAGCCATGCATGACCCATCATTCCTTGGGTTTTGCACAGTGTCGCTAGGTAAAGTGCCAGCCTTTCTTTGATTGAGTGTTGCTGAAAGTTGGCTCAATTGCTGCTCTATTTTCTTGATTGAAGTGGAGTGTAAGTCAACCAATTGCTTCATCGAGGACAAATCATTTATTACCTCTATTACTCCCACGTTGGTTTCCTCTACTCCTTTCAACAGCTTAGCCATCATATCTTCCATATTGGTGGAACCAGATGTGGTGGTGTCACGTCTTCCTGGGGGAACGTATAAACCACTCTTGTCATTCTTTTTCTTCCAACTACCTTGGTCCCGGTCCTTGTTTCCAGAATTATCATAATAGTTCCAACCTTGGTTTCCTTGGGTATTACCTCGAAAACCCCCCTGATTGTTCAAGTAGTTGGCTTCTTCTTCTGAATTAGATTCGTCTCTTCCTTTTAACGCAACAGCTTTGACTTTTTTGGTCTTCCCTGATAATAGATGCTTTGTAAGAAGATCCACTTGTGTTTTCATGTGCGCCATATCTTGATCACGTTCTTCTTCTCTTCTCCTTTGTTCAGCAGTCATGCCAATAGATATAGTAGGACTTGCTACCTCAAAATCCCTGGTATGCCAAGCTCTACTTTGCTTCGTCATCCGATCTAGCATATTGCTTGCCTGCCCAAAGGTGAGGTCCATAAATGATCCTCCAGCCGCATTATCCACCACTGGTTTAGTTATTGAATTCAAGGCTCGATATAGTATCTCCATCAAGTGGACATTGGTCATATGATGGTTTGGGCACCGCATAAGTTTCGTCTTGAACCTCTCCCATGTTTCGTGGAGAGCTTCAGTTGGAAGCTATCGAAAATTGTTGATCTCATCTCTCAACTGTGCTTCCTTGGATGGCGGAAAGAATCTTTCTAGGAAAGCATCTCTCAATTGCCTCCAATTTGTAATAGAATCAGGAGTCAGCCCATTCAACCATAGAGTTGCCTCCCCAGACAGAGACAATGGAAATAAGCGCAGTCGAATTGCATTCTGTCCAACGCCAGGATTGTCGAATGACTTGCATGTAGAAATAAAGTTGACTAGATGCATATTCGGATCATCACCCACAAGTCCACCAAATAATCCCTTAAGCTGCAATAGTTGAATCATTGTGCTAGTGATATTGAACTTTGCTCCAAGTGCCAAGGGTGGCAGAAAAATGGCTCCTGTGGCACCAGCTTCATCCAAATCGTCATCATCGTCATCAAAAGGAATCTGCACAGCTCGGCAATCAGGCCTCAATCATGCTTGACGATCTCTCCTCTGCATGGGTGCCTCCATCTCAGCAGTACCCCGTGGGTTTAGTAGCTCCTCATCGCCCAGGTCCTTATCATCAGGATTTGTTGCACGGCCTGGGTTATCAATATTCTGTTGATGCACTTGAGTTGTTATCCTTTCAATTTCACGTTGTTCATCCATTGATGCACTGAAAAAACCTGAATAAAACAAAAACAACAACTAAAAGTAAAAGTACGAGAATCTTTGACCAAAGGGTCTAGTAACTATCACAAACTTAGTTGACAACCGTATTCCCTGACAACGGCGCCAATTTATGATAACGCTCAATCTACAGCTCTCGTAGGAGTGTAAAGTGGTCGTTGTCAAATATATAACCCAACTGGGTTGGGTATCGTCCCACAGGGAATAGCTTGGTCAACAAGTAAGCAAAGATTACTAGACTTTTAGTGCAAGTCTCGTAAAAAGGGGGGAGTTTTGTCGTGCAAGTAATGTAACCAAAGTAATAAGGTAAAAACGGAAAATAGCAAAGTAAAAAGTAAGAATGTTTGGTAAGATGTAAAACAATGAGAATTGAGAAGTTGGGGTTATGTCCACCTTATGAGTTATACGTCTCTATTGGCTATGAGTTACGTGGAATTCAGACATGCATGTGCTTATAGAGAATTGTATTCGATGGTAAATCCAAGCGTCTTTCGACCTCAACAAGGACTATTTCACTTTAACTCTTTCGAGCTTAAAGCGTATCTAACGGTACAAATTCTCCAAGAGGTTAATCCAGTTACGGCACTAACTTTTTAATAGGGGATGAGACCCTATTACCTTGACATTATCTCTTTTCCAGACATATAACTTTTCTTTCGAACAAGTTAATGCTATACTGGCTTTATTTTATGCGTCTGCAGCCACAAGAATTTGCATTAAGATAAAGAGAATAATGATATAAGCAACACACGTGTCACGAATTCACAAACTCATAGCCTTAGATAGTATCTCATAAGGCTTCCATAACCCCAACAGAGAAGTTTAGTTACCCATGAGTGCAAAGGAAATCACAATAGACATTATTATTATACCACAATAAAGATCTCGTGTAGTAAAGTGTGGTAGGCTTTTAGGCGTGAACTCCCTTGCAAAGTAACGTTTCTCTTGTTGTGGAAAATAAGAATTGAATAGATGAAAAATAATGTCAACAATGAATTAATAAAGAGAATTGTTTTGATGGATGGATGGATGGTGGATGGATGAGAATTGATGGAATGGGGGAATTGTGAGGAATATATTAAAATCTCTAGCAAAATAGGGTATTTATAATACCCATATCCTATTCCTACTAAGCTAATGAATTACTTAACCCAATCCTACTAGGTTAAGGTATCATTATCCTAATCCTAATAAATTATTGCTAGTCCCCAAAGTCTTCAGAATTGCTGTTTTTTGCCCGGGATAGATTTTCCATGCGCCACTTTTGGTCCTTGGCGTGTAAGCTTTCCCTTCCTTCTTTCGTGAAGCTTTCTTTGGCGTCAAGTTATCCATAAAATGCTGAATTCTGCATCATTTATACCTGAAAACTTGCTAATCATGTTCGTTAGCTCACTTACAGCAAAAAGGACTAAAAGTGCATAAAATATATAATTTGTTCTCAAAACTTGGCTAAAATATGGGCAAAATCTAGTGCTATAGGCGTGTAAATTCGCCTATCATCACTAATGTACGTAATTAAGTACGGGGTGTTACAAGGGTGTGTACTCCGACTATGGAAATACTCACGAGGATTTGAAGTTAGTAAGTATTGAAGTATTATGTGATTGACTATTAGGGCTATAGAAAGATAGAGTATGTCTAAGAAGGTAGGAGTAGCAGTAGGTTTTCCCCTTTTAGTTGTAGCCATTTGGGTAAAGTTCTATTTATTATGTGTATTGTCGTATTCCAGACCCTAGAGTGCAGTAAGTGTAGTTCAGTTTAGAGTCTAGTAAGGTATCTCTCGAACTTAAGATGATGGCTTAAGGCTAAGGTGGAGATGATAGAACAAGTAACCAATTTAGGCTCTCAGATTCTAGTAGTGATGTCAGTATGATATAGAACATCAGAAAGTGAGGATGATACTCAACCCATTCTTATCTCAGTATTTTTCAGTGATCCCAATACCTACTCATGCCTTACGTTTCAGCTCCATGATCATAGTTCATGTTCATGTATATGATAGAGAATCACGTGCTTTTCCAGTTCTAAAATATGGAGTTCCAGTTCATTCAGTAGTCAGAATCACATTTCATATGTTATGAATATCAAATTGAGGTCATGCAGCTCATGACTCATGTACTCACGCTTTATAGTGTGCTCAGTTCCCATAATTCATGCTATACTCTTTATGATTGATGAGATTCAGCTTATAGTCATGTATGCCCCAATTCAGATCATTTTGATGAATCTCTGATGTTGATTTGCTATTCCTTCGGTCTCAGTTAAGTGTCAAGTCTCGTATAATGTCCTCTCATGCTTCAAGGTCTTATGTTCTAACCTTTTAGTGACTCTTCCTTATGTGATGATAGTGGTGATGAGTAAATGTTTCTTATTAATATAAGATCATAGTATGCTTGTTTTAGATAATCCCATAAGTATGAAGTAAGATCTGGGGCCAAGTCTTTGATATATGTGATGGTTAGTGGAAATTTGTGCGTGTATGTTCTTGGGGTAGCGGGTGGGAGTTATATTGATAGTGGATTACAGAATATGTGAAGTATGTCCTTATGGATGTTTGTCTTGGAGTTGTTATGTGGTTATAAAGATAGGCTTGAATGACATGTTGAGATTTAAGTGGAGGAACGCAATATGCTCTAGTGAATCCATAGTAAGAGATCAGAGTTAGTCATTGAAGTGGTAAGGCACGATATGCTTAGGGTCTGATCTCTAAAAAAAATATATATAGAAGATTTAATCATATGGTTTAGACTATTATCGTGGTGTGGCATGTTGTATTTTGTGATTTGAAGTTAGTTTTGATCATGGTGAGAGGACTTATGTTACTTTAGGCATTAGTAGAAAGATTTATCAATGCCCATATAAGAATTCTAAGTTGAATAAAATGAGTATAGTATTTAAAGAGAGTAATATAGTTAAGGGAGTATTCAAAAAGTGCGCTAAGCTTGCAAGTAAGAAGTTGAAATTCCTAAGGCCTGGTAATTCTATCCTAGTTTATGAGTTATATGTCTATATTCCATGTTATAGAGTAGTGTCACTATTGTGATTCCTTAGTTGGGTGTCTTGTGTAACTCATGCCCAAGATTCTTTGCTCCCGAATGCTACTAGAACTTCTTTAGAAAGAGTGTTTAAGAGATACTCCAGTTAAGTATAAGTTTCCAGTATAATTCAGCCAGTACAACCAGCAGTTCAGTTTAACAGTCAGGCAGACAAGTTACTATAGTTTTCCACCTTTACACCCGGTCCTGCTATCCAAAATCCTATGTGTATGACCATCTCAAGAGATAATCTATTCCATCCATGTAAATTGCTAATTCAGTTCAATCCAAACATTATGTTTCAGATTCAGCTATTCACTCATGACTCAGTTCATAAGAGTTCAGTGCATAGTCTCAAATTTCTCTAGGCATTTTAGCTCAGACAGTGTAATACCTTTGTACGATCTAAATCTTGTTGTCTCAAGATTCGTACTTACATAAGTTTTCACTTCTTAATTCGATACGTATGATTGGATCATGAACAACTCAAGGAAGTCGTAAATTCTCAGCATGAATCAGCTCCTTAAAGTACGTAAGGGCAAGTCAGCTCAGAATTTAGTTTCATGATGGAAATTTAAATATTTCAGATCAGTATATTCTTTCATAAAAGATATATCATGTCCACGTTATTCCATACCTTTAAGACTTCAACATTCCTACCCATCATTCGGGGATGTCTGTTCCCAAGGGGGATATAATGTAACACCCCGTATTTCGGGCTAGAATAAAAACCATCGTTTCTATGCATAGATAATCCAAAAGCCATAAACCCTATGTAAATTTGGCATGTTAATCAATTATGTAGTGTGTGAACCTATTTAAGAATGAATTGAGATCATAGAGGTCCCCTAACTCAAGGACGAGTTGAAAGCTTTTCTATCATTCGAGTTTGAGTGAGCATCGAAACTTGGGTCAACTTCAATCAACCATAACTCTTTGTATATAATGAATTATAGGGCCTACTATATATCAAATAAAATATCTTCGAATTATCTTTTCAACGATACCAATTTCGCCTAAATCCAATACCCAAGCGGAAAGTTATGGCCATTTTAGTGACTGAGACAGTAGCATAATGCGATAAGCGTGCAACACACGTCCTATCGCACGCACCAAAATTTCAGGTTCTGTTTCCGCATTTTTAAGGGAAAACTAGGTATCTTCCATCCCTTATCCATCTATAACATGGGATTAAACTCCCAAAATACCAAAATATGATTCTTTTCTCTCAAATACATCAAGAACTCACCCTAGGGTTTCAAACTAAAAATCCAAATATCTCAAAATTTAACCGTGGGTTTTCCTTAATTTTCAAGATTCGGAATCTCCATTGCGAGGGCTATAAGAGGCACCCATAAATCGTATATATAGCATCCCAAAAGTTAGAGTTCATTCAAAAGCTTCTAATTTAAGGTACGCGGTGTTTTCCTAAAATCTCATGGGTATGGAAATCTTGATTTTAAGAAAGGGTTTTTCAGATTTATGAATATATTCATGCTTTAGAAGAATTGATGCTATTGTTTTGGCCTTTAGGCTTTCCCCCATATTGATTTGAAATTATATATATATATTGTAAGCATGTGTTTTAAGGTTGATGATTGAATTGAGAGCACGATTCATAAAAAATCCCTCTCTTGTGATGATTTTCATTTACTTATGATATACTATGAAATCGTTTTAATGCATCTTGAAAAGCATGTTATGAAATGTCTTGAATAATGCTATATTTGGATTATGATTTTGATTTCAAAAGAGAGAGGGTTGTTTATGTTGATGAATGTTGAACATAATCATATAATGAGAAGGGTTGCATGGTTTGTTAAAGATTACATGGCCACCACTTGTTTATTGAAATGATGGGAATTTTGCATAGTTTTGACTTATGTTTTCGGAACATGAATTCCCTTTGTTAAATTGCATGTTTGGATGGTCTGAACTATGTTTTAATGAAAGAATCATGCATGATGCATTATGGCTCAGAAGGCATGAGGTCAGGCAACTCATTGCCAAAAATCTTGATTACTGATTCGGGTATATTATTATACGTTGGCCTAGTACCCTGTGGCGTATCAGACTCAGACACTCCAACCCTTGCGGCACACTTGAGTTGGGAGCTTTTCCGCCGATTCAATGGCGGATTCCATATAGCTCGTAGAATATCAGACTTGTAGGGGAGTGCCACCTAACTCAGAAGTAATACAAAGATCAGAAACTGCTTTTGACAGAAAGGTTTTTTATGTTTTTTCAAGAATGCCTATGTGTTTTGAAAATTATATCTTTCATGATGCTTATGACTAACTCTCAATTATTTTATTTATATAAAAGCTTTATTTAGGATTGCTCTGCGTACCAGTACATCTGTATTGACCCCCCTTTCTCCAGGTTCTGAGGCACAGTCTAGGGGTCCTGATAAGCAGTAGATTTCATCAGACAGGAGTGAAGAGTACCAGTTGGTGAGCCTTCTATATTTCATAAGGACTAGTTTCTTTCAGACAGTTATTATTTATTATAGTTTTGATCTACTGGGGGCCTTGTCCAAATTTTCAGACAGTTGTTATTTGATCATGTAGTAGAGTTTTCGCAGACGGTTTTCAGACGTTGTTTAGTTGATATTGGATTTTATTCCTCATTGTTAAACTAAATTTAGATTATGACCATGTTTTCATAGCAGATTTTATTTCTGCATTTCCTATTTATATATGAATGGTGTTTATGATTACAAGTTAGAAGGGCTCTAGGCCTTCATGGTTCGGGATGTTTGTCACGGCCAGGGCCCTGGTTCGGGTCGTGACATACTCGATCCACCATATACATATCTGTATCAGTGCGGTACCCAATCCAACCTATACTTATCCATACCGGTGTTGTACCCGATCCACCATATACATATCCGTATCGGCGTGGTACCCGATCCACCATATACAAATCCATACCAGTGTGGTACCCGATCCACCATATACATATTCGTACCGGCGTGGTACCCGATCCAACATGTACATATCCGTACCGTCTTGGTACCCGATCCATCATAAACAAGTAATATAAATATCAAATTTACACTACCTCATAGCATACAATACGATGTACCAAGTTTACAAGTACACTTAAAGTCATAAGACAATTCCATCAAGTAAATTTTTAATAATCATTTATACACGCCTCAACAATCCAAACATCATCAATGTCAAGCATGTTTGAACACCAATCAACAAGTACCCAATTTAAGAGCATACACACAGTTAAATCGAGTCTAAACTCTAATTAAACCGTAACCTACCTCAGCCAACGAACCCAAATACAAGCTACTTCAAGGGTCTTGCCCTTCCGTAAAGCTCCGAAATGGTTCAAATCTATCCAAATATATAATTTTCATTAGAGTACAAATCTAATTACATCAATTTATTCATTATATCTCAATCACTAACAAATTATTACCTTATAATTATTTCAAATTGACATGATAATCTCACCAGAAACAGTAGCACTAATACGTTTTCAATACCTAGAAAATGTTAGTCATTCTACTGTAGCGTCATTAAGGCTTTTGTCCTTATTAAGGAATTACTCATTCGTCATTATTATGTACGTATGATTAAATAATTTGCCTAACCTCTAATTCCCTTGCACGCACACCGTTGCCCACAAATTTAATCTGCCCTTCTTGCCTAATTCACTGCTTAATTTCCAATTACAGTTTAGGCCTAGCAATACATAGATAAGCAAAAGAAATTATTTCACGCACCTGAAGCATTCAACATTCCTCTACTACAACGTTCGTTCTCCTCCCTTAGGAACTACCTGATTTTATTATTAATACACACAGTAAACCCTATTTAATTAAATTTATTTTTGTATTGACCATAAAAGTAAATAAATTACATTTTGACCCATTACATCACTAATTAAATTAATTATAAAAAATTTCCAATATATCTCGGATATTATTCGGAGCCTCGAGAAAATAAATTAAATATGTACATTGACTAAAATGTACATTCCAGACCTATTGAAAACACTACGACACTAACTAGAGATTGTCTCAATTAAAGGTTGACCATGATCATGTTAAAATTTATTAAAAATGAATAATTCAACTAATGACTTAAATCACTTACGAACACCTCATATTGGTACTACTCATCCCGTGAGTCATAATTCACGTACATAAACTACGGGATGAGTTAAATTGGAAAGATGAAAAACTTTCACAAATGACCGGAAGGGTCGTTACAAATTTATACAACCTTTAGCTGCAATAATTATTTAGATACATATTCTAACGATAATTAAACAGTTTCTATAGAAATCTTATACATATACATATTGTATACAATAATTATACAGTTTGTATACATATTCTATACAATCTTTAGTTGCAATAATTATTTAAATACATATTTTATATAATAATTACACAGTTTCTATATACATCTTATATATATACATACTCTATACAAAAATCATATAATTTTTATACATCCTATATAATTTCTATATAAATCTTATAGGGTACATATTTTATACAATAATTATAGAGAATCTATAGACATTTTATACACCCTTTAGCAAAAATTGAAGAAGAAAAGAAATCAATAGCATCTATAACAAAATGAGGATCATATTTGAATTCTCTACCAATTAAATTCAAAATACATTTAGTTTTGCTCTTTTGCTTCATCACATAACCAATGTGAAAGTAACGAGTACGAGAAAAATTTATCCAACAAAAGCTCTTTTAAGAATTATAAAGTGTTGTCGAAAGAATTTACAGATAGAGGTTCTTCAATATTTTATAATGTCAAAGTTCATCTTCTAAAGGTAATATACTATGTTCTACAATGCATTCCAATCGCTTCTAAAAAGGCACCCCAAAAGAAAGAAAAAAAAATGAGCAAAAACAGTTCACAAGTTAAAAAAAAAAAAACTCGAACGAACAAAATTTAGAATTCATACATAATGTAAACATATTGACTAATATGACGGGAAAATGAGAAGAAATTTCAATTGAATACTTCTTCAAAATGATTTCAAAGCAACCCAATAGTCACGATAAGTGAAAATTAAATGAATTATTCAAAAATATAACTCAGCGAGTCAAATCCAAATGAAAAAGGTGAAGAATTAGAGATAAAGAGGTAGAATTTGTGTTAGGTTCTTTTCTATAAAGGAGTGGAGTAAGATGAGAAAAAAGAATGTTATGGGGTTGGGAAAAAAAAATAAAAAAACAGAAAGTATAATGATACGAAAAAGAAGATAAAAGAGACTATTTAGGCTAATTTTATGAAATTTCAGATATTTGTACTAATGTCTATAAAGTGAAAATAAAAAGGCCAACAAGCCAGTTTATGTCCAGTAGACCAAACTTGGGTCATTTGTTTTGAAACTGGTCAGGCTATCACATTACAAACAAAATAATTTCTTAATTATATGTTATGGTTAAGGTCTTAAAAAATTACCATACATAGTTATTTGTTAGTTTTAATAATTTTTTTGTGGGGTCATATTACAAATATAATAAATAATTTATATAGCAAATAATACTCTCGCTATCATGTAATTAAATTTTCATAATCTCTCTCTAAACTATTGGCTAGTTTTATTGCATATATTAATATATACACGCTTCTTGAAAATGTCTCAAAACATATCTTCAATTTTATCTCCAAAATTAATCGAATCTTTGTCTTCCTCGAAACATTCGTTGTGGGTTTGCATTGAAGATTTTTTTTGAAAAAATTTGTCATCCCTAAACATTTGTTTGAGATATGCATTAAAGATTTCGCGGTAATATTTAGTATTTTCGGATATATAGATTTGTTTCTTTTTTATTTTAGGGTATACTTCCATTCAATAAATTATATGCTTATATACATTTCGTAAAACTATTTCTAATGGTATATTCAAGAATGATTACGTGAAGCATTTATTTATATATATATATATATATATATATATATATAGAGAGAGAGAGAGAGAGAGAGATGTGTGTGTAGACATATATAATAGTTACATACAAATAAAATGTATTTATGTACATATATTCATATTAATTTTCTGAATATAAAAATATAAGATTCAAAACACATTAAATTATATGCTTATATCATATAAATTTTATGAATACTAATACACAATTCAATTACACTGAGTAAATAAATTTTGTATACCCATATATTTATATGCTTTCGTTCATATAATTATATGCTTATATGTGTTTCATATAATTATTTCTAATGGTATATGAAATGTTTCATATGCGTTTTCATACACTTATATGTTTATACATATATAAATAGTTACATACAAATAAAATGTAATTATATACACATATTCATATAAATTTTGTGAAATAAAATAAGTATATACATTTAAATGTACACATATAATGGTATAAACATGTAATCAAAAACATATCATGAATTATGCTTATATATACAAATGTTTATATGTATACATGTATTCTGCTTATAAATTAAATGCTTATATGCATTTCGTAAAACTATTTCTAATGCTATATTCAAGGATGATTACGTGTAGAACTTATATATTAGAAATAGTTTTACTAAATGTATATAAGCATTTAATTTATAAGTAGAATATATCTATACTTGTAAGTATTTGTATATATAAGCATAATTGATGATATGTTCGTGATTACATGTTTATAGCATTAAGTGTACATTTAAATGTATATACTTACTTTATAAGATTATTTCATAAAATTTATATGAATATGTGTATATAAATACATTTTTATTTTTATGTAACTATTTATATATGTATAAATATATAAGTATATGAAAACACATATGAAACGTTTCATATATCATTAGAAATAGTTATACGAAACATATATAAGCATATAATTATTTGAATGAAAGTATATAAGTATATGGTATACAAAATTTATATACTCAGTGTGATTGAATTGTATATTAGTATTCATAAAATTTATATGAATATAAGCATATAATTTGCTGTGTTTTAAATTGTATATTTTTATTCATAAAATTTATATGAATATGTGTGTATAAATACATTTTATTTGTATGTAACTATTTATTTATATAAATTTTGTGAATTAATCTGGTAAAATAAATATATACATTTAAATGTATACATATAATGATATAAACATGTAAACAAAAACATATCATGAATATGATTATGCTTATAATTTCAACTGCAGTAAAAATCAATCACGAATTACATATAAATGTTTAAGCAAAATTCAACAGTAAAAAATTGAAAATATATACATTATTATGCACACAAATTTCAACTAAACAACAACTTTCTTGGAAAAAAATTGAAATATTTCGTAAAATATAATTGATCAAGATATAGACATTGCAGATATTCTTGTGAATCAGTTTAAGAGATTTAAAAATTAGAATGGAGAAATTTTAGGAGGAAAATGAAAAAAGTGAAGGAATAGAAGTTTTACG
This sequence comes from Capsicum baccatum var. pendulum, assembly GCA_030864225.1. Taxonomy (NCBI): domain Eukaryota; kingdom Viridiplantae; phylum Streptophyta; class Magnoliopsida; order Solanales; family Solanaceae; genus Capsicum; species Capsicum baccatum. The sequence continues at coordinate 210,106,151 of CM061554.1, read as the reverse complement.
GGGGAAAATAGAAAATAGTATGAAGTTAAAGATAAAACTTTTATTGATATAAAAAAAATTAGTACCATTGCAAAAACGTGAACATAATGAAAACAAATAATCTGAATCCATATTTTTAGGGGATGTGTTGTGGAAGAGGTTCATGTGGGGGAGTTGGAGGAAATTAAGTGAATTGATTGCATTCAATTTTTTTTTTTTATCTCTCGTTTCTGTTAGGAAGTTTTATTTTTTTATTGTATAATTCTTCAATATCTATAATATATATAAAGTGTGAAGCCCATTAGAAAAATGATTTGAACTTTTTACCCTTCATTAAAAGACTCTTTTTTAGACAAAACTATCTTTTCACTATTTTTTAAATTTATTATTTAATTTTTTTATTATATTAACTAGACTTCCTAAAATTCATGGTAGGAGAATTAATTAATATTTTTCTTTCTACTCAATTTTCTAAAATATATGGGACTCCTAAAATATATGGTAGAAAAATTAATTAATATTTTTTTCTACTGTTCAATTTGAAAATACTCCTAAAATAGGACTTTATTAAGAAAATACTTTTATAAATATTGAGATATACGTTAAACTAGAGAACAAACCGGTTTGCTTATTGGGAGAATATGATTGAGGCTCATCTAACTTGATTCGGTTGCATGTCTAGATTGGTGGATGTTTGATTTTCTAACCATCCATTTCTTCATTGTTTTTGTCAGCATAATAAAATTCAACATGTGTGTGTATATATATATATATATACATCTTCTTTGTTTTCATTCAAAATCATTCTTTAGGGTCAAAATTTTTGCTCAGACAAGAATTAGTTGGATCAAAATCAAAGTTTTGTGATCACTATTATATTTTTTTTATAGTTTATAGGTCGTAGATGAATGCCAGTTGGTTTTGAAGAATTTATTGCATAAATGTTAGGTTTAATTGTATTGTTTTGATATCTTTATCATCTTATTGTTTTATTTTAATTCACAGATGCTAGATGAATGGGAGGCGACTTTGAAATTTTTCTTAGGTAAAGGTTAGGCTTAATTGTATTATCATAATATCTCTATTAGTTTGTTATTTTGTGGTAGTTTACAGTTTTTAGATGAATCTCGAAAGACTTTGAGAATTTTTTGTGTGTAAAATTTAAGTTTAACTAGTATTGTTTTGATATCACTTTTATCGTATTATTTTGTTGCAGTTTACAGGTGATAGATAAATGTTGGTCGGTTTTGAGATTTTTTTTATGTAAATGTTAGGTTTAGTTGTATTATTTTGATATCTCTATTATCGTATTATTTTGTTATAATTTACAGGTGGTATATAAGTGTCGGATGACTTTGAGAAATTTTTTGTGTGTAAAGATTAGATTTAATTGTATTATTTGGATGTCTCTATAATTTTATTGTTTTGTTGTAATTTACAGATGGTAAATGAATGTCGATCGACTTTTAAAAATATTTTTGGTAAAGATTAGGTTTAATAAATAAGTTCTCCATCTTTACATAATCAAAAGATTTTAAATTTAATTATTATATTCATCTTTATTATTTAAACAAATATCCTATTTAATATAGTATTTGAACTCACTAAAGTGCGGTACACGCGTAAGATGCGTACACCTAAACTAATATAAATAAAACTACTAACTAACTTGTCAATAAAATATAAATATTGAAAGTTAGACGAGAAAGTTAGTTATAGGGATTCTATTGTATCAATCTGAATTTTTGCATTTTAACAAAGTACGTCTTTGCATATCCATCTATTTGTGATGCTTTTGCTGGAGTTCTAACCCAATTATATAGAATGTTTACAAAGTCCTTTTAGAGCAATTCCGTTGAAAATTCCAACGTACGTACAGATATTGTGCCACATACATAGCTAGTATCATTCTATTCACGTGCATGAAGAAAGAAAAATGAAATTTAAAATTCTAAAGGACATGTCTAAGGTATTATACTATTATTTGTAATGTTGTGGTAGAATATGAAAACTAGAGAAGCTTTGTAGAGGAACTATATAAACAATAAATACATGAAAAAGAATGATAATGCGGTAGCACAAGCCAAGCCAAACACTACATCGAGAAGAAAATGATTACGTACAAAGAGAGAATAGAACATGAGATTTGATGGCTAATCAAGTAAGATAATTCATATTTTTGACTGAAAAACTTAGACAGAGTTGGGAGCACTATATCATGTCACCTCTCAGATTTTTGAATGTGTTAAAACAATGATACTGATAGATAAAGTAGTTGAGAAAAGATAATATACTGAACAGACATTGAAAAGCCTACTCCCTCAAAAAGTGGTGGAACGCATCTCGCAATATGTATGCATACCTAAAGAAACTAAGGAATTGAACAGATCATACTGGAGAATGAAAGCAAGGAAAAAATTCACTATTAATTTTACATTTTAATTTATGAAATAAAAAGAAAGTCAAAAAATACATAAGCTAATATGAGTCGGAGGTACTATACTCAAGAGATGCATAATGAAGAAATATCAATAATAAATATTACATTGGGCACAATTACAAAGACAAAATCAGATCGATTGCAGTAAAGATAAAGAATAACACACAAGTACGGAGTAAAATGCAGGAGATCTATACATAAGATAGCATACACAATAAAGAAAACTCAAATTGCTAGGACGATACTGAATTGATCAATAGTGAAGCAGTGTGTGGTATTAACATCCGATGACGCTCATCCTATTGTTCAACAATTGATAGAAATTGTAGAAGCCCAAAACATGGAGAGTTACATTGACGAATACAATAATCACTACAACAAAGGGCATTTATAGCTACAAAAACTAAGCTATGAATTTAGAAATCATAGCTGCTAACTAGTAATAACTACAAACTCTTGAATTTTGTAGCTATTTATAAATTTTCAAAATTTCTTAGCTATAAAAAGTAAATATTACTAGCAATCATGACAATAATTTTCTAAATAGCTACAACTTTACTGCTACAGTAAATTTTGTAACTAATCATAAATTTTTGCCATGCGATATAAGTTATTGTAGTATTAGTAAGATTTTTAACTACAATAAAATATTTAAAATAAAATAATGTAAATAAATGAATTTTCTTGCTTGAAGGCATAAAAAATTGTGGCAAGAGTAAAATGACATAGCCACATTTTTGGTTTTGCTAAAACATAGTTTTGTAACTAATTATTAATTTTTTCATGAACTGAAATTTATTTGTAGTAATAATAACCTTTTAGCTAAAATAAATTATTTGAAACTAAATATTGTAGCTAAATAAATATTTTTCCTTCAAGTTACAAGAAATTAGTGCAACATATTAAATGATATAGCCGTAGAGTTTTTGCTACAATAAATTTTCATAGCTAATTGTTAATTGTTCCAATGTGTTAAAACTTGTCGTAGCAATAGTGACCGTCTAGCCATGAGAAAGGTTATTTAAAATAAAATATTATAGCTAATGAATATTTTGGCTTTGATTACCAAAAAATCATGGCCATAGTTGGCTTAATAATAGTTATACCCAGTGTTCCTAAATAAATGGTGTTTTTAGTTTGGACACTCCCCTTAATAAAATTATTCATTACTAAAAAGTATTTTTAATAATTTATCCTTGATAAATACCTTGAAGAGGATGTAGTTATTTAATAATTTCTTAGTTGTGTAAAATTCTTTTTATTTAAAGATGGGTAAAATTGGAAGAACATTAATATTTTCTTGATTATCTAAAATATCACTTATTTAGAAATAAAATGAAAAATGTTAAAACCACTTATTTGGAACAAGAAAAAAATTACTTATCATGACGAAATGATTTAGCCACAAATCTAATATTGTTATAACATTTTGTACTTGGTAATTAATTTTTACCACAACCTGAATTATATTGCAATACTAATTTAGTATAATTAGAGGTGTTAATAGTTTGATTTGATTTGGTTCAATTCAATTCAATTCAATACTACATGATTAACTACGAATCTCAAATATAATTTCAATAAATTAAATAGGGTCTTCTAATTAATTTTGATTAACTAATTATGTTTAACTTAAAAATAATTACACTTAATCGTACTTAAGTTTAATCCCAATCAAGTTCTTCCAAAATTATCATTTGACTCAAACTTGTTTCACCGAAATAATATATTTATCACTCTAATGTGATTGAAGGTATTAATCCGTAAATTAATTCAAATTTATAGATTATAAGTCATAAACATAACTTAAATAAATATTTGATTATATTTCTTTCAATTAACTAATCATGCAAAATTTCATAAAAACTTCGTACCATTCAAACTTTATCCCAACCTAATATATGTATTCAAAATTATTATTTGATTTGAATATAATGTATTTAAACAATACTTTTAAAAATTTAATGTAAATAGAGTTGTTCATCTTTAAACTTGATTCAATTTTGCATGATCTTACTTCTAAATTTCAAATATAATTTAAATAAATAAGAATGTGTGTGTGTGTTAGAATCAATTAAAAAAATTATACACAAAAAAAGAAAAGCAGGTAATATACATAGTTATAACCTCAAACTTATCAACTAACTTCTTAAAATATCAAGCTAATATTTTGTTTTATTTCAACATATTATTTTGAATATTAATTGTACTTTTTAAAAAAAAGAAATATACATCAATTCTTTTTTGAAAGTTGTTAAGAAATTTGTTTATACTTGATACTTTATGGTTTTAAAATAAATGCATATTTTTCTATATTTAAGAACTTTTTACAAAAAAAAATTCATAAAAACTCCAATAGTTGTAGACATATTATGTATATGTATATTTGAATTCACAAGATACACAAACTTCATTAAGGAATCAAAATAATTACAAATGTTATATGATTCTTTTGAACATATTAAATTTATACTTATTTATTTTATTTTAGTTTAAAAAAATTAATTTACATTATAATACCTTTACATTTTCTATCCCTCTAACTATATTTTTTTCGCACATAACTTTTAAATGAGTTTTTCTAATTTAATATTTTACATTTGATTAAAAATTATCATATTTAATAAATATGTAATATGAGTTAGTCTAGAATTTTGGTGAGTTAGAAGACGACCAAGGACAATATAGTCATTTCTCAGTAATACTCAACACAATTCTAGAAGCCTCATCTCTTCGTAAGATTTAAAATTTGTACATAATTTTTAATGAGCAAAAAAAAAAAATCTCTTTTAGTAAATGTCTATCATATCTCAAAGTTGTATAATGTCTCATGTGGATCTCATAATTTTCTTCACAACTTTCTATAAATATTTTTTGTGAGTAATACACAATACTCATTTCTATTTTTTTTATAAGTGGTAAATTTTTAATTTCGTTTTATTCAAATGAAATGTCCACAGGCAAGTATGAATTAAATTTTTCTTTGCACATTTGGTTATAGTAAATTATTTAGTAGAGTGATAAGGAAATAAAAATATATCTTACTCCCTTCATTTCAAAAAGAATGATCTATTTTAATTTGACACAAAGTATAAGAAAATATTTGTATCTTGTGGTCATGGATTAAAGTTATGTCAAATGTATCAAAATGTCCTTTATCGTGTGGTTCTAAGCAGGGTACGTGAAAAGTTGAAACTAAAAAAGTATTGTAAAAAAAAATCATCCTTTTTTAAACAAATTAAAATAAAAAATAGGTTTATTTTTTAAATGAAGGGAGAAACAAACATCTACAAGTATTCATCTATCCACAGCTCACAACATTCAAAAATAATTTCAAGTTGAACTTTTTCAGGATATCTAAAATAATTTTAAAATATAATTTGTTAAACCTTAAAAAGTAATTTAAGAAGTGAGTCTTTATTCATACTTTATTATGATAATATGATAATTTATGTGATGACTTTTTTTATTAAATGTAAATTAAAAATAATATACTTGAATCAAATGGAAAGAATAGTTTTAAATTTAAAGAGAAATTATCGTTGAAATTTATTTCATTTGAACATTGTTTTTCAATCGTGATGTTCAGACGAGCTTTCTCTCCTTTTAAAATTATTGATAATTAATTTATATTTAGGGTAACACTTACAATATAACAAAGGGTATAATTTTTTTCATAATATTTTATGTGAAACCCACTATAACTCATTTTTAAATGCAAAAACAGGAGATAATGGTCGTTTCATTAGAATTTTTTCAATGTCACGATGTAATCTTTTAAATGAATTTCACACATCTTAACTATAAGTCTATTTTAATATGTATTAAAAAAATTAAATAAATTATATCTAAATGTCTATTTTGATACATCCTATGTCTCAATTCGAATGATATATTCTTCTTTTAAATTAGTTTTATGGAAGAATTGATAATTTTATTTTGTTAGTATTTTATAATACTATTAATATTTTAGTCATGTTGAATTTCATTTATTTGTTAGAAAATCCACAAAGGTATACTTTTCTATTTAAAGTTTATTTATTTTAAAGATAATTTGAAACATTGCAATGTTTTTTCATATACCTTAAATTCGATGTCTAATCAAAATGATATAAATTGAAATAAAGAGAGACGTAATTTATAGGAGGATGGACAAATACTCACATATATTTCATAAAAGATTAAAAAGAGTAAAATTAATTTTGACCACATATTTAATTGCATAAAGTAACTGTATTACTATATGATAGTAAAATAATAAAAAATACTCATAAATATTGAACAGGTGTTTATCTATCAAACACAATAAGTGATTCCTCCATAATTTTAAAACTTCACATGATACATATCATTCAAAGATTTACAATACATATAATTTAGGGAAACATAATTATTTACTAATCACCTATTAAAATGATTTTAAATAATTTATTTAGAAATATAATATTAACTACCTTAATCATGTTAACTTTTGTTAATCCTTTTGATTATGTTTATTTGAGGTGATAAATTTCCTCAACAGGTAGACAAATTACTTTAAAAGAATTTTTTTGTTTACTATATTAAATTGGTCTCCTATTTTTGACGTATATAAGATAAGACATAAAGGCAATCCTTTAATGTTATGAATCATTAAAACGTTCATCGAGTAGGTCCTTATTTTCGTTTGTTAAACACCCATAAAATGAATTTAAGATAAATTTATGTATGAATTAGTATCCTTTATTGCTTCGTATGATTCTATAAAAAAATGTTAATAAATAGATATTTATAATTTTAACCTATTCTCTTGTGTAATTTTCAAATAAAGTAGAAAAAGAGAAATACTAAATTAGTTGTTTAATTTAAGAGGATGTGTTAGACCTGATGTTAAAATACACATTAGAGTATTGATATTTTAATGTTAATTATGAAAACTTAAAGAAGTTGTAAGTTATTATTTGATTTTATAAAAATGAGAAATATTTTATTATATAGTGTGATTTCTATTTACATTTTCTATTGTGTTTATTAAAAATATTAGCGATTATTTAAAAAAAATTAATTAAATAGATATAAATATACTTAAATTGTATTATTGGGCCCGTATGCGGGCCCTTCATTATCTAGTATAAATAGATGCGTCAATTGTTTAGTCGATTTAATTAATACACATACACTAATAAAGAAAGGAATAGTGACATTTCAGTTATTTTTTTTGTCCAGATTTATTATTGAAAGTTTTATTTATCCTTGAATATTCTATTTTAATCTTGATTTTTTAAGCCATATAGTTCATATAAATTTTGTATTTTTAATTCAAAATAAAAACCGCAATTCAAAATTCACATTTCTATTTAAATTCAAATTGAAATAACTGGATGTTGTGGAAGATGGTTCGACAACAATGTGACACTTAAATTTGAATTTGAATTCATATTGTTGATATAAAAATAAATTGAATTAATTATTTTTAAAAAAATTATAGATTAGATAAAATTTTAATATTGACAATTTTAATTTTTTTTAATTTTTTTTAAACTTTGTGATTTAATTCATACTACGCATTTTATATTTATATAATTTTTATATTTTCAATTCAGACCAAAAAATAGTAATTTAGAATTCATATTCTTGTTTAAATTTAAATTGAAATGATGGACTGTTGTGAAAGTATGAAAACATTAAAATAGAGTAATTTACCATGAATTTGAATTCATGTTGTTACTGTAAGAAAAATTGAATTGACATTTTCTTTTCGAATTTCTATCTTAAAATAATTTTCAAACTTGAATAATATGATAATTGACATTCGTCATTAATTTTTTTTTTATCTCCAATTCTAAATAAATGTTTTTAGATCGATTTTCAAATACTGACCATTTGATTGTGTTCTATTCTAAACTTGACATTCTAATCCATATAAATCATTTTAAATTCATATACAAACATAAAAATAATATACCCAATGTAGTCACAAAGTGGACTTTGGAGAAAAAGTAGAGTGATACAGACTTTATTCTTACATCAATGGTAGAAAAAATTATTTTAAATTCATATAATTTTTGTATATATAATTCAAACTAAAATTTATAATTCAAATAATCATTAGTTTAATTACAACAACAACATGCCTAGTATATTCCCATATAGTGGGTCTGGGGAGGGTAAAGTGTACGCAGACCATACTACTACCTCAGGTGAAGTAGAGAGGTTGTTTCCGATACACCCCCGGCTCAGGACAAATAATAGTATAACAAACACAAAAATATAATAGCATATAAACTAATACAGTGGGCAAAATAAACTAACATTGTTAGCTAATACAGGAAACAATACAACCCCAAGTTAATACTATAAACTGTCTATCCGAAATTATAGACATCACTCAAACACCACGAACAGGAAACTCTAGACACAAGCAAAGTACTCTTCCCCACTTCTACAGTCGCACTCCTACCCCCTAACCTTCTACCTTAAACCGCATCCTCCACACCTTCCTATCAAGGGTTATATCCTCGGTAAGCTGTAATTGCTTCATATCATTCCTAATCACCTCTCGCCAATATTTCCTCGGACTACCTCTACCCTGCCTAAAACCATCCATAGCCAGCCTCTCACACCTCCGTACTGGAGTATCCGAGCCCCTCTTCATCACGTGACCGAACCAACGTAACCTCACTTCGCGCATCTTGTCCTCTACCAAAGTCACTCTCACATTCTCCCGAATAATCTCATTCCTAACCCTATCTCTCCCAGTACGGTCACACATCTATTGCAACATCCTCATCTCTGCCACCTTTAAATTTTAGACATGGGAGTTCTTAACTGGCCAACACTCCACTCCATACAACATATCTGGTCGGAATGCCACTCTATAGAACTTATCTTTAAGCTTCGGAGACACCTTCTTATCACACAATACTCCTGAGGCAAGCCTTTATTTCAACCACCCTCCACAAATAAAATGCGTGACATCTTCGTCAATCTCACCATTCCCCTGAATCATAGATCCCAAATACTTAAAACTCCCCCTTTTCTTAATGTCCAGAGAATTCTGCTCCACTACCACGTCAGCCTCCTGCGATAAATCACTAAACTTACATTCCAAGCACTCCGTCTTGGTTTTGCTCAACCAAAATCCTTTAGACTCAAGAGTCTGTCTTCAAATCTCCAACTTATCATTAACTCATCTTCATGTCTTATCAATCAGTACTGCATCATCAGCAAATAATATATACTAAGGCATCTCCCCTTGAATACATCGTATCAAAACATCCATTACCATACATCGTGTGAAAACATCCATCACCAAGGCAAGCAAAAATGGGCTAAGAGTCGACCCCTAGTGCATCCCTGTCAAAATATGACAGTGCTTCGAATCTCCATCTACCATCCTCACATGAGTCTTCACGCCATGTATATGTCATGAATCAACCTCGTGTATGCCATGGGCACCCCTCTAGCCTCCAAACACCTCCACAAAATCTCCCTAGGGACTTTTTCATATGTCTTCTCAAGGTCAACGAACACCATGTTTAAGTCTTTCTTCCTTTCCCTAAACTGCTCCACTAATTTTCTCACGAGGTCAATGGCTTCAATAGTCGAACAACCTAGCATGAAACCAAATTGATTCTCAAAAATAGTCAAAATCTTCCTCAGCCTCAACTCTACCACCCTTTCCCAAACCTTCATAGTAAGACTCAATAAATTAATACCCCTATAATTGTTGCAACTTTGACTGTCCCACTTTTTCTTATATAAAGGAAACATCGTACTCCTCCTTCAAGCTTCAAGCATCTTTGATGCCTTAAAAATTATGTTGAAAAACTTCGTCAGCCACTCTAAACTTATCCGACCTGTGCTTTTCAAAAAATCCACCAAAATATTATATGGCCCAGTCGCCTACCCCTAATGAGGGTATCCTCAACCAACTCTGTACCATCCTTCCCCTTGATGCACTTTATTTGGTCAAGGTCACGAGCCCTTCGCTCCCTGGCCTTGGCAAGCCTATACAACTTTTATCCCTGCCTTTCTCCTCTAAAGACGCATACAAGCTCTCAAAAGTTATTGCCTTAGACGTCGTAACCGCTAACATAGCCTCTGTTCAAGCTACCTTATACTCCTTCTTATTCGTCTTTCTCTCCTCACCATCCTTGCTCATAACCAACTTAGCATAAGCCACCTTCTTAGTCTCCACCTTCTTCTTAACTTCTTCATCAACCACCAGTCTCCCCGATGCTTACCAGATCGACCTCTCGAGACACCCAACACTTCTCTAGCGATCTCCCTAGTGCAACTAGCAGTAGTCTCCCACATACTATCCACATTCCCTCTACTCTCCCAAGCCCCCTTAATCGTCAATTTCTACCCTATTTTTAAAGCACTAGCCAAAGTCATGCTACCTTACTTAATCCTAGGCTGACCTCTACCCTCCTCTTCTTTCTACCTGTCATGACCCGAGGCTACACCCTAGTCGTAACATGGTGCTTGGAACCACAAGTGATCCCAAGCTAACCCATGAACTGGCATACTGCTGACCAATTAATTTAATATGTATATAATGAAACATAATTTATTAAGTGAAAGCATAATTATGAGAAAATCTGATTAATTGTAATACTAAATAAGTTTACAACAAGATACATCTGAAGAAAGAACTTGATTTACAATATCATGATTTGAATAACTTGTGACTTGAAAAATAGAAATCATGTAAAACGCATAGGTACCAGATGTTCAAAACCTACCAGCAGTGAATGATTGTAAAGAAAATACAATATCAAACTTGAAATACCAAGGTATGTAATTATGGTTCAAAGACTCAAAACATAGATATTTCATCAAACATGTGAGAATCATGAACATGAATGTGGGAATGTGTTAAACATGAGAAATCAACATGATTACATGGCTAAATTCATAAATTGGGGGTTTAACATGAAATTCACTTGAATATGACATCATAAATTAAAACTTGTGGCATGATATAACCTAACTTTTCATGAAATCATCCTTGGTCATGAATTGTATCAAATTACTAAGGGGAGACATGATTTAAACTCATCTTGAACATGTGTAACTTCATAAAAGAGAAAAACTCATATTTTTAATCAAAGTAAGATTTTTGGGCTCCATGGGTGAAAGGGGCCTATGGATGAATACCCACATACCTTAATTGAACAAATTCTTGAAGAAACTTGAACGTGGAAATCAAACACTTGAATTTTGAGGAAGAAAGCTTGAATCTTAGGACTTGAATGATAAACTTGTGAAAGAAACCCTATTCTTGATGTTTTCTTGAAGATTCTTGAACTTGGAAACTTGAATTCTTGGATTCTTGGGGAAAAGGGTTTGGATTTTTGTTCTTGGGAAAGGAAGGGTTTACATATGGATTTGATGATGAAAAGTGGGCAAATAATGTCCTTTTGGAGTTCTAATCCATCACTTGGGTGCTTAGGGGCATGTGAAAATGACTAAAACTCCCTTTGGGCTTCTATTTACCAATGCAGGAGAACATTAATCCATGTCACAAAGATAGACGCAGTAACTTATTCCCTCGTCACAGCGTTATCGTGACAGCTTATTGGTTCTAATGAAAATGATCATAACTTTTCATTTGGGTATCAGATTAAGGAGAAATTGGTATCCTTGGAAAGCTAATTCAATTATTTATAATTTGGTGGGTCTTGAACTGAAAATTTTCACATATATAAAAAGTTATATACATTCAAAGTTGAACCATGTAGAATCGAATACCAAAATTTGTCATCAAAAGATCTTAGCTCAACTTTGCTCTAAGTGATTTCTATGAAGATTTTTTACCTCATAAGCAATTCACACACTAAGATAAAATCATGACACATACATTCAAAGATAATTCATGGGATTAGAGTTTACACACACTGAAACGACAGTTCAATTTCTGCTCAAGAATACGGTGTGTTACATTATCTCTCCCTTGGAATCATTCGTCCTCGAATGAGACTGGTTAGACTGAGAATACTAAGGTAACTGCGACCATATACTGAATATGCATGACTTGGAACATGATTGCATAACTGAGTTTGAGCATGATACATGAACCGAACTAATTTTGTGAATACATGCAATGACATGAGAATGGTTATAAGGTTGAGATAGAAATGAGAGAGTCAACTTATGAGTAACCATTATCTCAGGCTAGATCTAGTTTCATGAAGAAACGTTGAGAGGTTTAGGACATGAAAACTCAGGGCATTACAACATCTCCCCCTTGGGATCATTCGTCCACCAAAGATACTGACTTGGATAATATACTAAAGAAAGACTGAGATAATGCATGGAAGACTTACGAACTGAATCATGACCGAATATCTAAATCTGAAACATGATGCATGAACTGAACTGAATTCACAATTTACAAGGATGCAAACAAATTACCTTTTGGAATACCCATACTCATGAAATTTCATATAGTAAGACTAGATCGAAAGATGGAAAAGTCATAGAAATTTGTCTTTCTAACAGCTAAACTGGATTACTGGTTATAGGGACTGAATTATACTGAAAGCTTATACTTAACAGGAGAATTTCTTTAACACTCTTTCTAAGAAGTTCTAATAATAGTAGGGAGCAAAGAACTTGGGCATGATCTGAGTAAGATATATAAGTAAGGACTCTTAATATGGCTATAACAATGTAACATGGAATATAGGCCTATGAAACATAAACTAAGATAGAATTACTAGGCCTTAGGCAATGCAACTTCCCAATTCAAGCTTAGCCTCACTCCTTAAATACTCTCATGGGTACATATAACTACTCCAACCAAAGTCTTAGTTAAACTACCTGCTCTCACTATGTTCAAGCCTAACTCAAAATTACAAGGTGTTGCACATAACACCATAATGAAAGTCTGAACCATGAATTTAATACCCCATGCATTTTCACAACTTCTCATCTCAAGAATCATTTTTCTTACTACCTCAACAACAAAATTTAGCCTCTTACTAGGAATTTACTAGCGCATAATGTACCTATCCACTTATATACCAACATGACATTCAAGCATGTCAGTATAACCACCTACGGACTTCTAGGTAAACACCCATAAAAGCATCTTTCTCATATTCTCTAAACCTCTATCAATATCAACTTTCTTGCACTATTCTTAAGAAGACACACCTCGAATTCTTAACAAACCATGACATATACCAAAAGCTTTACCTCAATCTTTATTTAACCTTATAGCCTTACATAAAACAAACATACAATAATTTTTCCTCCACAAGAAACATTTACTCTCTCCCATCTAGATAATTGTCCATCACCACTATCTTTACATAAGTAAAGGTCACTGAAAGTTAGAATATGAGGACCTGGAGCATGAAAGAATACTATGCATAACTTGGACACTTAACTGAGGCATGTAGAATAGAGTATCCACGATATAGATTAATTACAGAGATCAAAACGGAGGATATACATGATATAATTTGAATTTCACCAGTAATTAAGGGTGTACCATGAGTACCTAGAACTGAACATTCTATAAAGCATAAGTACATGAGTCATAAGCTGCATGACCTGAGTTTGGAGTTCATAATATCAGGGAATATGATTTGTACTACTAAGTGAACTGGACTTCCTCATACTAGGAACTGGGAGCGTATATAATTCTATGGAAAGTGCATGAATATGAGCTATGATCATGGAGCTGAAATATAAGGCATGAGTAGATATCGTGATGACTGAATTACAAAACTTTGCATTGAGATAAGAATGGGTCGGACATATGCCTCCCCCACTGTTGCTCTACAACACACCGGCCTTACTATTAGAATCTGAGAGCCTGACTTGGTTTCTTGTTCTATTATCTCCTTCTTATCTTTAAGCGATCATTCTAAGTATGTGGATCCCTAAATAAACTAAATTGCAATCACTTTACTCTAGAGTTCAAGATATAACAATACACATAAATAATAAACTAAACCTAAAAGACTACACTTGAAAGTGTAAAACCCGCTGCTAGTACTTCCTTCTGAGTTACAACTTTTATCTTTCTATAGCCTCAATAGTCATCATATAATAACTCAAAAACTAACTAACTTAGAATCTTCATGAGTATCACCATACCCTAAGTTCACACCATCTAGAATTTTGAATCTTCTATCTATTAGCTCAACCATCCACAATTCAAACTTAGATTCAAATACTTAATATGGATATCCCCAAACCTTTAATGAACCTTACTAACTTCTTTCACAACCTACTAATATCACATCTCTAAATTTATATTTTTTCCTAAACTATGAGAATTACCATTACACCTAAACATACCCTAAATCAACAATATATAATTTTGAATCAACATACTTAAATTCTTGCATGCACTATTTCAAGCCTACCGATTCACCTTTCATACAACTAGCCCCATGGGTACATAATCTATGCCCACTTTACTGCTGATAAACTTTTGGGTTCATGCTTTTAACTCTAGATCATATGTTGGCATAGGATTCTGAGAAGGAATCTGAGGGCACATATGACTTTATCTTAGTGCATGATTTTCATGAACAAGAATGAAATATTTCATACTTCGAAACTTAAAAGCACTGATGGGATATTTTTAAGCCTGCGTACAATCCCATAACTATCTGTGGGGATTGTCTAAGAAAACTCTATCTGTAAGAATTTAAGCTGGCTATTTTGATTGCCTCAAGAATAAGGTAGAGATGGCACGAATGGATTAAGGTAAGAATTTGCATAAGTTCCTTAGAGAAAACTTCTACTGCACGATCTGAGACATGAAAGAAAGAATTTTTTTTTTAAATGCCCCGTAGCCTCTCGAAGAAAAGTACAGACATCTCCATACCGTTCTACAAGACTTTTCTAGATACGAATTCAGAGACACCCTATGACACTTGAAATCTAGGCTCTGATACCAAATTTATCATAACCCGAGGCTACCCCTAGTCGTAACACGATGCTGGAACCATAAGTGATTCCGAGTCAACCCAGGAACTGGCATATAGTCGAATAACTAATTTAATATGTATATAACAAAACATAATTTACTGAGTGAAAGCATAATCATGAGAAAATCTGATTGAATGTAATACTGAATAAGTTTACAAAATGATACATTTGAAGAAAGAACTTGATTTATAATATCATGACTTTGACTGACTATCTATGAAGCCTTTACTATACTGACTGTAAATAGCTGGGACATGCCTCCAACTACCACAACTCAATATTTATGAATAATCAAAGAAAAGTACGTGAACTACTACTGACTGGAGTCCCTAAAATAAGAGAACTTATCACCTATTAGTTAAAAGCTGTAAACTGTCTGATATGTCGTGTAGGCTATAATTGGTACCTACTTTATGAGACAATGCAGTACATAAACATATATGTGGATCAATACTTTTGGAATGTACTAATTAAGTAGGGGTGAATGCAATAAGTAAAACAAATTTCACACATATTCTTAAAACATGCATGCCAAGTGTAGATTGACTCACCATGAGACTAAAATAAGTTGAAAGTTGAAGCATCTTAAAACATGATATAATAAGCTGGTGAATTACTACACTTTATTTATTAAATATTTTTTTTGTAGAATAAGTAGAACTGAAACTTGTAGACACCTAATTTTATCCCTCCCGAAGTTCAATTTTATTCATTTTTAGATTACCTTACCACATACCCTCACCCATTCTACCCTTTCCCGCAAGTAAACAAATAATAACCAATTCTAACAAATTAAATCCCTAATCCCTAATATTCCCTTATCTTAACTAGTTTTTACACCTCATTATACCAACCCTTACCCCCATCTTACCACCCCTACCTCCATATACCCACTTCACCCTACAAGTCACATTTTATTCCCTTCCATAACAAAAAAACTAAAATGGATTTGGGGAGGATTTTTATTTTTTTGGGACACAAGTTCCATATATAGGACAATGTACACACACACCTGAGAATATAGAGATTACAGATATAATACTCATCATCACATATACATACACAACACACACTACCAGAATCTCATAGAATGGACACCACACTACACCACTGACTATCGTTCTTTTCTTCTATTCAACACTCACACACATCACATAACAATACACACACACACACTACCTCACACACATACCTTTTAAAATTTCTCTCCATCATCACCGACCTCAGACACTCTCACAATTCCACCACAACAATTATACATATATAGAGAATTTCCATCTGTTGATATCACATATATAGAGAATCACTCATAGCTACAAATTTGCACACGATGAACACAACCCACTGATATGCATACATACAGATATTAAGGGAGAGAGAAACATGGAGAGAACCCGAGAGAGAGAAGAAAATTGAGAGAAAAGTGAGGATTGGAGCAAAAATAGTTAGAGAGAGAGGGATTCAAGATCGAAGAGATGAAGAAGAAAGGGTAAGAACATAAATATGGCATTTTGACTATTTTTTCGGTAAACCTTTTCGCCGGAATTGGTTTATAGGTCATCTTTTGATTAATTCAAGCTTAAAATTCCTAAATCCCTTTGTTTTCGTTGGTTTTTGGTTCTTTGTCGTGTTGATTGGGATTTTGGGTTTGTCTATCTTCGTGGTTCATTTTTGATATCAGGCTTCGGGGACTTCGTGATTAAATTATGTCAACGTTCGTGGTTTAGATTTTATATTCAGAGTTTTCCCACTGGTTTTGAAGCTGTCCGATTATTATTCTCTTGATACCTAGTTGGATTTTTGTTCGTTGTTGAGGTTTCTATTGAAGGTTTCAAACTCGGTTTTCTTTAAACTCATTATCAACAAAAATCCATTATTGGAAGGTTTAACTCCATCCCTTCTCATTTTATTTCATTATACATGTTTGATTTGCGGGAGACATGATTGAATATTGGGTGATGTTAATTTGTTGCTTAATTTAGTTGAAAAAATGATTGTGGATTGTTGAAATGGTGATTGTGAATTGTGAAAATTTGGTATTAAAAGAGAATTTGGGGTGGAATTGAGAAATTGATAAAAAGAGTGAATTTAGATTAGTTTTGGTTTATTGTTGTTTTGTTTAATTCAGAATAAATATCAAGTTTGTGAACTCGATAGGATCATATTTTAGGCCAAAAGCTTAATAAGCAAAGTTTAGGTTCGGGTAGGCAAATTTAGGACTTGTGGAATATTGAATGCTTGAAATATGTGTTGAGTAGCTTGGTTTTATTGCTTTTTGGATCAAATGTATTCATTTGGCCGGGGAATGCCCCGAAGTATCTGTACTATTTTATTCGGGAAATGCCCCGAGAAAGTTGTACTTGAAGACGACGCACGGTCAAGGCCCAAAATATCGAATGGAGTTTAGTCTAGAGTTAATTTAGAAAAGGATTTACATTTTTGTATTTTTCTATTTTTGGGACTGTATAATTCGGACTGGAATTTATTTTGGTTTTGAATTTTGTTTGCTTATTTTGTGTGTTTACGTGGTTTATACATTTTATAATGTCAAATTTGCCGATATTCTCCACCAAGCGACTGTGGTCGAACCACGGGATCGAGGGGTGCCTATTACCTCCCCCTCGGTCAATAGAATTTCTTAGCCAAAATCTCTATTCACAAACCAGTTTGAAAGAGTCAAAAATCATTTTGAAAGGGATTTTCAAAGGTGACTTGGCACACCCGATTTATGTCAAGTGGTGACTCTGTGTTAATTATAAAAAATAAATCCTTTTTAAATTAATTTTTTCTTTTGTCAAATAATAATAAAACCCTTTCAAACCATAAATCCATAATATTTTTTTGTTTAAAAAAGGAGGTGTGACAGCTCAGGCGACTCTGCTGGGAATTTTTCCAAAGTCAAGCTTATTTTTGGAGTTGTATTGGCTTAGTTTGATATTATGGGTGTATAAACATTTTTTGTGTTATCGTTTATATTTGTTTTATCATTGTTGAGTGTCTACGTGCTACATTTTACAATTTTTCTCTTATGTGTTACCTCTTTATATCTGACATCATGTCCATAACCCGAGTCATTTTTTTCGCAACAAGTCCGTAGTACACATGTGTACACGGCCTCTAGTTGAGTCACCCTTATTTTAGGAGGGGAGTCGTTGGGTGCATGGAGTAGGTGAAAAGCCGTCGCAACTATTTTCGACTATACTCTCCCCGAACAGCCTTGTTAGTGAACCCCAGCCAAGGTCAGCCTCTAGGTCATGCTTATCTGCATCATATTGAGACCTAGTGGGACTCACTTGGTCCTTTGTAGGAGACTCACCCCTGAAACATCCTTATGTTCTAATTATTGCATCTTTGAGGGTAACAGGGTCATTTGACAGACTAATTTGGGTAAGCATGTGCTAGAATTAAAGGAAAGTGTGTAGGCAAGGAAATTTTGGGAAAAAAGAGATGAAAGAGAAAAGGTAAATCAAAAAAGAGTTTCATAGTTTTTAGTGTTCTTTATGGCTTTTATTTTTCCGCAATTCAAAATTCAAAAATTTATTTTTACCATTTGCACTCATTTTTCAAAAACAAAAATATCAAAAAGATTTTCCTATTATTGTTTAGTAAGCATTCGCAATTCAAAAACTCAAAAAGATTTTTTTTTTCTTATAGGAGCTTTTTAAAAAGAAAATTAAAAAGATGATAAAAGTTTTCTACATTTTGTATAATGAAAATACCAAAAATTCTTTCCTTTCGTAGTTGTTGGTGTTAGTTTTGTGTGAAGTGTCACATTGAAAACCCCAAAAAAGATTTTATTGACGTTTTTCCTTATCTGTTTGTGATCATATCTCTTAAGTCAGGGTGCAGTTGGTTATTTAATCTTTAATTGTCTAATCTGGATGAACTACACACACCTGATTCTCCTCTCTCTTGGGGGTGAGATACGTAGACAACCATTCGTGGATTCAATGATCTTATTTAAAATATCCAAAAAAGATTTTCTTTACTCTTCATTTAGAGTAGGTGTTTCATATGCATCCTTAAAAGAAAACTACAAAAAAGCTTTTCTTCACTCTTTATTTAGAGTAGGTGTCATATATATCTTTAAAAGAAAACTACAAAAAAGATTTTTCTTTAGTAAGTTCAAGTTTTATTTTTGTATGGAATTCAAAATTGAAAACCCAAAAAAAAAAAATTCTTTGGTAATCATAGATTTCATTTTGTATAGAGATGTTAAAGATGAAAAATTCAAAAAGATTTTCGTCAATTATTTTGACAATTTGATATTTTCTTTTCTTCTTAAAGTTTAAAAAAAAAAAGAGTTTGATCGGTCATGTTGTGCCAAAACTTCACAAACTACTCACACCTGATTCACCTCTCTTGGGAGTGAGATATGTAGGCACCCTTCTCGGGTTCGGTAATCTTTTTCAAAGAAAATGAAAAAGAAGAAGGTTTTGAGGAAGTGTTGAACTCTAACACATTTGCTATCTCTTATTCAGTTAGTTTAGGGTGGTTGGTTTGTGACATTCTGGCTGGTCCTCCACATCACACCAAATCTAAAGGAGGTTTAGTTATGTCCAACAAGGATATAGAGAGTGACCACATGGATCAAATAATGTGTCAGGAAAATGAAAGCTTAAAGGAAGAGAATTTGAGACTAAGACAAAAAATGATGGAAATGTATCGAGCTTAGGATAGTGGGCTGCCTCCTCCTCCGTTCCCCACTATTAACCCTGCAAATACCTTGAGTCTTCCACCAAAATTGCAAAGTCAGTTACCTACTGTTGTTGTTGATGCACCACAGCATGTCGCAGAATCTATTACACGTCAAATACACCCCAATACTTCCACTACTCTTTCTTTATCTCCTCAGTATAAGCCTACCACATTCATAGCACCACATACCATCTGTGTTTTTGTTGCTCAACCTTTTACTAAGGCTTTCACTTTGGGTATCAATCCAATGATTGTGCTCCCCCAATCCACTAGTGAATCCACGTTCAATACTCGTGGTAATCATTGCTATACTCTTGAGCCTACAATTAAATTAAGTAGACCACCAAAATTTCTTACCAAGAAGCCTAACATGCCAGAAAAGTGAGAGAAAATGGCTAGGAAAGTGAAGAGTGTAGAAAATGATATGAAGAGTTCCCTGGTACTTGTGGTCCATGAAGATTTTTCATATAAAAACTGGGTCATGTTTTCAAGTGTTAACATTCCTCCAAGCTTTGAGACATTAAAATTTGGGGATCCTGATGGACAGAAGGATTCTGTGAAACATTTGGGATGACATTGCAAGAAATCAAGGGAAATTGAAGGAAAGAAGAAGGAAAATGCACTTATTGTCATGCCAGGGCCAAATAAGAGTTTGAGAGGTCCAAAATACCAACACTATCAGCCTCAATCCTGATCTTACATATTAGATCTACATAACCACTTGCAAAAAGGTTCCTTTCTCCAAAATCCAAGAAATTCTATTTCACTTCCTCAATATCCTTTGAAAAATGCACAATCGTATGCCCATCCGTCCTTCTGTTAACAATGGCATGCCCCAGTCCCTCAACGTCATCCTTGACCCCCACAAATTTACTAAAAAACCTCTAAATCTAAGTTTTATCTAAGGCTAGAGTTTGCAATGAGGAGGAAGGCAAAAGATAATTTCACGCCAATTAGGGAGTCCTGTACCAGTTTGTTCCAGACATTGAGACAATGGGGTATGATTACTTTTATACCTGGGTTTACTCCCAATCCACATTCAAAAGTTTTGATCTTACTATACGATGTGCTTATTATTCTAATATGCAAGGTCACAGTACTGAATATTGTCGTATTTTGAAAAGAGAAATAGAGAAAATGATTCAACAAAAATTGATTGTGGTTCAAAACATTGTCACCTCAATCGTCCCACAGAGTTCTTCGCCAGCACGTGGTACTGCACAATATATGGGAAGCAATGAGTTAAGCATGGGATCCAAAACTTATTTGTTGAAGGAAATGTGTCTAATCATGGTTGAAGATATAGTCATGTTGATATGAAAACCAGTGTCTAAGTTGTCAGGCTGAGCAATTGAGAAGTCACCCATCTCCCTACTAGGAAGAGGTCTAGTAGTTTGTTTTGTTTTGTTTTCTTTTTTTTTTTGAATTATTTCAGGGTTGTAGTTTGGGATCTATCTTGTTTTGGCCTTTTTGTCGTTTATGTTCAAACCCTTCTATCTTTTATCTCAACTAAATGAAGTGTCTCTTTCCCTTTGTGTTTTAAATATGTGTTGTTTGTTTTCTTTACACAGTACATTTTATGTTGATTCTAGAAATATAACATGCTAGTGGAATTTTTAGCTAGATCTTAAACTCCGATTTAACCATGAAACATTGAATCAGAGGGATAAAGTTAGAAAAAATATCTGAGAAAATAGGTAGAGTGTTGAGACATTTGGTGACAAGTTGAATCCCTCTTTAAAAACGAAGGCAATTATTTTAAAAATCACAAGAACAACTTGGTAATCAATTGAAAGACATGTCTCGATTAGGTCAAGTAGTGGCTGCGTGATCCTATATCAAGAGGAATAAAAAGAAAAATATCTCCACAAAATCAAGGATAATTCGATGTGAGGGATGTACAACAAAGATGGAGTTGCATGTTTGACAAGTGTAGAAGAAGAAGTGGCACACATGCTTAGTTAAAGTTAATACTGTAATAGATGTCACAAATGATCTTCATCTTTCACTTTCATATTGCATGATATGTACTTGTATTTTTAAGGATTGATATGACGAAGGAATTTCGTTCTGCTATTCAAACATTGTGTCATCCTTTGTTTACCCTATTTGAGCCTTAGTCCTATTTTCTTTCATACCCCTCTTTTGGAATCAAGATAGAGTCAGCAAGGTTAAAAAAAAGTGTCGAGCAAAAGAATACAGTCAGAAAAGTTTCATAGAAAAAGAAGAAAATGTGTCAAAAGAAGGAAAAGAAAAGAGTGTCAAGAAAAAATAGAGTCAGAAAGGTCTCAAAAAAGAGTCAATAAAATAGAAAAAAAATAAAAGAAAGAAAAAATAGAGCAAAAGAAATAATAAGTTGTTGGAACTACGAGTGACCTGATTCTCCTCTTTCGGGGGTGAGATACGTAGGCTGCCCTACTCTGGCTCGGTCCAACCAAATAAAAAATTTAGAATTGTCTCGTCCAAAGAAATTAGGGCATGATTTAATTCTTATTATTTGAGTCAACTCTGAAATTTGTAATTCCTACGCCACTTCAAGTGTCATTTGAGCCTCATGTTGCCCTTTCTTTCTAACCTTATCTAAAAGCCAAGTTACAACTAAATAAAAACCTTCAAATCAATATTTGAGAATTTTAAGGCTAAGCATGCAATGGATATGATGATGCATATTGGGAACTACTTTCCTTTCTTAGCATAAAGAATTAGGAGAGAAATAAAAATTAGTCTCTTATCGGTAAAAACCCTCATGGACACCACAAGGCGATAGTAAGTTGAGAGAGATAAAAATGAGAGAGTCTTATCAATGAAAACACTCACGGGCATTGTAAGACGATTATGAGTTGAGAGAAATGAAAATAGAAGAGTCTTATTAGTGAAAACCATCACGGACACCATAGGGCAATGATGAGCTGAGAAAAAAAATGAGAGAGGCTTGTTATCGAAAATCCTTAAAGGCGCCACTAGCTGAATAAGGTCTTCGAATGCAATTGGCCTAAGGAAGTAACTCAATTTCAGTACCATTAACTCAAGAACAATTGGTAGAAAGTTTGGGCGGGAAGATCAGGCAACTTAATTCAAAATGCATGGCATAATCATTAGAGTCGACTATTATTTTTAGATAAATTTTTCATTTATTTTTTTCAAGTGGGGACGTTCATTGTCTTTTATTTCTTCTCTATAGTTTTATTTTTGTGTTCTTGAGTCAGTTATCCATTTAAAAAAATCATTGTTATTTTTCTCTTATCTTTGAGTCAAGTCCATGTAAAAACAAGTGAGAAAAGATTTCAAAACTGGCTACCAGCTTCTTCAATTGCACAAAGTAAGAAAAAATCCAGTACATGAAAGAGACATGATTGTGAACCAAAATAAGGCATGCAAAAAAATTTTGTCAACAGACAAGTTTGGAAACTCATAAAAATACCAAGGTTCAAAGGGTTTATCTGAGAAGCCTGCCAAAGCAGAGATACTGTGTTTGTTTCATAGTCACTCTTAATAATATGAGTTTAGGTCAATGATGCAACAAGTCAATGATATATTCTAATGGTTGGAAGCAAGGTTAAATGTGAGGAGGGAAAAAACGATCCCTGCGAAAGCTAAAGCCACAAACCAGCAACTATGTTTTAAACTCACAAGTTTTCTTTGATGAAACATGAATAATATTACCTTCAAAGTAAGAACTTCAGAGCACAAATATCAAGGGTTGCAATGCCTCAGTTTTATAAATGCAGGAAGCAATGTTGCTGCACAGTTTTGATAATCAAATCATGGTAAAATTCATCATCCTATATCCCTCGGAGCCACACTTTCTTGTCTATGGATTTCAGTTTTCATTTGCTAGGTGATACACTTCATAAATTGAACCTTTACTCCTAGAAGACATACCTTCTAGTTGAGTTATTCCCCTTGATTCCTATAAGACGCACCTTTTAGTTGATTCATTCCCCTTGATTCCTATAAGATGTACCTTTTAGTTGAGTCATTTCCCTTGATTCCTAGAAGATGTACTTCCTGGTTGAGTCATTCCCCTTGATTTCTAGAAAATGTACCTCCTGATCGAGTCATTCCCCTTGATTCCTAGAAGATGTACTTCCTGGTCGAGTCATTCCCCTTGATTCCTATAAGATGTACTTCCTGGTCAAGTTATTCCCCTTAATTCCTAGAAGATGTACCTCCTGATCGAGTCATTCCCCTTTATTCCCAGAAGATGTACTTTCTAGTCGAGTCATTCCCCTTGATTCTTAGAAGATGTACCTCCTGGTTGAGTAATTCCCCTTGATTCCTAGAAGATGTACTTCCTGGTCGAGTCATTCCCCTATATTCCTAGAAGATGTATTTTCTAGTCGAGTCATTCCCTTTGACTCCTAGAAAATGGATTTTCTAGTCAAATCATTCCAATTAACCCAGAGAAGATACATTTCTTTGTTCAGGTTTTGCAAGTAGTTATGATGTGACTTTTACAAAAGTTCTCTGATGATAAACTGGGGAAAATAATTTAATTTTTGTTTTTTGGAACTTTACTTTTCCAGCAAATGGAATATCTCTCTATAATAATCTTTAATAATCTTTGTTTGGGATAATTTTCTTTTTAGTTTTGATTTGATTCCAGCAGCCTGCTTGAAGAACATGGCAAATAAATGGAAAGTCAAGAAACAAGGAGAAGCAGTTGAAAGTCAAGCAACAAGTTGAAGAAATTGAAAGTCAAGAAGTTAAAAAATAGCAAGTCAGGAGCCCGCCTGGAGAACAGGGTGAAGAAATTAAAAGTCAAGCAACAAGTTGAAGAAATTACAAGTCAGGAACCCTCCTAGAGAATAGGGTGAAGAAATTGAAAGTCAAGAAACAAGTTGAAGAAATTGCAAGTTAGGAGCCCGCCTGAAGAATAGGGTGATGAACTCAAGTCAAGAGTCCAAGGAATCTTCCTTCTGTTTCTTTTCTTGAATAATGGTCGGGTCAAAATTTGGTCTCCTTGTCTACATTTTTTTGTCTAAAAACACTTTATTTTTACACCAAAAAAGGGGCATGATGTAGACACCTAATTTTGTCCCTCCCGAAGTTCAATTTTATTCATTTTTAGCTTACCTTACTACCTAGCCTCACCTATTCTACAATTTCCCTACAAGGAAACAAATAATAACCAATCCTAACAAATTAAATTCCTAATATCTAATATTTCCTTATTCTAACTAATTTTTACAGCTCATTAAACCCACCCCTACCCCCCATCTCCCCACCCTCTTACCCCCACATACCCACCCCACCCTACATGTCATGTTTTATTCCCTTCCATAACAAAAAAAACTAAAACGAATTTAGGAAGGATTTCCATTTTTTGGGACAGTACAATATATACACACACCTTAGAAGATAGAGATTACAGACATAATACACATCATCACATATATATACACAACACATACTACCAGAATCTCATAGAATGGAAACCACACTACAGCACTGACCATCGTTCTTTTCTTCCATTCAACACTCACATGCATCACATAATAATACACACATACAGTACCTCACACACATACCCCTCAAAATTCACCTCAATCATTACTGACCTCAGACACTCTCACAATTCCACCACAACAATTATACATATACAGAGAATTTCCATCTGTTGATATCACATATACAGAGAATCACTCATAGCTACAAATTTGCACACGATGAACACAACCCACTGATTCACACACATACACAGAAATTGAAGGAGAGAATAAAATTGAGAGAGAAGTGAGGATCAGAGCAAAATAATTAGAGAGAGAGAGATCGGAGAAGGGGTAGCAATATAAATTCAGTGTTTTGACTATTTTTTCTGATGAACCTTTTTGCTGGAATTGGTTTACAGGTCTTCTTTTGATCGATTCAAGATTAAAATTCCTAAATCCCTTTGTTTCTGTCGGTTTTCAATTTTCTGTCGTGTTGATTGGGGTTTTGGGTTCGTCTATCTTTGCAGTTCATTTTCTATATCGGGCTTTGGGGTCATCGTGATTAAATTGAGTCAACATTCATGATTCGGGTTTCATATTAAGAGTTTTCCCACTGGTTTTAAAGCTGTCCGATTATTGTTCTCTTGATACCGAGTTGGATTCTTATTTATTGTTGAGATTTTCTATTCGAGGTTTTGAGCGTGAATTTCTTTAAAAATGTTATTATTTCACATTTCTAGTCTCATGAGCATTCCATCAAATAGCTATAAGACATAGATTTAGCATGGGAGTCATTTTGAACATAAGGGTAAAGCGTGGATTCATCATTTAGGTCCTATTGAGCCATAATTCATAGTTCCTATTATCATAGGCATTTTATCAAACACATAGGATGCATAAGATTTGGCTTAGGCATGAACATTAAATCAATACATCATTATTACATAATTTAACTTTATTTCATAGATTTCAATCCACATGCTATCATAGTTTCATGAAAATAGATTAAAGATTCCAACTGGGAAATCATACAACAACATAAAGATGGTCATAATCAATCCACAACATAGAAATCACAATTGTTAATTTTAAAATTGGATTCTTGAGCTCCAAGGATGGAAGAGATCCTTGGACGAACACTTTACATACCTTGTTACTTTATTTGGAGAAGATTGATAGTTAAATCTTGGAGAATTAAATCTTGACTTGAAAATCCTAGAGTTGTTATTGAGAGAATATTAGTGTATGTTGGTGATTTTAGGGATAAATTTAGTGTTTAGGATGTTTTTTATGTGAGCCAAAAGGCCCAATTGCCCTCAATTATGCGGAGTTAAAAGTTAAAAGTTCCAGGTGTAGGGAATAGAGCATGCGTTGCATGCTCTGGAGCACCGAACTGGTGCATGTGTCGCATGCTATATCGCATGCTCATGGGTGTCCACTGGAGTGTGTGTCGCATGCTAATCGCACGATGCTACTATTTTGAAATCCAAACATGCCCTAAACGAGTTTTAAAAATTTTGAAACTCACCCGAGATGTATTATTGACTTTTCTCATCATGAATCAACTTAAAAATTGATAAACGAAGGTCGGGAAGGTCATGAAATAAATCCTCAAAGTTTGAAGGCTTAAACTAAGACTAATCCCTTAACACTTAGCTAAAATTTTCTAAATGTTAGACCCTTACTAAGCTTTAAGAGCTGAATTAGACTTAGGATTTTATGGGATCTTACACTTCTCTATATATGTAATGTTCTGGAGAGAACATGATCGTTAAGTTCCAATTTTCTCCCCTAATAATGCTCTCAGATTTGCTAGCAAGAAGTTTCAAAATGAACCCAAAGGGTTTGAGAGGAGCTCTTTATTGTGTCATAAGTCCTTCAAGCTGAAAGTTATGTCCTTATTGTTATGAGTTGATCATTTAATGCAGAATTAGATTTGTATTTATATTTCCCATTGACCCTTTTAATACAGATAATGCTCATGAGAGAAGATAGTATGAACCTAGACTATTAAGTTTAGTTTGCATTCGGGGGATATTATGAACTTCAGTGTTATGACTTATGAATAGTAGAACCTTATTATAGTTGGAAGTATGGGTATAGAAGAGTAGTGTCAAGAAGATGTGGGAATGATGATTGGTAGGAAGTATAGATGTAAGCTTATGCATGTTATCGAGATACGTTAAGGTGATATGTCCTTGTGTGTTAGTTTAGTGAAAGGTAGAGACAGAGTTATTAGTAAGGTGAATTGTTGTTGCTTGAAGTACGGGAAGAGTTATTGATAGTATTTATTGTGTTTTTAAAGTATAGGATATTTATGAAGCTTCTGGTGGTCTAGTGACATTAATTTAGGTTTCCCTTGAGGTGGCAAAGAGGGTGTTTATTGAGACTTATAGATCCATGATAGTAATTTAGATGTATAAAAGGGTAAATAGTAATTAGGTGTAGAAGTAGGATGTGCTAATGGATTATGATGATATAAATCGTATGATTTTGATCGATTATTATTGCTCGGAAGTTCTAATGGAATAATATTTCTTGATGTTATATTTTATAGTTTCCGAGGGAGAATTGTATGTAAGGCGAGTTGTCAAATCATGCTTGAAACTAGATATTAAGTTTGAACAACGTATGGTTACCAAGGTAGGTATAATGATTCCCTGGTTAGTGTGGCTAATTATATGGGAGTGATGTTGTAGACTTGAACCATGTATGAAAGAGGTTGAGTTTAGTTATTCGTCATTAAGTATGGTATTGCAAGTATAATATGCAACTGTATGCTTAAGGTAATATAGTGTTGCTTTGTCTTTCTAAGGTTATTACGTGTTGTATATGGTTGGTAATACCCTTGAGTTGATAAGTATGAATGAGGTGGTGTAGTATATGGTGTTATTGTTAGTTAACTTATGGGTTACAGGTTGGTGATGTGGTAAGTTAGAGATGTGATATTAGCAGAGTATGAGGGAAGTTTAGCAAAGGTTTATAGGTATCCATGTTTAGTGTTTGAATCTAAGTTGGTGAGTGTTTAAGTTGTTATATGATGACTTATGGGGCTATAAAAATATAAGAGTTGAATCTTAGAAGGAGGTGTTAGCATTGGGTGTTATATGTGAAGATACAGTCCTTCAGGGTAAGTTTAGTTTTATGTGTATTGATTTTATCCCAGACTCTAGAATAAAGTGATTGCGGTTTAGATTAAAGTGTATATAGTGGTTCACAGACTGAGAGTGATGACTTAAGTCTAAGGGAGAGATGGCAGAAGGAGTAATCAAGTCAGACTTCCAGATTCTTGTTAAAATACCTGTGTAGTATAGAAAACCGGTAAGAGAGGATGATGCCCGACCCATTCTTATTTTAGTATTTCCAGTTATCCCAATACCTACTCATGCCTTATGTTTCAGTTCCATGATCATACTTCATGTTCATTCATATGATAGAGAATCATGTACCCTCCTAATTCCCAAAATGAGGAGTTCCAGTTCTTTCAGTAGTTGGAATCATATTCCATAACTGATAAACTCCAAATTTAGGTCATGTAGCTCATGACTCATGTACTCAAGCTTTACAGTATGTTCAGTTCAAGCACTCAAGGAATACTCTTAATGATCAGCAAAATTTGGATATATATCATGCATGTCCTCAGATTAGACCTCTTTGATGATTTCATGATGTTAAATATTCTATTCCTCAAGTCTCAGTTGAGTGCCAAGTTATACACAGTATCCCTTCATGTTTCAGGTCCTTATGTTCTAACCTTTTATTACCTTTCCTTAGGTCAAGATAGTGATGACGAACAATTGTCTGGATGGGAGAGAGGAAACATTTCTTATTAATGAAAGATTGTTGTATGCTTATTTTAGCTAAGGCTATAAATGTGAAGTAGGATTGAGGCCAAGTCGTTGATGTGCGTCATGGTTAGTTAAATTTTTATATGCTATGTGTGAGTAGTTGAAATTTAATGTATTTCTTCTTAAGAATAGTGCATGGAAGTTATTCTTGATAGAAGTTTGTAGGATATAGAAAAGATACTTTATGAGCATTTGTTTAGAAGTTCATATGGGGTTATGAATATAGGCTTGAATGTCATATTTGTATACATGCGGAGGGATGCATTGAGCATTAGTGAATGTCAAGTACTAGGTGAATTGTAGTTGTTGGAGTGGTAATGAGGATTATTCTAGAGATAAGAAGTTGTGAAAAGTGCAAATGCATGTGAATTCATGATTCTGACTAGTGTTATGTTATGGTGTTATGTGTGATACCTTATGATTTTGAGTTAGGCTTGACCATAACGAGAGAGTTGGGTTCAATTAGACATTGGTAGATGGATTTGTCAATGGCCATGTAAGAATTATAAGTTGAGTCAATGAGTATGGTATTTAAGGGGACAATTTAGTTGAGAGAGTATTTTAGAAGTGTGGTGAAGCTTTAAAGTGAGAAGTTGCATTGCTTGAGGCCTAGTACTTCTATCCCGACTTATGATTCACAGGTCTATGTTCCATGCTATATTTGGAGAAATGTTGTAATTCCTTATTCTGAGGTCTTGTTTAGATCATGTTCAGAGTCCTTTACTCCCTAAGGGCCTTAGAAATTTCTTAGAAAGGTGTTGAAGAAATACCCTATTTGGGGGCAAGCATTCAGCATAATTCAGTCTGTGCAGCCAGAAATCCAGTTTACATCTTCCGATTTAGTCTAGTATCACAACCTAAAATTTCGTGAGTATTACCATTTCAAGAGATAGTTTGTTCGCATCCAAGTAGATTGCGAAATCCAGTTAGTACATGCATCATGCATCAGTTTCAGATTCAGATGTTAAGTCATGGTTCAGTCCTTAAGTATCCTGTATATCATCTTAGTCTTTTCTAGTATTTCAACTAAATTAGTATCATTTGGGGATAAATGATCCCAAGGAGGGGGTGTTGTAATACCCTGAGTTTTAATGTGATAAACATCTCATCTCTTCTCCGCGAACTCAGATCTAGCTGAAGGTGTAGTCTTCCTTAATTTAGTCCTTTTATAATCAAAGATTCAGCTATATATAACTATTCTTATTATAAGTTCATGCATTCCCAGAAGTACTAAAAGGATTAGAATGATGTACAATCAGTTTAGTAATTTATTTCAGTTGTGCATCCCCAATTTTCTCAGCTAGCAACCTCATTCGAGGATGAATGTTCCTAAGGGGGAGATATTGTAATACCCCGAGAATTCCAACCGATAATAGAACAATGCTTCAAGCTCATGAGAAATAAATTTTAGTGATTTGGTAGTTTTATGATCAAGTTTGTTGTGTATTAGCCTCAAATATGTCCTAGCTATTAGGCGAACAAACCATCCCATACCGATTGAATTCTTGATTTGATAAGGATATTGGTACAGTCAACTTCAAATGAGCATATCTTTTATTATACTATGAATTTTTGATATCATAACCCACCAAATGATAGATAATTGAATTATCTTTCCAACGATACTAATTTTACCAAAATCCGGTATCGAGGTAAACAGTTAGGGCCGTTTTACAGTGAGCTATCCAGACTACCAAAGTGTGACGGCAAGGCCGATGGACTCATGCCAGCAACGAACCGTCGCCCAAACCGTCGCAATTAAGGCAGTAAGTCCCTTTTTTGGACAAAGTACGACGGGCAGGCCGACAGACAATCGAGCCTACGATGGACCATCGCAACTTTCGTTCAACGATTTAAAGCCGTTTTTAAAAAGAGGTTTTGGGTCTATTTCCACCCTTTTAACACCCAATAACATCGGATCAAAGAAGATAACTTCTTATTAATCTACAACATCAAATTAGGTTTTCTTTCAAGATTAATCCCCAAGAACTAGATAGAAATCCTTCTCTAAGAAAACTCAAGAATCAAGAATCACCATTCAAGAACCTTCAAGAAAAGCCTCCAAGAACATTCTCAAGGCTTCAAAAGTCAACTTGTTCCATCGAATCAAGCCAAATAAGGTATGTGGGATTTGAACAAGGGTAAATTTTTCACCCTTGTACCCAAAGGATTATTTTAATTACAACAATTATTGTAATTTAGGAGATTTTTCATGAAATTCAAGTTAGGGTTTATACCCATTACCATTAATTGCAATATTATGAAATTTTCCATGGATTAAAGGTTGAATACATAATTTTGTTTATATAGGGCCTACTGCTGAAATTTACAGATTTTAATATGATTTATGAATAATTGCATTACCAAGCATGAGTTTTAAGATATTTTGATATGAGATTGATGCTTGATGTCAATAGACCCCATTTAAAGATTGTTGTTTCAAGATTTTATGTGCTATAAGCACCCCATGACTAGATTATTTTCAGATTTTAGATAAAGATTTGACCTCTTGGTCTAAGATAAGATAGGAATCCACATTGTTCACACGATTTATGATTTAAAGCAAAGATAGGCATAATTGGTTTTCATTATAGACCCTTGTGCTGTTTTAATGTGGATTTTCCTAAAAAGTTATGAGCCTAAGTATGGGAGTAGTATTTAGCACCGAGTTGGGCTTGATTCCAAGGTCTCATGCCCCAGAACTATGAGCCACCGTAGGATTATAATTTACCCCAAGTGGGTTAAGATAGTGATCACTAAAGCTAAGGTTCTATTCCGACGACAAGGGTAGAATAACTCTCCCCAACGTGGAAAAGACGTTGGACTCCATGTCAGCTCACATGGTTTATGTCGGTTAGAAAAAACTCCCAGAGTCTCCAAATCCAAGTTCCTAAGTCAAAGTCACAAAGTTTCTAAGTCCCAAAGTCCTATAATCTCTAAGTTTCCAAAGAAGTCCCTTATTCTCCATAAGATAAAAGTATGTGTTTCAAAAGCTATTCTTTAAAGATTTCTTTTGCTTATAAGCTTTGAGAATGAGAGAAGAATGTAGATTTTAGAACTATGTGTAATGACTCACGAGCTTTATACTATATGTTTCATTATTCATGATTTATGAGATTTAGATTCCAGATTTATTCAAGTTATGTGAGTTATTTATATCAGCATGCATGGTTTTATAAAGAGTAATGATATTGTTGACTTAATGCATACACCCTCATATACTCAGTACATCCTCAAAGTACTGATCCACATATATGTCTATGTGATACATTGTCTCATAATGTAGGTACAAGATCTAGTAGGCACATTCAGACTCAGACAGTTGCAGATTCCAGCCAACAAGGTGATGAGTCCTCCTACTTCAGGGATTTCGGTTGGATTTATTTATGTTATGTCTTTTCTTATTCATATGTATTGTTTAGAGATAGTTGGAGTAGCTTCCCAACTATTTATAGTCAGTATAGTAAAGGCTTCACAGATGTCAGTTAGAGTCAGTATTGTAATTTCAGTCCCTCTCTTCGGACTTTATTAGAATGTAAAAGTGGTATCAGTACTGTGTTTTATAGATTTCAGCATTTCTCAATGTTTCCGCACAGTAAACTCCGTCATTCATGCATATGTAATCAGTTGCTTAGTAGTATTCCATTAGAAGGGCTAGCTTGGGATCACTTGTGGTCCTAAGCACTGTGTGACATCTCGGGACAGATTTTTGGGGCGTTACAGGAATGTGTCAAACATGAGAAATCAACATGATTACATGGATAAATTCATAAATTGGGGGTTTAAAACAAAATTCACTTGAATATGACATGAAAAATTGAAACTTGAAGCATGTGATAACCTAACTTTTTATGAAATCATCCTTGCGCATGAATTAAATCAAATTACTAAGAAGAGATGTGATTTAAACTCATCTTGAACATGTGCAACTTCATAAAAGGGAAAAACTCACAATTTTAATCAAAGTAAGGTTTTTGGGCTCCATGGATGAAAGAAACCCATGGGTGAACACCCACATACCTTAATTGAACAAATTCTTGAAGAAACTTGAAATTGGAACTTGAACCCTTTAATTTTTTAAGAAGAAATCTTGAATCTTGGGACATAAATGATGAACCTATGAAAGAAACTCTATTCTTGATGTTTTCTTGATGATTCTTGAACTTGGAAACTTGAATTCTTGGATTCTTGGGGAAAAAGAGTTTGAATTTTTTTTCTTGGGAAGGGAAGGGTTTACATATGGATTTGATGATGCAAAATGGGCAAATAATGCCCTTTTGGTATTTTAATCTATCACTTAGGTGCTTGAGGGAAAGAGAAAATGACTAAAATGCCCTTTGGTCTTGTATTTACGGATGCAAAAAAACATTACTCCGTATTGCAGAGCTAGACGCGATAACTTAGTCCCGCGTCACAATGCTATCATGGCAGCTTACTAGTTCTCACGAAAATGATCATAACTTTTCACTCGTGTATCGGATTAAGGCGAAATTGGTAGAGTTGGAAAGCTAATTCAATTATATATAATTTGGTAGGTATTGAACTGAAAAATTCCACATATATAAAAAGTTATATACATTCAAAGTTGATCCTTGTAGAATGCCAAAATTTGGCTGAATCAAAAGCTCTTTGCTCAACTTTGCTCAAAGTAATTCCTATGAAGATTTTTCACCTCATAAGCACTTCACACACTAGGATAAAGATTATGACACGTGTATTCAAAGATAAATCATGGAATTAGAGTTTACACATGTAGAAATGATGGTTCAATTTCTAGATCAAGAATGCAGGGTGTTATATTACCCTTATTGATTACCAAGTCCATCACCAACAACAAATGTTGAGTCGAAAGATTCTCTCTAGGTATGAACTTACAATCTTTACAAATCGCTCTATCACCTTTCCTAAGGAGCAAAAAGTCTATCTGGGTCTTAGCCATCGAACTACGAAAGGTAACAAGGTGTTCCTCCCTATTTGGGAAGCTCGAATTCGCCACCCACAACCCAAAAGTCCTAGAAAAATCCAAAAGAAAAGCTCATACTTCATTTCATTCCCCAAAATTGAAATCACGATGCACATCACCATAACCTCTCGGTAAAGACCCATTATTCCTTTTGAAATCTTCTTCAATGAAAAGCATTTCCGTGCTCGAAACACCTCTGACCACCTCATCCAAAGCCTCCCAAAAGTAACTCATCTCCTCCTCGTCCAATCCTACTTACGGAGCGTACTCACTAATAACGATCAAAGTTGATCCTCTAATTATCAACATAATCAACATCAGTCTTTTGTTATCCCGCTTAACCTCCAGCACCTGACCCTAAGCTCTTCATCTACTAAGATACCTACCATATTCCTATGCCTCACGCTACCCGAGTAACATAACTTATACCCATCTCCCTCATGTTAAATCCTACTCATTTGGTTTACTGGACACAAGCTATACTAATCCTCCGCTTCCTAAGAATTTTTACGATCTCTATGAACTTACCTTGAAGATTCCCTATGTTCCAAGACTCAATTATTAACTTGGAATCTACGTTACCACACCTAACCCTACTACCTCTTTCCTCCAACCCCAAACTCAATCCTAGACCCACCCCTAACCTATCGCAGGACCCAGACCCCGCCCTCGCCCTAGGCCCTAGTTCCGACCCCAACCCCAACTCCAACCTAGAATATGACCCTAGCCTATCGTCGACCAACACATCTACTACTCAATAGGAGAAGAGAAGAAATGCGAGCAAATAGGTAGGCTTATTTATAGATACATTCCTTTTAAGTAATTTAAGGCATATTTTTCTAGTAAATATGCAAGTACTAGAATTCTACAAATACACATACTTGCATATTTAATTAGTTGGTATGAATTTTGTTTTTGGTGCTAAACTACTTTATCATTATTGATAGGCATAATAATGAAATAAGAGCATATAAATGACAAATTAGGATGGATGTTGATCAAGTTGAAGTGCAGTTGAAGCCTGAAAAAAATAGACAGGAGAATACTATTCTGCTTTGGATTCAAACAAGAGGTGTCTTAAAGGAATTAGATATTGTGTCTATTCTCAATTGTAAAATGCAATTATATGTAATTTGACAATAATTTTAGAATCTCAAAAATGAATTTGTAGCTATATTATGTAACTTTTCTTATTGACAAAGCTTGCAGAATTTTTTAAATTTATAATAATGAAATTGTTGATATTTTTTTTTAAAATTTTAGCTATATTATAGAAATTCTTGTTATTAATAATATTTATGAAAATATTGTTCAATTTTTAGCAATGAATTTTTGTAGCTATATATAATTGTAAAATTCATGCCTAAATATTTTACTTTTCATAGTAAATTAAAAAGTAGCTAGAATTTATGTATTTCGCGGCAAAATAAATGAATTCTGAGCTATGTACTAAATATTTGTGGCATTTACTTCATTTTATAGCTATATACTTTCTAACTCATAGCTAAATACAAGTATTGCTATCACGAGACTAAAACATAAACTAGCCACATATTATACATTTTCATAGCAAAGTCTTTTGCCACAATATAATACATTGTGGCTATAATATGAAAAATTGCTACAGATTTTATTTGTGATAACAAAGAGTGAATTTATTTACTTTAAGTATATATTTTGTAGAAAGATTGTTTTTACAATTACAGCTATAACACAACTTTTTTTTATAGTTGTAAGTATTTGTTCTTAGCCATAAATCATGTAAAGTTTATAGATAAATTTTCGTTACGTCACTTCCTGCTACGACTTGTATGGAAAAAAATTATGACTAAAGAGTTTAGATATGAAATTGTTCATATTTAGCTATGACATATTATATAGCTATACATGCATTTTATTGTAGAGGTTATAATTGTCAAATTACTTTGAAGATAACAATAAAAACATCAAGTAAAGCTATTGCACAACTTAGAATTGACAACAAACTCGACAACACCTTCAATATCGAATCAAGAAGATAAAGACAATAACTTTGAATAGTAATCAATTGAAGTAGCGATCAATTGGATATATGAGGTATTGATATGATGGAGAGTATAAAGATTTCCATTCTCAATTTCTAGATAATTCCTTTGTTTAATGTATTTTATTTATTATATGTTGTAAAACTTGTCTTTTAATTCTAATAAAATAGTCATTAAAATAATGTTCGGTGGTCATTCTTTTTTGAAAAAAATATTAGTAATGTGATGTTTAAATAATTTATTTTTTCGCTTAATTTATATGAAAATAAGTCTAGTTAGCTTTTATTGTGTTTGGTCTTTGTATATGGGCAAGGTCCAGCTGTGCGTGTATCTTTGTGCATGTAGGTTCTTTAAATTGATTGTAGATAACCTTCTTTGATGTTGCAAAAAGTGAGAAAATACTTGTTCATTGATTCGTGGAGAGCATCCTATTAAGGGAGCTTCATTAAAGGAAATTATTAACTTCTCAATTTTTAGTACATTTTCATCATCTAAAAGAAGAGATTGTTAGAATGCACTTTTAATAATGACAACATTCACAAACTAATTGCTTTTAAAGGAATTGAGTAACAAAAGGAAAGAATCTCGATCAAAAAAATTGACGGAGAATTAACGGTCTCAATTTGAAAGATTGAGCTATAATTGAAAAATAAGGGAAAACAACTTCAATCACACGAATTAAGCCCAAGAACATCAGGTTCAAACAAAGAAAAAAATATCAGCAACATTGACCAAGATTAGAATTCAAAGACTAAGTAGAGGTGAGGAAATTAAAATAAAGAAAGATCAATCAATTCAAAAATCGTAGAAAAGTAGGAAAATCTCACATTTGAGAGACGTACTCTAATACTAATTGATAATCACGAAGGGGGTGAATTGACCTCCTTTTCGACATTAATACTAAGTAGTCATATGTGGTTATATTTAAGACGATAGTTTTTTCACGGAAAAGTTAGTATCACATATAACAAAAAAATTTAACTTAAAAAGATAAAATAAATATAGAACACATAGAATTTTGTTGGAAAGTATAAGAACATGTTTGTAGTTTTGATGATTGACAAATAAGAACCTGGTTTACTACTTGTTGTCTTTTGTATGTTGTATCATGTGAACCGGGTCCCAGAACAGGTGTGAACCAGGTCCCAGAATAGGTGACGTGAATACACAAGGAAATCAAGCACAAATAAGCAAGATTGGAGCCACTAAATAAAAAAGAAAATACACAAAGGAGTAAAAAAGGAAAGAAATAAAAAGAAGTAGAGTCTAAAGAGGAGTCAAAGTTTTCTTATATGATACAATCTCCTTTTAAGGAAAGGAATCATATAATTCCTTCTAGGAAATCAAGTTCCATTTTGAGAAGGAATCCTAGTTCGTGATATTCTAGGGTATGATAAATCTCCAGCATATATATGGCATAAAGATCATTGAAAGTCGCACCTATTGCATATATACGAAATATATCATATTGAGAGTAATAGCCATCAAAGTAAGAACTGCAGGACTTCATCACAGCATAATAGAAACCTGGTTCACAGTTTCTATTCGAATTTGCATTACTGAATGCTGAAGTTTGAGAAGTTTAAGGCTAGAGTTAGTAGTCTTTGTTGAGTTCATCAGTTGGAGTAAATTGATGAGTTTTGAGTCTGTAATATGATAGATTTTGAGTTGTAATCTTTTCTATTATTGAATGTTGCGAGTGAGAGTAATAAGAAATGGATTTGACTTCTTATTCATGGGGTGTTGTAATAAGAACTGAGTTTGACTTTTTGTTTGTGAGGATTTATAACAAGAAGCGGGTTTGACTTCTTGTTTGTGAGGAGTTGTAACAAGAAGCGGGTTTGACTTCTTGGAATGCTCATATAGTGAGTGGAACATTTGTAGTAATCTGTTGAGTTGTGAGTTAAGAGTTAGGTTCTAGAATTGAGGGGTTGTAATCTTGAACAAAGATCTTTAAAATTAGTGGGGATTGGTGGTGAAATCCTACACAGTGTATATCATGAATTTTTACTCCCTTGAGCAAGGAGTTTTCCACGGTAAAATTGTGTTGCACTTTATTTTACTGTTTGTTGTTTAGTGTAATTTTTAAGACCAAATTTCTAATACATGTGGTGGGATTAGTTATTTTCTATAGTTGGTATCATAGCAGGTATTTTCAATTAAAGACTAACATCTTGAAAAGGATCAAATGGCTGCCCCACCAACATCTCAGGAAGGTACTTCACAAATTCAACCACACCTCTTTAATGGACAATATTATGATGGTGGAAAAATAGGATGATGGACTTCATTATTGAAAAAAATCATGATCTCTGAAATATTGTATTGAATGGACCAACAATTCCAATGAAGCTTAGTAAAGATAGAAAGACATGGGTTCCTAAAGGAAGATTGAAATTTGATGATAATGACAAGATAAATGTTCAAGATAATGCAAAGGCCAAAAAATCATAATCTGTGGCATTGTCCCAGATGAGTACAATAGGATATTCTCTTGTTCCACTGCAAAGGAAATTTGGGACACTTTACAAACAACTCATGAAGGTACCAGTCAA
Organism: Capsicum baccatum var. pendulum; assembly: GCA_030864225.1. Classification (NCBI taxonomy): domain Eukaryota; kingdom Viridiplantae; phylum Streptophyta; class Magnoliopsida; order Solanales; family Solanaceae; genus Capsicum; species Capsicum baccatum. Next base: position 210,067,273 of record CM061554.1, on the reverse strand, counting down.
GTGAAGAAGTCTAAGATTGATGTACTAAACAGAAAATATGAATTATTTAGGATGAAGAAAGTAGAGACTATTTAGGAGATGCATATCAGGTTCACATCAATCATTAATGAAACCTACTCTTTAGGTGAAGTTGTTCCCAGTGGTAAGACTATCCAAAAATTGCTTAGTATGTTGCCGGAGTCATTGTAATGTAAGGTTGAGCAATCTCTGAGGCTCATAACTTGGACACATTAATCATGGATGAGCTCACCAAAACTTGAAAACGCATAAGCTTAAGAAAAAACAAGAATGTAAAATTATTGGGGTCAGAAAGAAAAATAATTTGGTAAGAGCTACTGAAAAGGTAGATTTTGAACCTAAGAATTTGGCATTCATGACTAGAAGATTTTAAAATATGTTGAGGAAGAGCCTAAATTTACAAAATACGAACCAGGTTCTGAGAAATTATGAAAAGAAAAATCATGATCAAGTGTGTCCCAAGTGTGGAACTTCATCAAATTTTGTCCTTTATGGATAGTGGAGCACAAGAAAAATAACCAACAAAAATCTAAGGAATAAAAGAAGGACCTGATTCTTCCATCACACATAATGATAACAAAACATGAAGCTGATGTTGCTGTTAAAAGGGTTCTTGCTAAAATGGAAAACTCTTCTGATGAATTTGAAGATAAAGAACCATAAAATCGATCATTACTGGCTATGGTAGAATTTGATAATCAGGACACTCTAGCACTTGTTGTAATTGCTGATTCAGATAGTGAACAACAGAAAGAAAATTCAAAGTAGGCCATACTTTCACACATGGCAAATTCAGACTCAGAGAACAAGGAGAATCTGAGGTATATTTTCTTGATCTTAAATCAAAACTCAAAAAAAATTCTAAGAGAAAATTTGAAAATTTGGCTTATGTTCTTATTGATGCCTATTATTCTGCTTGTTCTGACAAGAATCAGCTTATGAGTGATTATGCATATTTAAGAATGGACTATCAAAGTCTTGATGAAGAAAACTTTTTCTTGAAAAACTCTTTAAAGGATTTATTCTAAAGAAAAAAGCAAAGCAATCACTTTTCAACAATCTTTGGAAGATGACATCAAGAAATTGATTGTAAATCTTCAAGAGATTACTGAAAGGAACAGGTTGATGCAGGAAAGTCTTACAAGGACAAAAAATGAGTTAGAACACAATAAGAAGTGGATCAGGTCCTCAACACTGTTAACTCAAATTCAAGATAGTCAAACCACTACTATACATAGGATTAGTTTTAAACCTGAAGAACATAAGTCCTTACAAGGTAACCCCATTGGATTAAAATTTTGTACTCATTGTGAAAAGAAGGGCCATCTTAGAAATCAATGTCAAGGTCAAATTCAGGAAAATCATAAAAATATTAATTTTATCAAAAAGGGCCCTGGTTCTTATTAGATGAATCATTCTAATTTTGTTAAAAAGAAATCAAGTCCTTACCATGCAAATGCTCAAAAGAAATAGTCTTCTTATTTGCCTTTTTGGGATAGAAGATATTTCATTCATCCTTTTACTCACAAGAAGGACTTTAAGCTAATTGGGTATCTAATACTAATCGTTAATTAGTGTTTTGGGTAAAGATGAGAGGAAAAGACAAATCATGATATCTGAATAATACAAGCTTCGGACACATGATCGAAATATAAGAAAATTTTATCTCACTCACATATTTCCAAGGTTACAAGGTAGACTTTGAAAAGAGAAAAGGATTGGAACATAATTTGTCAAGCTTCTTTTAGATACAGGACAAAAGAAAAACTTAAATTCTAAAACCTGGTTCTAAATCAATGAGTCATGAAAGTCCTGTTTCATAAGTTTTCCAATACTAAATTTAGTGAATAAATGCTCAGAGTGGTTTAAAATCAAGAAGAATGTTAGAATGTTCTAACTTTAATATTAAAGGTTCACTCACAGCAATTGAGAAAATTATGCAACAGGAACCTGGTTTATTTATTTTAAATAAAGATGATAAAAAAATTACTATTTTAAATGGCAATCTTGATGATCGTGATCTTGAAGAGCAGGTTAACAATGACATATTTGGTATTACTAGAGATGATTATGAGGATCTAAATGGTCAATACTAGAAGAACCTGGTTCCCACGAAGTTCCTAAAATGATCAAATTCATAGCTCAGTGGTAATCCTCATATCAGTAAGGAGGTATATGAGACAAGGGGAACAAGTGTTGATACTATGCATAGTGAACAAAAAAAAAGAGGGAATTGTTGGATGATTAAAGGATTCAACGCAATGTGAACCTAGTTTCTGTTTTCCTGGAACTTGGTATTATCAAGAAGCATTGACACATCATCATGGATTTCTTAATAATTGGCTTGTAAATGAATAATTTTACACTTAATTGGACATATAATGTATATCTAATAACTTAGTCTAGTATTGTTACAAGTATACACCTCAAACACATCCTTGACAGTGGCTAAAAGGTCATGGATATTACCCATGCTTTCTTACTAATTGCATCAAGAAATTAAGAAGAAGATAACAAAAGGACAACTTGGTTCCTTATTTATAGTTAGGTATGTACCATCTCTTTCAATGCATGTATCTCTTTAGTATGTGTAAAACTTGAGCACTGGTGAACCTGATTCATCCTTAAAAAGACAATTCTTCCAAGAAAAGCACCAAGAATTCTCTTTTTTCCTTTTTCTTATATTGAGCATCCTTCAATCCTAAACTACTTTCATAAAGAGAATCTCAGTCTTAAAATCACCCTAGTTCCAAATTTAGGGGGAACCTAGTCCCTTTCCTTCAGTGTCTTCATTGTCTAAACCATATCTCTTATTTGAACCAAGTTCACAAATCCCAAATCATGACTTCACCTTTCAAGTGTAACTAACTAATTCTTGGGGGGAAAACCTTTTTAGAAACAAACTATGATCAGTTCCTTTATTTTTGTTAAATCCATCATTGTTGCACTAAGTTTGATAAATTTTTTAACCATATATATTCTTTCACAATCGGGGTTTAAAATTCATCAAGAAAAAGTTATTTGATAAAGTACCTGAAAGGAGTAAGATCTCTATCCATTTGAACTAGGTTCCAAAAAAAAGAGGAATCCGATCTCATCACTCAATTATTGTTTCACCTACATCTTGCAAATGCATAGTTTACTTGAAGCTGAAAATACTCACCTAAAGGTGCACCTCATGAATTCTTAACATAAAGTATTGTGAAAACAAATAAATTTCACAATGGTATGGAAAATAATTTCACCTTCTCTTTCTCAGTCTTGGTACTTCTCCTACCAGTATATATCCTCGAGTTCCTTTGCCTTCAATTTTTATTGTGGCACTTTTATTTTGTCTCACGCTCATGATATGATATGCTTTTTATTGGGGTCCTAAGGGCTTAAATTGGTACATGTCTACTTCATTATGTTTCTTCTCTACATGTCTTGATTGTGTATGTAAGATGGTTAATATTCTCTAATTGACTTACCTTATTGTCAACAAGTGTGTGCTGAATAGTGTTGTCCAAGTGGCCATGAGTTAAAATTATATTGCACTCATTGTATGTTCATTGAGTTCTTTGGTTGTTGATTTTCAATGATTCTAAAAGGGAAAAGTTATATTGTATGGACAAGTAATATATGATTCATTGTTTGTCATCATCAAAAAGGAAAGAAATTATTGAAAAGTATGAGAACATGTTTGTAGTTTTGATGATTGACAAATAAGAACCTGGTTAACTACTTGGTGTCTTTTGTATGTTGTATCATGTGAACCAGGTCCCAGAACAGGTATGAACCAAGTCCCAAAATAGGTGATGTGAATACACAAAGAAATTAAGCATAAATAAGCAACACTGGAGCCACAAAATAAAGAAAAAAAATACACAAAGGAACAAAAAAGAAAAGAAATAAAAAGAAGAAATAGAGTCTAAAGAGGATTTGATGTTTTCTTAAATGATACAATATCCTTATAAGAAAAGGAATCACATAATTCTTTATAGAAAATCAAGTTCTATTTTGAGAAGGAATCCTAGTTAGTGATATTCTAGGGTATGAAAAATCTCCAGCATATATATGGCATAAAGATTGTTGAGAGCCACACGTATTGCATGTACATGAAATATAGCATCTTGAGAGCAATAGTTATTGAAGCAAAAATTGCAAGACTTCATCACAGTAAAATATAAATCTGGTTCATAATTTATGTTCGAGTTTGCATTACTGAATGCTGAAGATTGAGAAGTTTAAGGCTAGAGTTAGTAGTCTTTGTTGAGTTCATCAGTTGGAGTAAAATGCTAAGTTTTGAGTTTGTAATAGGATAGTCATTGAGTTGTAATCTTTTCTATTACTGAACACTGTGAGTGTGAGTAGTAAAAAGTAGGATTGATTTCTTATTTATGGGGTGTTGTAACAAGAAGCAGGTTTAACTTCTTATTTGTGAGGCGTTATAACAAGAAGCGGGTTTGACTTCTTGGAGTGCTCATATAGTGAGTTGAACCGATGTAGTAAACTATTGAGTTGTGACTTAAAAGTTAGGTTCTAGGATTATGGGATTGTAATCTTGAATAAAGCTCTCTGAAATTAGTGAAGATTGATGGTGAAATTCTACACAGTGTAGGTCGTAATGTTTTTACCCCCCTTGAGCAAGGATTTTTTCATGGTAAATTTGTGTTGCACTTTATTTTACTATTTGTTTTTTACTGCCATTTTTGAGACCAGGTTCCTAATACGTGTGGTGTGATTAGTTATTTTCTATAAATTTTATAGTGATTCCGAACCAATGTCCTTGGGTTACAAGAATAAAATCTTTTAAATTAGTGGAGATTGATGATGAAATCCTACACAGTATAGGTCGTGATTTTTTACTCCCTTGAGCAAGGAATTTTTCACAGTAAATTTGTGTTGCACTTTATTTTACTGTTTGCTGTTTATTGCAATTTTAGAGATCAGGATACTAATACGTGTGGTGGGATTAGTTATTTTCTACAGATTTTACACTGATTCCAAATCAACGTTCTTGGGTTACAAGAATTTCCTTAGAGCAATGAAAAATAGCTCATTACAAATTTGTTGTTTGGATCTTTATTCAAACTAAAACCAATTCAGATCCTTTTATTGGTCATAGCCTTTGCTCATATAGCTACTTAAGCTCTTCTTTCTTTTGCTTTCACTAGTAACTATTGAATATTATATTGAGTACGTAAGAAAACAAAAGTAGCTAAAATTGCTCAAGTGAAATTGTACATTACCTTTCTCGTCCTTTGTCTTCTTTTATAGGTTCATCTAGTTATTGTATCGTACACGCTTGATATGAGAAATTCTAATTGATATAATTTAAGTAAATTTTAAGATCTTGATTTGTGGAATCAGATTTTCCTTATCAGATGTTAAGTTTTCTCATAAGGATAATTCAAAGAATTTTTCTCCTATCAAACTAGAATATATGATTGACTCCAATTTAATTTATACGTATGTATTAGATATGTCTTTTCTTCTTTTTCTTTTTTGGATGCTTCCTTGTATTTTGCCACAAACTAATTTGACTCTTCTGTGATTGTGGAGTTCTCCTTGATTCATGAATTTGATCTTGATTGTGAATTGATTTGATCCTCTATGATTTTAAAGTTCTTCTTGATTCATGGCCTTGATCTTGATTATCCCTTTTATGTCAGGCTGCTTGACTTCAGTGGCGGACACAAAAACCTAAATTAGTGGATTGAGAAGAACACTATGAGAACCAACAATAAAATCAACAAGCAGAAACAACAAGTGAAATTTTCTCATTACTGTACTTTTTTATTTGCTATCTTAAAATAAACTTATCATTTTCAAGTCTCCGCTCTTTATGTTTTAACAAGTAGCTAATCATTTTTGATAAAAAAAAATTATAAAATCTATTTACATTTATCATTAAAATAATTTACCTACTTAATTTCACAAATTTCGCTTTAAAATTTTAAAATTGATTAACAATCATGACTAATTTAAAATTATTTAACTCTAAAACTCGTAAAAAAATATAAATTCATTTCCCTGATTATATATAATAAAATAAATTATTACTTGAAAAACAAATAAAAGAATTGTGGATAAACTAGCTAAAATAAAAAATAAATTAAGAGAGCTTATAAGGCAAATTAAAAAAATATAATATACAACACTTAAGCAAAATCAATATAGACCAAAGTATTAAATTAAACTTAGACGAGAAAAAGCTCTCTCTCCGGAAAAATAGGAACCCTAGTTTGCCTATGTCAAGATAGCCAGAAACAATGGCTTCGGTGGCCAGCCTCCGATTACGAAGACTGGTCAAGTAAACGTATTAGTTTCAAAACCCACGTTTGTAAATCTATTACAATCAACACCCAAGAATAATATGAAACTACCACTAAAAGAGATATCATACTTGCATGGAGAACCTCGTATTATCTGGGAAGAAGAGGAGGTCAATCAAATGATTATCAAGGAAGAGCTACAATATACTGTAATAGAAAAAATTTCATATGGCTGGCCTGATATACAAGAATTGAGGCGTTTCATTCTAAAGTAATGCGAGTTGAAGGAGAGGTCAACATTGATTTATTGAGCAATAGGCATGTTCTGATCAGGGCTACAAAGATTAAAGATTCTGTGCATTTTCTTTCTAAACCACAGTTCAATATCAGTAAGAATCTCTGGTCCTATCCTATGAGAACATTGAAATGGAACCCAATGTTCAATTCAGAGGAAGAAACAACTACTGCAGTAGCATGGATATCTTTTCCATCGTTACCAACAAATTTCTTTGCTAAAGAAGCAATATTTTCACTGGAGGCTGCAGTGAGTAAAGCTTTACAGGTAGATCTAGCTACACAAAATAAAATAAGACCAAGTTATGCGCGTGTTAAAGTGAAAGTTGATCTGTTAGGGGATTTCCCCAAAAGGATCAATATTGAGATGATAAAGAAGACTGGAGAAGTAGTAGAGAAGTGGATTAACATTAAATATGACCATATGCCAAAATATTATATGGAGTGCAAATTACAGGGACGTAATAAGAAGGAATGCTTTGTCATTCACCCTGAATTATATCCAAAGAATGACAAGAAGGAAAGAGATAAATAAAAAAATACGAAGACACTCAAATGGGAGGAAAGAAATAGAGAGAACTTGACACATAGGGAAGACAACAATAAAAACAAGGCCCCTGCAGCAGAAAAATTTCATAAGCAAAAGAGAAAACAAAGGAATAGAGGATGAAATAATGAAAGAAAATAGGAGATGAGGTGGAACCAAAAAGATTATGCATCGAAAGAGGTTGACATAGCAGTAAATAACAAATTTGGAGCTTTGGGGGAACATGATGAAGGTCATAATGCTAATAAGCAAAACCCAACTGGCCATATTAAGAATGTAGCAGGAATGGAACAAATTACAAGTGAAGCGGGTTGCATGCTTAATACTAACAGCAAAAAGGATAATAGGCAATTAACATCATCAAAGAGAAATAACACGAATAATAAAGGAGGATAGGTACATGAAGAGTCCTAAAGTTCTGTGAAAGATCAAGATAGAGATTTTGTTGATCCTGATATAGAAGATTCAATGAATAATCAAGCAAAGAGAGAAGACGTTATAGAAAGTGATAACAGTAGAAAAGATCAAGTTATAGCGGTGGCAGATAATGAAATAGAGAGAAGAGAAGAAGCTAATGTTCCAAAAATACAAAACACTACACAGCAAGAGAAATAACATAAACAGGATCATAAAGAAGATGTAGACATCGATGCTAACATAGATCAAATTAGGAGAGATGGAGATTTATCCCCAAGACAAATTGGCCAATTGAAGGGTAGAAACAGAAAAGATTATAAGAACACTGGTATCAAGTCACAAATTAATACAAGGAGTAAGTCTGGTCTATTATCTATTAGTGATCAATGATTAATAAGGTTTTGTTTTGGAACATAAGATCTGTTAGAAATCAAAGTTCTTTTGACAGACTAATAGACCTTCACAAAAAGAATCACTATTCGTACATTGATTTAATGGAACCCTTTCAAAGCCCATCAGAATTAGAGGAATACAGAAGGAGACTAGGAGTAACAAATATTAAAGCTAATTATTCAGCTAAGATTTAGATCTTCTGGGATGATGAAATTGATTCATCAGATACTACATAACAGATAACAATGGAATAAAAGTTGAGAGCTGAGGTTAATTCTTTTAAAGTTACAACAGTATATGCTAGTTGCAGTCACTTAGAAAGACTAGAGTTATGGGATGATTTGGAGGAAATTGCTAGTAATACTAACGTCCCTTGGCTTGTTGGTGGTGATTTCAATGTAATAAGAGATGATTCTGAGAAACTAGGAGGTCTTCTAGTGACTCAAAAAGAGACTCTTGATTTTTCTCAATGTATGAATAACTGTGCCTTGAATGAGTTAAGATTCACAGGGAGTAGATACACTTGGTGGAATGGGAGGATTCAAGAGGAATGTATTTTTAAAAAGTTAGACAAAGTGTTTGGCAATTATGAGCTTTTGTAGATTATGCCTAGTTGTGAAGTTAATCATCTAATCAGGAAAGATTCAGACCATGCTCCTCTTCATGTGATAGGTAATACTGCACAGGCATAGGTTAAAAAATATTTTAGCTTCTTAAATCTGTGGATCAAGCATAAAGATTTTCAAGGAATAGTACAAGAGAATTATTATTATTATTATTACTATTATTATCATTATTATTATTATTATCATTATCATTATTATTATCATTATCATTATCATCATTATTATCATCATTATCATTATCATTATCATCATTATTATCATCATTATCATTATCATTATCATCATTATCATTATCATTATTATCATTATCATTATTATTATCATTATTATTATTATCATTATCATAATTATTATTATTATCATTATTATTATTATTATTATTATTATTATTATTTTAAAATTTAAACTGCTGAATCTCAATGGACGGTGGCAGCAATATCACCCTGCCACTTACGATATCCGGCCACATATTTAAGTGATTTTCTTTCCGCAGCTGGATGGAAATTGTTTCTCATTTTACTTTATTTGTACCATTTAATTTTGTTTAAGTTCATCCCATTTTTTCTTTTTAACGTTTTTTTTGACCCTTCTGTTTTATCTTGGTGCTTGGTTTGATGGGTCGATTGGAGAAGCAGCAGAAAGGATGTACAGAATGAATTCTGAATGTGATGAATTGATGGAGGAAGAGGATGAAGAAGAGAGCGATGACGAAGAGGGGAGTGAGAGCAGTTTTGATTTTTAATCAGGTTTGTGCACAGTATGTTCAAGTGCTAGGAAAGCTACTTGTTCACTGCCCGACGTCATTTCTCCACAGCTTGTATCTGAATTATTTGTTGAGCATATAAATAATATTGGTGGATCTTAAGTTAGAGGCTTGCATTGTGATTATTAGAAAAAAATTGTATATATTTAACAAAAAATGTATTTACTCTAGCCGGCAAATATATGTCACAAAAATACAGTAAAAAATAATATTAGGAAGTCATAGAACCTCGCAAAGTTGAGACGTGTTACAATAAATTTTGTCAAAGTTTAGATATATTTCGAACTTTTCTCCCAAAATATTTCTAATCCTAAGCTGCGGATGTAAACCATGAAGCACCATTCAAAATTAGAAATCATAAAGCATAACTAAATTAAGATTAATGAGTAGTAACTTTATTCATTCTTGTGCTGAAAGTTTCTAGTTTAAAATTTGTGAAAAAAGAGTCATATCTGATTGTAGGGAATTGTCCTGACAAGAGCAGGATTTGGAGTTAGGAAAGGAATATGTAAAAATATGAAAGGAAGAAGAAAGAGAAAAAGCAAATAAAGGGAACAGGTAAACAGTAGGTGAAAACACTAACTTTAAAGTGTAAGCTTAGTTTGTGTCTTTGTGTACCTAAAGACATGATCAGTCACAGTGAAAGATTGGGAACACATCATCATCACCCATTACCATGAAAAAGCAAACGAAGGGAACAGGTAAACAGTAGGTACAAACACAAACTTTAAAGTACCTAAACCTAAAGACATGATATATCAATCACAATGGAAGATTGGGAATACATCATCAATATCACCCATTCGATCCCTTTATCATATATTCCTTCAGAATCAATTGTCGCTGTCACTAAAAGTCCCATGCTATTTTCTATTCCCTAGTTACCTAGTCAACCTTTATTATTTCAATCATTTCTCACCTTTCTCGGTTCCTACAAATATTTCATTTCAAATAGGAGTGTCAAACGGGTCGGGCCGGGCCAACCGAACCCGGCCCTTCTATTTTAATCGGGTTGAGGGCCGTTTTGGTGCTAGACGGGTTGGGCTGGGCCCAACAGTAAAAAAATTAAAATTCACCCTAATCCGGCCCACTTAACCTAACCCGATCAAACCCATCAAAACTCGGTTAAAAACCGATCAAACTCGTTTAAAAAAAAAAAAAAATCCAATATACACTATATACACTACAATTATATACACTATATACACTCCAATATACACTATATACACTCCAATATACACTATATATTTTTAAAAAAATATATAAACAATTACACATATATACGTACCATTCAATATATAATTATATATGACTATACGTACTACTTTAAATAAAACATATACTATAATAGCATAATATATATATATATATACACTACAATATATATATATATATATATATATATATATATATATTTTTATATACTAATTTATAAAACGTATACACATTTATACGTTAAATATATACGCTTATAGAAGATATATACACATATAGACGCACCATGCAATATTTATGTACTACTTGTTTACTTTAAATAAAACATATACAACAATATATATATATATATATATATATATATATATATATATATACATATTTATATACTAATTTATAAAATATATACACATTTATACGTTAAATATATAGTACTTTAGAAGATATATACACATGTAATGCACCATTCAATATATATGTACTACTTTAAATAAAATATATACTACAATATACACATATATATATATACAACAATATGTATATATATATAGTTACATACTAATTTATAAAACATATACACATTTATACGTTAAAGATATACGTCTATAGAAGAGATATACACATATATACGCACCATTCAATACATATGTACTACTTTAAATAAAGTATATACTACAATATATATATATATATATATATATATATATATATATATATATATATATATATATATATATATATATATATATATACACACACTTACATACTAATTTATAAAACAAATACACTTGTATACGTTAAAGATATACGTCTATAGAAGATATATACACATATATGCACCATTCAATAATATGTACTACAATATTTATATATATAGTTATATACTAATTTAAAAACCATATACATAAGGTATACATTAAATATACTCATCTATAGAAGATATATACACATATATATATATACCAGTCAATATATTTACTACTTTAAATAAAACATACACTACAATATATATATATATATATATATATAGTTATATACTAATTTATAAAACATATACACATCTATACTTTAAATATACACTACTTTATTAGATATATGCACACACACACAAACACACAGACATATATATAAACCATTCAGTATATATATAATACTTTAAATAAAACATATACTACTATATATATATATATAGTAATATATGTTTTATTTAAAGTATTATATATATACTGAATGGTTATATATATAGTTATATATATATATAGTTATATACTAATTTATAAAACATATACACATGTATACATTAAATATATACTACTTTAGATTTAGAAGATATACACACACACATATATATATACCATTCCATATATACACTACTTTAAATAAAAGTATAAAACATATGCTACTTAATATAATAAATTAATAATACTTGATAGTAAATTAATAATATATTAAAACTAATTTTTTAATTTCAGTTTGTGAAATTCTGAATTTTCAAAAAAAATAAAATCAAATAAAATTAACCGGGCCAGTTAATCGGCGGGCCCAAACCGGGTTGGGTTCGAACCAGGTTAACCGGGCCCAAATAAAAAAACCAACCGGATCGAGATGCGGATCCATAAAGCCCTTGGGTTTACCGGGTCGGATCAAACCGGGCCGGTTTAATTATGTGGGCCGATTCGAACCGGTTTTAACCGACCGGTTTGACACGCTTAATTTAAACGTCTGCTTTTCGTTCATCTTTATTCATTCTCTCCTATCTAAAGGTGGATCAATTTAGCGGTCGACGAGTTTTCTTGTTGATCGATCATTCTCTATCAAATTCAAATGGAGTGTCAGTAGGCGTTTGGCAATAGATCGATTCCAATTATTTTTTTATTTATTTGAAAATTTTAAAGTTGAAGTTGTTTTTGGTTATAATTTTTGCAAAGAATGTTTTGTATAATGTTCAAATTTGATTATATATTTTTGTAAAAATCAAACGTGACATATGATTCATATCTCACAATTTTCAAAACTAGCAAAATTATCCAACTTGACTAACCTACATTAAGCAAACAATAAAATATGCTCTAAAGAGTAATATCACATGCTCGATAGTCACGTAATATTATAGATGGAATTCCATATACATGCTACTACACATCAATTTTTTTTTAACTACTATCACAATGAACCATTTTCCTTTATTGCATGTAATGATCGTTACTATATGGGATTTTATAAAAGCCAAATACTTTGGTAGAAGTAGTTGTCATTGAGGGACTTTATCATAGGAAAAGTCGATGATGGTTAATGGCTGATATAAAGCTGATGTTATTCTTGTTAAAAAAAAAAAGAGAAAAATTTGAAAGTTAAAAAATAATTTAAAAATGAAAAGTGAGTTGAAAATAAGTCATATTCTATTTTTTTTCAAATTTAAAATACAACTTTAAATTGAATTTGAAGTTTTCATACATAGCCAAACAATGATTTTCAAATAAATAAAAAATTGTTCCAAAGTAATAAATAATTTTTATGGCCAAATTGATCCTAATTTGTATTCACTAACAATGTAGAAGAATTTCAGTTTACCAACATGAGTTGTGGTGCAGTGGTGACAACGAAACTGCTCTACCCTTAACCAGAGGTCTCAGGTTCGAGCCTTTGGATATGGAGAAAATCTTATTGGGAGCGCTACCCCCATAATGGCCTTGTAACGGGCGATTCGGATTAGTCGGGCTCTAATGCGGATATCGAACATCGAGAGTGGAAAATAAAAAAGAAAGTAGATGAATTTGTTTCTTACCAAAAAGATAACTATCGGGTATTCATGATAATTGTAATTGACAATCACGTTCAAACACTAGCTGGGACAACTTGTAGATTTTCGTCTTTAATTCACCTAAAAGCTCCATATTTTCGGTGTATAATCTTTTAACTATCTCATATCTCTTTGATGAGAAAGGAAGTATTATAATGTTCCGGGCATGTTGAAGCAGAAAATTTTCGTTTTCAATATTGTACTGAGACATATAATCCAAAAATATTAAATGTTTTAAGGCTTAATTAGAAAGTTATATTGAAAAAGAAAACTTAGGCCCCAAATTTGAGTGGTTTTAAACATTTAATCCAACTCATCCCAATTCTTCTTATAGCGACGTTGATTTTCCATATAATATCATCCGCGCTCCAGTTAATAAAGCCTAAGCATGTTGAAGAGTGCAAATTTATTAAAATTGTTGATCGTAAAATGCATGTAAATAAATTTCAGATCTCAGAAACCCATCATGTAAAATTCTCCATATCACATCTAATCTCATGATGTTAGAGATTTTCCTTCTAATTACTTCAATTTTACTCACCATCGAGGCAATTGTTGTCTCGCAAGACCTACCTTTCCAAAAGCAAGGGAATAAAAAAAGGAAAAAAAAAACTCCACCTTCCAAAATGTGAGACAATTATCTGACATAGAAACCCCCCACCCCACCCCACCCCACCCCAAATTTACCGTCTAACCAAAAAAGAAAAAAAATCGACGTTGATGGCTTCATACACTTCTAGCCAACATTTCTTGAAATCTCCTATAAGATTCAACTTTCTCCAATCTAAACCTTTCATGACAATTTGCAATGAACATATCAGCAAGCTTATCAATATCATTCCCATTGTTTGCTTTATTATTATTATTGTCTTCAAAATTATCCTTTTCTTCAAGCCATTGAAGGTACCCAGAGAGCTCTGACTTATCACAAGCAGTAGAAATTATAGAATTCCACGTAGAGTCACGATAAACATTGCCGGTGGAGTAATCCTCAAGAGCAGTTGGTATAGGTACCGGCATGACATGTGAAGAACACCAATTATAGTGCAGCCTAAATGAACCAAGGAACAGCCTGACATTCTTGTTTTTGTTCTTCTTCATCATGGGAAATTCAAAAACATGAACTAACTGAACATTCTTCACATGTTGAAACAAGATTGATTTGGCTTTGGCTAGAGCTCTAATAATGCGGTATAAATGAGAGAAAACAAAGGATTGTATTAGGGTCTTGAGCTTCATGGAGTTTAAGGTTGAGGATGAAGGAGTAGTGGATGATGATTTGAGGGAAGAAGGGAGAGTTTTTGGATGAGAGAGACCAAACATTTTTCTTTTCTTTCCTTTTCTTTGGATATGTGGGGTGGGAGATGTGTCTTATTCTAACGGGATATATAAAGGATTTTTGATTACCAATTTGCCATTAGTAAGCAGGTAATTTATAGAAAGCGCCAATCACTTTGCAAATTTTTCTAGGACTTGTTTTGTCTTTTTCCTTGCTATACTTTTTAAATTTCTTCCTCTCATTTGTTTGGGGGTTGTACACTAGCTCTAGACAAGAATTGTACCTCCATATCTGGTAAAATAAAGCAAATCAGAACAAGGAAATTGCTAGTAATGAATTTACTCCAATTTAAGGTGGACTAAGATTTTATTCATTTTTACTTTGACAAAGTGTGCAAATATGTACCTGTGCACTTGGCTAGAATAATTACAGAGGTTATAGTTTGGCACATTACATAAACATGTTGTTTAACTTGGCATTAGGTCACATCTATGAATTACAATTTTCGATGTGCACAAGTAGACACTTAAACTTGTATAAAATTGAACATGTAGACACATATGTCCTATATATGTGGCATCCTACGTGGACAAATCTTGTCCTACATGGCGTCCTACGTGTATTATGTCACGTAGGACGTGTGTGTCAGCTTGTTTAACTTTATACAAGTTTAAGTGCCTAATTGTGCACACCTAAAGTTGAAGATCACAATTGTGATTTAAGGTCAAGTTAAAGAACATGTTTATGTTTATGTAAAATTAAGTATTTAATAAATAACTATATTATGTATTTATAGAAGAATGATAACAGCACTACAACACAATGTATCTATTGCTACAAAAACTAAGCTATGAATTTAAAAATTGTAGCTATTACTTAGTAATAGCCACAAAAATTTGGATTCCGTAGGTATTTACAAATTCATAAAATTTCTTAGCCATGAAAATTAAACTGACAAAGCTAATTCCTTATTTTTGCTACAATTACTAACAATCATGGTAATAATTGCTTAAATAGCTACAATTTTATTGCTATAATAATATTGTAGTTAATCATAAATTTTTGTCATGCGATAAAATTTACTGTAGCAATATTGACCTTATAGCCATAATAACTATTTGAAACACGATATTGTAGCTAAATAATTTTTTTTGCTTCAAGTCATAAAGATTGTGGCAATACTCAAATGATATAACCACATTTTTTTTTCTATAAAAATATTTATAGCTAATTATTATTTTTTACCACGAGTTATAACTTATGTAGTAATAATAACCTTTTAGCCACAATAAATTATTTAAAATATAATTTTGTGGCTACTTGTTGATTTTGCTTCATGTTAGTAAAGATTGTTGCAATAGTTAAATGATATAGCCATAGATTTTTTGCTATAATAAAATTTTGTAGCTAATATTTAATATTTGATACATGCTAAAATTTGTTGTAGCAATAATGACCTTTTATCCATAAAAAGATTATTTAAAATAAATTACTAAAGTTATAAATATTTTTACTTTGAGTACTAAATATCCATAGAAATAATTGACTTAATATTAGCTAATTATTTTTCTTGATGAAATAATTAAGCCACAAATGTACTATTGTGATTAAATTTTGCACCTAATAATTATATTTTATCACAAGCTGAAATTTGTTATAGTATTACTAATGTAGAGTAATTGGATAGGTTAATCGTTTGATTTGATTCAATACTACATGTCTACTTGTGAATTTCAAATATAATTACAATAAATATGTGATTATATCTAACTAATTTTGATTACCTAATTATATTGAACCTAAATATAACTTCACTAAGTCTCGCTGAAGCTTAAAGAAATATTATATTTATCTATCTAATATGATTAGAGGTGTTAATCGTTCGATTTGATTAAATTGTATATCTTGTGAATCTTAAATATTAATTAAATAAATACTTTATTATATGTATTTCGATTAACTGATCATGTCAAATTTTAGCTAAACTTCAATTAATTTCATTCAAACTTCATCCTGTCTAAATGTTTTCAGAAGTATTATTTGACTTGAATATGTTTGTCAATTCAGTATACTTAGGGGCATTTATCATTCTACCGATTGATTCAAATTCAATTTTATAAGATTCTACTTGTAAGTTTTAAATATAATTAAAATAAATAGGTGTTAAAATACAAAAAAATAAATATAGAAAAAGAAGATAATCTTCAACCATCGACAATTTATATAACAACTTATAATTTCAAATTTATCAACTAACTTCTTATACTTATTCACCATTGTATTTTATCTTGTTGCAACTTGTTGTTTTGAATGTTTATTGTACTTTTTAAAATATATATAATTATGTTTTCATTCAAAATTGTAAAGATATTTTTGTATGTTTGATACTTTATTAATTTAAAATTAGCACTTATTTCTTTTAAATGCAAGAACTTATTTTCTCCAAAAGTATTCATAAAAAACTTTACTAATTGTTGAGGTTGTATGTATACTAATATTTGTATTCATCGGATATACAAACATTATAAAAAACATAACAATTAAATCTTTTATAACTTATTTAAAATATTAAAATACATTTATTTATTTTATTTTATTTTATCAATAAATGTTAATTCAAATTTTAATCTTTACATTATCTATCCCCTTTTCTGTATTTTCTATACATAATATTTAAATGAGTTTTTCTAATTTAATTTTTAATATTTTATTAATTAATGCCACACTTTATCCAAAGATGCAATATAAATTATTCTAGAATTTTTTTTCTTTAAAGATGACACTTTGGTGAAAATAATTAATATGCCTACACTAATAAAGATAGAGGTATTGACAATTTTAATATTTTTTTGAATTTTTTATTATTGAAAGTTTTATTATTTTAATTTTTAAGTCATATCATTTATATAATTTTTATATTTTTAATTCAAACAAAAAAATAAATTTAAAATTCATATCTCTATTTAAATTCAAGTTGAATTAATCGAACATTGTAAAAGTATGATTCTCCTATGATGGACACTTTAATTTAGATTTAAATCATACGTTGTTGATATAAGAAAATATGAATTGACATTTTTTTTTTTGTAATTTTAATCGTAAAATAATTTTCAAACTTAAAATTTCATGGTGATGATATTGTCATCACAATATTGTTTTATTTCTCTTATTCTATATAAATAGGTTAATAACCTTATTTTATTTTTAAAATTTTTATTTTAAACTAGATGTTTAAGTCATATAACTCATTTAAAATTCATATAAGTTTAATATTTTCACTTAAAAAATATAAGTTAAAATTCATATCCATTTTAGATTTAAATTGAAATAATTGAAAATTGTGGAAGTATAATTTCACCAATAGAAATTAGGACACTTTAATATAAATATAAAATCACTATATAGATATTAAAAAAATTGAATTGACATTTAACTTTTTGAAATTCCTACCTTAATATAATTTTCAAACTTAAATTATATGGTAATTGACACTTCTTATTACAATATTATTTTGTTTCTCCTACTATGTATAGATAGATTATATATATTTTCTAATATTAATTTTGTTTTTTTGAAACTTCAATCTATATAAGTTATTTTAAATTCGGATAGTTTTCAAAATTTTCAATTCAAATTAAAAAATAATAATTCAAACTTAAGAATAGTCATAAATTTAACTATGCACTATAAATTAAGATTTTTTAAAAAAATATGGAGTATATAATAAAACTAATAACAATATTATAAAAAATCAAAAAAATTGAAAAGAAATATATTTTCTTAAATAATATTTATTTCATATAAATAGTTGACTTTTCCCATTAACTTACAGTAAAGTATGCATAATTTTATTATGTATTTTATTATTATTTTCATTAGATAAGCTTGTTTCTTTATATTTGTTAATAGTACTAATAATAGCAATTGTACATAGAAAGACCATAATAATAATAATAATAATAATAATAATAATAATAATAATAATAATAATAATAATAATAATAATAATAATAATAATAATAATTTAAAAAAAAAACACAAAAGCCAACTGATCAATTAAAACCTTTTTCAAACCTAAACCTAGCTCCCACCACCGCGCCACCCCTTCCAAAATCCCCCACCCCCACCCCTAACTCCAAAACAAATATTAAAAATTTTCAAAAATTAAAAGATTTCCTCCCAAAATTAAAAACTCAATAAATTAATCTAATCTTCATTTTCATTTAACAACCCTAATCTTTCTTTCTCTTTTTCCATTCCTTCCCTGTTCCCCACACCCCTCCCGCCCCTCACCCTTTCATATTCACATTTTATTAATTTAATTTGAATTTTCATTTTTTTTAATGTAAAGATAGTTTTGTTGTGTGTGGTATAGTTTTGTTGTGTGTGGTATTATAATTGATACTGAAATTTGAGATTGATATTTACAGATTTTAAGAAGCTTACGAGTTTGTTTACTTATTTGGTTGCTTTGTCTTTTGTTCTTGCTTTTTATTTATTAAATTTTAGTAAAAAGTTATTTAAGATATATTTTTTCTCCTTGAGTTCTATGTATACACACACTTGCATGTAATGGTTCTTATTTTTTTGGTGTTAAAATATTTTATCATTATTAACAGGTGAAGCAGTGGAATAAGAGCAAATAAATGACAAACTAAGGCATATGTTGATCAAGAGTTAATTCCTCAAATTGTCATTCAACTTATAGAAGTATCCCACTAAAGTAACTTTTGAAAATTTTAGGACAATATTGTCACTCAACTTGTAGAAACATCTCACTAAAGTAATTTTTTAATTATTTTTTTTGCACAATATTATCACTGAACTACATATATATTTCCAACAACGTAAAAACTACAACAAAATTTAAATTTTTAACAGAAATTTATTCATATATATTTTAACCTTTATTTTTTAGATTAAATACCCATTAATTATAGAAAATTTATTTAACCTATTTCAAAATATATCTTTAATAAAATAAATTATACACATGTAAATAGCGCAAAATGGAGGTGCAATCTAAAATAATATTTTCATAAAAAAAATCATACCATCTCCCCCTTTTTTTCCTCCTACATTCTAATCTCAAATTTGTAATTAAAAAGATTTGGTATTTAAAAAGTTCCTCTTAACAAAAAAATGAAGATTAGCTAAAAAAACTAATATTGGTGATACATAATTACTATTCATCTTTGCATATTTATACAATAAATTCTATAGTTAGATTGAATTTTAAATTAAAAAAAAAACTAAAATTATAAATATATAAACTTTCGTTAAAAATAAAAGATACATGTATCACTTTTTAACGAAAGATTGCATCATCATTTTGCTCTAATTACATAAATATAATATATTTTACTAAAAACACATTTAAAATGGATTAAATAAAATTTATATAATTAATGGGTATTTGATCTAAAAATAGAGATTAAAATACGAATTAATAAAATTCGTTAAAAATTTAATTTTTCCGTTAGTTTTCACTTCGTTGGAAATATATTTGTAGTTCATTGATAATATTATCTAAAAATTTTAAAAGTTACTTTAGTGAGATGTTTCTACAAGCGGGTGATAATATTGTCCAAAAAAATTCAAAAGTTACTTTGATGGGATACTTCTATAAGTTGAGTGACAATTTGAGGAATTAATCCTGTTGATCAAACTAAAGTGCGATTGAAGATTGTGGAAGAAGAGACTATGAAGCATGGACAAAAGCAAGATGTGTTATAAAAAGAGTTGTAAAATGCCATTATATGTAAATTTTGTTACTAACAAAACTTGTGAAAGATTCTTTAAATTATAGTAATATAATTGTTGAAATTCGTTTTGAAATTTCTTTTTAATCTTAATTATATTATAAAAATTCTTATGGTTAATAATGCTTATGTCAATAATCTTCACTTCAGAGTAATGGATATTTATAGTTATGGCTAAATCTAAATATAATTATTAGAAATTAACTAATTTTCACTTTCCATTGCTAATTCAAATGAGCTATAAGAGAAAATTGAAGAAAAGGTGTCTTTTAAGTCTTGAATGAAAGATTGGTGACATTAACCAACTTAAAGGGTCAAACATAATTAGGAAACTTGATTAAGTTAACTATGGACTTGATTAATATTTTAAAAACTTTTTAATCTTTTCAAAAATACAAATCAACCCAACTCACACCTCTCTTCAATCCAAATCATCGACCGCTTCTCTCCTCTCTCTTGATAGCTTCTCTCAACCAACAGTTCTGTAAATTTCTTCTTTCAATTTCCGGTGACTTCAACCTCCAATGAAAAAGAGTTGGGTTTTGAGTTCCTTTTCGACTTCAACCGTCAATCGACATGACAGCCTTGCTCTCCAGCCACAACAACTTCGAATTCTTCATCATTCCTTTTATTCTTTCACAGGTTAAAAATTATGGCCTTTTTAGTTTTGAAGAAAATGAGGAACTTGAGCTAACTTCTCTTATAGTATTGGTCAATAATTTTAATATTTGTTGCTTTAATTTGGAATGCGGTCTGAATAAAACCTTAATTTCTGGTATTTATTCTCTTCTCTTCTCTTTTGTTGTTTGATTTCAAAGTTTAATTTGTTGTGCCCGGTGCTAGGTTGATTTGTTCTTGTTTTTGATAAAAATGGTGATATTGCTGTTGTTCTGTTGAACAAAATTATGCTACTTTTTTTTCTCCAATAGATTATCCATCTGGTGCAATATTAACCATATGATGCAACAGATTTAGTATATGATGCAACAGATCAATAATTTGATGCAACAAAAAAACTATCAGATTAAAATTCTAATGCAATAGATTAACCATCTGATGCAACAGAGGAACAATCGAATAAAAAAATATTATGCAACAGTTTTAGCATATGATGCAATAATTTAACCATCTGATGCAATAGTTTAACTATCTGATGCAATAGATTAAGAATATATTGCAATAGATTAGCCATCTGATGCAACAAATTCACTATCGGATGCAACAGAGGAACCATCGAATTAAAAATCTGATGCAATAGATTAACCATATGATGCAACAGAGGAAACATCGAATTAAAGATCTGATACAATAGATGAACCTCTTGTTGGATAAAATCCTATCAACTCTTCCAACAAGACATGTCCAAAAGTTGATTTTTCTAACTGATCATAGTTCTGTCGCGACAGACGACCCTTCTGTTGGAAGAAATCTAAAAAATATTGACCATTGATAACTGTTCCAATAGATCACTCATATGTTGCAACAGATGTATGACCTGTTCCATAGACCATTCATCTTTCTCAATAAATGAGTGATATGTTTTGTATTATGGCAACAAATTACTCAGCCATTGCTATAGGTTAGTTAACTGTTCTAAAAAATCACTCATATGTTGCAACATATGTATGATCTGTTGCACAAACCATTCATCTTTCTCAACAGATAAGTGATATATTTTGTATTATCACAATAGATTACTCATCCGTTGTAATAGGTTATTTAATTATTCCAACCGATCACTCATATGTTGCAACAAATGTGTGATCTGTTGCACAGACCATTCAAGATTACTCATTCGTTGCAACAGGTTAGTTATTCGGTGCAACAAATAACCTACCTGATGCAACAGTTGTGTGATTTGTTGCAACTATTATTTTACTGTTTTGCGTGTTAGATTTACTATTATCTCTTTTTAGCGATGCATTAATCAACTATAATATATTTTTTTATGTTCTTGTTAATTTTAGATAATATGGCTCCCAAAAGAACAAAAATTGAATCAAGTCCAAGTAAAGGAACAAGTGAAGCAGCTAGGCTATATCTACCACTCTATGAGCTTGCTTTACAAGCGTTATATCAATCGGGAGAAGAATATAATGAACACGGGGATGAGGAATATTTTCAAAGAGATGATCCAAATGCTAATAGCCCTTTCATCGAAGAGTTGGTCAAAATCTTCAGCATTGATCATTATCCTGTGAGAATGCAGTGCGATGGTGCCATAGATTTAATAGGTGATTTTGTGATTAAGTTAGCCATGGGAAATCTTTCGATGCTTTCAGAAAAATACTTTGAGAATAAAAATTCGATGCTTATTTCAGGTATAACTACTTTGGGAAATATCTTGATTTGTCGGAAGAAAACAATGCTCATTTCCAAATAAAAATGGTATATGAATTTCTCAAGTGTAGTTTTATGTATAAAAACAAAGATAAGATGGATGCGGTGTGGATAAATTACTGTGGCATGTTTGTTTTTTTTGGTTGGAAGGAGTTTGCCATAGTTATTGGACTAAATTGTTATCCTCCTTTTCCTTCTCATGTTATACCTATTCTAACACCAAAAAGGCACCCCGCACATCCAAAAAAGGCAAAGGCAAGTTTTCTGATCATGATGACCTGGTGTCTATTGTTGGTCCAAGATTCAAAAATAAAAATTTGATAGAAACGTTGAAAGGTAAAAGAATTTCAAAGGAGCACAAGCAGTCATTGTCTTAGTTTGGTTTGTACATAATATTCTTTGGGCGAGAGACGTTAACAACAACATAAGTGTTGGCTTAATAAAGCTCTCCGAGGATCTTGAGGCGTTTAAAAACTATCCTTGGGGTTCTGAAATCTTCAAAATGACTGTCAAATAATTGTTGACTCCGTTAGCACCAAAGACAGTCAACTTATATGGTTTTCCATGGGCTTTCATGATAAATATTTCTTTCTTTTATTATGATATCATTCATTTTTTACTCAATAATAGTTTTGATTTATTGACATTTTTTTATAGGCTTGGGCGTTTGAAGCCATTCATTATTTGAGACAACAAGTGAACTATCAGGACAAAGTTTACTGTCTCAGAATCTTGAGATGGTTGTCGGCCAAAACTGATAAAAATGGAAAATTTCTTGATGTCTTCAATCCCCCAAAGGATGCAGTAAGTATAATTATAATTAAGTATTTATTTTAATTAATAATTTTTTTGAATGGTGTAGTCATCATTCTAATATATGTAATGATTTAGATTAGATTGTGCATCCATCGCTAGTTCTAACCAATAGAGAGTTGAAGATGCCATTTTTTCTTACTTTACAGTCTGTGCAAACTTTATCAGATCCTAAGGTCATTGACATAATAAAAATAGAATTGTTTGGAGAAACAACCATTACAAGAAAAATAATTATGGAGGGTGGACTTATTATTATTGATGGTCTTAGTGGTGATGGAGCTGTTGGTGGTGGTAGTAGTGCTGCTGTTGGTGCTAATGATTCTCCTCTTATATTATTTAAAATAAACCATTATGATTATGATCATACTGGTTATATAGATTTTGCCTCTCCCAACGAATGTTCTGGATGCAAATGTCAAGACTGCAAAGGCAAAACATGATGTAGT
The DNA here is from genome assembly GCA_030864225.1 of Capsicum baccatum var. pendulum. Lineage (NCBI taxonomy): Eukaryota > Viridiplantae > Streptophyta > Magnoliopsida > Solanales > Solanaceae > Capsicum > Capsicum baccatum. The sequence goes on along the minus strand of CM061554.1, from coordinate 210,043,300 downwards.
GATTAATGCTATTAATGCATTTGCTGCTTCTGTAAAGAAATTGATATCTAAGAGAGGTGTCATTCCATCAAAAAGGATTTTATATCCATCCACACCATTAGAGATAAGGCTAAGAGGTGAAGAAAAGTAATTTCCAAGGTATTATCAAGCATCGAAAAGAGAAATTGCAACTCCTCTATCCGTGTTTTTAATTGAGCAATGTACAATGGCCAAAGGAGAGTAGCACGAGCTGAAGAAGTTGAATATATATGTCAGTTTCAGCTAACAAACAAACATATATCTGTTTCAATAGATGACACATCTGCTGAAAATTATCAAATAGATATATACATCTGTTGTAACAGTTGACTAACTTATTGCATCAGATAAAGTATCTGTTGCAACATATGTCTCGTCTATTTTAGTAAATCAAACAGCTCTTCATACCACTTTTATTTGTACCAACAGATGACCTAACTGCTGCAACAGATGAGTCATATGTTGTAATGGATGGTTCATCAATTGGAAATTATCATACAGATCTTCCTCATGTAGAAATTTATCCCAAAAGTTAATTCATCTGTTACAATAGAAATATGATCTGTTTGGGATAATTTAAAATAGGAGGAAGACTTGTTTGATTTGCTAGAACAGATGAGTTATCCTTTTCTATTTTGTTGTATTCCCGTGATTAGCATTGAACAATTATGACTTTCCAGGTGGATGTAGAAGCTACTACTGAATAACATTGACAATATGCTACTCTTTTTATGGAAATACGGAGAACAGAAAGCGCAGAAACCGTATGTAAGCGACAATAAAGATCCACCATGACCAAAACCAAATTTCATAGCACCGGATGAAGAACAACTTGTCCTTATTGAGTAGATCTTTATATGTTGAGTCTGTCAAAGTAATAACCTCACCCGTCCTTAAGAATTCTTGGCATCAATACATAAATTATTAATGTATTTGTTAAGATCTGTACCCATAACAATTTTTTTACATTTCATTTATTCATTGATTTATTTTAGCAAATTTCTAAAGGCTTCGATTTATTTTATTTTGTCTATGAATTTTATTTTTTTCTTAGATTTGAACTTATTAATTAAAATGGAATACTAGATTCAAATATTACAACAAATAATAGATCTATTGCAACAGACGACACATCTGTTGGAAAATATCAAACAGATTTAGACATATATTGCAATAGGTAGGTAATTTGTTGGAAATTATCAAACATATCTTCCCACTATTGCAACAGATAGACTTAGATAGAAATATCGACATAATGTAACAGATGGCCAACTGTAACACCCTAATTTGCTGAACCAAAACGCTACACAGTGCTTATGACCCCGAAGATCAACAAGCTAACCCATGATAATATCTGTACCTACATAAAATATCTTAAAATGTGGAAACATGAATTGAAAGGACATAAGGTTCAATACTGAACATGATATGAATGATATGACATCTATGTGGGGAAATGAAATACCCAAAACAAAACTGAACATACTAAAGTCTGAAACATGATAGTGTAAAAAGCCTCTAACTGACTGAACTGTCTGAGTAAGGAGCTGATGGGACATGTCCCCAACTAACTTCAACTAATAAACTAATTAATGATATAATAGGGAATGATCATGTCCTCGAATAATAAGGACTCACTTCTAACTCTGACTGCTAAAACTAGAATCTACTGCTGATCTGAAGCTCATGTCTTTGAACCTATGGTATAAGACACCATAGCGTAAATGAGTTAGTACTTTGATTGTACTGGTATACATGTAAGGTAGGATGAATGCATGGAGTTCACATACATGAACAATAATAATAACTGACTAACTATCATGAGCATGAGAATACATGTATGAGACATAACAGCTGACACTAATACTGTGATAATATGATTACTGAATCTGAATATAACTGATAACATGAGTGACTGTATCTGACAGTCCTGAATCTGATTGGAACTATCTGAGTTTCGTAATGTATCTGAGTTGATTGTATCTGATAGTCCTAAATATGATAGAACTATCTGAGTTCCATACTATATCTGAGTTGACTGTATCGGATAGTCCTGAATCTGATGAAACTATCTGAGTTCCTAACTGTATCTTAGTCAACTGTATCTGACAGTCTTGAATATGAAGAACTATCTAAGTTCTTTTACTGAGATTGGTACCGAAACTATAGGAGGTAGTATTTAACCGATATGCCCCTGATACGCCATTATGGCTGAGTTGGGGGTCCAATCTGCAACTCCAATTAGAAGGGTATCAATACCGCTCTACTGGTAGCGACAAGCTGTGGGCGACCCTTATCTGATAGTGTCCTCAAAAGAAAATGGTGGGGCCCTTATCTGAAAGTACTTATCCACCTCATTAACCCTGATCGGACTGTGGTGATGTCTCAACCTATGCTGGCTACATATTTCTGGAATGCAAGGATGACTTATAAGGATCACACCCTTATCTGATAGTGTGTGTTCCCATCCTTGGGTTCACTCGGTGCTAATTCCTACGCCCATCTGAATGGACACTAAACATGATTTACTAAACTGAATATGAGCTGAGTTACTAAGTTCCGTTGACTAATGGAATACTATTGATATCTGACAACTGACTGAGTCATGAGATCATGGAGATTTTTCCTGAGTCAGAAGACTATCTGACGTCTAAGGATTTATAGCTTGACTAAGAGTATCATGAAAACATGACATGGCTCTAGGCACACAACTAATGTTTTGGGTACAAGTACTCCCAGGACTTGATGGAAAGAAACTAACAAAGCATGACTTACTTGAATACAAAATAATCATCATAATTCATTTACTGAAGCATTTCATCAGACAGGTGATAGGCATAAGCTTGTACGTACATGGGGATTTCATGATATCATGCTAATTAGACACTTTCCCTTCTTCTAGGCATTCAACCAAACACATAGTAGGCATAGAATGTGTAAACAACATCATACAACAGTTAACTGTCGTGATTCAATTCCAATTTAATCATTCAAGGGTTTAGTCCTAGGGTTTCATGAATCTATACCGATACAAATCAACCCATATGGAATTTAACACTCATTCATGGAAGACAATTCAAGTACTCATTATCAACATGAACAAAAGTAGCCCAATCATGAAATTTATAAAAAAATCCATAACTTGAATTTAGAAAAGGGATTTTTGGGCTTCATGGACGAAAGGAGTCCATGAATGAACACTATGCATACCTTAGTTCATGATTTCATGAAGATTAATGGTGAAACCTTCTTGAGTTTGAATCTCCAATAGAAAACCTAGCTTGTTCTTGAGAGAAACTTAAGAGAAAATAGTATATTTTGGGTGAAGAATAGCTAAATCACATGTTATTGGGTTTAAATAGGGGTAGGAAATTGACCCTTTAATTTTCCCGAACTGGGACCCTAGCGCGATGCGGCGTTATCGTGCCGTGTCACTGGAAATTGACAATTGGGTAATTAAGGGATGGCGCGATGTGGAGCCATCGCGTTTCCCCTTCTTTTGTGACATAGAACTTTAGGTGACGCGGGGGAAATCGCGCTGAGACACTGGAAAAAGGATAATTCTTAATTTGAGTGTTGGCGCGATGCGCCATAATCGCAGATACCTACTGGAAATTGCCAAATGCCATTTCCTCTTGTGGTGCGGCGCGCCACTGACTAATATGGCACTGTTTTACGACGGGAACTTGAAATAGTCATAACTTATTACCCGGTTATTAGATTTAAGCAAATCATATATCGATGGAAAGATTATTAAATTTCACACTTGACAAAAAGTGAAAATATTGAAAATTCCTCATGGAATAATTATCCTTCACTTTAGGAGCTAATACTTGGCATTCTTGAGATGAAATTTGCTGGGAAAAGTATGGGGTATTACAATATCTCCCCTTTAAGAACATTAGTCCTCGAATAAGACTGACTGAGAGGGGAAAAAATAAGCTGAATATGAACTAAACATGAATAACTGGTACATAATCTCATGACTGACAAGCTGAACATAACATACTGAACATATATATCTGATACATGTGTAACTGATTCATGAATGCATGACTGAATGTTCCGAGAAACTAAGTTTCTTACAATGAGAATGCATTTCTGATGCATAATTATATAACTGAGATGATACATGAATGCATGACTGATTATGCAATGGTACTTGATATAAAGTTTATACTGGGAACATGAATATGAAACTGAATACTATGTTCGTGATAAATACTAATCATGAAACTGAGTAAGCTTAAGGAGAACAGTTACCTTAAGGTTGATCTAAGTTGGTGGAGAAGAGGTGAGGATACTTGGTACGCATGTCTACTTCTGCTTCCCAAGTAGCTCCCTTGACGGACAAATTTCGAAAAAGAACTTTAACTAGAAGGACTTCTTTGTTCCTCAATCTACGAGTCTGATAGTCTAAGATTTCGACTGGAATCTCTTCATAAAAGAGACTGTTCTGAACATCAATACTCTGAATAGGGACTACAATGATGGGTCACCTATACACTTCTTTAGCAAAGAGACATGGAAAACTGGATAAACTGAGGCTAGATCTGAAGGCAACTCGAGCTCATAAGCTACCTTGCCGAAATGATTGAGAATCTTGAAGGTACTGATATATCGAGGACTGACCTTTCTCTTCTTGCCAAATCTCTTCACTCCCTTCATGGGAGAGATCTTTAGATAGACATGATCACTAACCTCAAACTTAAGATCTTTCCTACAAACATCTGCATAAGACTTCTGTCAGCTATGAGCAGCCTAGAGTTTTTCTCTGATTAACTAGACTTTTTCTAAGGCGTCGAATACTAAGTCAGGACCTATGACTGAGGCCTCACTAACTTCAAACCAACCAATTAGAGATCTACATCTCCTACCATAGAGAGCTTCAAATGGAGCCATCTGAATATGGGAATGATAGCTGTTGTTGTATACAAACTTAATCAAAGACAAGTGGTCATCCCAACTTTCCATGAAATAAATTACACATGCCCTTAGCATATCTTCTAAAGTCTAAATGGTCCTTTCTGATTGACCATCTGTCTAAGGATGAAAGGCTGTATTGAGATGAACTTGGGTACCGAGACTATTTTGGAACACTTTCTAGAAATAAGAGGTGAACTGGGTACCTCTATCTGAGATAATGGACAATAGAACATCGTACAATATGACCAACTCCTTGATATAGAGTTTGGCATAATCCTCAGCTGAATAAGGGGTATGAACTGGAAAGAAATAAGCTGATTTGGTCATTTTGTCTACAATGAACCAGACTGAATTATGTTGATCGCGAGTTTGAGGCAAACCTATCACGAAGTCCATGTTCAAAAATTCCCACTTCCAAGTAGGAATACTGAACTCCTGCATGGACCCACTAGGCTTCTAATGCTCTATCTTAACTTGCTGACATGTAGAGCACCTAGTAAACTTTGTAATGTCTCTCTTCATCCCACTCTACCAATAGATTTCCCACAAGTTGCGGTACATCTTTGTGGCCCCTGGATGAATAGAGTAGCTCACACCATGATCTTCTGTAAGAATTAGCTACCTTAAGTCATTTACACCTGGAACACAGAGATAACTTTGATAACGCAAAACACTATCTCCCCTTTGGGAGAAAACCTCTACTTTCTGATCCTGAACTGACTTTTTTAACTTGATAAGGCTGGGATCTCTATCTTGATTTTCTTTCACCTCAAAAACTAGAGATAATTCTGAACTACTCTGAATATATACACCACCCTCTCCAGAATCGGCTAAGTGAACACCTAGTCTAGCAAGCTGATGGACTTCTTGAGCTAACTTCTTCTTACTATCTTCCAAATGAGAAACATTACCCATGGATATCCTACTAAGGCTTCAACCACTATGTTGGCCTTGCCTGGATGATAGAGGATACTCATGTCGTAGTCTTTCAAAAGCTCTAACTACCTTTTCTGATGAAGATTGAGATCTTTTTGAGAAAAGACATACTGAAGACTTTTGTGATTTGTGAAGACATCTACATAAACTCTGTAGAGATAATGCCTCCAAATCTTCAAGGCAGACTACGACTGCTAACTCAAGATCATGAGTAGGATAATTCCTCTCATGGGGTTTAAGCTGCTTGGAGGCGTAGGATATGACCTTACCATGATGGATAAGGACACAACCCAAACCTACTCTGGATGTATCAAAATACACCACAAACCCATCTAAACCATCTAGAAGAGCTTAGACTGGGGCCGAGGTAAGTCGAGTCTTCAACTCCTGAAAACTCTTCTCGCAAGGGTTTGACTACTGAAACTTGACTTTCTTCTGAGTCAATCTGGACATAGGGGATACAATAGATGAAAATCCTTTAACAAACCATCTGTAATAGCCAGCCAAACCCAAGAAACTCTTAGTATCTTATGGAGAGATAGGTCTTGGCCAATTTCTTATTGCTTCGATCTTTTGAGGATCAACTCTAATGCCATCATCGGAAACGATGTGACCAAAGAATGCTATTGACTTTAGCCAAAATTTGCACTTACTGAATTTGGTGAATAGCTGATGATCTCTGAGAGTCTGAAGTACTGTTCTGAGATGGTCCACATGATCGCGCTTAGTGCGGGAATAGACCAGAATATCATCTATGAAGACTATGATGAACATGTACAAGTACTACTTAAACACGTGGTTCATCAAGTCCATGAAATCTGTTGGGGCATTGGTAAGACCAAATGACATGACTAAGAATTCAAAGTGACCATACCAAGTACAAAAAGCTATTTTTGGAACATCACTTTCTCTAACTCTGAGTTGATGATAATTGAATTTGTGGTCTATCTTAAAAAAATAGTTGGCACCCTGAAGTTGGTCAAACAAGTCATCAATTCTGGGAAGAGAATACTTTTTCTTGACCGTGACCTTATTGAGTTGACGGTAATAATGTACATTCTGAGAGAATCATATTTCTTATGCATGAATAAGACTAGTGCGCCCCACGGGGAATTGTTGGGTCTGATGGATCCCTTATCTAAGAGATTCTTCAACTATTCTTTCAATTCTTTGAGTTCTGCTAGTTCTATTCTATATGGCGGAATAGAGATAGGCTGAGTATCTGGGAGAAGATCAATGCTGAAGTCTATTTCCCTTTCAGGACAAATTCCCAGAAGATCTTCGAGAAAGATATCTGAATATTTATTTACTACTGGGATTGATTCAAGGCTGGGAGTTTCAGAATTAGAATCTCTAACATGATCAAGATGGTAAACACATCCCTTAGATACCATTTTCCTTGCCCGGAGGTAGGAAACAAGCTGACCCCTGAAAGAGGATACACTACCCTTCCACTCATGGATGGGTTCATTTTGGAAACTGAAATTGGACTATTCTATTTCTACATTCGATTGTGGAATAGTAGGAATGAAGCCAATCCATGCCGAGAATAATATCAAAAGCAGTCATCTCTAATTCAACTAAGTTTGCTTAAGTGACTTTCTGAAATATCATAACTGGGCAGTTCCTGTATACCCACTGGGCTATGATAGTTTTTTCCCACTGGGGTAGAGACTAAGAAGGGATCTGCTAGGATTTTGGGACTGATTCCAAAATTGCTTGCTATACAGGGAGTAACAAAAGACAAAGAATCTCCTGGATCTAGCAAAGCGTAAACATGCACATAAAAGATCTATAACGTACCAGTAACTACATCAGGAGAATTTTCCTGATCTTGTTAGGACTGGAGAGCGTAGAGTTTGTTTGGACGTTGCCCACTAGCAGTACTAGAGGTGGCACCCTACTGATTCGGGCGATCGAACTGAGCTAAGGAGCGGAGTTGACTCTGATAACCTGACTGAGGGCAGTCTCTAACTCTTTGGCCTAGATTGCCACAACCAAAATAGACATAGCTGCTAGCTCTGCAAGCACCCTTGTGGTTCTTACCACAAGTCTGACAAAGGGGATTAGTTTGGGCATTGCTGACACTACCATAAGACTTAGAGCTTGACACTCTATCTCTGAACTTAGGAGCTGGAGCACTGGCTAAAGAAGGAGCTGGAACTGATGACTTAGAATGGAATTGAGAGTGGTTTCCTCCTTCTAACTTAGGCTGACTAAAATTGAAGCTACCTGTCATAGAATTTTTATTATTCTTTTCCCTCTGCTTAATCTTCTGCTTCTAATCTGCTGAGCATGGGTCATAAGTCTGGCTAAAGTCATGTCACTATTTAGCATAGCGGATCTGCACTCATTAACCATGCTATAATTTACCCCTGAAGTGAACTTACTCATCTTGGCTCTGCTGTCTGCAACCATATGAGGGACATATCTGGCTAATTGAGTAAACTTTAAAGAATACTCTTTCACCATCATATTACCCTACCTGAGGTTGATGAATTCTAGCACCTTAGCCTCTCTAAGATCTTAGGGAAAGAATCTGTCTAAGAATGTAGTGACAAACTCCTCCAACTCTATAGGACCTACATCATCTGACATTTCTGACTTCTACTGTTTAAACCAAGTATGAGCCACATCCTGCAACTAGTATGGGGCTAACTCAACACTCTCAACAGTAGTCACCCCATGATGTCGACCACTTTTTGAACTTGATGAATGAATTTTTGAGGGTCTTAATCTACTTTAGACCCATGGAAGGGCGGAGGATTTATTTGGGTGAAGTCCCAAATCTTAACTATAGCTGAGTTGGACACTGGGTTGGCCGAAATGATAGCTGGTCGCTCATTATGGGAAGCTCCTGACTGAGAAAGAGTGGTAAATGCGGTCCTGAACTCCGCATAAGAAATATGATCTCCCAAAGGTTCTTGGGGCTGAGGGGCTGACTGATTACTTCTCTTAGGAGGCATATTCTAAAATAAAGAGAAGAAGTGGATTAGACTGAGAGATTGACTTGTGATTATGATCACTTGCACGACATGAATATTGAAAGAAGGAAAATTCTTCCTAAGCATCTCATAGCCTCTTGCACATAAATGTGGCGCGCAACACACCCATCTACAAGACTCTACTAGATGCAGCTTTCAGACTTCCTAGGACTCTATTGAACCTTAAGCTCTGATACTAAGTTTGTAACACCCCAATTTGCTAAACCGGAATTCTACACGGTGCTCATGACCCCGAAGGACCTCAAGCTAACCCATGAATGATATCTATACCTGTATACTGTATAAAATACCTTAAAATATGGAAACATGAACTGAAAGGCCATCAGGTTCAATATTGAACATGATCTGAATGATATAACATCTATGTCGGGAAATGGAATACCCAAAACAAAACTGAACGTACTAAAATCTGAAACATGATAGTGTAGAAAACCTCTAACTGACTGAACTATCAGAGTAAGGAGCTGATGGGATATGTCCCCAACTAACTCCAACTAATAAACTAATTAATGAGATAATAGGGAATAATCATGTCCTCTAATAATAAGGACTCACTTCTAACTCTGACTACTGAAATTGGAATCTACTGCTAATCTAGAGCTCGTGTCTCTGAATCTATGGTATAAGACACCATAGTGCAAATACGTCAGTACTTTAATTATACTGGTATACATGTAAGGTAGGTTGAATGCATAGGGTTCATATGCATGAACAATAATAATAACTGACTAACTATCATGAGCGTGAGAATACATACACGAGATATAACAACTGACACTAATATCGTGATAACATGATTATGAATCTGAATATAACTAATAACATGACTGTATCTGATAGTCCTGAATCTGATGGAACTATCTTAGTTTTGTACTATACCTGAGTTGACTGTATCTGATAGTCCTGAATCTGATGGAACTATATGAGTTCCTTATTGAATTTGAGTTGACTGTATTTGACAGTCTTAAATCTGAATATCTATCTGTGTTCTTTTACTAAGACTGGTACTGAAACTGTAGGAGGTATTATTTAACCGACATTCCCCTGATACGCCATTATGGCTGAGTTGGGGGTCCGATCTGTAACCCCAATTAGAAGGGTGTCAATACCGCACCACTGGTAATGACAAGCTGTGGGCGACCCTTATCTGATAGTGTCCCCAAAATAGAATGGTGGGTCCCTTATCTGACAGTGCTTATCCACCTCATCAACCCTCATCGGACAATGTTGATGTCTCAATCTATGCTGGCTACATAGTTCTGGGATGCAAGGATAACTTCTAAGGATCACACCCTCATCTGATAGTGTTTGTCCCTATCCTTGGGTTCACTCGGTGCTAATTCCTACTCCCCTCTGAATAAACACTGAACATGATTTACTAAACTGAACATGAGCCGAGTTACTAAGTTCTATTGACTGACGGAATACTACTGATATCTGACAACTGGCTGAGTCATGAGATCATAGAGATTTTTCTTGAGTCATAAAACTATCTGAAGTCTAAGGATTTATAGCTTGACTGGGAGTATCATGAAAACATAACATGGCTCTAGGCACACAACTAAGGTTTCAGGTACAAGTACCCCCAGGATTCAATGGAAGGAAACTAACAAAGCATGACTTACTTGAATACATAATAATCATTATAATACATTTACTGAAGCATTTCATCAAACAGGTGATGGCATAAGCTTGTACGTACATGGGGATTTCATGATATCATGCTAATTAGACACTTTCCCTTCTTCTAGGCATTCAACCAAACACATAGTAGGCATAGAATGTGTAAACAACATCATACAACAGTTAACTATCGCGATTCAATTCCAAGTTAATCATTCAAGGGTTTAGTCCTAGGTTTTGATGAATCTATACCGATACAAATCAACGCATATGGAATTTAACGCTCATTTATGGAATACAATTTAATTACTCATTATCAACATGAATAAAAGCATCCCAATCATGAAATTCATAAGAAAATCCATAACTTGAATTTAGAAAAGGGATTCTTGGGCTTCATGGATGAAAGAAGTCCATGAATGAACACTATGCATACCTTAGTTCATGATTTCATGAAGATTGATGGTGAAACCTTCTTGAGTTTGAATCTCCAATAGAAACCCTAGCTTGTTCTTGAGATAAACTTAAGAGAAAATAGTATATTTTGGGTGAAGAATAGCTAAATCATGTGTTATTGGTTTTAACTAGTGGTAGGAAATTGACCTTTTTAACCTTGGACGATTTATTTAATTTCAGTAAAATTTTCCCAAACTATCCCTTGGCGTGACATGGCGTTATCGTGCCATGTCACTGGAAATTGAAAATTGGGAAATTGAGGGATGGCGCGGTGCGGATCCATCGCGTTGCCCCTTCCTTCATCGGATCTTCTTTATACACAGGCTCCAAGATTCCAGTTAGTACCTCATAAGCCCAGACCTTTTACAGGTTTGCCACAATGTTATCGCACAGAAAGGTCATTGGCTCAACCATTTCTATGCCGGTCAGCAAACATTCGATGTGTGCAAGCGCGTGCGAGCCACACACGAAATTGGTATCATTTTTTGGAAGGTTCATGCCCTTTTTTCAACCTTCAAAATCCCATGATTTCTTCACCAAAAACTTTCTCTGGAAAATGATACATCAGTTTACTCTTTCTCAACAAAATGGGGAACATGTCCATCAGTGGCTGCACGTAGATAAAAAAATGACCTCGTCGATGAAAGGTTCGTTGCAGTCATAAACATTGATCTTTCTCTCCTTGAGTAGCATCTCAACAGCCCGATAATGTATTCCGTCCATGCTCATGACAGCAAAAATCCTTTTTGCCTTCGTCCAGCTCTTGCCATGTCGATTTGGCCTCTCCTCTCTATTATATTTTATCATTTCTTCTTTACCCAGTCCAACGTAGAAACTAATGAATTAAATCCCCTGCCATAGGATGAAGCAGATTATCGAGTTTATCGTACTTGTCCTTGAGCTTCTTGTAAAAGTCAAGGTCCGTTATCCTATCGACAACGTCATAAGCTTCCGGGTATGCTAATTGTCTTTGCCTCATGAGGCAGAGAATTTCGTCAACATACTATGATATAAGAATTCAATTTTTAAATAGGTTAGTAATTGTAAAGATGTAACAGATGGTCTATCTGTTGCATAGGGTTATCTGAATCAATAATCCAACGCAACTTATGCAATAGATGGATAAAAATTTGCAACAAAACCACTACTAGTTGCACTAGAATACCCAACTATTGCAACAGATTTTACATCTGTTGCGTAGCTTCTTCTTCATGAATTAGATTAGAAAACTAGGTTAGTAAAAGTAAACTTATACTGTCCTCATATTGCATACGTATATTTGTCATAATCTGGAAGTCTTGGGGGGGGGGGAGGAAGGAGGAGTGGGGTAATATAGTGCGCCTCGCTTGGCATTCTTGGCCCATCGCAGATCCTTCTTATCTTTGGAGCCAAGTTCCACCTATATGTCAAACTTCTTTAATAGCCCTTGAGCTTTAATATTTTTTTATTTTCGACTGGAGAGTACATCGCTAATTGCTCTTTTTTCCCTCGTAACTACCACTGTAGGAGTGTATGGCTCCCGCACCTTCTTAGATGGTATGACACCCCTCTTGGATTTGAATTACTCGATAGCTTTAGCAATAGCCTCTACCTTTTCAAAGAGCTTATTCTGGCTGTCCTTGCACTCTTCGCATTTATAATGACAACACGGGGGTGGAGAGGGGTGAGAGAGACCTATGTAAGGGCGAGGGAGACCTGTGAAAGGAGTGTTTTCAAACATGTTTATTTTTCCTTGAGCATCAACATGATCATCATCATGAGTGGTAGCAACATCAGCATGTCTTCCACCAACACCAACAACTCTACCAAAAGAACCACCCAGATCTGTCTCAGTAGGTTGGTCATGAAGAGCCTTAATATTAGGCTGACCTTGCCTAACTGCTCTTCTTATAGTTTTTGCTCCAGCCAATTCCTTCTTTATTAACTCCACTATTGGGTCTGCTATTGTATCAACATGACCTAAAGTAATAAAAGAAGTCATTTCCAACTCCTTCTCAGTAGGCACGATCCATGGATGCATAACTTATAAAAAAAGACAGATACATTTAAATCATATAATATAATAATTTTTATAGTTGGGTTACATATTAGCACAGACAAATTATGCAGCAGATTATCTGTATATCATAACAGATTAATAATATATTACATTAGATTACCTATCTGTTGCATGGTTTTCAGTAGATGGTTAAAATCCGCTTGAGTCGATTTTAGAGAACCAAAGCAACAGATGGATAATCTAATGCAAAATATCAATCATCAGACGCAACAGATTACCAATCTGTTGCACCAGTTGGCACAAGATGGGTAATTTGTTGGGTTACATGTTAGGCAAAAAATGATCTGTATGTCACAACAGATTAACAATATATTACCTCAGATTACCCATCTGTTGCATAATTTGCAGTAGATGGTTAATTTGTTAAGAGTCGGGTTCAGAGAACCAAAGTAACTGATGGGTAATCTGATACAAGATATCAATTATCTATCACAATAGATTACCCATTTGTTGCACCAGTTGGAACAGGACAAGTAATCTGTCACAATAGATGTCCCATATGGTGCATCAAATATAACTTCTGTTGCACCAGATATAACATCTGCTCAATATCTTTCATTGAGTCAAATTATTTTTTCTTGAAGAAGACATACTGCATCATCCGTAGGGTTAAAGAGATCATCCTTTATAATTCTTGTGTTGTTCTTTACAGCCAACCACCTAAACATCCTCGGATGAGAAACCTCATCCGAGTAATCCATTACCGCTTTTAGAGGGGAGAAATGACTTCAAATGCCCAAGCCTAAAAAATGTAAACAGGAAGCAAACAAAAAAAGTTGTAATAACTATATTCAATATAAATTAATGGATGAGTAAAAATAGTGATTAATTTCACCATGAAAGCCCAAGGAAAGCCATATAATATGGTCGTCCCCGGGGATAACTTTGTCAGTAAATATTGGATAGTCAAGTAGAACTTGTTATATCCCTAGGAATAATTGTTGAATTTATTAAAATCCTCTGCACGCACCAACAAATCATCTTCTATGACCTTGTTGACATCTCTTGCCAATATAACTGAATGGGCAAACCAAACAAAGCACAATTGCTCCCTGTACTACTTTGGTATGGTTTTATCCTTGAGATTTGTCATCAAATCCGATGCTTTGTAGCCACTTCTAGCAATGTCCAACAACCCATCTATTTTTTTACTTGTATTTGTTTGTTTTGCTGGGTGGTCGTTGGGACAATGCCCTCCCTCTATTTGATTGTGGTAGTTTGGCTGTCCTGTTTGCCTTGGACCTTTTGTAGGGAATTCCCTTAGCGATAGGTTCTTCTGGATGATCACATCTCAAGCCCATTACTATGGCAAACTCTTTCAAGCCAAAACAAAACGACATGCCATAGTAGTTGATCCAGATTTCATCCATCTTTTTGCCTTTTCCTCTAAATCTTTATCATCCCTCATATACTTAATCCTACATTTGAGAAGGCCATATACCATCCTAATTTGGAAATGGGCAGGGGGGTCCTCGGGCAGCTCGAGAAAATGTCCAAAGCAGCTTCTCTTAAAAAGTCCATCTATATTTTCCTTCTTCATAATATTCCTAAAATAATTAATTTTTTCCCTAACTAACATTTAAGTATAAGTTCACCAGTTAGTTGTTTTGGGTCATCTATCGGTATCGCAACTTGAAACCTGTCAATACTAATGGTTTTGACAGGATTATGCTGGGATGTTGATATTAATTCATGCCCCATTGGTGATCCATTATCATCATGTTGATGATCATCCTCTTTCTCACTCTCTAATTCCTTGTCTTTCTCACTTTCATTTTCTACATCACCATCTTTAGACCCTTGTCCACCTCCCTCAACATTTTTTTCATATCTCTCCCCAACTTCACTTTTTCCTGACTGAGATTGTTCATGAAGCTTCTCCGAATCCCTCTGTACTGTAACCTTTGTTGGGTGGTCAAAAGTTGATCCACTTTCACTTTCTTTATTTTTTAGGAGACATGTTTTACCTACAAACAACAAAAAAAAATTACATTACAATTGAAGTATGCATAAATTTTAAAAAATACATTACAAACACCACCAATACCGACACACCAACAACCACCACCACAAACACAACCAACTAATGCCACAAACACCATGATTATTGACACCACCAATAGCCACTAACAACCACCACAAACACCACCAACTAATGTCACTAACAGCCATCACAAACACCACCAGTGCCACCACAACGACCACTAACACCGTCATCACTACCACCGCCAATACCACTCAAAAATACCACGATAGTCAATGGAACACTAAGACCAAAACTAGGGTTTTCTTGAGTTCTTCCTATGATTTTACCATCTAAATTCAATATTGTAAACCCATTCTCAAAGATAATACAAATAAAGGTCTTTTTTTTCATCATTAACTTAGAAGCCCTTATTTTTTAGAAAAAAATAACAAATATATAAATTTTTTCGAACTCTATTACCTACGAAGATAGAGAAAATGACTGATACAAGCAAGAATAAAGTCGAAAATAAATCTTATATGGTCAGAAATAAGAAGAAAATCAATCTGTTGTGAAGGGTTGAGCAATTTGTTGAGTAGTTGTTGTATTGTTGAGAGAGAGAAAAGAGCGAGAACTCACGATTTCAAAAGATGAAATATTTTTCTTGCAAATGGATGATTTGAATTTTGGAAAAGAATGAGAAGTTTTGAAAATGTTAATTTGGTCTGAATTGATTTTAATTATTTTTCAAAATTATAAAAGATATGCGTAATTTTTAACCCTCTCATTATGCGATTGCCAAAAGACTCAATTGAAGTTGTAGTTGACCCTATGGGAACTCACCCCTAGTCCTAGATTAATCAATTAAGGCATTAGCTGAACATATGAACTCAATTAAAATTATATAAAAACAAATGGTCAACCTGTTGCAACAAATTACCCATCTGTTGTAAATCATCAAATAGGTGTTGCCATCTGTTGTAGTTAACCCTAAGATCAATTAAGGTATTAGTTGAATATATTAGGTAATAAGAATTGCTTCACCTCAGATTGGTTGATCGATAACTCTCATCGGGAGGAACGCAATACTGTTGCATTATGTATTTGCCAAAAGACTCAATTAAAGTTGGAGTTGACCCTATGAGAACTCACCCCTAGTCCTAGATTAATGAATTAAGGTATTAGGTGAATATATAAGGTAATAAGAATCGATTAAGCTTAGAGTGATCGATCGATGACTCTGGTCGGAAGGAACACAATACCATCTCATCATACAATTGTCAAAAGACTCAATTAAAGTTGCAGTTGACCTCATGAGAACTCACCCCTAGTCCTAGATTGATCAGTTTAGGTATTAGTTAAACATATAAGGTAATAATAATCGATTTAGCTTAGAGTGATCGATCGATGACTCTGGTTGGGAGAAATGTAATACCATCTCATTATATATTTATCAAAAGACTCAATTGAAGTTGTAGTTGACCCTATGAGAACTTGCCCCCAGTCCTAGATTAATCAACTAAACCATTAGTTGAATATATGAACTCAATTGAAATTGTATAAAAACAAAGTTCAACTTGTTACTACAGATGACCCATCTATTGAAATTAATAAAACAGATCAAGTCATCTGTTGCAACAAATTACCTATCTATTGGAATTAATCAAACATATTAAGTTATCTATTACAACAGATTACCCATCTGTTGTAAATTATCAAATAGGTACTGCCATCTGTTGTAGTTGACCCTATAATCAATTAAGGTATTAGTTGAACATATTAGGCAATAAGAATTGCTTCACGTCAGAGTGATTGATTGATGACTCTGGCTGGAAGGAACGCAATCCCATCTCATCATGTATTTTCCAAAAGACTCAATCAAAGTTGTAGTTGACCCTATAAGAAATTACCTCTTGTCCTAGATTAACTAATTAAGGTATTAGTTGAACATATAAGGTAATAAGAATCGATTTAGCTTAGGGTGGTCGATCGACGAATCTGGTCAGGAGGAATGCAATACGGTCTCATTAGGCAACTTCCAAAAGACTTAATTCGAATAAGATATGGCATTTTATAGTTAAGATTGTTAGGTTCAAACTGGTAAGGCTGAGGGACCAAGTAGGTGGTGTTGATACCCTATTACAGTTTAATAAAGATTTTGCTAATGCTTATGTGTTAAGTTTGGATAAAGGTTAAGGTTTTTGGTGGTAGTGTAAAAACATTCAAATAGAAATTGAACTGACTTTAAGGGTTTAATGGAATTTTGAAAGGCCTCCTAAGCCTCGCATTGCTGCAAACAAGAATAAATATAAATATAGTTATTGCTCTAGTCCAAATTTATATGGATGATTTGCTTGAGAAGACTATTATACAACAGAAGGTTATTATAAGAATACCTGTGTGGGAAGAGGGAGGTGAAGAAGACCATATATCAAATTAGACCTTATTAAAGAAGAGACATAGGATAGGAAGGGAAGTGTAGTAAAACTAGCTGATGAAATTGACATGAAAAATGAAAAAACTGAATGAGCAGCCAATGTGAACGTGTATTCAAAAAATGAAAATCCATTAGTCATTCTTGAAAAAGAAAAATGCTCAAGTAGACTGGATCTGTGCACTTTGTTAGGAGACTACAACTAGCTAGCATGGCCTGAATGAAGACCCTTAAAATACAAGACCAGAACTCTAAGGAAGCAGCTTCGCGAGCATGAAAAGTGGTAAGATTTTTGGTCAAAATTGAAACCTAAACCAACTTCTCCTGAATTAAAAATAAGGGATCAAGCCAAGGTGGAAATTTCTGAAGTTAAACTTGTATCCCATGCCTCTTGTTTATGGGTCATGTCAGGTCAAAGGTAGTGGAAACAACAAGGCATGGAATTTCTGTCCAAATTCAGACCTTTTTGTTTCTACTGCCATTAACTTTATCACAGCCATAAACAGAAAGCATGTCATGCAAGTCAAAATTCATAAATTGACTTTCTTATTTTTACTTCTGGAGTTGTTGGTTTAGGTTTCATTCTTGACTGAAAATCTTACCAATCTTCTGTGCTCGCGAAGCTTCTTTCTTAGAGTTCTGGTCCTGCACTTTGTGAGTCTTCATTGAGGTCACGCTCACTAGTTAAAGTTTCTAGCAAAGTGACCAGCTCCAGTCCTCTTACTATTCTTCTTTTTCGTCAATGTCTGATGGATTTTTATATTTGGATAAACTTCCACATTTGAAGCTCATTCAGTTTTTTCATTTCTCATGTTAATTTAGTTGGCTAGATTCACTAGAAGTTCCTTACTTACTTTCTTTTGTTTCTTCTTAAACAAGGTTTAAGATGATATATGGTCTTCTTCACCTCCCCCTTCTTGCACAGGTATTCTCCTAAGCACCTTCTATTGCATAATAGTCTCCTCGAGTAACCCATTTATATAAATTTAGATCAAGGGAATTTGTATTGGTTCCATCGTTGTTTCCTGCAGTGCGAGGCTTTGAATGCCTTTCAAGAAGTCTATTGCGCCATTAAAATCGATCCAATCACTATTGGATATTTACATTGCCACCAAAAACTTGAACCCTTACCCAAACTTAAAACAAAAACATAAGCATAAACCTTCATTAAATTATAACAGGGTATTGACACCACCGCATGGGAACCCTTCGGCCTTATCAGTTCGTTCCTATCAAACTAAACTATAAAATGCAGGATCTTGTTTGAAGGATCAATGTTTAATCGGTAAAAAGCTGCATTAAAAAAATCATCATACTTTATATGTGTCTGTCATAGTAGCTTGATCAACAATACATAACTCCCACGCATGAAAGTGGATTCATTCATCTGCACATACCTTATTCTTTCTACCGTAACAAGACATGTTAGACAGTGTTTATTCATCTGTACGTATGTGATGACTATTAAAAAAGAGGTGAAGAGTAATGACTTTTTATCTAACATATTCAAAATAGCTGATAAACCAAATTCTCCATCTATTCCAACTGATAAAAAAACTGTTAGAAGAAATCAAAACATCTCCTCTAACATATGGTCCATCTTTCGTAAGAGATAATCCATATGTTGCAACAGATGTTGGAACAGATGGTAAATCTGTTGCAACAGACCAGATAGTGTTTATTCATCTACACGTATATGATGACTATTAAAAAAGAGGTAGTCATGATCTTTTATGTCTATAACACGGGATTAAACTCCTATAACACCACAATAAGTTTACTTTCTCTCAAAATCACCAAGAAAATTCATTAGGGTTTCAACTAAAAATTTAAATATCTCAAGATTCAACCATGAGTTTTCAATAATTCTTCGAGATTCGAAATCCCCATTTTGAGGGCTACAAGAAACACTCATTATTTTTACAAATAGAGTCCCAAGGTGAAGAGTTCATTCAAAGCTTCAAGTTTAAGGTATGTGGGAGTTTTCAACAAGAACACCCTTTCGTTCTTATGCCCAAAAATGTTTTTCTTTTACGAAGTTATGGATTTTTTTTATGTTTTATTATGAATTTGAAGCATGAATCTATATCTTATATTGATTCTCATAAGATTATGACATTATCGATATTTTAGAAGTGGAATTATATGAGAACAATGATATTTTATGCTTAAAGCTGAAATTTCTAGATTTTGAAGAAATTTATATATGTTTATGATGTAAAGCTTGAATCTTGATAAGTTTTAATGTGATATTGAGACATGGGTTTTGAACTCTATTTGAGATTATTGTTTTTGAGAAATCATGTGTTATAAACACCTTGAATTTAAATGAATTGAAATGATAAGGAATCTTTGACCTTTCGGTCGTTAAAAGGATTTGATTTTGAACCCGAGATGAGAAAAGAAATCCACTTTTATTAATTTATTATGAAAGGGGTAGCATGATGGCTCCCGTTGTGAGTTGTTGAACTATTTTATGGTGGATTTTCTTTTGAAAAGATCTGAGCTAAGTCCGGGAGTAGTCTTTAGCACCAAGCGGGAGGTATAGCAGGTTTAGTACTTTCCTAGAACTGCGTGCCCCCATAGGAGCCAAAATTGAGGCTGATTTATATAGTGATCACTAATGAATAAAATATTAAGGTCCTACTCCGATGGCAAGGATAGGACAGCTCTCCCCAACGTGGGTTGGACGTTGGACTCCATGTAGCCCACATGGTTTATGTCGGTTATGAGAGACTCCCAATGTGTGTGTGTATTCTCCTATCTAATATGAAAATTCTTATTCTTCTTTCTAAGATGAAAATATATTTGTTTGAAAGACTGAGTTTGAGAAAGTCATTGTTTTTGAAAGATTTAATGAACATATATTCCAAAGAGAATTGTTATGAGATTTGATTGATTTGATGATTTGGAATCGAGATGGAAGTGAATTGAGATTTATTACGATAACTCACATGTTTCACCCGATATATTTTACTCTCTTATGATAATGATGATTTTAATTCGAGCTAAGTGAGTCATTTATATCAGCATGCATAATTTTATAAATTGTGATGATATTAAGATATTATTTTATATATGCATTGCACCCCCATATGCTCGGTATGTTTCCATGGTACTGACCCATATATTCATATGTGGGCTATGTTTTCTCGGAATGTAGGTACAAGATATAGTGTACATCTTCAGTTCCAGTCAGTTCGCGGCATCCAGTATGCAGGTCATGAGTCCTTTTGATTCAAGGGCTTGAGTTATTTATGCAGTTTGAGAAGTGTTATATTTTCCTTATTCAGTCGTATTGAGTTGGGTTAGTCGAGAGTCATGACCCCACTACCTACAGTCAGTACTAGTAGAGGCTTCATAGGCAGTCAATAGAAGTTGATGTATTCCGTTTTAGTTTTGGTTGTAAAAGCAAATTTTTAATCTTATAAATTTAGTTTTGTATCTATCATATTTAGAAAAGAGTTATTTTCTGCAGATTTGTATAGATTTATACTTTTTGTTTAGCTGCTTATGAGTTTTGCCAGTAGAAAGGTTAGCTTGGGGTCACTTGTGATCCTAAGCACTGTGTGATGTCTCGAGACCCGATTTTAGGGTATTACAAACTTGGTATAAGACCACAGAGTTTAAGTGTCCTAGGGTGTCTGTGAAGCTATGTCTAGTAGAGTCTTATAGAATGGTACAGAGACGTATATACTTTTCTTCGAGAGGCTACAGGGCATTTAGGAAGTGTCTCCATTCTTTTAAGTCTTAAATCGTGCTATATAAAAGTTCTCCAAGAAACTTATATATATTCTCATCTTACTCTAGTCAGGCCATCTCTGCCTTGTTTCTAAGGAATTAAAAATAGTTGAGCTTCGTTCTCCATAGATAGTTATGGGACTGTAATAGAGCTAGAAAGTATCTTGTCAGTACTTTTGAGTTTCGAAAATTGAAGTGCTTTATCAGGCCTGTAGAAATCGTGAACAAAGCCTGAGTCAGATGTTCTTTCGAATTTCTCCTCATAATCTATAATGATAATCTATACTTTTCTATCTATGTTCTTGAAGTAACATGTTCGGCAAGTTCCAATTTCCTCCCCAGATAATGCTCTTATATTTGCTGGCAGAAGTTTCAGAAGTTTCATAAAGTGGCCTGAGAGGATCTTCTAGTGTGTTATAAGTCCTTCAAATTTAAGTTATGCCCCCGTTCTTAATTAAGACAGAGTAAGGTATATTCTTAGATCGTTGAATGTTGTTTGTCAAGTTTCTATCTCTTGTATTATGTAATCTTGTTATCATTATGTTTGTGAAAAATCAAAGTCTAGTGAAGCCGTGTGAGGCCTATTTCAATTCTCTAGCATAGTTGCTTTATTATTCATATAATTTTCTTAATCAAAGCACAAAACCAAAGTCTAGTGACGCCGTGTGAGGCGCATTTTGATTCACTAGCAACTTGTTGTTTATCTTGTTGTTCTGGTGTTAGTTAAAAGTGTGGGTTTCTGTGTAGTGATAGAAGTAGTAAAGTTTAGTTAAAAGTCTTGTGTTAGTTGAACTTGTGGGTTTAGAAGTGTAGTGGCAAGAATGGTGGTAAGGGCGATTTATTAAATATGTATAGTTGAATTTTTGCTTATGATTGAATTAGTAATGATGTGAAGAAGGAGGATGTGTTAACGAATTATGAATAAGAAAAGCCATATGATTATGATCGATTGTCATTGTGTACTAGTTTTTCTTAATGCTATGTTCTATAGTTTTGAAGTGAAAATTATGTGTAAGATTGGGTTGTAAGTCATGTTTAGCTCTAGACATTAAATTTGAATAGTTGATGGTTCGGTTGTTGATACTAGTTATATGGAGGTGATCTAGTAGGACTGAACAGTGTATGCAAGAGTATAAGATCACGTGTTTGTAATTAAGTATGGTGTAGAGGTGTGCCCACGGTGCTATGAGGCTGCATTATTTTTTGAGGATTATTGCATATTGTGTGATGAGTAGTAACGTTGAGTTACTAGGTGGAGAAAGGCTAGTTAGATAATTTATGATGTTCTTGATAGATAAGTTAAGGAGTTACGATTGAAGATGTTGATCCTTTTTAGTATGATTTTATTCTCATGGTTTGGGAAAAATTTAAGTATAGATGTGTGATCTTGGTAGGCTATGATTATGTGATTAGAGATGTAGATATGGTTGCAAATGAGAGTGTAAGTCTTTGATGATGATTATTGAAGCTAGGAATTAAGGATGGAATATGGATGGGTTGTTCAAGAATGAAGTTGGTAAGTTTGAAATTAGTTTATTCTTGTGAGTTTAGCATTTATTTGTAGATCTTAGAATGATGAAATTACGGCTTAATCTGGAGAATATGTGGAGTATGCCTTTAGGGGTATTTGCCTTAAAGTTATATGTGGTTTTAATGATAGGCTTGAATTCCATGTTTGGTGTAAGATAATGTATGCAATATGCACTAGTGAATCCATATCAAGAGTTTTAAATTAGTCATTGAAGTGGTAAGTCATGTTATACTTAGGGTGTGAGCTCTAAGAAGATATAGAATATTGAACCTTGTGGTTTAGACTAGTATTGTGGTTTGACATGTTGTATCTTGTGATTTAGTGTTAGGCTTGATAATGGTGAGAGAACTTAGTTTAGTTTAGACCTTAGTAAAAAGATTTCGCAGTGCCAATATGAGAATTATAAGTTGAATCAAATGAGTATGGTATTTAAGGAGAATAGTATAGTTGAGAGAGCATTTGAGAAGTGATGCTAAGCTTGAAAGTAAGAAGTTGTGTTGCCTATGGCCTAGCAATCCTATCCTAGTTTATGAGTTATATAATTATATTCCATGCTATAGAGTTATATCAATGTTGTAATTCCTTAGTCAAATGTCTTGTTCAGAGCATGCCCAAAATTCTTTGCTCCCTAATGTCAATAGAATTTCGTAGAAAAGTGCTAAAGAAATACTCCATTTGAGTATGGGTAGTTAGTATGATCTAGTCCATATAGCCTGTAATCTAGTTTAGCAAGCAAGGAGATAAGCTCTTATAGATTCTTAATTTTCTCGCTAGTCTTACTATCCGCAGTCTTATACGTATGTACATTCCAAGAGGCAATGTATTTGTGTCCAATTAAATTATGAATTCAACTCAGTTCATGCATCAGTTTCAGTTTTAGATATTAAGTCATGATTCAGTTCGTAAGTATCCTGTGTAGTATCACAGTCTCTTCATAGTATTTTCATCAAATTATTATCATTCGGGGATGAACGATCCCAAGAGGGGGAAGTTGTAATTCCCTGAGTTTTGATGTCATAAATCTTTCATCCTTTCACATGAGATTAGATTCAGTGCAAAGTAATGGTTACTCATAAGTTGACACTCGCGTTTCTATCTTAGCCATACAGTTATTTTTCTTGAGGATTCATGCACTTTCAGACAAGTTCAGTAGCTCATTATTCTTGAGATCCAGTGATTCAGTTCTATCAGTTACACAAAATAGCTTGAAGACTAATATTTCTCTGTGTTTCAGGTTGACTATCCACATTCGAGGACGAATGGTCTCAAGGGGGATATAATGTAATACCCCATATTTTTGTGCTAGAATTCTAACCGTCGTTCCTACGCGTCTAAGCTCTAATATAAGTGATTCTCACGTGAATACAAGTTGCATGATCTTTATCCTAGTCTATGGAGTAGTTTATAGGTGGAAAATGTTTATAGCAATGACCTAGAACAAGGTTGAGCAAAGACCAATTGATTCATCCAAAGTTTGACATTCGATTCTACAAGGGTCAACTTCAAATGTGTATATCTCTTAATATACATGGAATTTTTTATCCCAAGACCTATCAAATTGTAGATAATTGAATTATATTTCCAAAAATACCAATTTCACAAAAATTCAATACCCGAGCAAAGAGTTATGTCCATTTTTATGAGAGGCAGTAAGGGTGTGCGATGGGCAATGTGCTGCCCAATCAAATGATTGGGAGTGCAAGGCATACTTAAATGTCTGCCATAAGGTATGCGACGCACACCTTAAGGTCTGCCATGGGTTGTGCGCCGTATACCTCACTTTCAAGTCCCAAAAACACCCATATATATGTCTATAACACGAGATTAAACTCCCATAACACCAAAATAAGTTTACTTTCTCTCAAAATCACCAAGAACATTCGTTAGAGTTTCAACCTAAAACTTCAAATATCTCAAGATTCAACCATGAGTTTTCAATAATTCTTCGAGATTCAAAATCCCCATTTCAAGGGCTACAAGAAACACTTATTATTTTCGCTAATAGAGTCCCAAGGTCAACAGTTCATTCAAAGCTTCAAGTTTAAGGTATGTAGGGTTTTTTAACAAGAACACCCTTTCGTTCTTGTGCCCAAAAATATTTTTCTTTTACGAAGTTATGAATTTTTTTTATGTTTTATTATGAATTTGAAGCATGAATTTATATCTTATATTGATTTTCATGAGATTATGACATTGTCGATATTTTAGAAGTGGAATTATATGAGAACAATGATATTTTATGCTTAAGGCTGAAATTTCTAGATTTTGAAGAAACTTATATATGTTTATGATGTAAAGCTTGAATCTTCATAAGTTTTAATGTGATATCGATACATGGGTTTTGAACTCTATTTGGGATTGTTGTTTTTGAGAAATCATGTGTTATAAACACCTTGAATTTGAATGAATTGAAATGATAAAGAATCTTTGACCTTTCGGTCGTTAAAAGGGTTTGATTTTAAACCTGAGATGAGAAAAGAAATCCACTTTTATTGATTTAATGAAAGGGGTAGCATGATGGCTCCCATTGTGAATTGTTGAACTATTTTATGGTGGATTTTCTTTTGAAAAGATCTGAGCTAAGTTCGGAAGTAGTCTTTAGCACCGAGCGGAAGGTATAGCAGGTTTGGTACTTTCCTAGAACTCCGTGCCCCCATAGGAGCCGGAATTGAGGCTGATTTATATAGTGATCACTAATGAATAAAAGATTAAGGTCCTACTCCGATGGCAGGGATAGGACAGCTCTCCCCAACGTGGGTTGGACGTTGGACTCCATGTGGCTCATATGGTTTATGTCGGTTATGAGAGACTCCCAATGTGTGTGTGTTTGTATTCTCCTATCTAATATGAAAAGTCTTAATCTTCTATCTGACATGAAAACATATTTGTTTGAAAGACTGAGTTTGAGAAAGTCATTGTTTTCGAAAGATTTAATGAACATATATTCTAAAGAGAATTATTATGAGATTTGATTGCTTTGATGTTTTGAAATCGAGATCGAAGTGAATTGAGATTTTATGATGACTCACATGTTTCACCCGATATATTTTACTCTCTTATGATTATGATGATTTTAATTCGAGCTAAGTGAGTCATTTATATCAACATGCATAATTTTATAAACTGTGATGATATTAAGATATTATTTTATATATGCATTGCAGCCCCATATGCTCAGTACGTTTCCATGGTACTAACCCATATATTCGTATGTGGGCTATATTTTCTCGGAATGTAGGTACAAGGTATAGTATACATCTTCAGATCCAGTCAGGTTGCGGCATCCAGTCAGCAGGTGATGAGTCCTTTTGATTCAAGGGCTTGAGTTAGTTATACAGTTTGAGAAGTGTTATATTTTCCTTATTCAGTCATATTGATTTGGGTTAGTCGAGAGTCATGACCCAGCTACCTACAGTCAGTACTAGTAGAGGCTTCATAGATAGTCAGTAAAAGTTGATGTATTCTGTTTCAGTTTTGGTTGTAAAAGCAGAGTTGTAATCTTGTAAATTTAGTTTTGTATCTATCATATTAAGAAAAGAGTTATTTTCCGCAGATTTGTATAGATTTATACTTTTTGTTCAGTTGCTTATGAGTTATGCCAGTAGAAGGGTTAGATTGGGGTCACTTGTGATCGTAAGCACCGTGTAATATCTTGGGACCCGATTTTGGGGCGTTACATCGTCCCTTCTCCGTTATCAATCTCTTTCCCGACTAATAAAATAACTACAATCGCGGACCAGCATCATAACAATGCCACTAATGAGCTAACCAGTTGGTGGAGCCGGCGTTCTCCCTGTTGCCGCTGCCCCTCCTCTTCTCCAGCGCAGCTAGCTGCAATCTCGGCTGGTGAAAATGGCCCAACGCTGAAGCCTGCTTCTGTCCACCCCACCAAAAATATATAATGACAAATATCATTTTTATGATGGATTCTTAGGAATCCATCCGTGGTCTGATTTCTTGTTTGAAATTTTTATTTACATTTCATTTCTCATCTCCCATTTTTTAATTGATTCATGATCTAAATTTGTTAAATTTTGGTTGTGAGTTTCTTCAAATTTTCCTGTGGATAAGCACTCAATATTAATGTAGGGACAAAGATAGCTTTCCAATGGCAACTCAATTATGCAGAACCTATTAATTTTATGCAACGTACTACAAGTAGAAATTTCAAAAAAAAATAATCATTAGCTAATGTGAAACCCAAATGGGAATATATTTGAAAAATTATAAAAGTGACAAACTTACGATCATAATTATGAGAAATAACAACACTTCCATAAAATTACATTTTATAGCAAAATAGTATTTTTTGGACAGAACCACTTAATACATGCATGCTTTTTTTTATAACTAATAATTTATATTAATCACCATTGAGCATTACGAATATATATACATACTATACATAGTATACTAAGTTCAAAAAAGATAAATCTAGCAAGTATACTATAAGGAGCCAGATAAAGGCCTATAGGAGCACCCTTTCTGCTCACCCCAGTTACTATAATTCAGCTAAAATATTTCCAGCCGTACTCACATTCTCCATGAATTAATTAACAACTGGGTTTTAAGTGGAGCTCATATAGTGCAGACATATGCTATCTCTCTTGCAATGGTTTTTGTAGTCCTTCTTCTATTATCATGTAGCCTGTTGTTTCTCTCACTCCGTATAGCATGGAAACTTTCTGCAAAAATCATTCAAAATAACTGGGCAACAATAGTTATACCTTTACCATGTCGTAGTATCCACTGCATATGTTGATCTCAATCTAATTCTATCGTAGTTTGTTTGGCCATCCACTTCATTATTTTACCCCATACTTCTTTTATAACAACATAGTTTACTAGGATGTGATTTCAATTCTCCATGGCATCTTTTCATAAAGAGCACATAGGATCTGCCTTCCCATTTTATAATCCTGTCCATAGTCAACAACTTGCCCTATAGGAACAACCACATTGTAAATAAATCTTTTGGCCTAGCAGTATTTTGAAACATTAAGCTTTTCCAAGGGACTCGAGGTAGGTTACCAAGCGGCTGTAAATAAACCTTTCTAGTAAAGCTGAGCTGGGTTTGTTCGGTAGTAAATGGTATAGAGCTCCAGCTCCTTCTGACTTCAATTACTTTCTTCACCAGCCAGCTCGTCTGCTTTAGAATTGGCATTGTGAGCAAGTTTTGGCCCTTAATGTAGTAGGAGTAAATGCATCATATCCATAGCTTATCTTCCTTATGAACCAAATCCCAACTACTATTAGATATGGCAGCTCTGTTCCAAATTTTTTTATTAGTGAGGCTAAGTCCACCACAAGATCTAGGTGTACACAGTTTATCCCATACAACAAGTTAATGGCTTTGTAGAGTCTTCCAGTAGTGAAAAAACTCTTTCACATCCTGCATAATGTTCTCTTTAATTATGTTCCAGGACTTCTTGAAGAAGAGAGCATTATAACCATCAACCCCTGGTTCCTTCTCATCATCTATGCTCTGTAAAGCTTCCCATATCTCTATACCAGTAACCTCTGCACATATCATCACTTGTTGATCACGAGTAAGTGTTGGTCCCTTCTTCATGATGAGTTTATTAATGGCTGGTAGAGAATTTGATTTTGTACCCATTAAACTCCTAAAAAATTTCACTACTTCCATCTTAATGTCTTTATTAGTTGTCAATAGATTTCCATTATGTGAGGTAATTTTTGTGATCATTTTCCTACTCTTTTTGGCTTCTATAACAGCCGGGAAATATTTGGAGTTGGAGTCCCTTAGCTTGATCTATTTATCCCTTGCTTTTTGTTTCAAGATACTCTCTTCAATAAGAGACCACTTCTCTAATTCTATAAGCAATTTTTTTCTCTAATATATACCTGATTAGCTGGTTGTCTAATAAGTTGAGTCTGAACATGATTTAACTCGATTCTAGTTTGTTCAATTCTTTGAGCCACCCCCTAAAATTCTACTTGATTCAACCTTTGTAATTGTGGTCTCATTTTCTTCAGTTTGAGCCATATATCTTTCATCCTCCATTGATTAATTTTAAGATACCATATAGCTACAAAAATACTCAGGAAATCCTTGTAATTTTCCTACACGTTAAAGAATCAGAATGAACTCTTAATGTTCATTTTTTCCCTCTTAACTTTCAGTATCATTAGATAATGATTAGAGACATTTGGAACATCATATTTAGTAATCACATATCCCTAGTTGTGCATCCATCTATTATCTCCAAAGGCTCTATCTATTCTGCTATAGATCCTATCTTGTCCTTGTTGATTATTAGTATATGTATAGTAATTCCCTGGCCATGGTCATTCAGTAAGTTACAGGGATTGGATGCAATCTATAAAATCTCTGATCTCAGCTTGAGTGACCTGACTTCCAAACTTTCTATCTTGAGTATACAACATTCAGTTAAAATCTCCATTGATCAACCATGGCCTTATGATGGTTTGTGCGACCTCACTTAAGGTACCGTATAACTATTTTCTTTGTCCAAGAGTATTAAATCCAATACAATAGTGATCAACCATTTAGTTCCCTCTTGTCTATTAGCTAGTAGAATATGAATTAGTTGAGCCTCAATTCTCAAAGGTGTGGCTTTATATACACTACTATCCCATAATAACCAGATCCTACCATTAATAGCAGATTGGTAGTTGTCTATACTGCTATATCCAGGTAACAAATTCTGCATTATCCTCGATGCTTTATGCTGTTTAACTCTAGTTTCTACAAGTCCTGCAACTTTAACACTTTTAACTTTAAAGTAGTTTTTTGACTCTTTTTATTTATACCATTTATTGGAGCCCCTTACATTCCAAAATAAGCAAGTCATAATGTTGAGATAGTTATTCTACCTCTATCAGATATCTCTGATAGTGGAAGAAGTCCCATCAGTATCATCTTGCATGAAGTCACTACTTCTACTCCTTGTTCTGGGGCTGAGTGCAGGGAATTCCTTCTTATATAAAACCAACCCGAGAGGTTTATCTCTCCTAAGAGAGATCTATGCTGAATTTGCCTTTGAGATTCTCTCAGGTGCAGGTGGACTTGGTAATCTATTAAGCTGACTAGATTCTCCTTTTTCATGCATATTAAATACAGGTTGCTCTGGTGGTGGTTGTTCTATAACCTCCTTATACTGCAACTCTTGAACTATTCTTCTTGGTTTTCTTCTTTTCTCTCTAGTTTGATTATTCTGCTAGCCCTGATGCTGCATTTCAGGCACCTCTGTAGGTTGACAGACATGACTGATCTTTATGCATTTCCCACAAAACTTTGGTTTCCAATCATAATCAACCATTTGCTCATACTCTCATCCACCTGGATCTTTTACTAAATTTTTATGGGAAGAGGTTTAGTCACATTAATCTCAATTAGAACTCTAACATAAGAAATTCTCATCTGTTTGGTGGTACATTCATGATCAAAGAGAGGGGTACCTACAACACTAGCCAATTAACTTAAGGAATCACAACTCTATCTTGTCATAGGGAGTTTTGGAAATAATAGCCATAGTGGAATATCAGTAAGAAATTCTGTAGCAAAATTTAAATCAAGAGACCACTGTTTCAATATCAATGGTCTATAATTCATGGTGTAGGGTCCTCTATAGAATATCATCTTTATATCCTCCATTGATTGAAATTTAACCAAATAGTATCCATCATCATGTAAAAAAATACTAGGTTCAACAACATTATTCCAATTTTGCTGCATATAATGCCTCATTGCATTATACCTATGGGTTTCCCTAATTGCATACACAACTAACACACACTTTCATTTTGCAGCCTTCTGTGCTAATTTATTTTTGTCTAACTGTACCACAACATTGCCATTCACGATCTCAGGTGGTATGTAAGTAAGAGTCATATCATTTTCAGCTGCTCAATTTCCTTTGAAGAGATTTGTCCATGGATTTGTATTGTATATTTTCACAGGTGACTTCATAATCAGGTCATCTTTCTCTTCTACATTCAATGACTTAGGTCCAAGTTCCTCTATTACTATTCCATTGATTTGCTTACCCAGATCTGTCCTGTATGTACTCATTTGTCCCATCTCCTCACATCCCGTAGCTCATATTGTGATTTGAGTTAAGGATGAATGCAAATCTTCTGCTCCTGAAGTTCCAGATGCATAGACTTGTGGAGATTATTATTTACTATCATTACTTTGTTCTTTAGGAGTACTTATTGCTTTAGCTTTCATAAGTATGTCTTTGGGTGGTCTTCCTCGGCCTTTACCTTTCCCTTTTTCCATGGTTGACCAGGTGGCGTACGTTTAACTAACGTGCGCCAGTGCCATGGAGAGAGGAAGAATTCATCAATCAGCTATCAAAGAGTAATTTCTCCAATTTTCACTCAAACACTTTTTATCTTTCCTATTTTACTGTACCTTTTTTTTCAAATAGCGCCTATTCTTCATATTTTCATTCTAATTTCTTCTCTTTTTATCAATTTTTTTCACCTTAATAGATAAAGAACGTGCTTCACAAAATAAGATAACTATTAATTTTACATTTATTGCAAGTTACCTCTTCCCCAAATTCTATATATTTTGTATTTTTTTTGTTCATCATTATTCTTGTAACTTTTTTTTTGGGGGGGGGGGGGGGGTTACAATTTTTTTGTTGTATGACTGTGGAGGTTTTCTCTAATAGAAAAATAGTTAAAGAAATCAACGAGTGTCGAAGTATTATAATGATCTAAAGAAGATGGCAGAAATAATGAATCAAAAAGGATTGAAGAAGCCTTCATCTCCAAAACCCCCAAAAATACAAAGATCTAAGGAAAAGAATTTAAAAAAACTAGAGAATCAAGCAAAAGTACAAGTTCTGATGTTGAAACTCTTCTAAATATGATTTTGAATAAAATAAGGACGAAGAGGTATTTGTATATGCATTTATTAAATAATAGATACTCATTTTTTTGTATTTGTGTGTGTGTGTGTGTGTGTATATATATATATATATACATATACATATAAATCTAGTAGTATATAAATTTTTTGGGGGCATGCGTATGTATTTGTATTTTGTATATATAAATGCATATCCATATATTTTTTTTACAGTGTTGGATTTGTCTTTGAACTATTCTATGCCATTCTAGAGGGTAACAAATGTATTTATTTATATTTTTTACTGTTTAAGATATGTATTATGTATTTTTTGATTACCTATATGTATATGTATATGTATATGAATATAGTTGCCTTTTTTATTATAGAGATTTATGTCATATATGTGTATATATACTTTTAGGTTAGATATTTATTTTTGTAAATATATACACAGATATATATGTATTTTGTATACTGTAAATACATATGCAGATCTGTATGTCTATGTATTTGTATATTTTTTAATATGTATATGTGATATAGATATTTTGTTTGTTATATAGGTTTCGCGTGATCATATATTCATGAAAAAAAGCACCAATGAAGCCTGTTAGGAAAATCAAGAGAGGGAGAAAGAGGATGTGGTGATTTGGACTAAGTCTTGGGGGATTTGGAGAGGGATATCCCTGAGATACCAGGAACATTATTCCAGACCAAAGCCAATTTAAGGTAAATATGGTATTGGTGAAGGGGTCCCTAATTAGGTTCCTTAAAGGAACCTGGCTTGAAATCCATCTATTCAGCTAGAAGTTAATTTTTCACTATTGTAAATAACCCATTGATAGGCTTGTATGAAATTTTCCTACCCTAGTTAGATGTTTCTCCAAGTGTTGGAAGTTGTTTTCCTAGGACTACTATCCCATTGATAGTATTTTTCTATAAAAATAGTAGCCCAGAGTTTGTGGGGCTGATGGCAGAATCTTCAAGCCAGACTGGTAAGTATGATCCCATTTTGGATGGAGGCTCTGTGGATGCCCATGCAACCATCCTTCTTGGGGAAGGTTATGGTATCCCAATTCAAGAGGTTCATTTTTCTCATTTCAATAGTAGATCCCCAGATAAAGTTTCTTTGGTTTCTAACTATTAAGGTAAGGATTTTCTTAGGGATGGAGATATATTTCATTACATTGGCGGGAATGCTGCTGAGAGAAGATTTAGTAAGAGTGGTCCTACTAGTCATGTTGAGGAACTTTGTTTTCCACCCAGAAAGTTTGTTGTTAAAGTTGTCCACCAAGAATTAGAAGTCCCTATGACAAGGTGCACTATGGAAAATTGGGAAACCTAAGTATTTTTCAAAGTCCTCTATAGCGTGGATGTTTAAGAAGTCAGCCAGGTTGGTATTAACATCCTTATGGTAATTCATAGAGAAGATGACCTTAGACTTCTGGAGGTTGATTCTTTGGTCGAAGAAAGAGCTAAAGCTATTAAGAGTGTTATTAATAGTAATGAAATTATTTTATTAGCTCTAGAAAAGAGAATGAGGTCATAAACAAAAAAAGGTGTGTGAGGGTGGAGGGGTCCTCCCTTTCTTATAGTAATGATATTCTAATCAATCAAGTCTGGGGTCCTTCCCTTTTTATAGTAATGATATTCTAGTGAATCAAATCTATTTAACGGTCAATCCTCCTAGGGAGGAGTTCCATGCACATAATGAACAGGTAAGGTAAGATAGGGTCACCTTTCCTAATTCCTCTACTAGGGTGGTAGTAGTCAGCCTTCTCCCTACTGATAAAGATGGATCTTGTGAAGGAAGAACTGCATGACATTATAAGGGAGCTTAACTTGGTGGTGACCTTAAATAAGTGAAAGGCTTGTCTGATAAAACTTTATTTTATTTTGTCAAAAGCTTTCTCAAGATTAATCTTATGAATCATGCAACCCTTTTTACTTTGCATCTTTCTAAAGTAGGAGACAACTTTCTTGACAATGATGACATTATCAGAGGTTCTCCTCTTAAGGAAGAAACTATCTTGACTATGGCTAATGATCCTTTATAGATGATTTTTAAGCCAATTAGTAATAATCTTAGTGATGATTTTATATTAAGTGTTGTACAGGCCTATAGGTCTAAAGTTCTTGAGGCTGGAGGAATTAACACACCTGTGTATCAGACATAGACATGCTTTGTTGTCCTCTTAATCCATTTAGCTATATTGGAAAGTATCCACACAGAACCTAACTACAAGGGATCCTATAATATCCCAGTACCTTTGGTAGAGAAGAGGGTAGGATCCATCAGGTCCAGGAGTCTTCCAGTATTTAAAAGATAAGACAGAATTCTTGATTTCTTTGGTAGAGAGAAGGTAGTCTAGAGAGAGGTGGTTAAAAATATTGATGGAACTCCTAGAATAAGGGTTATCTTTGAACTTAAGGGTGGAAGAGAAAATTTCAAAGGTGAAAAGGTTGTTGTAGAATTTGAGAAAGCAGTCCTTAATGGCCTCAGGTTCATAGATCCAGTTACCACTGTCTTTCCTAGGGATATTGATTCTGTTTTTTCTCCTTCTATTAAGAGTGGAGGTGTGGAAAATACTTGTATTAGAGTCTCCCTTAGTGAGTAAGTTAATCCTGAATTTAAGTCTCCAAAATTTCTGCTAATGTTGGAGGTTGGTGCTGAATTCTCTGATAAGGCTCACTTCAAACCCAAGGAGGAAGGAACATTAAGGGTAGTTAGGGTATCTTTGAATCCCAACAAGTCTTGCAAGAACTTTTCTTTTTTTTGGAAGATGTTTCCAAAAGTTTCCTTATTCCAAGAGGTTGCTGAGATTTGGAAGTTGGAGATGGCTTTGGTGAGGGGGATGGCATTAGGGAAGGAGTTTCAGACAAGGTTCTTAAATCAGGGTAGGATAACCATATGGTTTCAAGTCCGAAGGGATTACACTGATTCATATGACCTATATCAATGTTAAAATTGAGAGAAAAATGGTTAAAGTGAGTTCTAAAGAGATGAGCGGTAGATGCTTCTAGGAAAAGCTTGATCCAAGCCTCATTGGTCAGACATATGTCTAGTCTATCAAGAATAAGGATTTTCCAATTTTTGTATCTTTTATTATTCTAGGTAGTTGCTACCCTTCAAACCTAGGTGTATAAGGTTGAAATTGTTGATGCAATCCTAAAAGTCAATAGACTTGATGGTATTTATAAGGTTCCCCTCAAAATTTTTGGAGGCTTTTAAGATTTTATTAAAGTCTTCCATATAAGCCAAAAATTTAGAGGAGTGGCAGTAGTAGAGAGAGAAAAATCTTGAAAGCTATTCCAAAGCAATTTTATATCCTCAAAGGTGCTATTTCAAAGATAGAACTAAAGTACCAAGAGAAAGGGGGTACTGACCTTAAGAACAATATGGATGACTTGAGGAGAGATGGTAATATCTTGTATACTCAGGATTGTGTTATCCCACATATTGAAAATAACCCCTGAGTTCTCAGCCGTTGGGAATTGAATAAGGCTATTGAAACCCAAGATATAATCCATAGCATTGTGGTCACTCATGCGAGTCTCCGAAAAAACCACAAGAGATGATCTATGGATATTGATCATGGACTTGAAGTGTCTCTTGAACTCTGCGTTGTTAGGACACCTAACATTTCATATTATGCAATTCATCATTAAGGGTGTTGGATATGTGTTGGGGTCCCTTAGGATTCCTTTCCCCTTGTCTATAACTTGGGAGGGTCTTGAGTTCACCATTTACGTATTTTTTTGAAAAAAGGTTTCATTTTAGCAAAGTAGAATATTCTGGGTCTCAGAAGAATGATCTCCAAGTCCATTTTGTAGAGGTCTAGGGGAATAGTACAATCAACATGATAACATCTAAGAAGATTTGAGTGAATGGCTTGTCTTGAGTGAGAACTTCTACTTTTTGGACTTTGAAAGTGGCCAGGATATTTTCCATTTCCCTATTGTTTTCCCTCAGGGATTCCATTATTTTTTATTTCTTCTATTTCCAATGCTAAAGCTAGCCCAGAGAATTTGGAAGGGGCTGGGGTTGTGACCTTGGGGGTTGTTTCCCATAATTTCCCATAAAAAGTGGTTCAGATGATAGGATGCCCAGGACTCTCGATGGAAATAATAGGAGGTTGTTTCTCATGTTTATTAGTTTCAAGGATATCTATTTTAGGGAGAAGTTTACTGAGAAGTCATGACTGATGAGGCTCATTAAGGTGGTCATCAGACATTTTGGCCGTAGTTCATCATTCCTTGACTCAGTCCCTTCAACACCACCTGAGCTAAGTAGTAAGGGTTCTGAATTAATATTATGATGGGTCTGCCATGCAACGTCAGATGGAGAGGAATAACTTGCTGGGTCAGACAGATTTCAAGCCAAGATGATAGTTGGTAGTCTAGATCAAAAGGTTGGGAGAGGAAGATTATTGGAGCTAGGCTTGAGTTGAGGTTGGAGCTTGTCATTGTTGTGGACATATGGTTGTCAGCTTCCAATAGGGGCAAAGAGGAACTAGCATCTTTAGACACATGAATGACATTTTTAAGAGTGTGAATGGATATCAGTAACTTCTTGATTCTCCTCATCATTATCGCTATTAATAGAATTAAATTAAAAGTTGGGCGAAATGACTTTCACTTTTTTATTGATGTGTGTCCGTGTCCACAACTCTATTGGATGTGCCGCTAGAGATTGAATACTAGAAGAGGAAAGAGAGTACAAGTTTTGAGGAAGGGTTTCCAGCTCATCACTTCAGCCAACATCTTTAGTTTTAGTGGATTATTTGGGTATGTACAAACACATGGATTTGGGTTGGGGGATTTTTATTCGATCTTGGGAAGCTTCCTGGGCCTCTTTGTTATTGTTAGGCCCAGACTCTATAGGTATTTTTGTTGACCCTTTTTAAGAGTCAACATTAGTCAGATAGGCCTCCAAAATATTAGGCTGAGGGTGTTTAGACCCTAGGCCTAATTTTGAAGCAACTATTAGATTAGGGTTGGGCTTGGAGCTATATGGCGCAAGGCAGTGAGGGCTACCTTGTCGCTTCTTTTATAGCTATCGCCACCGGGAGTCATGTGTCATGACCCGAGGCTACCCCCTAGTTGCAACACGGTGCTTAAGGACACAAGTAACCCCAACCTAATCCATGGTCTGGTACCTGCCGTGAGTACTGAATAAAATGATAAATAAATAAAACGTGTGGGAAATAAACCGATAGAATACTGTTAATTGGAATACTAAAATATATAAAACAACATGTCTGAGGTATATGATAAACACTGGAAACTAGATTGTCTGTCTGAATGCCTCTAAAACATATGGAGTTGATGGGACAAACACCAACTAACTCCAACCAACTGAATATAAAGTAATACTAAAATGACATGTCATGTCCTTGATGGATGAGGACTCACCACTACTGCTGCGGGGAACTACTGAGCTATCTAGGGATGGTCGAGAAACTATGCGTCCAAACCTATGTTATAAGACAACATAGCGTAAAATAAAATTATACGATCAGTACTTTGAATGTACTAGTATATATGTGAGGTAAGGACAAATTGAAAGACATATGAAAACTGAACATGGATTCATGAATATGCCAAACTAAGAATGCAAGACCAAGTAAAACATGTACTAAAATGAACTGAATAACTAAAAATCTAATTACTTGGTCAAGCAAACCCAAACTTGTATATAATGAGTACTGAATGAAATTATGGGAGCTATTATGTAACCAACATGCCCCAATCTGAGCTAATCAGGATCTAACCTGTAACCCCAGTTGGAAAGGTGTCGGTACCTTGCCTCGGGTACCAACATTGGCTGTGTGGATCCACTAAACTAGTGTCCCAAAGGACTATGGAGTCACCTCTAATGGAAGGTTCCCCTAAGAGAATTTCAACCCTCAACTTGCAGGAAGACCTCTTAAAAACCTACGCTAGATACGTAGTTCTGAAACTCAGGGATTGCTACTAAAGTCACACCCTCTACTGGCAGAAGCCCCGATCCCTAGATTTATGCTGTGCTAAATCCTACTCCCAACTAAATGACTCTAGTATAATTATGGGTCTAACATGATGTGGTATGGTACTGATGAGTGCTCAGAATGAACATAATGTTCTGAATATAATAATAAAACCATGGTCTGATTGACTTGTCAATTGAAAACAAAGGCATATATAAACAAATAGGTATCGGGTGTTCATAATCCTCCAGCACCAAATGATTACAAGAATACGATAACAAAGCTTAAAACAATGGTAAAAAATCATAGTTCAAAGACCCAAAACATAGGATATTTCAATAACCTGATAAATTACATGAACGTAAATATGAGAATGAGCTAACCTTGGGATTATAATATGTTTATATAGTTTAAAGCATAATTGGGAATTTGACATAATTCCAACTGAACATGACTTAGGGTTTGAAACTTCAAACATATAGAAGCATGATTCACATGGGATAAAACTATTAGCTTGACTTGAATGTAAAACTAACGAGAAAACATCAGTAAATTTCATAGTGTAAATGAAAGATGATCATACTTATAACAAAATTCATATTCGAATCAAAAATAGGGGTTTTGGGCTCAATGGGTGAAACTAAACCATTGATGAATACCCCATATACCTCAATGGTTAGATTCTTGAAAAATGCTTGAACTTGAAAACTTGAACTCTTAAATTCTTAGGAAGGAAGGCTTGAATTTCTTGTTCCAAGGAAAAGAAAGGGTTTCTACGTGAGTAGTTTTGACGATAATAGGCAGATAATGCCCTTCTGAGTGTTATAAGGTGTGTTTTGATGGACTGGGATTAAGAGAAATGGACCAAATTACCCATTGTCCTCTTTAATCATGAAGCTGTAAATACTACGCCTCCGCAGTGTGGACCATATTTCGAGGGTATAGCATACAAGGCGCGAACCCTATTTTGGGGGAATAGCCTATGCGGCACGGACCCTATTTTGAGAGAATAGCCTATGTAGCGTGGCCCTATCGCAGAGGCTAACTGCTTCCGTGGTCCAAACATGCGCCGAATCCCATTCAAAATTCTGAAACTCTTTCGAGACATACCCTTAATATCACTAAAATGTTCCAACTCAAAAACGAATGTCTCTAGTTCTAAAAGGCCAAATACAAAATTCGTAAAATCTTGGGGTCTTGAAAATGACTAAGTCCTCAACACTTAGTAAAAATTTTAAGCCTTGAACCCCTTAAACATGCAACCAGAAGTTGAATCCAGCTTAGAATCTTATGGGGTATTACATGACGACATTATATCTGAGATTACTAGTTTGTAGAAACTTACCTGTATGGCATCAAAGACTTTTACCTTCACATTTTGCTTATGTGTCTGCTTACCTTCCTCTTTGGATTTTTGTGTGGGGTTCCTTATCTTTGCAAACTTTACCATCTTCTAATTGTCTTTTGCCAACGTTGGATGTTGGAGAGGAGTCTTCTTCTCTATAGTTTCCTGCCATGGTTTATGGAGACATTGACCTGAGGTACGCCATAGTCTCCCACAAACTTTATATAGCAAACCTTCCCCTTCATAAATGATAGGTTACCTATGTTTTTCGATTACCACCGAACTCCTAAACAGCGTGTCCAGTGGCACTTGCACACATATGCGTCCATATCTCTCCCTCAGTGTAGCCAACGTGCATTCATCCATCTTTAAAAAATTTCCTATCTTTTTCCTGACTCTTTTCAATATCAGATTGTCGTAGAATTCTATAGGAAGGGGGGGTAATCAGATCCAAATAGCAATGGATTCAATAGTGGAATTCGTGGGAACGAAGTTCGGCTCCTTTACCAGCACTGACAGGAAGGAACTCGTGATGAACTAAGGACCACCTTGGAGTGCTATCTTTTGTGACTCTTCCCCCCTTAGTTTAAAGTGAAAAAATCAAGACCAAGGTCAAGTAGGGTTATAGCTTCCTTCAATTTCTATAGGCCCGCAAATATTTTCTTCAAGTTTTCATGGTTAAACTTTCTCCCCGCTAATTTGATTATGACTTGGAATTTTTATGGGGCGTAAATGCGTCGCCTTTCTTCTGGAGAGAGTGAATAGGTTCCTCCTCCGAGGGTAATTCTCGTGGATTAGGTTCTGATGAGGATGGGTAACAATGACAACATTCACAAACTAATTACTTTTGCTGGAATTGAATAAAAAAGGGTTGAATCTCAATCAAAAAATTTGACGGAGAATTAACGGTCTTAATTTGAAAGATTGAGCTATAATTGAAGAATAAGGGAAAATGATATTAATCACATGGATTAAGCCCAATAAAATCAGGTACAAATAAAGAAAAAATGTCAGAAACATTGGACAAGGATAAAATTCAAAGAAGAAGTAGGGTGAGGACACTAGAATAAAGAAAGTGCAACCGTTTCAAGAATCGTAGACAAGTAAAAAATTTCACATCTGAGAAACGTGCTCTAATACTAATTGATAATCAAGAAGAGGGTGAATTGACCTCCTTTTTGGTATTAATGTTAAGTAGTCAACTGTGGTTATATTTAAGTTGATAGTTTCTCTGTGGAAAAGTTAATAGCACATATAACAAATAAATTTTACTTGAAAAGAATAAAATAACAATAGAATACATAGAATTTTATACTGATTAAGAACCAATTTTTTGGATTACAATAATTTCCTTAGAGCAATGAAAAATAACTCATTACAGATTTGATGTATGGAGCTTTATTAGAACTAGAACCAATTTAGATCGTTTTATTGGTCATAGCCCCTACTCATATAGCTATCAAAACTCTTCTTTCTTTTGCTTTCACTAGTAACCATTGCATAATATTGTGAGTATGTAAGAAAACAAAACTAACTAGAATTGCTCAAGTGAAATTATACATTACTCTTCTCGTCCTTTGTCTTCTTTTATAGGTTCATCTAGTAATTGTATCGTACAGGCTTAATAGGAAATCTTGATATGAGGAATTCTAATTGATATAATTTAGGTAAATTTTAAGATATTGATTTATGGAGTTAGATTTTCCTTATGTGATGTTGAGTTTTCTCATAAGGATAATTCAAAGAATTTTTCTCCTATCAAACTGGAATATATGATTGATTCCAGTTTAATTTATACGTACGTATTAGATTCTTCTATATTTTTTTTTCTTCTTTGGATGCTTGCTTATATTTTGCCTCGAATTAACTTGACTCTCTTGTGATTGTGGAGTTCTCCTTGATTCATGAATTTGACATTGATTGCGAATTGATTTGATCGTCCAGTGACAGTGAAGTTCTTCTTGATTTGTAGCCTTGATCTTGATTAGCCCTTTTATGTTCGGTTGCTTGACTTCGCTGACGAACCCAAAAACTTAAATTAGTAGATTGGATGTACACTATGAGAACCAACAATAAAATCGACAAGTAGAAATAGCAAGTGAATTTTTCTCATTCCTTTACCTTTTTTTATTTACTATTTTAAAACAAACTCGTCATTTTCAAGTTGCCGCTCTTTATTTTTTAACAAGTAGTTATTTTTTATAAAAGAAAATTATAAAATCTATTTACATTTATCATTTAAATAGTTTATCTACTTAATTTCTCAAATTCTGCTTTAAAATTTTAAAAAAAGGTTAACAATCATGACTAAATTAAAATTATTTATCTCTAAAACTCTTAACAAAATACAAATTCATTTCCCTGATTATATGTAGTAAAATAAATTGTTGCTTAAAAAATAAATAAAAGAGTCGTGGATAAACTATCTAAAACAAATTATAAATTAAGCGAGCTTATAAGGTAAATACAAAAAAATGTAATATACAACAACTAAGCAAAATCAATATTGACCAAATTATTAAATTAAACTTAAACATATGAATCATTTTAAATTATAAATTGGGATGTCTACTGAGTTTGTAAGAGTTTAATAGAAAGGTTAAAAAAATCTGCCACAAGGAGGCTGAAACCGTGGTCATACCTAGGGATGGCAATGAAGCGGTGCAGATTTAAGCATGTGTAGAGCAGGGATGGTTGAGATAAGCACGGCTGCAGTGTGATGCGGTTCAAAAGTAAAAATAATTTAATTTCTGCGGTCTAGATTAGGGCTTTAGAAATTAAAATTAGTGAAAGACGACTCTCTCGTCTCTCACTCTCATTGTCAATTGTCGTTATTTTTTCTTCAAGTGATAAGTCTCCCTACTTTTTTAGGATAATTAACCTCTCTTGCTACTTTAGATTTCTTCTTGTTTTCTATGTTCTTTTCTTATTTCTGGTCCCCAGTTAGTAATTGCTTCATAATATCTCACAAATTTCTATTTTTTTGGTCTCTTGTGATTGAAAACAAAAATGGTTCATAATAGGGGTGCTAGATACAAGGCATATTTTGATTCATTTAAATCAGTTGGAGGACTATGTACAATTGTTATCATCAACTACATATTATATAAAGGCCAAAGACATGTATTGGAAAATGAGGACACTCAAATGG
The DNA here is from genome assembly GCA_030864225.1 of Capsicum baccatum var. pendulum. NCBI lineage: Eukaryota > Viridiplantae > Streptophyta > Magnoliopsida > Solanales > Solanaceae > Capsicum > Capsicum baccatum. Next base: position 210,001,292 of record CM061554.1, on the reverse strand, counting down.
GATTCAAGGTTTGAACCTAATGTTGCAACCACAGTAGGGGTGGCATGGATATCATTACCAGATTTACCACCAATATTTTTTGCTGAGGAAGGCATATTCTTGATTGTATCTGCAGAAGGGAAGCCTTTAGTAGTAGATATAGACACAAGGAATCATACTAGGCCAATCTGTACAAGAGTAAAGATAGAGGTGAGTTTGGTTGCTAAACTACCACACAGAGTTAAAATCAATGAAGAGGATTATATCACTGGAAATATTAAGTCCAAATAGATTCATATTCAGTATGATCGTAAACTGAAGTATTGCAAAGAATTCTGCCTATAAGGGCATGATGAGGAATCATGTTGGAATATTCTTCCAAAATTATTTGATCAGGTGCAAGGGCAAAAAGAAGAAAACAACAAAGTTAAAGAAGATGCCAAGGAACAAGGCATAGCAAAGATGAATGCAGATGCTGTCAATAATAAAAATCAATAGAGGCAATGAAGAAGAAAGTATTGAAGAGACTAATATGGTCATATTGTGGGAGAAATAAAGGACAAGGATGTTAAAACTGAAACATCAAATACTTTTGATGGCCTGAAACAGCAAGAAAAAATAGAAGAGAAACCACTTTCTAGTAACATAGAGGAGAAGGAGAGCACTAAGGATTGGGTAACTAAGAATTTTGGAAACTATACCAGTAGAAGAGGTACAAGCCAATAATTATAGTAGTAAGGAACAAAAATCAGTTGGACAAAGGTAACAATGAACGGGTGCATCATGCAGATGAGACATTAGCACAAAATACAAAAACAATCATGAACAGGTGCAACAATGCTTAAAGGAGAGTGGAAAGACCCTTTCTGAATCAAAGGAGTTGGTGGTGATGGAGAATAATCCTAATGAGAATCCTAAAAAAATACTAAATAATGTGGTACCTCTGGAAATAGAAGTAGGGAATATGCTGGATGTTGCTAATAGCAGGAAGGAGGACCTGGATTCAGAGGACTTGGTAGACAATATTGATGTAGCAGTGGTAGGAGATCTATCTACTAAACACATTAAATCCCTTAAGACAAAGAATGGAAAACATAGCAAAAAAAGCAAAAATACATGTGCAAGTTCAATGCTGACAAGGAGTCACACATCAAAATCAGCCAAAAAATAAATACTTTAATTTGAAATATTAGGGTTGTTGTAACACCTCAAAATCTGGTCCCGAGATGCCACACGATGCTCAAGACTACGAGTAGACTTAAGCTAACCCTATCTACCTTCTACTAAGTCTGAATCTCAAAATAAGGGAACATAAATATGTAATCATAATAAAATGCAAAAAACTGTCTGAGATAGATAATAACAATCTGAATGTAATGTATAAAAATTAAATACTATAAGTCTAAGCAATAGCTAGCAGTCTGATAAGCCTCTACTACTAATATCTAGAAAGTCACTAGGACAGACCCCAGCTAACTCAAACTATTTGAAAAGTGTACTGAATCATATAAACTAATAAGCAACAAAATCTGAATGAATAAGTCACCAAAATATGAGGACTCACCAACTATCAGATATAGATAGAGATACTCGAACTACTCACACTGCTGATACTGAGCACCTGAACCTACATTATAAGACAATGTAGCACATAGACGTATATGTGGAGCAGTACTTTGAGGATGTACTGAGTATATTGGGTGAAATGAATAAGTAAAACATTATCTCATCATCATAATTTGTAAAACAATGCATGCTAAATGTAAGTGACTCACATAAGCTGGAATATCTGAAACATTAAAATCTATAATCGTGAATAACAAATCATACTTTGTAAATCTAGTGAGTCATAAAATTTAGATCTAAAAAGTTGTACCTCTATTCTGTCTATAAATAATACCGTCTAAGTGTAAAAGGACTCACTTCTACATCTGAAATCTGAAAGCTGAAATCTGTAACTGCTATCTTTCTATAAAGCATAATTTGAATAAAGTTGTGAGCCTTTACACTTAGTTTTCTAAAAGATTTTTTCTTATTATTTTCTTTTTTCGAAAAAATACTTTATCTAAAGCTTATCTGTAAGGTAGGTTCTTCTAACTGACATAAACCATGTGAGCTAACATAGAGTCCAACATCTTGTTCCTCTAAGGGAAAAATCTCATGATGAGGAATGGTATCATACTCTTGCCAATGAGTATAACCTGAGCTAAGTGATCATATCTGAAGTTGTCACCCATATTAGAATAGGAATAATATGATAATTTGTACCTACGTTGGCGATGTAGTTCTATGGAAGATAGGGCACACTAATCCTACACTTTCCACTCGGTGCTATATACCACTCCCTTTAAATCTGTATGCTCGTTCTGTTGGAAATTCACTTTAAAATTAGCATAAGGGTTTATTCTAAAACCAATTATGCTTTTATCTAATTAAATTTGTAAATAAAGTTCTTTTGAATTCTGTAATCTATGACAAATATGTAAAGTGAATTCCAAAACTCATCTGAGGATCAAAAGATCAAAGCTTTATTGTAAATCTGTAAATAATCTAATCATAATATGCTTATAGCATCATCTTTCTTGAAGTATCAACATATAAACTTGGGCTTAATAACCCATGCCTCAAGTTCATACCAAAACAACATAATAATCATTCTTGATAATGAAATCAATGTTAATTTATCTCAAAATCTAGAATTTATTGCAATAGACATGAAAATATGGAAATAATCATCTAATTCGACTTCAAAATCTCTCAAAAACACATAATCTTGCAATTCAAAATAATGGGTATGAACCCTAATTTAAAACTCATGTATAAACATTCAAAGTCATATGAATTTGTAATTAAAATCTAGTTTTGGGCACAAAATGAATTTATAATTGAAAGCTAGTTTGGGCACAAGGATGGAAGAAGATCCTTGTTCATAAACCCAACATACCTTATTGATGAATTTGAATGTAAAATATTGATTCTTGACTTTCTAATGGTGTTCTTGAAGTTCTTGAACTCGGAACTTTGGATTATAGGATTTTAGAGTAGACAAGAATATCATCTATAAAGACTATGACAAACATGTTCGGATACTGTTTGAACACTCTGTTCATCAAGTTCATGAAGGCTGCTGGGGAATTTGTCAGCCCGAAGGACATGACTAGAAACTCAAAATGACCATAATGGGTTCTGAAAGCTGTCTTTGAAATATCGTATTCCCTTACTTTAAGATGATGATAGACGGATCTAAGGACTATTGATAACACTCAATCTACAACTCTCGTAGGAGTGTAAAGCAGTCGTTAGCAAATATAGAACCCAACTGGGTTGGGTATCGATCCCTCAGGGAATAGATTGGTCAACAAGTAAGCAAAAAGTACTAGACTTTTGGTGCAAGTCTCGTAAAAGGGGGGAATCTTGCCGTGCAAGTAATGTAAACAAAATATAAAATAAAAACTGAAAATAGAAAAGTAAAAAGAAAGAATAGTTATTAAGTTGTAAACAATGAGAATTGAGGAGTTGGGGTTACGTCCACCTTTTGAGTTATACGTCTCTATTGGCTATGAGTGTGTTGAATTCCGACATGCATGTGCTTATAGAGAATTGTATTCGATGGTAAATCCAGGCGTCTTTCGACCTATTCGAGGATTATTTCACTTTAACTCATTCGAGCTTAAAGCGTGTCTAATGGTACGAATTCTCCAAAAGGTTAATCCAGTTACGGCACTAACTTTTTAATAGGGGATGGGACCCTACTACCTTGATATTATCTCTTTTCCAGACAGATAACCTTTCTTTCGAACAAGTTAAATGTTATACTGGAGTATTCTTGCGTTTGCAACCACAAAGAATTTAGGTTAAGACGAAGAGAATAATGATATAAGCAGCATACGTGTCATGAACTCACAAACTCATAGCAATAGATAGTATCTCATTCGGCTTCCATAACCCCAACAGAGAAGTTTAGTTACCCATGAGTGCGAAGGAAATCACAATTGACATTGTTATTATACCACAATAAGAATTTCGTGTAGCACAAATGTGGTAGGCGTTAGGCGTGATTTCTTGCAAGTAACGTTTCTCTTGTTAGCATTTCGTGTAGCACAAATGTGGTAGGCGTTAGGCGTTAGCTTCCGAGACCAATCCTTCCTATTAGCATTTACCGTCTTCGCAAGGATTTGCTTGATCTCCCGATTGGAAACCTCTACTTGTCCACTCGTTTGTGGCTGATAAGGCGTGGCTACCTTATGTTGCTTGACACCATACTTGGCCAACACGGATTTGAATAGCTTGTTGCAAAAGTGAGATCCTCCATCACTTATGATAGTATGTGGTACTCCAAAGCGAGAGAAGATATTCCTCTTCAAAAATGCTACAACACGCTTTCCCTCGTTGTCGGCCAACGCTACAGCTTCAACCCATTTCGAGAAATAATCTACAGCAACTAAGATGTACTTCATTCCAAACGAATTCACGAATGGACCCATGAAATCAATGCCCCACACATCAAAGAGTTCTACCTCAAGAATTATCGACATGGGCATCTCATGGTGTTTCGAAATAGCACCTTGTCTTTGGCATTGGTCGCATCTTCTAACAAAGTCATAGGCATCTCTAAATATCGAAGTCCAATAATATCCACTTTGCAATACTTTTCTTGCCGTCCGATTGCCTGCGTGATGTCCTCCAACTTGGGAAGTGTGGCATGTTTCCAATATAGTAGGCACCTCTACATGGGATATACATCGTCGAATAATACCATCCGCACATCATCGAAACAAATATGGCTCATCCCAATAGTAGTGTTGTACGTCATGCATAAACTTCCTCTTTTGATGGTATGACAAATTGGCAGGTATTACATTACTCCCCACAAAATTTGCAAAGTCGGCATACCATGGTAACTTTTCTGTTATCGTCGCTAGGATCTCCTCATTAGGGAATGCATCATCAATCTCGATATCAGGCTGCGCCACATGCTCGTTCTCGAGTCTAGATAGATGGTCAGCCGCTTGGTTCTCGCAACCTCTTCTATCTTTAACTTCAAAATCAAACTCTTGCAACAGCAATACCCATCGAATTAATCTTGGTTTTGTATCCTTCTTTGTCATTAGATACCTAAGAGCTGCATGGTCTGTATGAACGATCACCTTAGTACCCAATAGATAGGCACAAAACTTCTCAAACGCATACACAACCGCCAGGAGCTCTTGTTCTATCACAGTGTAGTTCCTTTGGGCTTCATTTAGGACCTTACTCGCATAGTAGATAGGATGAAATAATTTATCCTTTCTCTGACCAAGCACAGCTCCAATGGCTACACCACTAGCATCACACATGACTTCGAACGGGAGAGACCAATCTGGTGCTACCATGATAGGGGCTTCAATGAGTTTTCCTTTGAGGCATTCGAATGCCTTTAAGCAATCTTCATTGAAGTCAAACTTTGCATCTTTCTCCAAGAGTTTACACAATGGACTAGTAATTTTGGAGAAGTCTTTGATAAACCGACGATAGAAACCTGCATGGCCGAGAAAACTACGAACTCCCTTCACCGAAATTGGAGGCGGTATCTTCTCAATGACTTCGATTTTTGCTCGATCAACCTCAATTTCTCTTTCGTAGATTTTGTGCCCAAGAACGATTCCTTCTTTTACCATGAAGTGGCACTTCTCCCAATTCAGCACTAGGTTGAATTCTACACATCTTTGCAACTCCATACTTAGGTTTGCCAAGCACGCTTCAAAAGTCTCACCAACCACTGAAAAATCGTCCATAAATACCTCCAAAGTGTCTTCAACCATATCAAAAAAAATTGACATCAGACAACGTTGAAAGGTGGCTGGTGCGTTACAGAGACTGAATGGCATATGTTTGAAGGAAAACGTACCATATGGGCATGTAAACATTGTCTTCTCTAGGTCTTCGGGTGCAATACAAATCTGATTATAGCCTGAATAACCGTCTAAGAAGCAAAACCATCCTTTCCCCGCTAATCGATCTAGCATTTGGTCCATAAATGGCATTGGAAAGTGATCTTTGAGTGTCCAAGAATTCAAATTTCGGTAGTCCATGCATACTCTCCATCCAATGACGGGTTTGAGTGGAATAAGCTCATTCTTCGCATTCACGACCACCGTCATGCCACCTTTCTTGGGAACACATTGTACCGGGCTTACCTATGTACTATCAGAGATTGGATACACAACCCCCGCATCTAACCACTTGATAATTTCTTTCTTCACCACTTCTTGCATAGGTGGGTTTAGACGTCTTTGATGCTCAATGGTGGGTGTGCAATTCTCTTCAAGCTGAATTTTATGTGTACAAATCCCAGGTGGAATACCAATAATATCCGCAATGGTCCATCCAATGGCTCTAATATACTTCCGTAGAATAGCAATGAGATCTGCAACTTGTTGCTCACCCAAATCTGCTGCAACAATGACTAGAAGTGTGTTTCCGCTTCCTAGGAATGCATACTTTAAATGTCTTGGCAGCTCCTTCAATTCTAATGTGGGTGGCTCTTCAATAGATGGCTTAGCTGGTGGTGTTGGTCGATTCTTGAGATCAAGGTCCAGCTTCTTGGGAGCATAGCGATATGTCCCTAATCCTGATAGAGCACCAATAACTTCTTCACAATTTTCAGCATCCTCATTCTCTCCATTCATGAGCACAACCGCCAAAGGGTCATCAATAATTTGCTCTTCTTCAAGTAATTCTTTCTCATCATCAAAGAAAAAATCAGCCACCAAAAATACACTCAGATCTGTGGGTTGCTTTATTGATTTGCAAACATCAAAGCGAACTACTTCGTCATTTATTCGGAATGAAAGCTCATTAGCTCTTAAATCAATAAGCACGCTTCCCGTAGCAAGGAAAGGATGCCCCAAGATTATGGGAACTTCTGAGTCTGCCTCACAATCCAAAATAACGAAGTCTGCCGGAAAGATAAATGAAGAAACCTTCACCAAGACATCACATAGAATACCAACAGGTCGTTTTACCGACCTATCCGCCATTACGAGCCTCATGTTGGTTGGAGTAGGATCACCCAACCCCAACTTCTTATAGATAGATAATGGCATCAAATTGATGCTGGCTCCTAAGTCGCATAATGCTTTGGCAAAATTCAAAGATCCAACGGTGCAAGGAATAGTGAAAGCGCCGGGGTCAGCCTTCTTCTGAACTATTGATCGGGTAGCGATTGCGCTGCAGTGATGAACATCATCTTTCAACTCATAGCTTGCTGCCCGCTTTTTTGTCAAAAGATCCTTCATAAATTTTTCATACCCAGGCATTTGTTCAAGTGCTTCCACCAATGGAACATTAATGGACAGTTGCTTTAACATAGTCATGAATTTGCTGAACTTTGTATCATCCGCCACCTTCTTCAATCTTTGAGGGAAAGGTGGTGGTGGGTATGGAACTGTTCTCTCCACGGCTTTCTTCTCCTCTTGCTTCTATTTTTCAGCTTTTTTAGGTTGTAAATTGTTGGGGTTGATGTCGTTGACGATAGGATTAGTTGCAGCGGAATCTTCTCCTTTCGCCTTATCATCAATGTCCACTACTTCGTCAACCACTTGCTTGCTTTTTGCTGAAGTTTCCAGCACCTTACCACTTTGGGTAGTGATGGCCATGCATGACCCATCATTCCTTGGGTTTTGCACAGTATCGCTAGGTAAAGTGCCAGCCTTTCTTTGATTGAGTGCTGCTGAAAGTTAGCTCAATTGCTGCTCTATTTGCTTGATTGAAGTGGAATGAGAATCAACTATTTGTTTCATAGAGGACACATCATTAACTACCTCCGTTACTCCTGCACTCACTGTTTCCACTCCTTTCAAGATTTTAGCCATCATGTCTTCCATACTTCCAGAACTAGATGTAGTGGCGTCACGTCTTCCAGGGGAAACGTACAAACCACTCTTTTCATTCTTGTTCTTCCAACTACCTTGGTCCTTGTTTCCAGATTTATCATAATAGTTCCGACCTTGGTTTCCTTGGGTATTACCTCGGAAACCCTCCTGATTGTTCAAGTAGTTGGCCTCTTCTTCCGAATCAGATTCGTCTCTTCCTTTTGACGCAATAGCTTTCACTTTTTCGGTCTTCCCTGATAATAAATGCTTTGTAAGAAGATCCATTTGTGTTTTCATGTGCGCCATATCTTGATCACGTTCTTCTTCTCTTCTTCTTTGGTCTGCAGTCATACCAATAGATGAAGTGGGGCTTGCTACCTCAGAATCCCTGGTATGCCAAGCTCTACTTTGCTTCATCATACGGTCTAGCATATTGCTTGCTTGACCAAAGGTAAGGTCCATAAAAGATCCTCCCGCTGCATTATCCACCACTGGTTTAGTTATTAAATTCAAGGCTCTGTATAATATCTCCATTAGGTGAACATTAGTCATGTGATGGTTTGGGCATCTCGCTAGCTTTGTCTTGAACCTCTCCCATGTTTCATGAAGAGCTTCAGTGGGAAGCTGACGGAAGTTGCTGATTTCATCTCTCAATTGTGCTCTTTTGGATGGCGGAAAGAATCTTTCTAGGAAAGCGTCTCTCAATTGCCTCCAATTTGTAATAGAATCAGGAGTCAGCCCATTCAACCATAGAGTTGCCTCCCCAGACAGAGACAATGAAAATAGACGTAATCGAATTGCATTCTGACCAACACCAGGATTGTCAAACAACTTGCATGTAGAAATAAAGCTGATGAGATGCATATTCGGATCATCGCCTGCTAGTCCACCAAATAATCCCTTGAGTTGCAATAACTGAATCATGGTGCTAGTGATGTTGAACTTGGCTCCGGGCGCTAATGGTGGAGGAATAATGGCTCCTGTGGCTCCGACTTCATCAAGATCATCATCATCGTCGTCAAAAGCTGGTTGCATGGGTTGGCGATCAAACCTAAACCGAACTTGATGACCTCTTCTGTTGGCAGGTGTTGCAATTTTAGCATCATGCCTTGGGTTTAGTAACTCGTCATCACCTAAATCCTCATCGTCGGGATTCGTTGCTCGCCCAGGGTTATCAATGTTTTGTTGTTGAACTTGAGCGGCGGCAAGAGCAGCTAATCTCGCCAGTTCCTGTTGAGCAGCCATCCTTTCGATTTCTGCTTGTGCTTCCATTCTGCCAATACGTTGTGGTTCAGGATTGATAGGTAATAACGGTTGACCAGAACTTCTAGTATGGGGCATGCACTGAATAAAAACCTGCAGTAAACAAAAACAAAAACTGAAAGTAAAAGTACGAGAATCTTTGACCAAAGGGTCTAGTAATTATCACAAACTTAATTGACACTCGTATTCCCCGGCAACGGCGCCAATTTTTGATAACGCTCAATCTACAACTCTCGTAGGAGTGTAAAGCGGTCGTTAGCAAATATAGAACCCAACTGGGTTGGGTATCGATCCCTCAGGGAATAGCTTGGTCAACAAGTAAGCAAAAAGTACTAGACTTTTGGTACAAGTCTCGTAAAAGGGGGGAATCTTGCCGTGCAAGTAATGTAAACAAAATATAAAATAAAAATTGAAAATAGCAAAGTAAAAAGAAAGAATAGTTATTAAGTTGTAAACAATGAGAATTGAGGAGTTGGGGTTACGTCCACCTTCTGAGTTATACGTCTCTATTGGCTATGAGTGTGTTGAATTCCGACATGCATGTGCTTACAGAGAATTGTATTCGATGGTAAATCCAGGCGTCTTTCGACCTATTCGAGGATTATTTCACTTTAACTCTTTCGAGCTTAAAGTGTGTCTAACAGTACGAATTCTCCAAGAGATTAATCCAGTTACGGCACTAACCTTTTAATAGGGGATGGGACCCTACTACCTTGATATTATCTCTTTTCCAGACATATAACCTTTCTTTCGAACAAGTTAAATGTTATACTGGCGTATTCTTGCGTTTGCAACCACAAAGAATTTAGGTTAAGACGAAGAGAATAATGATATAAGCAGCATACGTGTCACGAACTCACAAACTCATAGCAATAGATAGTATCTCATTCGGCTTCCATAACCCCAACAGAGAAGTTTACTTACCCATGAGTGCGAAGGAAATCACAATTGACATTGTTATTATACCACAATAAGAATTTCGTGTAGCACAAATGTTGTAGGCGTTAGGCGTGATTTCTTGCAAGTAACGTTTCTCTTGTTGCGGAAATTAAGAATAGATGAATAGAAGAAGAAGTAGAAAGATGAATTAAAACTAGAATGAGAATTGTTGAGGAATAGTAGAAGAATGAATAAAAATCTCTAGCAAAATAGGGTATTTATAATACCCATATCCTATTCCTACTAAGCTAATGAAATACTTAACCCAATTGTACTAGGTTAATGTATCATTATCCTAATCCTACTAAGCTAATGAAATACTTAACCCAATTGTACTAGGTTAATGTATCATTATCCTAATCCTACTAAGTTACTTCTAGTCCCCAAAGTCTTCAGAATTGCTGTTTTTGCCCGGGACATATTTTCCATGCGTCACTTTTGGTCCTTAGGCGTCCAAGCTTCCTTTTCTCCTTTCGTGAAGCTTTCTTTGGCGTCAAGTAATCCATAAAATGCTGAATTCTGCATCATTTATACCTGAAACTTTGCTAATCATGTTCGTTAGCTCACTTACAGGAAAAAGGACTAAAAGTGCATGAAATATATAATTTGTTCTCAAAACTAAGCTAAAATATGGGTAAAATATAGCACTATAGGCGTGTAAATTCGCCTATCATCAACTATATTTGAGAAATAACTTGCACCTTGGAGTTGATCAAATAAGTCATCAATTCTAGGAAAAGGATATTTGTTTTTTACTGTGACTTTATTCAGCTGACAATAGTCAATGCAGATCCGAAAAGAACCATCTTTCTTTTGCACGGATAGGATGGGGGCGCCCCTTGGAGAAACATTAGGTCTTATGAAACCTTTATCTAAAAGATTCTTGAGTTGCTCTTTCAACTCTTTAAGGTTGGCGGGATCAATAAGATATGTGGGTATAGAAATAGGCTGAGTATCCAGAAGAAGGTCAATATTGAATTCTATTTCCTTATTGGCAGGTACCCCTGGCAAATCTTCAGGAAAGACATCAGGAAACTCATTGACTACACTGACTGACTGAACTGTGGGAGTCTCAGACTTAGTGTCTTTGACTCAGACTAGATGATAGATTCACCCTTTGGAAATTAACTTTTTAGCTTTAAGATAAGATATAAAATAACTTTTGGGAGACAGTGAATTACCTTTCCACTCAAAGACTGGCTCATCTGGAAACAGAAACTTCACCACTCGGGTGCAACAATCTATGGATGCATAATAGGAATGAAGCTAATCCATTCCAAGAATAATTTCAAAGTCAACCATAGCTAACTCTATTAAATCTTCTAACATGATTTTATGAAGGACAATGATAGGAAACTTTTTATAAATATGTTTGGCCACAACTGACTCACCTACTGGGGTAGAAACCAAGAAGGGCTCCGGGATCTTTTCAGGACTTATTTTAAAATTCACTGCAACTAACGGGGTCACATAAGAGAAACTTGACCCAGGGTCTAACAACACATAAACATCAATATGAAAGATAAGGAGCATACCATTAAGAATATCTAGAGAATCCTCCTGTTCCTAATGCGATGGTAAAGAATAAAACCAATTCTGGCACTGACCACCACCAGTACTGGATGATGCACCTCGAGGAGGGACTTGATGACATAAAGGAGCTAGTGCACTAGTAGCCTGAGTCTAGGGACGAACATCTCTATTTTCCTGCTTATCATGCGAACACTCTCTAATTCTATGTCCCAACTTACCACAACCCTTCTGTCCATCTAAACACTCACCAGGATGATTCTTACCATACTTAGCACATGGAGGATAACTGGGTCTTCCACTCATACTATTCTGAGACCTGGACATAGAAGACTTACCCCACTGCTTCTGCCTAGATCTGGGACCAGGAGTACTAGCTGAAGATAATGCTAGCATAGATGAATGATTCTAAATCTGCAAATGATTTCACCTTTCGGACCTAGCCTAGCCATACTGAAATTGCCTTATTCTAACCTTCTTATTTCCCCCTTCTCTTCCCTTCAACTTCCCTTCTTCAATCTGCTGGGCATGAATCATCAATCTAGCAAGATTCATGTACCTAATAAGCATGGAAGTCCTACACTCCTTGACTACCAAACTAGATACGCCAGTAAAACTTACTCATACTTGCCCTAGGATCAACCATCGTATCAGGGGCATACTTAGACAACTGATTGAACTTAAGGCAGTACTCCTTCACTGTCATAGATCCTTATCGCAGGTTTACAAACTCTATTAACTTGGCTTTTCTTATTTCACGTGGGAAGAACCTGTCTTGAAAAGTATCTTGAAAGACCTACCAACTCATAGGAGCTACATTCTCACCTCTACCATTCCTTCACATAAATACCCAATCATATGCTACATCATTTAATCTATAGGATGCCAACTCTAAACTCTCCTCCTCAAAATATGCATAATCTAGGTTATCTTTTTTACCTCATCTAAATAAAGTTGATGGTCCTCACCTGCTTTTGATCCAAAGAACTCTGACAGATTTATTCTCATGAAGTCTGATTTTGGCTACTATTAAATCACCATTCTTCTGAAGTGGGACTGCAACCTGATGGTTGCTCTAAACATTGGCCGTCACTGCCAGGGCCAATGCCTGAAAGGCAACACTAAACTCAGCATGGGATACGTTCTAATTCAAAGGGTCAGCAGGCTGGGGTCGCTGGTTACCATTTCTGCGGGCGTTAGCTCGACGAGAAGGCATATTCAACTGTCATGTAAGAGTATGAGTTAAAAGCAGGTAGAGATACTATAAGCACGATAGATCATGAAAGAAAGAGATGATTTCCTAAGAACGTCCCATAGCCTCTTGCTCATAAATATGACGCGCTTCACACCCATGATCAAGACTCTATGTAACGTGGCTTGTCCGACTTCCTAGAAATCTTATAACCTTAGACTCTGATACCAAGATTGTAACACCCCAAAACCTAGTCCCGAGATGCCACACGGTGCTCAAGACTATGAGTAGCCTTAAGCTAACCCTGTCTATATTCTACTAAGTTTGAATCTCAAAATAAGGGAACATAAATGTATAATCATACTAAAATGCAAAAAGTTGTCCAAGATAGCTGAGAATAATCTAAGTGTAATGTCTAAAATTCAAATACTGTAAGTTTAAGTAATAGCTAGTAGTCTGACAAGCCTCTACTACTAATATCTAGAGAGTTATTAGGATAAACCCCCAGCTAACTCAAACTGTTTGAAAAGAGTACTGAATCATATAAAATAATAAGCAGCAAAATCTGAATAAATAAGTCCCCAAACTATGAGGACTCACCAACTATCAGATATAGATAGAGATGCTCGAACTACTCACACTGCTGATACTGAGAACTTGAACCTATATTATGAGACAACGTAGCACATAGACGTATATGTGGAGCAGTACTTTAAGGATGTACTAAGTATATGGGAGTGAAATCCATAAATAAAACATTATCTTATTATCATAATTTGTAAAGCAATGCATGCTAAATGTAAGTGACGAACATAAGATGGAATATCTAAAATATTATAATTAGTAATCATGAATAACAAATCATACTTGGTAAATCTAGTAAGTCATAACATTTAGTTCTAAAATGTTGTACTTGTATTCTGCCTGTAAATCATACTATCTAACTGTAAAAGGACTCACTTCTATATCTGAAATTTGAAAGCTGAAATCTGTAACTATTATCTTTCTATAATGCATAATCTGAATAAAATTGTGAGCCTTTAATGTAACGCCCCAGAAAATAGGTCCCGGAGCCTCACACGGTGCTTGAGGCTACGAGTAGCCTCAAGCTAACCCTTTGAGCTATTTCCATTCAGTTCAACACAAATCAATGGGGTTTCCATAAATAACCCTCAAATATCAACAGAATAATCATCATCCAAGAATAAAAGAATTTCAGAAAGATAACAAAATACGACTTATTAGTCAACTCCCAACATATATACTAGTCTGACAAGCCTCTAAGAAAATTAATAAAACCAGCGAGCTATTGAGATATGCCCCAACTGACTCATACTCAGTTATCAAATGTAAACGATTCTGTGAAACCAACATCAGACATCACGTCCTCGAAACATGAGGACTCACCACAATAGAGGATGTAGAACAGCATGCCCGAAGAATCATTGTCGAACCTGGAAATGAGCACCTGAACCTACATTCCGAGAAAATGCAGCCTACATCCGAAGATGTGGGTCAGTACCATGGAATAGAACCGAGTATATGGGGGTGTATGCAGTTTTATAAACATCATCATCATAAATATTTATAAGAAATATGCAGGATGTATAAAAGACTCACATAGTATGAAGAAAATTATCATAATCATGAGAGGATGAAATAAGTACAATAACACATGTGAGTCATCATATAATTTGTCAATCACTTTCAGTTCATCAAGAATATCAATTCTCATAATGTAAATATCATTTAAATCTTTCGAAAGAATAAATTTCACAATTCTACTTTCAAATCACTTCACCATTCACCATAGACACAAGGGAACACACACACACTGGGAGATCCTGTAACCGACATAAACCATGTGAGCTATATGGAGTCCAACGTATAACCCACATTGGGGAGAGCCGTCCTATCCTTGCCATCGGAGTAGGACTATCGATATCAAATCCACACAAACTAGTGATCACTATATAAATCAGCCTCTGGCTCACTCCTACGGGGGTACGTAGTTCTACGAAAGTAAGGTCGCTTTATACCTCCCACTCGGTGCTAAAGATTTCTCCCGGACTTAGCTAAGATCATTTCAAAGACAATCCACAACAAAACAATTTCAGTAATATATAAATATACATCGGGAGCCATCATGCTTCCCATCTATCAAAATCAACCACGTTGTGGATTTCTTTCACACTCGAGTTCAAAACAACTCCATTAAGACCAAAAGGTCAAATCATTCAAAATATCTCAAATATTCAACATCAACGTGCTTATAACACACACTTTCTAAAAAAAATACAATTTTCAATGGGTATTCATGACACAAATATCAAAATCATGATAAATATCGTTCAAGATTCATGCTTTATATCTCCACACAGGTAAATTCATCTTTCAAAATCATAAACATCAAGATTTCATAATAATCATCATAAGATATGGGTTCATGCTTCAAATTCATAAAAATCAAATAAAAATCATGCCTTTATAAAGAAAATTACTTTTGGGCATAAGAACGAAAGAGAGTTCTTGTTGAAAAATCCTACATACCTTGAATGATGAACTTTAGATCGATACTCATTTTTGAGATGTTAATCGTGCCTTTGAATGATGGTTCTTGGAGTTCTTGAACTAGGAACTTGGAATCTTGAATAAATTTGCAGAATTAATGGTGAACTTTAGAGGTTCTTGAAGTTCTTGAACTAGGAACTTGGAATCTTGAATAAATTTGCAGAATTAATAGTGAACTTTGGAGGTTTTTGAAGTTGGATGTAGGAGCTTAGGATTTTCTTTTTGAGGGAATTTGATGAAATATAACATATAATGCTTCTAATAGGCTTTAATATAGTGTTTGGGCGGATTTTGGATGAGGGAGAATGACCAAAAGGCACCTAAAAATCAAATAATTCTCGAATCTGTCCTTTGGTGGACTGTTTTGATAGTCTGAAGTAGATCAACCATAACGTTTTACTTCGATATCCAAATTGGATGAAACCAATTTCATTAGAAAGAGGACTCTCATATCTTTCCGTTGATATATAGTATCTCACCCAGATCATTGTGTAAGATGAGTTATAATCATTTGAAGTTGACCCAAAAATTCACTTTTGATAGGCTGAAGTAGATAGACCATAACGTTTTTCTCCGATAGAAAAATTGGATAAAACCAATTTCATTGAAAAGAGGACTCGCAGAGATTTCCATTGATATATAGTAGATCACCCAGATCATTATGTATAAAGAGTGATGATCATTTAAATTTGGAGCAAAAATATGCCAGGCCTCAGTACTTTTTCCTGCACATTTTATTGTTCACTACTATTCATGGTTCGATCGGAATGTTCATAACTCATCGCTCGGGTGCCATTTTTGGACGATCCACATATCGTTGGAAATATTATTGGATACTCTACGCAATGGTGGGTCATAATTCATTCTAAAAGATAGAACCCAACACGTTTTCACACAAAATTTCAACAAAAAATTTTCCCTTGCAAACATTCATCCTCGAATGATGCTAGACATGCCAAGATTAGATAGGGAATAGAGCATACAGCTGAAACCATTCATTAGACTCATAAACACATCGTTTCTCACTCCAAATGCAACATAGAATGCATAAATTCAAGAAACTGCAGCTGAACACAAAATAAATGACAGCTGAACTGCTGCAACTTTTATCAAAAGTGCATGATTTAGGAAAGAACGGTACCTTCGGCTTGATCGGAGTTTGCGGAAAATAGGTGTGGGTACTTGGATCGCATATATGCCTCAGCTTTCCAAGTTGCACCCTCAACAGATTGGTTTCGCCACAACACCTTGACCAAGGGAACTTCTTTGTTCCTTAGTCTTCGGACACTGAAATCAAGAATCTCAACAGGAATCTCATCAAAAGAAAGATTTTCTTGAATGTCAGTACTCACAGAGGAATCCACTACCACAACATCGCTAATATGCTTTCTAAGCATGGAGACATGGAATATTGGATGAACATAGGACAACTCGGAAGGAAACTCGACCTCATAAGCTACCTTACCAACACGGCTAAGAATTTTATAAGGACCAACATAAACGGGACTAAGCTTCCCCTTCTTTCCGAATCTCTTTACCCCCCTCATGGGTGAAATTTTCAGATACACTAGGTCACCAACTTCAAACTCAAGGTCTCTCCTTCTAACATCCGCATATGACTTCTGACGACTCTGCGCAGTTTTCAACCTTTCCCTAATCAACTTAACTTTTTCCATAGCCTCAAATACCGAATCAGGACCACTCACAGCTGCTTCACCCACCTCGAACCAACCTATGGGTGATCTACACTTCCTCCCATATAAGGCTTCAAATGGAGCCATGCCAATACTAGAGTGGAAATTGTTATTGTAAGCAAACTCTATCAACGGTAAGTGATCATCCTAACTTCCCTTAAAGTCAAGTATACAAGCTCTCAACATATCCTCTAAGGTCTGGATGGTCTGCTCAGCCTGACCATCGGTCTGCGGATGAAAAGCAGAACTCAAAAGCACTTGGGTACCAAGACCCTTCTGAAAAGCTTTCTAAAATTGCAAAGTGAACTGAGTACCCCTATCCGAAATGATAGACAAGGGAACTCCATGCAGTCTGACTAGCTCTTGGATATATAATCTAGCGTAATCCTTAGTAGTATATGAAGTATGAACAGGGAAGAAATGAGAAGACTTAGACAAACTATCAACCACAACCCAAATGGAATCATGATAGCGTCGGGAAGGAGGCAAACCAATCACGAAGTCCATATTTATCTCTTCTTACTTCCAGGTGGGAATACTAAACTCTTGCATCATACCACCAAGTCTTTGGTGTTCAACCTTAACCTGTTGGCATGTTGCACACTTAGCTACAAACGTTGCTATATCTTTCATCATGCAACTCTACCAATAGATTTCCCGCAAGTCTCGGTACATCTTGGTAGCACCAAGATGAATAGAATACTGCGCCCCATGCGCTTCAGCCATAATCCTCTGTCTCAGATCATCAATATTCGGGACACACAATCTACCCTACAATCTCAACACACCATCTCCCCCTTGGGAGAAAACCTCTAATTTTTGGTCCTTGACTGACTCCTTCAGTCTGACCAAACTAGCATCTAAGTATTGCTTTTCCTTCACTTTCAAAACCAAGGAGGATTCGAAACTACTCTGAACCCCTATACTACCTTCAGCAGAGTCAAAAAACCTAACCCCCAATCTATCCAAATGATGTACATCACGAGCCAACTCTTTCTTACCTTCTACCACATGCGAAACACTACCCATAGACACTCTACTTAGGGTATTCGCCATAATATTAGCCTTGCCCGGATGGTACAGCATACTCATATCATAGTTCTTTAATAATTCTAACAATCGTCTCTGCCTAAGACTCAATTCTTTATGGGTAAACACATACTGCAGACTCTTATGATTAGTGAAAACATCAACATGGACACCATACAAATAGTGTCTCCAGATTTTCAAACCAAACACAACATCAGCCAACTCAAGGTCATAGGTGGGGTAATTTTTCTCATGGGGTTTCAACTGTCTAGAAGCATAAGCTATCACTTTACCCTTCTACATCAATACGCAAACCAACCCAAATATCGAAGCATCACAGTACATGACAAAACCATCAACACCATCAGGCAAAGTCAAAATAGGGGCTGAAGTGAGTCGAGTCTTCAACTCCTGAATACAATTCTCACAAGATTCGGACCACAAGAACTTCACTTTATTTTGGGTCAACCGATTCATAGGAGACGCTATAGAGGAGAAACCCTCAACAAAATGGCGGTAATAGCCAGCTAAACCCAAGAAACTTTGGATATCAGTCGGAGAAATAGGTCTAGGCTAATTTCTAATAGCTTTGGTCTTTTGGGGATCAACTCTAATACCCTCAGAAGAAATGATATGACCCAGAAAAGCAACTGACCTTAGCCAAAACTCATACTTACTGAACTTCGCAAACAACTTGTGATCTCTAAGGGTTTGCAAGATAGTTCAACGATGATCAGAATGTTCATCCACACTACGGGAGTACACCAGTATATCATCAATGAACACTATGACAAACATATCCAGATATGGTCTGAACATTTGCAATAACAGCTTGGGCCAACGCCTAAAAGGCTGCCCGAAATTCATCATGAGACACGTTTTCATCAATGGGTCAGCGGGTTGAGGTTACTGACCATCATTATTTCTTCTCGCTCAACGTGGAGGCATATTTCTGAAAGAGGAGAGCACGAATCAATAGCAGAGAGAGACATTGTAAGCACGATAGACTTCTGAAAGAAAGAATCACACTTTTTCCTAAAATTTCTTGTAGCCTCATGCTCATAGATGTGGCGCGCTACACACCGATGATCAAGACTCTACTTAACATAGCTTGTCAGACTCCCTAGGACACCTTAAAACCTTAGGCTCTGATACTAAGTTTGTAACAACCCAAAAAACAGGTCCCGAAGTGTCACACGGTGCTTGAGGCTACGAGTAGCCCCAAGCCAACCCTTTGAGCCATTTTCATTCAGTTCAACACAAATCAACGGTGTTTCCATAAATAAACCTCAAATATCAATAGAGTAATCATCATCTAAGAATAAAAAAATTTAAGAAAGATAACAAAATACGGCTTATTAGTCAACTCCCAACATCTATACTAGTCTGACAAGCCTCTAAGAAAATTAATAAATCCAGTGAGCCATTCAGACATGCCCCAACTGACTCATACTCAGTTATCAAATGTAAACGATTCCGTGAAACCAACATCAGACATTACATCCTCGAAACATGAGGATTCACCACAACAGAGGATGTAGAACAACGTGCCTGAAGAATCACTGTTGAACCTAGAAATGAGCACCTGAACCTACATTCTGAGAAAATGTAGCCCACATTCGAAGATGTGGGTCAATACTATAGAATGGAACCGATTATATGGGGGTGTATGCAGTTTTATAAACATCATCATTATAAATATTTATAAGAAATATGCAGGATGTATGAAAGACTCACATAGTATGAAGAAAATCATCATAATCATGAGAGGATGAAATAAGTACAATAACATATGTGAGTCATCATATAATTTGTCAATCACTTTCAGTTCATCAAGAATATCAATTCTTATAATGTAAATATCATTTAAATCTTTCAAAAGAATAAATTTCACAATTCCACTTTCAAATCACTTCACCATTCACCATAGACACAATGAAACACACACACACTTGGAGATCCTGTAACTGACATAAACCCTGTGAGCTACACGGAGTCCAACGTATAACCCACGTTGGGGAGATCGTCCTATCCTTGCCATCGGAGTAGGACTATCAATATCAACTCCACACAAACTAGTGATCATTATATAAATCAGCCTCAGGCTCACTCCTATGGGGGCACGTAGTTCTAGGGAAGTAAGGTCGCTTTATATCTCCCACTCGGTGCTAAAGATTTCTCCCAAACATAGCTTAGATCATTTCAAAGAAAATCCACGACAAAACAATTTCAGTAATATATAAATATACATCAGGAGCCATCATGCTTCTCATCTATCAAAATCAACCACATTATGGATTTCTTTCACACTCGAGTTCAAAACAACTCCATTAAGATCAAAAGATCAAATCATTCAAAATATCTCAAATATTCAACATTAACGTGCTTATAACACACACTTTCTCAAAAAAAAATACAATTTTCAATGGGGATTCACGACCCAAATATCAAAATCATGATAAATATCATTCAAGATTAATGTTTTATATCTCCACACACGTAAATTCATCTTTCAAAATCATAAACATCAAGATTTTATAATAATCATCATAAGATATGGGTTCATGCTTTAAATTCATAAAAATCAAATAAAAATCATGCCTTTGTAAAGAAAATTACTTTTGGGCATAAGAACGAAAAAGAGTTCTTATTGAAAAACCCCACATATCTTGAATGATGAACTTTAGATCGATGCTCATTTTTAAGATGTTAGTTGTGCCTTTGAATGATGGTTCTTGGAGTTCTTGAACTAGGAACTTGGAATCTTGAATAAATTTGCAGAATTAATGGTGAACTTTGGAGGTTCTTGAAGTTCTTGAACTAGGAACTTGGAATCTTGAATAAATTTGCAGAATTAATGGTAAACTTTGGAGGTTCTTGAAGTTGGATGTAGGAGCTCAGGGTTTTCTTTTTGAGGGAATTTGATGAAATATAACATATAATGCTTCTAATAGGCTTTAATATAGTGTTTGGGCGGATTTTGGGTGAGGAGGAATGACCAAAACGCCCCTAAAAATCAAATAATTCTCGAATCTGTCCTTTGATGGACTGTTTTTATAGTCTAAAGTAGATCAACCATAACGTTTTACTTCGATATCCAAATTGGATGAAACCAATTTCATTAGAAAGAGGACTCTCATATATTTCCGTTGATATATAGTATTTCACCCAGATCATTATATACGAGGAGTAATGATAGTTTGAAGTTGACCCAAAAATTCTCCAGGCCTCAGTACTTTTTCCTGCACGTTTTACTGTTTACTACTATTCACGGTTCGATTAAAATATTCATAACTCATTGCTCGGGTGTCCTTTTTGGATGATCCACATATCGTTGGAAAGCTTATTCAAATATATACACAATGGTGGGTTATAATCTAAGACATTTCATATGGAAAAATTATAATTTATTCTAGAAGATAGAACCCAACACATTTACGCACAAAATTTCAACGAAAAATTTCCCAGGGTATTACATTTACACTTAGTTTTCTAAAAGCTTTTCTATTATTCTTTCTTGTTAGGGAAGAATACTCTATCTAAAGTTTATATATAAGGGGGGTTCTTCTAACCGACATAAACCATGTGAGCTAACATAAAGTCCAACGTCTTCTTTTCCTAAGGGGAAAACCTCATGATAGGGAGAGGTGTCATACTCTTTCCAAGGAGTATAACTGCGCTAAGTGATCACATCTAAAACTATCACCCATATTGGAATGGGGATAATCTGATAATCTGTACCTACATTAGCTATGAAGTTCTGTGGAAGATAGGGTACGCTAATCCCACACTTCCCGCTCGATGCTAAAGACTACTCCCTTTAAATATGTATGCTCATTTTGTTGGAAATCCACTTTAAAATTAGCATAATGGTTTATTCTAAAACCAAGTATATTTTTATCTGATTAAATCTGTAATAAAGCTGTTCTGATTTCTGTGATCTGTAAAAAAACTGTAAAAGTGGATTCCAAAACTCATCTGAGGATCAGAAGATCAAAGATTTATTGTAAATCTATAAATAATCTAATCATAATATGCTTATAGCATCATCTTTCTTGAAGTATGAACATATAAACTTGGGCTTAATAACCCATGCCTCAAGTTCATGCCAAAACAACATAATAATCATACTTGATAATGAAATCAATGATAATTTAGCTCAAAATCTTGAATTTACTGCAATAGGCATGAAAATCTGAAAATAAACATGTAATTCAACCTCAAAGTCTCTCAAAAACACATAATCATGCAATTAGCAATAATAGGTATGAACCCTAATTTAAAACTCATGTATAAATATTCAAAATCATATGAATTTATAATTAAAAGCTAGTTTTGGGTACAAGGATGGAAGAAGGTCCTTGCTCATAAACCCCATATACCTTATTGATGAATTTGAATGTAAAAGCTTGATTCTTGACTCTCTAATTAGGGCTGCTTATCAGTTGAATCATTTGAATAATTATACTTTGCGGTTTGACTTATTGGTTATTGATTTTTAAATATACTAATCCGCTAGCTACCCAATAATATAATGGTTGGTTTGGTATCGGATTAGCAATTAACAGACGGTTATCAGATGGTGTAATGGATAAATTTAAGAGAGAATGAAATATGAAGTGATTATTAGTAGTTCCTCCGTTTCTTCACCGACTAAGTTGTTTATATACTATGATTGATCTATTTATCAATCTTTTAGGCTTCTTGAGTTTTGTTTGTGTAGTTATTTTATAGGTTAAAGCATAGAATCAAATAAGAATTTTCTTCTAGACCTAAAATGTATGTAGAAATATTTTTGACTACTGGATTGAGAAAAAAAAAATTAGAACTTTAATATTATTTGAATTTTTATGTTTTATATCAAACTTTGAGAAGGACACATTTGGGTTGTTTTATTTTAATTGCGGTCCTTTGTGTTGTCCAGAATAATTTTATGTTTTGGTTTAAAATTAATTTTAGATTTTCTTTACATTTCAGGGAGTCTGACTGCATTTTATGGTTAGATGTCACAAGAAGTGACATGTTATTTTCTAAACTAAGAAGTGAATAGAATAATAAATGAAGTTTTATATGTTGTATTGACAAAAGATACTTATATATCTAGAGGTAAAAATATAATTATAATAATTCTTAATGGGTTAACAGTTTACCCGATATGAAAATTGAGTAATCCGTCCCCGCACCAATAAGCCATTAATTATTAAAATTTTATCCATTCTCCAACCAATAATTCGATAACCCATTACCAATTAGCCAATAAACTAATTTTGCGGTTGGGTTAACAGTTACGATTTGGACTTGAACAACCCTATCTCTAATGGTGTTCTTAAAGCTTCCTTTTGAAGTTCTTCGGAACTTTGGATTAGTAGTATTTTTTATTAGAACCTCTTACGATTTCATTAGTAATTTTTTTCATGATGTTTTAAGTCATAAGACAGTTTGAAACACAAGTCCTCTCTTCCTTTTAGAGGCAACCCAAAATTAGATGAACACCAAGTGTGGATTCACTTATGTTGTTTGTTCTTGGGTTGAACGTAGGGTGATTGAAGGATCGAGGTCCCTCTTGTATCCACGTAGAGTGTAGGTATTTCTATTATATGTTCTATGGGTTTTGATGTTTAAGATACGTCTTAGTTCTTAGTACTTGTAGTAGTTTATGTCACACTACTATCTTTCCATTTCTTGTAATCTTGTGTAGTTGTTGTGTTTCTTGTTATTGTAAGACGTTAGTTGTTGTTATTGATCTTATTATATTGTTGTCTATCTTCTTGTGTTCATCATGTTTTGGTGGCTGTTTTGGTGTCAAATACACCTTTATATGTCATTCTTCTTGTTGTTGTAGTGAATTCGAGAGTGGTCATCAAATAGGTCCTCAGGTTCTTGAACTTGTGGACTAATTTTAGTGTGTGTTTTGTGTTTCATTGGTCCTTCTTGTATTATTTGGTATCAGAGCATGGCTTGATCTTGTTCCCACAAGATCAATCTTGGGCTCGTAAACTTGAAAATAAAAAAAAAGTGTTGAAAATTGAAAAATTCAAAAAGAAGCAAATCTGTCTATGTTTGCGTTCTTGGCCTAAATTGTTGTCTTGTGGTGTTCTTGACTGAGATTTGTTCTTGAGGTTTTTACTTGTCTTGTGTGTTTGTAGTGTTAGTTTTGTTCTTCACTAACACTTAGAGTCGATCTTAGTTTGAGCCTTATTATGATATTGTTGTTGTGAACATTGTTGTGGCTATGTGGTATTGTTTGTGTTGTTGTGGATTTAGAGTTGGTCGTGTGTGTTGTTGTTGATGTTTGGTTGTTGAAGACTTGACCTTGGACATATGTTGCTGATGGTTGGGGGTCCAATGTGCAACTAGAACTCCAAAAAAATAATTCAAAGGAGGTGTTCTTGGTATTCTTACCATCTTCATGTTGTGTTGAAGAAGATTCTTCAAAGAGGGGTTGTTTGATCCAAAATTCAAGATAAAGAAGGAGTGGTCTTTGTTTGTCTTCAAACATTTCCAAGACAACAGAAAATAAGAAGGAGAACAAAAAGACTCCCAAAAGTCTTGTTACTAAAAGAGAGTAAAGACATTTTTCAAGATTGTCCCAAAAAGGAAAGAAGACAAGACTTCCTAAAAGGTTGTCTTGCCAAAAGAGTGAAAGAGAGTCAAACCTTTTGAATTTTGAAAAGGGCTCCAAATTCTTGTTTGTTTTCAACCATATATGAAATTCTACTCATCCAAAATTGAAGATTGATCAATACAACTTTGAGGCAAGAAATTTTCAAAATTTCAACAACTCTCAACGGACAATCCAAGCCTGCCACATCACCACCATCCAAAACGACCTAAGGCTTAAATTTCAGATTTCTTAGTTTTATTTTATTGTTTCCTAGTTTCGTTTGTTGGTTCGAACACTAATTGATAATTTAGTAATCTCCTACTAGCTTGTAACTTAGTTCTTGAATCCGTTGTTCGTGTCTATGTTCCTTGTGTGATTTTTCTCTTTTATAAAGTCATTGTATCTTGTTGGTTCAAGTCCGAAATAAATTTTCTTTGATTTAACTCAAACGAAAATCTATTCTGGACCAATATGGACCCATCCCTTAATCACTCACGAAGAATAAGTCGGCTTTCAATACTTGTGAAACCAAGTGTGAGATGATAAAGGAGTAAGAGAGAGTGTGGTGAGGAGTTTGTGAACTAATTTTTTTTTTGTAAGTTTGTTTTGATTTTTAGGTATAATTTCAATGGAACCCGCGGTTTCAACCTCTCCAACCTTGGGCAATGATGTTACAAGTTCCATTTTGGCCCACCTTGACACTATTTCCCAATACTTGGCTATGGAAAATGAAAGGTTGAATCGTATGGTAGGTCAAAGGGAGCACGTGGGCTGCCCAGACACATGTTAAGATGATGGTCGTAGCTCATGTGAGATACAAGGTAAAAACACTATTCCCTACACTCCTATGAACTTAGAATACTGTGATGTGGCTATTAATGGCCAAAAGGGTGTAGTTACGGTTTTACCTCTTAGAGAGGAGATTGAAACATCTTTGTATTTTGATATTGAACTTATAGAGAGTGAGATTGCTTGCCCAAAATCTTCCCATGGATTAGAACCATCTCTCTTTAGGTACAATGTCTTGTTTGAAGATAGTTTAATCCCTCATAATGAACCTAGTGGTGCAAGTGATGTTGATGGCATAGCTCGCCTTGGCGGCTATAGCCTATATGCTAACCCACTATAGTGTGACAACATTTCTCCGAAAGATGGAAATCTCTTCTTGGAAGATGAGAGTACTCTCACGGTCAAGGAATGTATAGTCTCAAAAATGATTTCTTCTTTTTCTGTATGTGGTTTTCTAGAGGAATCCATAGTAGAAATAGACTTGAGTGCCACCTTTCTCTACTCTCGCTTTGCTTCTGATGATATGTATGTCAGTATAGAGAGTAGGACGTGTAGTTATGGTAAAGACTATGGACAATTGGAGTGTTGTCTAGACCCGTGTCTATGGTCCCTCTTCCCATTTGATCCCGATGCCATCTTAGGGTGGGAAAGATTTACTCTTGGCTTAGGTGAGCTTATTTTTTATGATTATCATAGCCAAGTCCTTGGTGAATTTGTCGATGGCTTCATAATATTTAACACTAAGGACTCTTGGTTATATGTCAAATATGAACTGCCTTGGCATGTCAAGACTTGTTGTTGGCCGAGACTTGAACTCAAAAGGTCCTTGGTGTTTTGTTTTTTTTGGTGTGGACTATTTTGAGTGTTTTGGGTGCATACCATAGTTGTTTATTTTTGCTAACCCTAATCCTCATACCATGAGGAAGTGTTCTTGTTTGTCTCTCTTTGATTTTGCAAGGTATGGATTCGAGGTCGAATTCTTTTTAACGAGGGGAGGATGATACAAGTACGACCACGGAAATGGACGCATGTGAGAGTGTAATGAACCCGAGACTTGTAGCGTACGAGTGAAGGACTTAAAATACACCAAACTGACCTTAATATCACAGTTAAAGTGTAAAGAAGAGCCTTGGAACACAATAAGGCAGCCCCTAAAATACACTTGAAGGGCGCCTAGCTCTTAAAGGGCATTTTGGACATTTTATATTCTATTTTGTAATAGCTATAAATAAAACCTCTTAGGGCTTCATCAGTTGTTTTTTTCATGATGTTGTAAGTCATAAGACACTTTGAAACACAAATCCTCCCTTCCTTTTAGAGGCAACCCAAAATTAGGTGAACACTAAATGTGGATTCACTTGTGTTGTTTGCTCTTGGCTTAGAACGTGGGGTGCTTGAAGGATCGAGGTCCCTCTTGTGTCCACGTAGAGTGTAGGTGTTTCTATTATATGTTCTATGGGTTTTGATGTTTAAGATACGTCTTAGTTCTTAGTGCTTTTAGTAGTTTATGTCACACTACTATCTTTCCATTTCTTGTAATCTTGTGTAGTTGTTGTGTTCTTGTTATTGTAAGCCGTTAGTTGCTGTTATTGATCTTATCATATTGTTGTCTATCCTCTTGTGTTCGTCACGTTTTGGTGGTTGTTTTGGTGTCAAATACATCTTTATATCTTGTTCTTCTTGTTGTTGTAGTGAATCCGAGAATGGTCATCAAATAGATCCTCGGGTTCTTGAACTTGTGGACTGATTTTGGTGTGTGTTTCGTGTTTCTTTGGTCCTTGTATCAACTTTACTCAGAAAGTCACTCAACTTTAGATGTTTTACTCAGAAAGTTACTCAACTTTAGATGTTTTACTCAAAGAATCACTCAACCCATTTTATTATTTTTTAAACTAACTTCTGCTTAATTCTAAAAAAATATAAAATATCTATTTAATGATCCTTTTACCCTTTCTTTCATTCTCCTAAATTATGTTTAATACCTCTTTCTCATATTTTGCTTCTCCTTCTTGCTCGCTGAACTTTTTCGACCATCTGATAGGATTTATTAGAGAGATGGTACCTTAATCTCATATGCTATATGATTCTGGTCTTCTCATTAATGAAGTAAAATTGTCCATGTTGATTAGTATATTAGTAGAAACGCATCAACCAAAACCACTAGTATTCTGGCAGCCAATGCTATTTTATTAAAGTATTTACAGAATCTTTTTCCATTAATTTGATACCTACATTTAGATACTTAAAATTCAAAGATCAAATTTTAAGATATTGATTTCAGAATATTGCATCAGCTAGCCAACAAAGAACGGTGTCAATGTCATAGTTGATTTGCGAGATTCTATTAACTATGAGACTAATATATTAATTTACTTGGCTACATATTTGCTACCTTTCCTTTGAAAGCAGAGGCTTATCTTACCTTTGATCTTGTTTGATGCACATAGTTTTCTTTGTACGTAGAGGCCCAATCAGTCAAGTCAGCATGAATTTTTGTTATGTCCATGAAATCTTAGAAGCTAGCTAACCAGACTATATGAAGTTTTCTTTCATTGTGCTCATCAGATTGGCTTGCAACAGATAATAGTCAAGACAGAACTTCTAAAGTTAATCAAAGAGATGATTTATAGTTGTCTTTCTTTCAAGGACCAGTTCATCTTGTAGTAAGTAAGATCATACAATGACAATGTCTATGAGTTCACACTTTGATAGTAAGTAGGTGAATTTCAATTGTCTTGATAAAAAAATAGTCTATAAATTACCATTCAAATGTCATTGAATAAGCAGCATCCATTCACAAAAAATACTGCTTATAAGATAACATATGCAACCAATAAGTAAAGGTCATACGGACACAAGAGGAAGAGCAGGAAGGAGAAACAAGAGAATAAAAGAGTCATTAACTGAATATTTTGTATTTTTAAAATTTTGTTAATAAAAGAAATTCCATAATAATCAAAAATTAGTTTAAAAAATATGAAATAGATTGAGTGACTTTCTGAGTAAAACATCTAAAGTTGAGTGACTTTCTGAGTAAAGTTCAAAGTTAAGTGACTTTCTGAAATAAAAATCTAAAGTTGAGTAACATTTTATGTTATTAACTCTATAATCTAATTGCTTTTATTTTAGATGACATTTATACTCAATCGTGTAATTTTTTGATGAAGCGGATTCATATGAATCTTTTTGAAACTACGTAAGTTTGTCCCTGCTTGACCTTTTCTTTTTCATTTCACTTGTACAATGAAATGTCATTATTAAAATAGGCGTAGACTAATAATACTAAGAATTTGTACACGTCAAAGACGTAAAGATCATATTTTGTATCTAAATTTGATATCTAAAAAATAAAAATATTGTATAAACTATTCATATTAGTAAAAAAACACAAAGACATAAAGGTTACAATAGATAGAAAATCAATATACTTTCGTTTGTACAAAAAATAAGCCTTTTTTTTCATTTTGGCTTCAATTAGTTTATTAGATTTCAGTCATATAAGTTTGAAGTTGTGGTAAATATATGTCACAGCTAAGGATGGATGGTTGATTCTTCGAGCTAGTTTTTCAAATTTTGATAATGGGAAAGTACACACTGAACTTTTCAAATTTAGCTTGATTTTATGTAATATTTCTAAAATAAAAATTTTCAGTATAAGTATAGTTCAAAGATTAAATTAGATTAACTGCTGCCAATTTTAAAAATCTTTCTCCTACAATGAGTCTGCAAAGCAAAGATGAAAATAAGAAGAGTATTAAAGTGGTGTTCACTTCAGGGGAAGTGAAGAATTAAAGGCATTGAACGAATCTTCATTCAATATTTGAGTACCATAATACAAAGGGATTAAAAATAAAGTTTCAATAATATCCATGCTTCAAAGATTGGAACGTCTCCACTCTCAGTCAGTCGAATTCAATTCAGAGGCAGTGAAAACTGAGGACATCGCGTAAGGTATACGGGTTATTGGAGAATAAAGTAATAAGCTATTGACATGGACTTGAATTGGAACAAAACATTTTGGGCTTTAGTTTACCATTTGTAGGGGTGCGGATAACTAGACTAATAAATAGATTTATTGTAACTAATGAATCTATTCTTTTTAGTGCGTGGATAGTTTTTAGATTTTGTTTTAATAAATTATTCTTTTTGAAAGATGTATTCATTAATTTATTTGGTATATTATTTTATCCTGTAGTAACTGCTGAGTTACAAATTTCTGTGTAATAATTTATTCTATCTGTACTGTAGTATATATCTAATTCTAGATTTTCTATGTCATTTATTATCTTGTGTTGTTCTTCTCGTAGTGAGTTTTTTATATTATATAAACTATCACATGTGCTTTTTTCTAAATTTTCTAAGGTTTTTTCTATCCATATTAACTTTTCTTTTAGATCTTCCATTATTTTTCTAATTCGGTTTCTATAATTAATTTCGTTATTTAGATTATCTTTGTTTTCTCTAGTTTTTCTAATATATTCTAACATCCACAATCTTGATCTGAATAATATCCTTCTGGGTAAATGTCTTCGTATATTTGTTCTAAGGCATTTATCATTTCAATTTCGTAGTTTATTACTTCTTCTAATATCATTTTCTTAATATCTATTATTTCTATATCTTTAAGTATATATAAGATTAAAACTCTAAGGTAGTCTAGATGAGCTATTTTCTAAAATTGATATTTTATAGTTATTTATTTTTGTCTTAGTAGTTTTTGCATATTTATATTAAGAGATTTTATATATTTTTTATTTTCCATGTATCTGTCTATATTTATTTTTATCTGTTTTTCTAGTAACTGTATATTTCGTATATCTTTAAAAATTCTACGTGATTTTAACATAATAAGTATTTATAAGAGTAGCTAGGTAGACATGGTATATAATTTACTCTAGTCATATAATATTCTCCAAATGCTTTTTCTAGTATAATTTTTCTTATATCTGCAACATTTATATCTCTAAGTGCATACAAAATAAGTATCTTAAATTTATCTACCATGACATCAGATAAATTGTTATTCATTATCATAAAATTGCTTTTTTCAAAATATTCCCTTCAACCATGTACATAATAAAATATAGTCATCTCAGATTACTATATACTAGATTATTCTTAAATAACATGTTCGTCGGTCACTATTAGCATGGTAATTCGGATACTTTTTTCCTTAAACAGCGCCTCGACTCTGGTTACTCCCCGCCACGGCTTCTTGCCTCATTGGTTTCACCTTTAGGATGGCATAGTTCTTAGGGATTTTTCTCCATTTCCACTTTGCTAATAAACTTCTTAACATATTATTTTTCGAATAATTCTACTATAAAGTAACTAATATGAATTTATTTTATCATATCATGATTGTCGGGAATTATGAATTTAGCTATCCATAATCATAAATAGATATACCTGTTCCGGTAGCTTTGATATTTCTGAGGTTTGTTGCTCCATAGCTTTTTCCATTGCAGTGTATATATTTAATTAACTGGGCAAAAGTATTTTTGACGGAGAGAATTTTGGCTAATATGAGAAGGCTTGCCCTCTGCAATACCTTCTGAGCTTTTATTTATAAGTGAACTTTACAACTTTTCAAAGTATTTTCTACATGTGTTCTAAAAGATAAGACTAATAATGCTAAAGAAAACAAAAAAGGTTACAAGAAGTCCTAAAGGCTACTAAAGCCTACTACCTAAAGTCTAGGCCTAAAACAGAAAAAGTCTTTACATAAATAGTAAAGTACAATTATTTTGAAGACTTTACGTAACTTGTAATAAATATCTTGTCTCCGTGGTTTTTGTCGTATTTGTTGTATCTCCATTATTGCTCCTCTTATCTTTCCAGCTAGCGTTTTTATCTGTTTTTATTCTAGCTGAACTGCTGGGACATCATTATCTCCTCCATTACATTTTGAACATTTGTGGTCTGGATATTTATGTCCAATAGTCTTGCAATATCTGGTTAATAATTCTTCCGAAATAATTTTTTCTCTGATAGCTCTGGCGATAGGTTCCGTTTCTGGTTTAAGCAACGTGATAATCCATTGCCTAATAGTTTCCATATCTGTTTCTCGTAACTCTTTTGAATTTGAATATATTAATACATGATTTCTTGAATAGTAGCTCCATATAGGATTTTGGTTGCAATATGTATTTGCTAGCTCTTGCAAAATTGTAGATAGTCCGATAATTCTTTTGTTCGCATAAAATTTTGGTATCTCGATTCTAGGTATCTCTGGTTGTGAAATAATATCTCGTGGTATAATCATATCTCGTGTCATCCCTATCTTTACAACTTGTATAGGTTTTTTAACTTCATCAAATAATATCTCTGCTGGTGCCGTGTAAATTTTTATAAAAAACAAAGTACCTTTGGTTATTCTTTTAAAAGTGATAAATGCTTCATATATCTCTGGTATGGTGGATATCTCAGTTCCGTCCGTGGTATATACGGTACTAAGTAGTCCATATTCGTAGCAAGTTTTAACTAAGCTTGGTTTGATTTTTGGTAAGACAATTAATTTATTATATCCGGTCAATCTTTGGGTTATATAGTTTGTATCTGGTTCTTGGATATTTGTAGCTTTGGGGTTGCTATTTAAAAAGGTTTGTACATTGTAGATATTTTCTATGTATGTACGGGCTGTGTAGTTGTAAGTCTTTTTGTCTTGGTTTAAACTATCTCGGTATGTGGTAACTTGTGGGGGTATAAACATGGGGTCTTTTGATATATTTGGTGTATATGGTTTATCAAATAGCTTGTTTAGGTTCATATTTTTTCTAACTCCTCTGCTTGTACCTGCGGAAGTAGATTGATAAACGTTATGGGTTTTATGGAGTATCCCAACATCTCCTTCTAGCTCTGGAATTTTACTGTCTTCCGATCGACATAGCTCTGCGCATTGCTGAGTTAGCTGATTCATAGCTATAGACTTCAGTTTATCTTCACTAGTCTTTAGCTTTAGCTTTTCTATCTCAGTACCCATACTGTCCACTTTCAATGAAAGCGTAGTTAGGGCGTTGAGTATCTTTTCAAGAGTATTTTCTTCTATCATTTCAGTTTGTGTAGCTTTGTCTTGATATGTAATCTGCAATAACATTTTTGTTAGTACTGATCACTTCTATTATAAATGTGAAATTTAATATGTTTAAAACTAGTCTCTGAATCTCTTTTGTTGTAACTGAATTTTGTATTTTCTTTGTTAGCCACCAGCGTACCTGTGTATTATCTGTTCGCACAATAAATTTGTTATATACAATATATGGCTCAAATGCTAACAAACATTTATATAATGAACATAATTCTTTTCTATTTATTTCCCATTTTATTTCTGTCTCATTGAACGTACCTGAGTAGTATCTACAATGGTGTTCTATTTTTTCTGCTTCATATCTATATTTAAGTGCTCCTCCGTAACTATATTCACTGGCATCTGCTTCTAACTATATATGTAAATTTTCTATTTTCATCTGGAAATTGTAATTTTAGTAATTCCTTGCAGAGTAATTTTATTTTTTGAACTTGTTTTTTATCTTCTTCATTATAATTATATTCTATATCCTTTTTTAATTTTTTCTATAGTGCTTTTAGATTTTCTGCTAATTTTGGAATATATTCTCTTACTTGGTTTACTAATCCTAAAAATGATTGTAATTTCTTTTTTGTATCTAATTCTTTTTTTGAATTTATTATTTTTTGTACTATATGTTGTTGCATTTTTACTCCATTTTTATCTATTTGTATTCCTAAAAATTCTATCTGGTTTTTCATAATTTCAGCTTTCTTTTCACTTAGACTTATTCCTGATTTTTCTATTATATCTGTAAATTGTTCTAATAATTTTATATGTTCTTCTTTAGTCTTTGTATATAATAATATATCATCTATGTATACTATGCAATTAGGTAATTGTTTAAAATAATTATCCATAAAATGTTGATATCTACCTGGTGCATTTTTATATCCAAAGAGTAATACATTCCACTCATAAAATCCTTGTGGTACCGTAAATGCGGTTAATTCTTTAGATTCTTCTTCTAGCTTTAGATGGTAAAATCCTGATTTACAATCGAATTTGCTAAAATAATTATATCCTTGTATTTGTCTTATTTTTAATATCTTATTTGGTATTGGATAATTATATGTTATAGTTTTTGCATTTAAATTTCTATAATCAATAATCATCCTACTTTTTCCTCTTTTTTGTTCACTATGTTTATTTATTATAAATGCTGGACTATTATGTTTGCTATTACTTTTTTGTATATATTGTTTTTCTAATAATTCATCTATATGCATTTTAAATTCTTTTAAATCGTCAAAATTATATGTTAATGGTTTTGGGGTTATTATGCTATTTTTGTCTATTAATTCAATTTTTATGGTAGTTTTATGTTTTTCCCATCCTTTTAATGGATCTTCACTATATAATTGTTCTAATTTTTTCTTAACTATTTCTATCTTATTTATTGAAAATATAGTCATTTCTGTTTTATTTATCGAGAATACTACAAGTTCTATTGTATCTTCAGTGGATTTTATATTTTCTAATTTTTGTGTAATTTTTTCACTTCCTTTTATCCAATCAGTTTTCTTTCTTATTTTATTATTAACTCTTTTTGCTCTTACTTTTTGTTTACATGGTGTTGTAAACCACCAATCGTTTCTAGTTATTATATGTGGGTATAGTTTATCTAAAAATGGCATTCCTAAAAGTATATCTTTTGATGTTAGTTCATAATTATAAATTTCTTCTATTGTTAGTATCTTATCCCATATTTGTGCTTTTACATTCCTAGCTTTATAAGTAATTAAGCTTCCTTCATTATTAAATCCTTTAACTACTATTGGTATTTTTAATTTATCCCATTTACTTTCTGGTAAGCAATTATATCTACATAAATTAGCTTCTGCTCTTGTATCTATCATAGGCGTATAATATCTACTGTAATATCCTTCCACTATTATCTTCATTAATACGTATATTTTCATTTTATGTTAAGGCTCTTTTTAAGAATAATCTTTCCCGATTATATGTTATGGCTAATTGTGTATGTTCTATATTATATGGTTTTACTTGTTCTAACCATTTTATTCCTAATATTATATCTGCTTTTTGCATTTCTTCTTTTACTTCAAATTCTATTTTTATTTTTCGAATTCCTCCTATTATTATTTCTTTTTCTGCTATATCTTTACTATTGATTAATCTTCTCGGTAGATCTGGGCATATATCATTATCAGTTTTTATTTCTTCATTCTTTACTAAACATTTTGCTATATAATTTTCTTCTTGTCCTGTGTTTAATAATATTAAATATTTTTTTTCATTTATTTTTCCTGTTATGTAATATTGGTTTGAATTTGTTTCATAACTTGTTCTTTTTGATGAGCTTGATGATTCTGGTTTTTCATTAGCTATTCTTTTTGTTGTACTTATTCTATCATTTACTATTTCTAAATTTTCTTCTATATCTATGTCTCTATAGCTATAATCATTATAATCTATTGTTTTTACAATTTGTTCAAATGGGTTATCTATTTGTATTTTGTTAATTTTATTTTTTCCTGTTATTTTATGTTTTGTTGTTAATACATATAAATTTTTACATCTTGCTGTAAATATTTTACTTCCTGGGGTTAATTCTATTCCTGATATTTTCCAATACAATACTAGTGATTTATCTATATTTCTATTTGTTACTGCTACTGAATAATTTGCACTTATTATGAATTAAAATTTTTGGTATATTAAATTTCCTTTTACGACAGTTATTATGCTTTTTTCTATAGGTTTTATGATTCTATCATCTGCTAAATATAATTCTATCGGTGTATCTATTCCTTCTCTAAAACAAGCTTTTATTAATATTTCTGTACCTTCAAGGTGTACATATTTTATTGGATCTCCTTTACTTTTTATATCATTTATTTCTTTATTAATTATTCTTTTTGTTACTAGTGGTATACTAGCTTTACCTTTTGCATATCTACAGTCTATTACATGTTCTTTCTGGCATACTACGTAATATTCATTTTTTTTCCTAGTAAACATATTTTTCATTGTTGGTATTTTAAATATTTTTTCTACACTTAAATCTAACTCTTTTCCTTTT
Source organism: Capsicum baccatum var. pendulum (assembly GCA_030864225.1). NCBI lineage: Eukaryota > Viridiplantae > Streptophyta > Magnoliopsida > Solanales > Solanaceae > Capsicum > Capsicum baccatum. The sequence continues at coordinate 209,965,737 of CM061554.1, read as the reverse complement.
GTTTCATCAAATATATTACTGTCAAATATTATTTTTTGTTCTGTTCCTTCATCATTTAAATATTCTTCCTTTGTTATTATTTTTATATCTTCTTCAGTCATTTGATTCATCTATTTCACTATCTATTTCAGTATCTGTTTCGTTTTCTGAAATTTCATATATACTATCTTCACTTTCTAATTCATAATCTATGTAATCTATTTGCATATATTCTGTATTATCTATTTTTATTTCTGATATTTGTTTATTTTTTGGATTTTTAGGTAATTTACAATCTCTAGCTAAATGTCCTAACTTTCCACAATTATAACATGTACATTCTTTTATAGATTTTTTCTTTCTATATGGTCTCTTATTTTTGTAATTTTTTACATAATATCTTTTTCTTGGTTTCTTGTATTTATATTTTGATTTTTTATATTTCTTATGTCTTTTTCTTTTCTTATAATATCTTTCTTCGCAATCAAATTGGGGTGCTATTTTATTTTTGCAACATGCTAAATTTATTATTAATGTTTTTTCCATTTTTAATTCTTCTCTATATTTTTCACATAAATTTCTATACCATTGTTGTAAGAATTTTATTCTAGCTCCTAACGTATCTACTATTTTTGCTTCTTCCCAACTTTTTATTATTTTTGAACTAAATGGTTCGGGTAATTTATTAAAATATAATTTTCTTATTTCTTTACTATCTTCTATACTATATGCTCCTTTATAATAATATTCTTTAAATGCGCAAGTATATTCGTCTATATAACACATATTACATATTGTTAATTTTATCATTAAATTCCTATTTGTATCTTTTTCTTCATCTTGTTCTTCTTCTAATGTTGTCATACTACCAAATTCATCTTTTATAGCTGTTTCATATTTTTTTAATAGTTTTATAGGTGTTAGTTTAGTTGTTGTTGATGATGTTCCTTTCATAGGTTTATTAGTTCTTAATACTTTCTTACTATTTTCGGTTAAGTTTGAAAACCATAGTTTTACTGATCCTATTAATGTTTTTTCTATATATTCTGGTGCATCTGTTATGTTTATATTATTATCTAATAATTATTTTGTCATATATCCTATCCATAATTGTATTGTTTTTTCTGTATCTATTACACAGTCTAGATCTAAAAAGTTATGATTTTTATTAACTATTTGTTTTGGTGTCCATTTATCATATTCGTTATATCTTTTAAATTTATTTTTATAGTATATAGGTTTTCTTATTTCTGTTGTTTTAGGTATTATATTTTCATCTTCTTTTTTATCAAGAGTATTTATTTCTGTATTGGTATTTTCTAAGTTTTCTTTATTCATTATTTCTTATTTTTCGTTAATGTCTAAATTTTTTATATTTGTTAAAATTTCTGTATATGTTTCACTATCTTCCGAGTCATAATTATCTGACTCTTCAACCTCTATATTATTTATTTCTAATTTTTCCTTAAATTGATTTATCTCGTTTAGTAATTTTTGTTCTCTATCTTTTTCTTCTTTTTCTTTTTGTCTTTGTTCATACAAATCTTTTAACATTTGTAGTTCTTTTTCTAATTCTGCAATTCTACTATTTTTAGTTTCTTCTATTTTTCGTATTTCTTCCGTAGTTTGTTGTTTAATTTTTTCTATTTTCTTTTTTCTATCTATTTCTTCATTTTCTTTTTCTATTCTTACCATTGCTGTTAATTTATCTTCTAATTTTAATTCTTTTTTTTCTAACATTAGGTATAAATGTTCACCTATTTTCTTGTATCTTCTTCCTAGATTAGAAAATACTATTTTTATTTTTGATCCTTCGTGATTTTCGTATATTTTTTCATCTATTATAAATTCCTCTTTGTTCATTTTATTGTGAATAGTTCATGTTGGTATATATATTCTAAACTATCTATTTGTGATTCTAATTTTGATATTTCATCTTTTTGGGTATTTATTGAGTTTTTACTAACTCCGGCAAATATATTATAATGTAGTCTTTCTTTTCTTAATTTTAATTTTTTACGTTTTTCAGAGATAAATTGTTTTAATTCTTTGTATTTTTGCTCTTTATTCATTTAAATTATATTTATAATATCTTGGTGGATATCTAAATCTAATTTTATCATAATTAGGTGGTATGTGTCTCATTCTTCTAGATTTTAAATGGATTATTAATTTTGCTTCAATACTAGATATTAATGTAATTAGGTAAGCTAATCTTTCTGGATTTTCTTTTGTTTTATTTAGACTTATATATTCGGAATAATTACTAACTAAGGATTCTTTAATTTTTCTAAAAGTTTCTCTATTTTTAAATGGTGAACTCCTAAATGTGTAACTTACACAAATTCGGGTAAACTACATAAATAGACCTCATGATGAGTGTCTTTGTTCTTTTATCCCTCATAAAAAATATCCCACAAAATTAGTCTTCCTTTTATTTTTTTTTATGCATATGACAAATACCCATTTGTCCTTTTATATCTCAAATATTTCTAAATAACTTTATACTTATTTACCTTTCAACTTCTATTTTTTCTCTTTTTTATTTACCTTTTTTTTTTTTTAATTTTTCAATTCCTACTTTTTTTCTTTTCTCCTCTCAACCTAACTTTTTTTTTCTCTTTTTTATTTTACATAATTTTTTTCTTTCCTTTTTTTTTTCTTTTTAATTTTTTCTCAATCTTTACTTTTTTTTTATGTTGCCAACTTCGACTTTTTTATATTTTTATTTTTCTATTTTTCTTTGATCTTTTTTTTTTTAATTATTCTCGGTCATTATTTTTGTTTTCTTTTCTTTTCTTCTTTTCTTCTTTTTTCTCAATCTTTAATTTTTTTCTTTTCTCCTCTCAACCTCTATATTTCCTTTTTCTTTTATTTAATTTTTATTTTTTTCTTTTTATTATTTAACTTCATTTTTTTTTCTTTTTTGCAACTTTTATTTTTTATTTTTCTGCAGCTTTTATTTTTTCTTTTTCTTTTCTTCAATTCCTTCTAAGCGACATATGCCCCATGGAAAAAAGTTGATACTACCACATTGTATGTTGATTTATGATATGTTCTATAAATTTTGCCTAAGACGTAAGACTTAGGACTTTCAAACAAGAAGTTATGTTCCATGGGTAAGAGTTGACACTACCACATTGTGTTTTGCTTTATGAGATGTTCTATAACTCTTACTTTAGAGGCAAGACTTAGCCCACAGACTTTCAAACTATGAGGTATGCCCCACGGTCAAGAGTTGGCGCTACCACATTATGTCTAGATTTATGAGATATCCTATAGTCTTGCCTTAGAGGCACGACTTATCCAAAAGATTTTCAAACAACAGGTTACGTATATTGAGAAAGAGTCAACATTACCACATTTTATTTTTTACTTGTGAAATACTAATAACTCTTGTCTTAGGGGCAACACTTAGCCCAAGGACCATCCAACAACAAGTTATGTCCCATGAGCAAGAGTTGACATTACCAAATTCTGTATAGATTTATGAGATGCTAATATGCTATCTAAAAAAATATATTATAAATCACAATCATTAACAACTTAAATATCTAAAACTTTATAAAACAGTTTGATTGACTTGTGAAATTTCACCTGCACCACATACATTGGGACAAAGGGAGCAATATAAAATTATGTAAAGAGTACTATAAAATCACAATAATTAAAAATTTAAAATATCTAAAAAAAAATAAGAAAATTGTTCAAACCTCAAGTTATGTGAAAATTGGGACAAATAAAGTAACATATATCAGGTAAAAATTATGGAGATAATCATCCAGTACCCCCTCGAATTATGATCAAAGTTGCTCCGATACACTCCAACTTCACATGGATCTTACTACCCCTGAACTCAATTTTAGCATATTTTGGCCACCCTTTTGCGTTGACTTGACACCTTTATTATATAAAAATTAGATCCATTCTAAAGGTGTCACGTCAAGCTAAAAAGGTGTCACATAAGATAAAAAGGGTGACAAAAATACACTAAAATTAAGTTCAGGCGGGTAATAGGACCTCTATGAAGTTGAAGTGTATTGTAGTGAGATTGGTCATAGTTCAGGGGGTACTAGATGCTTTACTCAAAATCATGCAAAGTATTATAGATCATAATAATTAATAAGTTAAAATATTTTAAAAAATTGTTTGACTTAAAATGCTATTTGTAGCGAATAAATTGAAATAGAAGAAATAACATATATTTGATCGTGCAGGCGCAAGCTCTTTATCTAGTATTTTAATACGTTAAATTGTAATAGAATTTTCACATAATAAAATACTCCTTCAATAATTGAGCATTCTTTAATCGTAAAATAATGGTTAAAGCATGTGTTTAAAATATAGAAAATGCATTGTTTTCACCCTGAACTATAAACAAAAATTGCTGAGATGCACTCCAACTTAAAGGGGGTTCTATTACCCCCTAGACTAATTAAAACCGTATTTTTGGAAATCTTAGTGCCTACGTGACACATACATGGCACATTGCGTGAATCAACACACTGAAGTTCCACGTAGGCACTAAGGTTGCCAAAATAACAGTTTTAATTAGTCCAGGGAGTAATAGGACCCCTTTTAAGTTCGAGTGTGTCTCAACAATTTCGTTTATAGCTCAGGATGGAAACAATACATTTACTCTTTTAAATATATTGTATATCAACTTGCCTACTTTTTCTCTGCTTTCTCTCTAGAATACTAGAGAGAGAAACACATTACCTACAATAACTTCCCTCCTCAAATGTATTAACTATACACAAGTACACCTCCCATAAAATCAAGCAATTTATTGACAAGATGGATGATAAAATGCACGTTCAAGAAGAGGATCTCTTACAACGAAGTACAGACAGACCTAAGAAAACATCTTCCACACAGGAGCCTATATCAAAAGTAAGTTTTAGATATAAACTAATACTAGATAACAATGCCATCCCCATAGACTCTATGCAAAAGGATTTTAATCTCATCAATCTAGAGGATGAACAGGAAAACTCCTCTAATCACCCCTACTTCATTCCTATTTCATCTACGGATAGTGAAAGACTTTATGCTCCTTGGGAACAAGCTGTAATCATCAAGCCTCTAGAAAACAAAATAGGTTACAACTACCCGAGAAACTACCTAAAATCCCTCTGAAACCTTAACGAAGATTTGAACCTAATATAGACCTAGGGAAAGATTACTACCTCATCAAGTTAATACATCAACCAAACTACCACAAAATCCTTCACCAAGGCCCTTGGCTTATAGGATCCCAATACCTTTCAACCCACAAATGGGAATCTAAATTCAACCCTCTAGCTAAAACGATACCTTACGTTATCATTTGGATTAGACTTCCCGAACTCCCTACTGAATACTATGAACTTGGAATCCTTCAAAAAATTAGCAACATGATTGGTACAATCCTTAAAATCGACAGTTGTACCAAAAATACTTCTAGAGGATGATATGATACACTTTGTATCCTAGTCCAAATAAATAAACCTTTATCCACAAATATTCTTATTGGATCCCACCTCCAATAAATCCATTTCGAAAGTTCTACTATCCTTTGTCAATCATGTGGTTGCCTTGGTCACAATCTTTATCATTGTCCAAAAAAGAACAGCTTGAACAAAAGTAGAGAGGAATCTGAGTCATCAAAATGATGTGGAAACTACCATGAGCGATAGAATAAGGGTCGAAAAAATAAAAAAAAATAAAAAATAAGAATGAGAAAAAGGAAAAAAAGAGAAGAGGATGAAAACGGAAAAAGAGAGGAAGATATCTGGACTACCGTTAGTTATGGGAAAAGGCAAAATAATTTTTTTTTATGTCCATAAAAAAAGGAAAAAAATATACCTCCTCACAGTTCTCCAAATAGTTTTAGTCATTTAAAAAAAAAATGAAAAAATCAAAATTGGGCTTGTCATTTCTTCTACTATGTGTAACCTTACCCATCACAAAAAAGACATTAGTCTTCACTCTATCCATCCACCCATTTCCTTGGATCAAAACCTAACCACGTCAACCCCTCAAACTACCACACCTAATCCCATGCAACATGCAAAACAAATATCTACCTCTAACAAGAAATTTACTACAAAGACCCCTACTATTATCATCCCTAGTACCACTACTAAACTAGATACTATACAAACCCATCATAGTATATCTGCTGCTACAACTAGTACCCAAGCTAGTTATACTTCTCCTCTCACATTCCATATTAACTCGCTGATAACACGACACTCCCAGTACCTCAACTGTTATTCTCACTAGTTCACAACAAAGTCCTCTTACCCCTTTTACATCCCAATTAAATACCCTACACACGTATGGTAATACCCTAACCCCAATCTCATCAAATCTATCCAAATACACAGACAATCCATCAAATCAATTAAAGACAACTCTCAGTCTACTCTTTTACTAAGATTAGACATGAAACTACCCATGTTTTTAATAACTGTACTTCCAACAATGTTAATGCCAAAGGAAGAGTTAGAAAATTAGTCACTTCCATAAATGAAAAATGCAAAAAAATGATTCAAATAATCTGCTTGAGACTTCTAGTATAGAACCCAACATCATTAACCCTAATAGTATACCTATGGAACCTACAACTTTTCTTCCTAAAACTCAAGACACTATCATGGAAATAACCAAACAAAACTCCTTAATTTCTCAAAATGCCCAGAACAGACCCACGAAGGAACAGACCCTTCAACCACAATCCAAACGCCCCTGTGGAAAACAATCTACAAGATCAAATGTAGGACTCTCAAACCAAAAATTGGAACATGCACAACCAAAATGCGATGTCCCCCCAATAACTACCTCAGAACGTATCAATCTATCATGCAAATTAGAGCTTTCCACTGACACAAAATTAGTCACAACCGATTACGTATCCCACTCCACAAGGCAACATACAAATGATGATGAGCATGAATTATGGGGAAAAAAATAAATAACTCAATCCCGATGGAGTACATGTCGCCAATAGAGACAATGCGGAAACTATTGCAAAGTTACCACAACCTGTTGCACGCACACTTCATACAAAATCAACACCTTATAGAGATTAGAAAGAACATGATCTACATGCAAGCCAACAACATTATATCCCAGATGAAAAGCTTGAACTCACTCTCACCCATACCAATGAGCTACTCAGAGGTCACTTTCACATTTATAAGCCACACGAGTGGACATAAACTCACACGACAAGGGGGTTCCTCAACTCCACCAATCACCACCCATGACACCTCCATCGTCTCCTACTCAGGTCTAACAGATGCCTCAAGACCAGATGGAACCACTAAGAGGCAACGCACAAAAAATGATTTCTATAACACTAGAAGATACGCTAACATTCACTTTCCTTGCAAACAAAGAAGAAAGGATGCTGGTGCATGTCCTACCTCCAACCCAGAAGATTTCGGTGAACATAAAATCGTCCCCAGAATCACTCATTCATCAGTGTGCAGTGGTGATTGCAGCAACTCCACCCATGTATTTTACTATTTCAGAACTAGTTTGCTTTGAACTTGGAGATGACCTTAGCTCCAGGAGGGCCACAACTAATACCAAATCAGTCCCAATAAAGATTATAGTATGAAACTGTAGAGGGTCTAACAACTCCATATTTAGGAAGAATGTGTTGGATATAATTTCAACTCATAACCCTGCTATTCTAGCCTTAACTGAGACTACAATGACAGATCATGACTCTCATCTGCAGTTACTTCCTTATTCAGATATGATACAGGTACCTACGTTTGGCTACTCCAGAGAAATAGCTTTCTTCTAGGAGAGCAATGAGATCATAATCAACCCTATGGTGCTAACAAAACAAGAGATCCATACATCTCTTAAAGTCAGTCCAAACTCAACCCCATGGGTCATTATAGTTATATATGCTCGGAATAGTATTTTTTATAAAAAAAAAAATGCTTTGGAAAAACCTGCAAGATATAAATAATATTATTCAGGGGCCTTGGTTAATGTGTGGTGACTTCAATGAAATAACCAACTCGTCCAAAAACTTTTGTGGAAATTGACTAAATAATAATCGGGTATCAAGCTTTCTGGAATGTATCAATAATCTTTATATGGTAGATTTAGGGTTTACTTGTCCTAGATTTACTTGGACGAATATGAGTGAGCAAAATAGTAATATCATTATGGAACGATTAGATAGGTTCCTTTGTAATCCTTCGTGATTAGATCTTTATCTCTATTCAAATTAATGTCATGCATCTTCCGAGAACGCACTCATATCATTGTCCTATTATGCTAAACCTTATTAAAAATAGTGGTAAACCTAGCTAGGCTTTTAGGTTTAACACGATGTGGCTTCGTCACCCAGGTTTTAAAGAAATCGTTAAAAACTCTTGGCATGATAATTATAACTACTTTATTGCTGTTAATAGTTTTGCCAATAACGCCACAATTTGGAAAACAAACACTTTTGGTAACATTTATAAGAATAAGAAAATCATAAAAGATAGGATTTAAGGTCTTCAAAACATAAACCCTATCAGAAAGAATTCCTATCACCACAACCTTGAAAACTCTCTAACTCAAGATTTTTACAACATACTCCAACATGAAGAAGATTTTTTGAAGCTTAAGTCAAGAGAGTGGTTAATAGAAGGAGATGAAAATACTAAATTTTTTCGTACTACTGTCACTAACATGAGACGAAGAAATAGAGTATGGGTCTTTTAGACTCTGTGGGTAACTGGTCCTTTGATCCTAATCATATAAAATCCACTATAATTGACTATTTCAAAAACATTTACTCTATAGATCAATCTAGCTGCAGTCGTGCTAATATCGCCCTTGCTACAAATAGGCTAACCATGGATGATCATAGTATCCTTACCTAAACTCTCATCATAAAAGAAATTCATAGTGCTATTGTGTCTTTTAAACCTTTAAAAGCACCGGAACCTGATGGTTTCCATCCCATATTCTTTCAAAAATTTTAGGATGACATAATATTCTCTATAATCCAATCTTGTATGGATGCTTTTACCAAAGAATCCATCACCCCGAAGATAAATAAAACACATGTTGTACTCATTCCAAAAATCAATACTCTGGAGCAAGTTAACCACTACAGACCCATAAGTCTTTGTAACACCATCTACAAAATAATAACAAAAATTTTAGTTAACCATATTCGTACTTTCCTAGACAAAATCATCAATCCCATACAATGTAGTTTCATTCTGGGCAGAAGAGCCTCATATAATGCTATTATTGTGCAGGGCGCCATTCACTCTTTCCACAAATCCAAAAGTGGCTTAACCTAAATGATGATTAAAATCGATCTTAAAAAAACTTTCAATAGAATGAAATGGTCGCTTATAAGTTACTCTCTCCAAAGCTTAAATTTTCTCAAGAAAATGATTAGTATAATCATTGAATGTGTAACTACTTCTTCCATTTCCATCCTTACCAATGGAAACCCTACCAGTTCCTTCAATCCAACGAGAGGTATTAGGCAAGGCGACCTTTTGTCTCCATATCATTTTATTATTTATATGGAATCTCTTTCACGTTTCATAAATCAAGCTATTGAAGATCAAAGATGGACTCCTATAAAAATCACTAATTCCTCTGAGGCATTATCTCATTTGCTCTTAGCAGACGTTTTAGTGCTATTTGCTAAAGAAAATATGGCTAACACAACTACTATGACTTCTTTATTTACTGAATTTGAGAAAAAGCCGGGCCAAAAAATTAACTGTAATAAATCTAAAGTTATTTTCTAAAAAAATGTTCTCAAAATTTCTCTACTCCCATAGTAAACCACCTTAATATGAAGTCTTCTTAAAATTTTGGTAAATACTTGGGGACTTCCTCTGACTAGACTCCAACTAAATAAGAAAGATTATCAATTCATAATTGATAACATGAATAACAAACTAAGAGGTTGGAAAACAATAATGCTCACTATAGCTGGGAGAACAACTCTAGTCAAATCTCTCCTAGCGGCTATCCCTACTTACTCAATGCAAATTAACTTACTCTCCATCAAAACAATCAACCATATTGATCGTATCCAAATAAACTTTCGTTGGGGTACTACTGGCATAAAAAGAAAAATTCATCATGCAAATTGAAATCTTGTAACCTTTCCCAAAACCTATGAAGGACTAGGCATCCCTACATCTGATGGAAAGAACTCAACCCTTATATCTAGCCTTAACTAGAGATTCATGAAAAATAAGACCCAATTTTGGGTCAAAATCCTTCAAAGTATAAGAATAGATGGGATAGAAATCAAATCTACCATAAATCGACTGACTCCTATATTTGAAAAAGCCTAAGCAAGAACCAAAATATATTCCTTCAAGGAATTTCTTGGAACGTAGGCAATGGTGACAAAATAAACTTAAGGAATTATATATGGCTTTACAAAACAACAACCTTAGAGAACTTATTCAAGGACCTCTGTCAAAAAATGACAACAATCAATCTCTTTCACAAATCATTTCTAACAGTATGTGGGGTACTTCTAATATTTCTTCCCAAATACGCCCGGTATCTCAAAAATAATCTATAATACTTACATTCAACAAATTGAACCAAAATATGACACCTTCTTTTGGAATGCCTCTCTTTTAGGAACCTTTGCCACCAATTTTGCTCACATGCTTTTCTCAATTTCTCTGACAAAATGCTTCTTAAAACAAGCCTAGCAACCTTTGGATTTAAAACTAATACTCTTAAAAAGATAAAATACTTTTGTGGCTCGCTACTCATAATAAACTTCCTCTGACGGAGACTCTACATAAAAAGAGAATCATTTCTCCAAACCAATGCCTCTTCTATCCAATTTTAATAGAATCTCTAATCCACGCTTTGCTAAATTTCCCTAAAGCTAATGCAATTTGGTCCCATTTTAATCTTCCTTTGTCTGAAAACAACTTCTTAAGAGATATCCAAAAATTTTGCCTATCAAGCAATACTATCAATCTATGTGGCAATATCTCTATACCTCTTTCCGTTTTGACCCCTTTTATTCTATGGTCCATATGGAAGAATCACAATGATCCCCTCTTTAAAAATGTGGCCAATCAAATCACTGCTCAAATGATAGAAATTCAAGAAATTGAATACTATCATTTAGGCCATCCTAAAGAAACTCTAAGTACTCCCCATAACATCACCACTATCAATGTTAAATGGAACCCCCACCCCCAGAAGGTTATTGTAAACTTTATATTGATGGAGTATAAGATCATTCAAATAATTATGGAGGAGGAGGAGGAGTTATCAGGAATCATGATGACCAATAGATAGCCGAAATTGCTTTCTCACATATGGCCAAATCGTCTCTCCATATGGACACTTTAGCAATGTATCATGGGTTGCCTTTGACTGTTGAAAAGAAATTGATTACTTCAGTATTTAATTACCTTATCCTTTCGAACTTAGAGAATTTATGTTCATGACCAGATCTTACCTCAGGTTAATCAATCTTGTTACAACTCAATTATTAAATAGAAGTTTTTGTTGCTTCCAAGTCCCTGTTAATAATTCACTTCCCACTATATTTGATTTTTTTCTCAAACAAATAAAAGCAGGTGTTATATATTGTTTGCAACCAACAGAAAATAATTAAAACCTCAGAATTATCAAGAAGTCCTACTACCTTTTGAATCTTGAACACTTAGCATCTTATCAAGACTTAATCCTAGATCCCATAATTCAAGTTAAAGGAATTTATCCACGTATGATGTAATAATTGAAACAACTAGATGAATTCATGCTTTGAAAGATAAACTTACCACAAGATGAATAATGACTAGTGAATCACAAATTAGATCACAATAGAAATCCCAAAATAATGACTAAAATATCTTTAAAGTAATTGCTTTTTCAAACCAAGAAATTAGAGAGAGAAAATATCAAAATACGTGTCTCTAAACTCAATGTTTAGAACCTTTAAGAAAACCTTAAACAAGGCTTTAAACATTTCACCCTAATTATGGAAAAAAAAATTTAAAAATTCCTCGGATTAGGTGACACAATTTTTGATAGCCTATCAGGAGGCTGACGACTTATCACAAATGTCGTCAGTTTCCTTTATGCTTTTGGTACTCGCTACCTAACGTTGACGTTAATGGTGATGCCCTATCAGGTCCTTGATGACCTATCACAAATGTCATTAAGGATTTTCCTCAGTTCTCATGTTCTGCCTTAGGATGACGACAATCTTGATGACTTATTAGCTCCTTGACATCCTATCACAAAATGTTATCACAGCTTTCAACTTAGGCCAATTCTCTGTCTACTACTGATGATGAAGCTGATAGCTTATCATACTTATTACAAATGTCATCAACTACACTTCGTCTTTATTTACTTTAGATTTCAGCTCATTTTTTTCCATTCTTGTTGGTTCTCTAGCATCTTAGCTTCTACTGTAAAATCAAACATAAAGCAATCAAAAACGATAAAAGTTGCTTAAGACTTTGCAATTATTCTTAGTTAAAACCCTCAATGTGTTAGCATTAGCTCACACATCAACACCTTCAATTTAAAACAATTGCTTGTCCTCAAGCAACTCAGCACAACTAAGAGAATACAAAGCACATTTGGTAGTCAATCATCCATATCATCTCAAAACACTTTCACTATCTCCAAAGTCAGTCAATTTAAGTACAATGAAGAACACCAATGCAACACACAGGAATCAAGATATGGCATCAATTCATCTATAACAACCATGCATAGACCAGTATTACACTACCCGAACAAGTTAGTAACTAGCAATGTAACCAGTGTACCCTCACAGCAAACAAATCCCCCTCATCTCATATCATGAATTATATATGTAACCATGGGGACAATCAAAACACTCACTCTCAGAATAAAGTTCCAATCATTATAGGACTTCTCTTAGGCTTGTAATGTAGCTAGGGGCTGGTATGATACTCGATGGTATTTTAAGTGACTAAGCCTCCTTGACACTACACTAGCTTTTTGGGGTTTCACTCATTAGCCTTTTTCTCTCTTCTCTTTCTTGATCATAATTATTTAGGATAGGTGTAGTCTTTTCTCAATTACTTATTCTTTTTCACAATTTTTCTTTTTCTTGCTCTTTTTCTCTGCACCTAACTGTTTATTCTTTTCTTTTATGCTACCTTTCTTCATACTCATTCTATATCATCACCCCTATGATAACCACCCTCAACTTAGGCCATTTGCCTAAGTCAAGGTACACAGTGTCTTTAATACCTCGATTTCCTGAACCAGAATGATACACGGTGCTCATGACCCAGAAGGACCATAATCTAACCCATGACTGATATCTGTACTTGTATACTGCATAATATAACATAAAATGTGGAAACATGAACATAAAAGGCCATAAGGTTCGAACTGAATAAACGTCTGATAACAAAATATCTAAAAAGGTATAACAATACCAAAACAAGTCATAAATACTGAAAATAATGAGATCTGAATATCTAATCTGACATCTAGTCTGAAAGCCTCTAATTAAACTGAATAAGGAGTTTAAGAAACATGTCTCCAACTAACTCCATCTAGTAACTAAATAGTAAATATAGCAATAATCATATCATCTTTGAATGAGAAGGACTTACTGCATACTCTGAACACTGGAATGCTATTGCTGATCTGAAGCTCGTGCCTCTGAACCTATGGTGTAACATAAGAGAAAGTACCATAGCGAAAATGCATCAGTATGTCAGAATGTACTGAGTATACGAGTGAGGTAGGCTAAATGCAAAGGGTTATATACATGAACAATGATAACTAATATGAATGTGAGAATACATACATGTATAAACTACTATAACTGAACTCGTGATGATGCTGACTACTGAGTCTGAATGCTAACAACATGACTTTACTATTACTGAGGTACTGAATAGATTATTGACTATTTTTGACAGTTTAAATTATGAAGAACTGGTTTGAATGACTGTGTCTAACAGTCCTAAAACTGAATACTGGTAACGTGAGCTATGACAACTGATATAGCTGTTGTAACTATAATGATCGGACTAATCGATATAACCAATACTGAGCGACTGTATCTGACAGTCTAAGATCTGATGGAACTATCTGAGTTTCGTTCTACTTGGAGTAACTAAATCTGAGATCAGTTCTATGTAGTGGGTGATCATGAGTATACTGATAATAAGGATGATTTGACTTAGTCTGAGATCAGTCCTATCTTGCGGGTGATCTTTAAATCTAATAATTCTGATACTGATTAATCATAGTTGAGATCAGTCCTAGATAATGGGTGATCTTGAAGTCTATTTATAATGATGAGCATTGACTATATCTAACAGTACTGAATCTGTACTACTAAGCTGAGTTGACTGTATCTGACAGACCTGAATCTGTAACTGAAACTGTGGGATGTATTCATCTAACCGACATACCCCAAGCTATCTGACTGGGGTCCAATCTCTGCCCTGAATGGAAGGGTGTCAGTACCGCACCACCAGTAAAGACATCTGTTGTAGATTCAGTCCTAATCTAGTGGGTGACTCTTGGGATCAGTCTTATACATATAAATGTGCTAACGGGTGACCCTAGAGTATGTCAGTCCTATCTATCGGGTGATATCTTGTACCTATGCTGGCAACGTAGTTCTGGAACTTAGGAATTGCTTCTAGGGATCTCAGTCCTATTCTACCAGGTGAGCCCCCATCCCTAGGTTCGCTCGGTGCTGAATCCTACTCTCATCTAAAAGAAACTGAACTAAATAATTGGGCTGAACTAAATAACTTAACTAAACTAATTTGTTGAACTAATACTAATTAACTAAACTGATACTAGTGGTATTGTTTAGCGAAGCTAAAACTGAGATTACTGGATTTCGATGACGGATGAAATATAATGAGTTCTGAGGACTGATTAAGAGTACTAAAGTTACTGAGATTTACTATGATTACTGAGGTTACTGAGCACTGAGATTGCTGAGAATACTGAACTACTTAGATTACTGAGATTTCCTGAGTCACATGACTGACAGATTTCTATAGATCATGGCTTGACTGAGAGTATCATGAAAACATGACATGGATCTAGGCATATAACTATATTTTTTGGGTACAAGTACCCCCAGGACTCGATGGAAGGAAACGGATACACATGACTGACTTGATCATAAGAGTAGAGTCCATAATCCACAATATCATAAATAAGGGATTTCATACTAAGCATGGTCCTCAACAATCTATTTCATGGAAGGGGATTTCATACAACATGTATATACTTGCATAGCTTTCAATAGCATGCTCATTACATATTACAACCACAATCCATAATATCATAACTTGGGAAATTTCATGAAGTACATAGGTATTCTACATCTTGTACATGAGTGGGTTTTGCAAGTAAGCATAGCATAATTCCATAAGACTAGTTCATGAGTAATCCAACAGTGTGCACAATACATATTATCAACATGGATGACATTGAATCATAGAGGCCTATCATGAATCCTTCACTTAGTCACAATTTAGCTATAATGCATGATTTCTAGTCTCTTAGGTATTTTATCAAACACCTTACATGCACAACTTAGGCATAGGTGTAAATCATACAATTACTCATCATAAATAATCAAACTTACATGTTTTCAACTCATATGATGTCATAGATTCATAATAACACTCAAAGATTCTATCTTGGCATCATTCAACACATAAACATGATCAATAATCCATTCATAACATGAAAACCATAATATATAGTTTTAGAAAAGGGTTCTTGAACTTCATGGATGAAAGGGGTCCATGAATGAACATACGCATACCTTAGAAAGGAAACCTTGATGATTTGTTGGAGAGTTCTTGGATTGGAAAACTTAATTCTTTATTATCTTTATAAAAGGCTTGAATCTTGCTTTTGAGAGATGAGTTTGATGGAAACCCTAATCTTATGGTTGAGAGTATAAGAGAGGGTTTTTGAGATGCTTAACTAAAGAAAAGTGGGAAAAGTTATGCCTTTTTAGGGTTATAAGTCGTGGAAGGTAAAGGAAAAGACCAAAATACCCTTATGAAATAATTTCCCAGTTGCTGAAAATCATAGCTGACGACCTTCGTGATAGGGCATCACAAATGTGATAAACTATCACGAATGTCGTCACTTAGGGGTTGGTTTCTGCCTAAGGTTAACAACCTTTGTGATAGGGCGTCACAAATGTGATAGTTTATCACGAATATCATCACTTAGGAGCTGGTTTCTGCCTAAGGGTGACGTCCTTCGTGATAGGGCGTCATAAATCTGATAGGCTATCACGAATGTCGTCACACTGTTTCCAGCCTGACATGCTGGAGTAAAATAGGTATAACTCTTTGCTCCGGTATCATATTTAGGAGAAATTGGTATTGTTGGAAATCTAATTCAAAGATATTTTATTTGATATATAGTAAGCCACCCAGTTCTTCATATACAATGAGTTATGGTCGATTAAAATTGACCTAAGTTTTGACGCTCACTAAAACTTGAACGATAGGAAAGCTTTCAACTTGTACTTGAGTTTGGGGACCTCTATAATCTAAATTCATGCTCAAATATATTCCCACACTACATAATTTATTAACACACTAAATTTATTTAGGATTTGAGGCTTTTAAAACATCCACGCATAGGAGTGATGGATTTTTATTCTAGTCCAAAATTTGGGGTATTATAATATCTCCCTCTTAGGAACATTCGTTCTCGAATGATACTGGCTGATATGAGATAAAAGACAACTTACAAAAATATATAACATGAATGACTGATCAAGATTTCATGGCTGACATGACTAAAAACTGAGCATATCATACTGTACATGCATATCTGATACATGGGTAGCTGATTTATGAATGTAGGACTGAGTGTTCCGATAAACTGAGTTACTCAAACTAAGAATGTATATCTGATGCTTAACTGTTAAGTTAAATCCATGCATATCTGATGCATGATTATATGACTGACATGATACGTAAATGCATGACTGAAAGTACTGATAAGCTGATCACGCATATCTGATGCGTGAATACATGACTGAACTAACTCACGAATATGCGACTAAACATGCAATGGTAAAGGCACTAAGATTGAACTGAAACATGAGAACATGACTGATTCTGCTACGTGACATATGGACTGAACATCATGAACTGAACTGAACCTCTGAATACTTGACTTACAGCTGAGGTTTAACTTGAAGGTCAACTTATGAGTACCCTGTATTCTAGACTGAATTCGTTATGCAAGGAGAAATTGAAGGATCTAAGGCATGAGAGCTTTAAGAAAAAGTAGGGTATCTCCCTCTTGGGATGCTATGTCCTTCTAAGAACGCTTACCTTATGGAGATACTGGGTGATGCACAGGGCATCTACGAACTAGATTATAACTAAACTTTGGGAGTCTTAAACTAATACATGATGCATGAGATGAACTAAACTTGCAACTACTAGGAGGTTCTGCCTTGAAATAGTTACATTCTCTGAGATTTTGGATAGTATGAATAGATGCAAGGATGAGAAAACAAGCTATACAAATCTGACTTCTCACTGGCACGACATGAATACTGAAAGAAGGGAAACTATTCCTAAAACATCTTATAGCCTCCTGCACATAAGTGTGGTGCAGAACACACGCATGTACAAGACTCTACTAGATGCGGCTTTCAGACTTCCTAGGACTCTATTGATCCTTAGGCTCTGATACTAAGTTTTTAACACCTCGATTTTCTGAACCGAAATGCTACACGGTGCTCATGACCCCAAAGGACCACAAGCTAACCCATGACTGATATTTGTACCTGTATACTTAATAATATATCATAAAATGCAGAAACATGAACATGAAAGGCCATAAGGTTCAAACTGAATAAACGTCTAACAACAAAATGTCTAAAAAATGTCTAACAATACCAAAATAAGTCATAAATACTGAAAATAATAAGATCTGAATATCTAATCTGACATCTAGTCTGAAAGCCTCTAACTGAACTGAATAAGGATTTGAAGGAACATGTCTCCAACTAAATCCATATAGAAACTGAATAGTAAATATAGCAATAATCATATCGTCCTTGAATGAGAAGGACTCACTGTACTGCTGATTTGGATATCATGCCTTTGAACCTATGGTGTAACATAAGAGAAAGCACCATAGCGCAAATATATCAGTACATCTGAATGTACTGAGTATACAAGTGAGGTAGGCTAAATGGAAAGGGTTATATTCATGAACAATGCTAACTAATATGAAAGTAAGAATACATACATGCATAAACTACTATAACTGAACTCGTGATGATGCTGACTACTAAGTCTGAATGCTGACAATATGACTTTACTGTTACTAAGGTACTGAATAGATTATTGACTATTTTTTACAGTTCAAAGTATGAAGAACTAGTTTGAATGACTGTGCCTGAAATTGAATACTGGTAACGTGAGCTATGACAACTGATATAGATGTTATAACTGTAATGATCGAACTAATCGATATAACCAATACTGAGCGACTGTATCTGACAGTCTAAGTTCTGATGGAACTATCTGAGTTTCGTTCTACTTGGAGTAACTAAATCTGAGATCAGTCCTATGTAGTGGGTGATCATGAGTATACTGATAATAAGGATGATTTGACTTAGTCTAAGATCAGTCCTATCTTGCGGGTGATCTTTAAATCTAATAATTCTGATACAGATTAATCATAGTTGAGATCAGTCCTAGCTAATGGGTGATCTTGAAGTCTATTTACAATTATAAGCATTGACTATATCTAACAGTACTAAATCTGTACTACTAAGCTGAATTGACTGTATCTGATAGTCCTGAATCTGTAACTGAAACTGTGGGATGTATTCATCTAACCGACATACCCCAAGCTATCTAACTGGGGTCCAATCTCTACCCTGAATAGAAGGGTGTCAGTACCGCACCACTAGTAAAGACATCTGTTGTGGAGTCAGTCCTAATCTAGTGGTTGACTCCTGGGATCAGTCCTATACATATAAATGTGCTAACAAGTGACCCCTGAGTATGTCAGTCCTATCTAATAGGTGACATCTCGTACTTACACTGGCAATGTAGTTCTGGAACTTAGGGATTGCTTCTAGGGATCTCAGTCCTATTCTAGTGGGTGAGCCCCCATCCCTAGGTTTTCTCGGTGTTGAATCCTACTTCAATTTGAAAGACACTGAATTGAATAACTAGGCTGAACTAAATAACTTAACTGAACTTATTTGCTGAACTGATACTGATTAACTAAACTGATACTAGTGGTATTGTTTAATATAGCTAAAACTGAGTTTACTAGATTCTGATGATGGACGAAATATAATGAGTTTTGAGGACTGATTAAGAGTACTAAAGTTACTATGATTTACTGTGATTACTGAGGTTACCGAGCACTGAGATTGCTGAGAATACTGAACTACTGAGATTACTGAGTTTACCTGAGTCACATAACTGACTAATTTCTATAGATCATGGCTTGACTGAGAGTATCGTGAAAACTTGACATGGCTCTAGGCACACAGCTATATTTTTCGGGTACAAGTACCTCCAGGACTCGATGGAAGGAAACTGACACACATGACTGACTTGATCATAAGAGTAGAGTCCATAATCCACAATATCATAAATAAGGGATTTCATACTAAGCATGGTTCTCAACAATCTATTTCATGGAAGGAAATTTCATACAATATGCATATACTTGCATAGCTTTCAATATCATGATCATTACATATTACAACCACAATCCATAATATCACAACTTGGGGAATTTTATAAAGTATATGGGTATTCTACATCTTGTAATGAGTAGGTTTTGCAAGTAAGCATAGCATAATTTCATAAGACTAGTTCATGAGTAATCCAACAGTGTTCACAAGACACATTATTAACATGGATGACATTGAATCATAGAGGCCTATCATGAATCCTTCACTTAGTCACAATTTAGCTACAATGCATGATTTCTAGTCTCTTAGGTATTTTATCAAACACCTTACATGCACAGTTTAGGTATAGGTGTAAATCATATAATTACTCATCATAAATAATCAAACTTACATGTTTTCAACTCATATGATGTCATAGATTCATAATAAAACATAAAGATATCTTGGCATCATTCAACACATAAACATGATCAACAATCCATTCATAACATGAAAACCATAATATATAGTTTTAGAAAAGGGTTCTTGTATTTTATGGACGAAAGGAGTCCATGAATGAACACACACATACCTTAGAAAGGAAACCTTGATGATTTGCTGGAGAGTTTTTGGATTGGGAAACTTAATTCTTGATTATCTTGGAAAAAGGCTTGAATCTTGCTTTTGAGAGATAAGTTTGATGGAAACCCTAATCTTGTGGTTGAGAGTATAAGAGAGGATTTTTGAGATGCTTAACTGAAGAAAAATAGGAAAAATTATGCCTCTTAAGGGTTATAAGTCATGGAAGGTAAACGAAAAGACCAAAATACCCTTATGAAATAATTTCCCAGTCGATGAAAATCATAGCTAACAACCTTCGTGATAGGGCGTCACAAATGTGATAAGCTATCACGAATGTCGTCACTTAGGGGCTGGTTTCTGCCTAAGGCTGATGACCTTAGTGATAGGGCATCACAAATGTGATAGGCTATCAAAAATGTCGTCACTTAGGATCTGGTTTCTACCTAAGGCTGATGACCTTTGTGATAGGGCATCACAAATGTGATAGGCTATCACGATGTCATCACATTGTTTCCAGCCTAACATACTGGAGTAAAACAGGCATAACTCTTTGCTCCGATATCGGATTTAGGTGTAATTAATATCTTTGGAAAGATAATTGAAATATCTTTCATTTGATATATATTAATCCATCTAGTTATTCATATGCAACAAGTTATGGTCGATTGAAATTGACCTAAGTTTTGACGCTAACTAAAAATTGAATGAAAGGAAAGCTTTCAACTTGTACTTGAGTTAGGAGACCTCTATGATCTAAATTTATGCTCAAATAGATTCCCACACTACATAATTGATTAACATACTAAATTGATATAGGATTTGAGGCTTTTAAAAGATCCATGCATTGGAATGACAAATTTTTATTCTAGTCCAAAATGTGGGGTATTACAGTGTCCAAGGAGGACCAGGGCCAAAATAGGTTCATTATGATCTAAATGAGAAGGTGACAGGTGTCATACAAAGAAATAGGCTAATTAGGCTCAAAAAAGGATCAAGGGATATGATACACATAGGGAAGGTCATTTAGGCAAAAGTGAGCTAATATTAAAACAGTCTATGATCCTTTCCTAACCCCTATCCTTCCACCTAGATAAGACTAACCGGGAAAGTTCTGGCTTCAGCATACAAAGGGAACTGAGTAACATCTCATACACACACTTGGCGCACAGGTATATCGTACTCGACTACTCATTCAGTTCATGCAGATGTTTAGTAATGATTATTATGTTACTAGAACTAATGCCATACTAAGATGCACAGTGGTCACACTTAAATACAAATCACTCAGTTTAAAGTAGTAGACCACTTGAAGTGGTGTACAAAAATCACAAAAATAATTCAACTGCCTCAAGTACAAGTATTTCTCCTAATTGACTACAAAATTTTACAACAACAAATTTACCCTACACCCTCAACTTAAAATCAAAGAAAATCAAAAATAAGGGTTAGAGTATACCTGGAATATATCAATCCCAAGGGTCATGGGTTTCTGACCCTGCTGCCTTATCTCCATTAGGAGCCTCTCTCTGTTCTGATGCAACTGGTCTATTAGTCTCTGAATGCCTACTAGTAGAGGCACCTGCGGCTCTCGCTCGGATGGCTGCCTCCAATCTCTCATTGTCCACTAAGGACTCACTTCTCGCCCTTTTCATCTCCTCCTTTTCAGACTTCTATCTGGCCCTCTTTTCTGCTTTTCTTTCTTAATCACTGTCGGGCCTCTCTCTCTTTCCTTTTCCTTTCTTCTCACCTTTCTTATTCTTTTTCTTTACTGGCTCCTCCGTGAGATTAAGCATCGGGATTTCTCCCTCAGACTCCTCAGTTGCTGGATCTACTGGAGCCATAAAGTGGTGATACTGTAGATTTCCAACATCCACCTTTACTTTGCCTAGGTCTGATCTGAATAATGCCATCTCTGGAGCTGACCTCTCTCTCGACTGTGCATTGAAGTGGTTCTCCAATTCATCAATCCGGCCCAGTAGAGCCTTGTAAGGCTTAAGTGCATCCTTAACTCTTTTGTTAACTGTAGTTGCGAATTGCTTGGCAAAGAGTTTAAGCTGAGCCTCACACCACTTGGACTGTTTTTCTATTCTCTTAAAATTCATAAGGTTGAAGGAAAATTCTGTTATAGGCACTGCATTTAGAGAAATTATCTCAGTTTTGGGCACTAATGATTCTACCATTATTACGGATGTTAGAGGTACAGCTTCAGAATCAGGCACCTCTGCATTAGGTGCTAAACTAGTACCTGTAACCGGTGGATCAGTTGGAATCTCTGCGCCCTCATCAAGCATTAGCCTTGGCTGATTTTCCTCATTTCGGATTGGATTGTGAAGTTTGGGCCAAGAAAGAACCTGTTGATTGTGACTTCAGAAACATCCACCATTACGCCCCATACCGAAACTTTATCCAACAAAGGTTGGTCAGTTGCTTTCTCTCCTTCTCTATACATATTTTTCAAGTGAGCTTGATAGTTTGCATAGAACTCCCTAACTAGTGTAGGGAAAAATGAATTTCCTCCTCGTGTAGTCCATCCTAAATCATAGCTATGAAATTTCTGCTCCACCTCTGGGTACCTGCTCAACCCCTTAGTGATGATTCTCTTCTCCTCAAAGATTGGCCTCTTGACAGCTCTTCTGTTGGTTCTGCGAAGCCCATCAAAGAAGATTTTCTGAGCTTTCGGAATCTTCCATCTAGTGATATCTCAGACTTTAGGATTCTTGCATTTGACCATAGTTCCCCAAATCAGAGAGTATTCATCATCTTGTAGCTCAGCAGAAGGGGACTCAGTTGATGGTCCCTCAGACCCATGCCCCTCGAAATCAGGATGATCTAAATCGTGCTCTTCCGATTCAGCATGTTCAGACTCTTGTTGCTTAGAGACCGTCTGCTCAAAATTTGTATGCTCAGATGTTGGTGGCTCAGTGTCACTTTTTTCACTCTCCTCCACCATATTTGAGAAGATAGACATCATGCTCCGTTGAAAAGTGGCGGGTGCATTGCATAGTCTAAACGGCATCCTCTTAAATAAAAAAGTACCATATGGACATGTGAATGTCTTCTTCTCCTGATCTTCAGGATCAATACAGATTTGGTTGTATCTAGAATATCCATCCAAGAAGCAATACCATTCCCTTCCAGCCAATCGATCAAGCATTTGGTCCATAAAGGGCATCGAGAAGTGGTCTTTCAGAGTCCATGAATTCAGCTTCCAATAGTCTATGCAAAATCTCCACCCAGTCAAAGGCCTGAGTAGAATCAACTCATTCATTTCATTTGTAACCACAATCATGGCCCCCCCTTTTGGGCACACATTGAATTGGGCTCACCCATTTGCTGTCAGAAATCGGGGAAACCACTCCTGCATCCAACCACTTAATAATCTCCTTATTAACCACCTCTTACATTGGTGGGTTAAGACAATGCTGATGCTCTATGGTTGGGATACAATCATCTTCAAGTTATATTTTATGCGTGCAGATGCCAGGGAAAATGCCAATAATATCTGTGATGGTCTATCCTATAGCTCTCTTGTGCCTTTGAAGTACTAAAATAAGTGTGTTTACCTATTTCTCACCCAGATTAGCAGCAATAATAATAGGTAGCATGTTTTTGTTGCCCAAAAACATGTACCATAAGTGTCCAGGAAGTTCTTTCACTTCCAACACCGATGGCTCCTCAATGGATGGCTTGGCTGGTGGTGTTGGTCGATTAGAAAGGTCAAGGTCTAGATTTTTAGGAGCATAAGGATATGAACCCATGCCTGGCAGGGCACAAATAGTTTCTTCATACTCCTCAATGCCTTCACGATTGAAGTTTATTAGAACTGCGGCTAAAGGCTCGGCAACAAGTTGCTCCTCTCTTGACACCTTCTGTTTGTCCACATAATACACATCAACTACTGAGAACACACTCATTTCTTCGTGCTACTTTATTGATTTACACACATCAAACCATACCACTTCATCATTCATCCTAAATAAGAGCTCATTCATTCTCAAATCAATCAATACACTTCTAGTTGCGAGGAAAGGTCGACCCAAGATTATGGGCACCTCAAAGTCCACCTCGAAATCCAAAATGATGAAATTTGTAGGGAATATGAAGCTGGCTACTTTTACCAACACATCATATAAAATGACAATAGGTCATTTTACTGACCTATCTGCCATCATGAGTTGCATGTTGGTGGGTGTGGGATTTCCTAGACCCAACTTTCTATATACAGCCAGCGGCATTAAATTAATGCTTGCTTCTAGATCACATAATGCCTTGGTGAATTTCATAGTCCTAATTGTACAGGGAATAGTGAATGCATCTGGGTCTGGGTTCTTCTGCACCAAGGTCCTTGTAGAAATAGCGCTACAATTATGGAGATTATCCTCCAATTCGTAGCTCACTGCTCTTTTCTTAGTCACAAGGTCCTTCATGAATTTTGCATATCCTAGCATTTGCTCAAGTGCCTCAACCAAAGGCACATTTATTGTTAATTGCTTGAGCATTGCCATGAATTTGCTGAATTTTGCATCATCAACCTTTTTCTTCAACCGCTGAGGAAATGGAGGTGGTGTTCTTTGGATAGTTTTTAGCATTATCACCTTCTCCTTCTCTTTGTCTTTATTCGGAGCATCACCAAAATTATCCAACTTCTCAGACTCCACTGGACCACTTTTTTCTGATTCAACATCAACTACCTCATCAACTACAGGTTTTTTCGAAGAAGGGCCAGGTAATATCTTACAACTTATAGTGTTAATATCCATGCATGAACCATCATTCCGCTGATTTTGGACCGTATCACTTGGTAATATTCCGCTCTTCCTCTGGTTGAATACTGCGGAGAGTTGGCTCATCTGCTGCTTTAATTGTTTGATTGCGGTAGAGTGTGAGTGCACCAACTGACTGATGGATGTCATATCGGTTTTCATGGTGGTCACCCCAAAGTTGGTAGCTTCCACTCCCTTCAACAACTTAGCCATTATGTCCTCCATGGACATCTTTTCAGAACTTGTTGAAGCAGCCTCATGATTTCCAGGAGGAACATATAGCCCGCTCTTGTCATTGTTATTCCTCCAATATCTTTGCTCCCTATCTTTATAACAAGGTTTATCATAGTAAGTCCGGCCTTGATTCCCTTGGCTATTGCCTCAGAAAGCCCCCGGATTATTAACATAGTTAGCCTCTTCATCTGCATCAGCCTCACTTCTATTCTAAGATCCCACAGCTTTCACCTTTTCAATCTTGCCTGATATCATATGCTTAGTTAGTAAGTCCATCTATGTTTTAAGGTGAGCCATGTCTTGGTCACGTTTCTCTTCTCTTTTGCGTTGTTCCACAGTAATACCTACAGAAGTAGTGGGGCTGGCCACCATAGAGTCTCTGGTATGCTATGCCCAACTCTGTTTGCTCATTCTGTCTAGTATATCTGAAGCCTCTGGGAATGTAAGATCAACAAACGAACCACCAGTAGCATTTTCTACAATTAGCTTTGTAACGGAGTTAAAAGCCTTGTACAAAGTCTCCATTAAATGTATATCCGTCATGCTGTGCTTCGGACACTGTGTCAATTTCTTCTTGAATCTTTCCCAGGTTTCATGCAAGGCTTCAGTTGGGAGCTGCCTAAGGTTGCTGATCTCGTCCCTCAAATGTACCCTCCTGGAAGGCGGAAAGAACCTTTCTAGGAAAGCTCATTTTAACTACCTCCAGTTAGTTATAGAATTGGGTGTCAGCTCTTTTAGCCACAATGTTGCCTCCCCAGATAGAGACAACAGAAATAATCTCAACTGGATAGCATTCTATCCCACTCCTGGGTTATCAAAAGATTTGCAGATGGTGACAAAATTCACCAGATGCAAGTTTGGGTCATCCCCAGGAAGGCCACCAAACAACCCCTTCAAATTTAGGACTTGAATCATAGTACTCGTAATATTGATTTTTTCCCCAGGTGCCAACGGTGGAGGAATAATTGCACCCGTTGCACCTGCTCTGTCCATTCCATCATAATCATCATTGAGATCATACTAGACCGGATGGTACTCTTGCTTTCTCGGAACGAAAGGTTCCTGTTAACATTACGTCGGACTGGTTTAGCTATTTGCTCTGCATGCCTTGGGTTACCAGGATTCAGCAACTACTCGTCTTCCAAATCTTCGTCCTCAGGATTTAGATGTCATGCTTATTGCCTGACATTTTGCACATTCACCTGAGCTTTAGCTAAGGCTGCTAATCTGCCAGCCTTTTGCTGTTCTGCCATTTTTCCAATTCGTTGCGGTTTCAGATTAGGTGGTAATAATGGTTCTCCAGAACTTCTAGTTCTTGGCATACACAATAAAGATCCTGCAAATAAACAAAAACAACAAATAAACGTAAAACTAGGAAACTTGACTAATAGTCAATTTGCGCATACAACTTCAGTTTTCAAATGTATTCCCCAACAACGATGCCATTTTTTATAACGCTCAAACTATACCTCTCTAATGAGAATATAAGATATCGTTGTCAATATAAAATCCAACTAGGTTGGGGTCGAATCCTACAGGGAATATAATGTGAACTTAAGTCATTTGCGATTTAATCAACTGGCAGTTGGAGGTTTCCTGAAATGGGGGTTTTAGGTTTAGCAAGTAATTGTTGGTTACTTTAACTTAAGTGTTCGTAATCAAGAGTTTATGAAAAAAAACCAGAATTATGTTAACTAGGGGTTTTGGTACTTGACAGATACTAATAATAGTTCAAGATTCTCAGAGTAGATAGGACAACAAGTTATCTTTTTCGAAGTTATGCCTAAATATCTCTCGACCTACTTAAGCATTTAATTTCCTAATACTCTCAAACTTAGGGAATTTATGTTCATGACCAGATTTTACCTCAGGTTAATCAACCTTGTTACAACATCAATTATTAAATGGAAGTCTTTGTTGCTTCCAAGTCCCTATTAATAATTCACTTCCCACTATATTTGATTTCTTTCTCAAGCAAATCAAAGCAGGTGTTATCTATTGTTTGCAACCAATAGACAATAATTAAAACCTCATAATTATTAAGAAGTCCTACTACCTTTTAAATCTTGAACACTTAGCATCTTATCAAGACTTAACCCTAGATCCCATAATTCAGGTTAAAGGAATTTAGCCACGCATGATGTAACAATCGAAACAACTAGATGAATTCATGCTTTGAAAGATAAACTTACCAAAAGATGAATAATGACTAGTGAATCGCAGATTAGATCACAATAGAAATCCCAAAATAATGACTAAAATCTCTTTAAAGTAGTTACTTTTTCAAGCCAAGAAATTAGAGAGAGAAAATATCAAAATACATGTCTCTAAACTCAATGTTCGAAACCCTTAAGAAAACCCTAAATAAGGCTTTAAATAGTTCACCCTAATTATGAAAACAAAATAATAAAATTCATAAATTCCTCAGATTAGGTGATGCCATTTGTGATAGCCTATCAGGAGGCTGACGACTTATCACAAATGTTGTTAGTTTCCTTTATGCTTTTGGTGCTCGCTGCCTAATGCTGACGACAAAGGTGATACCCTATTAGCTCCTTAATGACCTATCACAAATGTCGTCAAGGCTTTTTCTCATCTCTCATGTTCTACCTTAGGCTGACGACAATCTTGACGACTTATTATCTCCTTGACGTCCTATCATAAAATATTGTCACAACTTTTAACTTAGGCCAATTCTCTATCTACTGCTGATGATGAAGCTGATAGCTAATCACAGGGCTGACGAATTATCACAAATGTCGTCAGCTACACTTCGCCTTTATTTACTTCAGATTTCAGCTCATTTGATTTCATTCCTGTTGGTTCTCTAGCATCTTTGCTTCTACTGCAAAATCAAACATAAAGCAATTAAAAACGATAAGAGTTTCTTAAGACTTCGCAATTATTCTTAGTTAAAAGCCTCAAATGTGTTAGCATTAGCTCACACATCAGTCCTATTACCCATCGGACTAATTAAAACTATATTTTTGGCAACCTTAGTGCGTATGTGGCATACACGTGTGCCTACATGGACCTTCAATGTGATGATTCACTGATATGCCACATAGGCACTAGGACTGTCAAAAATATAGTTTTAATCAGTCCAGGGGGTTAATAAGACACTCCTAAAGTTCGGGTATGTCTCAACAATTGCGTGTATAGTTCAGGGTGGAAACAGAGCATTTACTCTAAGAAATTTTTGCAATCCTTTTTAGTTTCTTTAATGGTATTTTGTCTTTTTATCACCTCAAACCCTACCCCACGACTTAAATCACTCTATAAGCAGTATTTTACTCATCAATTATCAATTTTCATTTTTTTTCTCTTCTCCACTCTCAAGAGAAATAAAACTAGGGTTTCTTCCAAAAGTTCAACTTCCAAGGCCTTAAATTGAAGTTCTTCTCAAATTTCATCCATCAAAAAGGCATGTTGGACACTCCCTTATTTTAATTATCCTCAAATTGTGATATTTACTTGATATTCTTATGTTTTGGCAATTATTTAAAATTAGGATTGATGGATTGTGGTTGTAAAGTAATCTTATTGGTTTTTCTTATTTCTAAGGGTTTTCTATGGGAAGACAATAATGGATTGCATACTGAAATTATATCTTATGATAAGGGTGGAATTTGGTAATATGGTATCATAAAGTTTATGGCTTTTGAGTGATAAAGATATGAACCTCAAAAAATGGATTACATGACTCTTGAATCGCCTTTGGGGAAAGGTCTACAGATTTTCAAATTAGAATTGGAGTTAAATGGTTAAATGAAAATGGTATGGCATTATATGGATGACTTGCAAGTCTTGGTATAACGATACCAATATAGAAATGCCTTAATGAATGACTCATTGGTAGTTAGTATATGAAAATATTTAATTGGTCTTTAAAAGGAAACATATATATTCACTGAAAAGATGTAGCCCGAGGGACCAACACTTGAAACCATGTTTGCCGACATTGGAGTTCTATGACCACTATGTGCTTATTTTGCATAGTTGTACGGAGTTATTTCCTTTGGGAGGCTATCTTCTATTGGTGAATTTAACTTAATCCTCAGTTCATATGACCAACATGGATTGGGGCTCCTCCGGTGGCGGGAAGTGGACCCATATAGCGTGTGGGTGACTAAAGGTAGGTGCAAGCTACATCATTGAAGATTAAATTTTAAACGATCATATCTTATGTTCCTTGTCACCAATCCCTTATTATTATTATTATTATTATTATTATTATTATTATTATTATTTTATTTTTATTTTTATTATTATTATTATTATTATTACTATTATTAATATTATTACTATTATTATTATTATTATTGTTGTTGTTGTTGTTGTTATTATTGTTATTATTATTATTATTATTATTATTATTATTATTATTATTATTATTATTATTATTATTATTATTATTATTATTATGGAGTATGATCATGTGTTCTATGACTAATTTTGGTGCATATATATTTTATCCCTTTCCTTGGGCTACATACTAGTACTCGTCGTACTGACCATCCCCGGATGCTACATCATGAATAGGTTCGGAGGTCTTTTCTTGTGACCCTGTGCAACGTTAGGTGGTTGGTTATTCTTCTAGACATCTGGTGAGAAGTGGTGATCCCTCCATCATCCGGAATGTCTTGTTACTTTTCTATCATTATATCATGTCTGTTCTTTTGGTTTCTTTTGGCATAATCGGGGTCATGTCCCAACTTAGTGGATGTATAAAGATAGAGGTTTGTAGACAGTATTGGGTTGCTATTTTCCGGATTTGGTTTTGACTCTCACACTTTACTTTGTGGTTTATCAAACTCTCTACATTATGGGTTAGTTTCGGCATGTTCTTATTTTACTATGCTTATGATGAAAGGTTAAGGAGTCATCTCATGCCTTGGTAGGTTTGGGGTGCCCATCACGTCCAGGCCACGATTCGGGTCGTAACAATTAAAGAAGTGAAAAAACTTACAATTTGATTTCGTTAAAATGCATTTTGATCTATATTTGTTGACAATTTCTTCAACTTTTCCATAATCAAATTTTCAAACAAATCATAGGTTTGCATAACAATAGAACCATGTTTAAATAACACAACACGAGATGTTCTACTGCGTTTATGCAGACTTAACTTCATTATGCACTACCCCATAGAAAGATAACATTGCGTATGAAGGAACCCTTTGAGCTCCAATACTAGTACGATTGTGTGCAAGAGTTGTCGACTAACTGCCACAAGTTGCTCTAATACTGTACCAAATTGATGTATTAACATACAAGCAGAGTTACCCACAACATAACGTTGAAAGAAACAACCACACTTATCAATTCATGCCATAAAGTTTATTTCATTAATAGACAAGTACAGAACATGCACTACATACAAACTCCCTTAGCATTGTATGAACTAATTCACAACAAAACAAATTAGTCATAATAGTTAAAAACAACTTCTACTTGAGGTGATGCACGCCGAAACGAGTTTGGTACAACATGGAATTTGATTGTTTTGCCATCTCATTTTAAATAGGACTCAATTAGCCTTATCTCTAGCATGGGAGACTTGGCCAACAGAAGCGCTTAACTTTTCTTAGGTGATTAAAATGTCACATCTTAGAAAACTTCCAAATTAAGACATTGTATTGCTGGGCCTGGAATATCATCATCTACATAATCCACCTAAGAAAGATGATCAACAAATCAATACTCTAAACTTTGCGAGGATGAAAAATATAAAAATAAAAGAAAGAGAACTAAGGGAGGAGTCAAATGATTATGAACCTAGATTTCCAATCAAGAAAAGAACATACAAGACAACATTCAACTGACCCAGACAACATTTACCTTGCTGCTGCAGATTAGAGTATTTAGACTTGTTGGTATTTCACCTGCTGCTGCAGACAAGAGCTAAGAACAAAATGCAAAATGACTCAAACCCCTAAACACATTCCATCTATGAACTTGCGCTCCACAACAAGATCGATCTTTGCACTATCAACTCCTTCATTAATTGAACTTGCAAACAATTTGGGTAACAAATACTTGGCCCATTAACTTGCCCTCAAATTACATCTATGACCTCCAACTTTGGGGGTGCTCAAGTAATCACTTAAGCTTGTATAAAGTTAAACAAGTATACACACATGTCCTATATGACATAATACACGTAGGATGCCATTAGGAAAAGAATTGGCCACGTAGGATACACACTTTTAACAAAATAATTTTCCCATAATAAATTTGCTATGAAACTGTTTCATTACGGTGATATCTATTTGAGGTAGGAGTTTAATTCCAAAAGCAAATCCAAAATCAAACAAGCAATTTTATAATTAGAATTTTGAATCGCAAATACAAATTTCTGTAAAATTCATCCAATTTTGAATTGTATACGTGATGGCTAACTACACAAGGTCCTTAAAGGACTTCCCTTTCCAGTTGGATTGTCGTAGATATAATATTTCAATATAAGAGATAATACAATTTTCTAAACAAAATACGAATCTTCAATTTATTGTGTCAGACCCAATTTTACTTGAATGAATATACTACCTCAGTTTCATTTTACTTGGTTCATATTGACTTTACACCCATTTAACAAAGTATGTATTAGAGTTTTGTTTTTGGATAACTGTGGTGTCTGGTTTAACTTCTGCGCACCTCAACTAAATCCACAGGATAGATTTAGGACAGAGTTACTAGAGAAAATTTAAGGAAAGGTGTCATTTTAAGTCTTGAATGAAAGATTGGTGACATTGACCAACTTAAAGGGTCAAACATAATTTGAAAAGTTTATTAAGTTAATTGTGGACGTAATTATTATTTTTAAAACTTTCTAATCTATTTAAAAATACAAATCAACCCACACCCACAAAACTCCCCTCCTCTGCAAAGCAATGGTCTCTCCTCTCTTTCTCTTGATAGTTTCTCTCTCTAACTTCTTCCAACCAACAACTTTTCAAATTTCTTCCTTCAATCTTATGCAACTTCAATCCCCAGCAACAAATAGTTTTGAGTTCTTGTCCATTCATTTTTGACAAATAGTTTTGAGTTCTTGTCCGTTCATTTTTTACTTTCAACCATCAGCCAACATGACAACATTCTCCGGCGACAACAACTTTGAGTTCTTCATCGTTTCTTATAAATTTTTATAGTAAAAAAATTAGGATTTTTGGGTTATTAAGAAAACGAGGAACTTGAGTTAACTTCTCTTCTAGTATGAGTTAATAATTTCAATATTTGTTGCTTAAATTTGCAATAGAAACTCAAGAATACCATAATTTATGGTATTTTTTTTCTTCACTTTTCAGAGAGAAATATGATTTTTTATTATTATTATTGTAGTTCTTGTTATCGAACATTGTTGTAAAAATAATGAGAGTTGAATTTTAGTTTTTTTTTAGGCATCTTTGTGACCAAATCTAACAAACAATTGTTGATTTGTTGCTGTTTGTTATATTTTTTTGATGTTTTTTGTCATTTGTATTTGTACAATATTGATGTTGTTGGTAAATATTGATGTTCTTAGTGTGTGTTACTTAGGTGATTTTAGTAAGTAAAATTGTAATTTTTAGTTGAATTTCTCATCTGGGTGTATCTTCTACTACTGTTTCTTCAACAATGGATAAAACATGTGACTTAAATCCAACAGATGAGTAATCTTTTATAACATATGACTCATCTGTTGCAACAGATGAGTCATATGTTGCAACAGATGAGTCATATGTTGCAACAACATGTGGGTAATTTATTGCAATAGATGAGTCATATGTTGCAATAAATTACTCATCTGTTGGATTTGTATTATAGTATTGTAACATGAATCCAACATATGGGTCATCTGTTACAACAGATGAATCATTTATTGCAATAGATTACTCACTTGTTGCAACAGATGATTCGTATATTGGATTCATGTTGCAGGTTCTATCCATTGTAACAGTAGCTGATACACCAAATAAGAAATTCAACAAAAATTATAATTTTACTTACAAAATCACCTATGAAGAAATATCCAAGTGATATATGAACAAAATTTAAACTAAAAAAATTCTAAAAATTTCAACAGGGGCATAACAAATAAGTGAAACACATGAAAATTTCATGAAACGTGTAAATGCAAAAATAGTATACCATACATCAAATGAAAAAGGATCAAGGGGACAAACGCTTGAGTTCTCTTAAAAACATTTAAGTTCCCTAGTATTTTAATCATTTTCTAATAGATGACCCATCTGCTAGAACATATTTTCTATCTGTTTGATAATTTCCAACAGATGAATCCTTTGTTGCAACATGTTAGTCATCTATTGATTCAAATTAAGAAATTATTATTAATAACTAAATTTATTTAACTAAAATTAAAGACAAGTCTTTAAGACAATGGGACAAACATTTGAGTTCTCCTAAAACTATTTGAGTTCCCTAGTATTTTAATTGTTTTCCAATAGATGACCTATTTTTTGCAACAAGTTAGTCATCTATTACAACAGTTGTTTATAATAGGTTAATCATTTGCTGATTCAAATTAAACAATTATTAATAATAACTAAATTGATTTAATTAAAATTGAAGACAAGTCTTTAAGACAAGACCTTAGAAAAAAGGACAAACATTTGAGTTCTCCTAAAATCATTTAAACTTTAGTATTTTAAATTTCTTTTTAACATATACCCTGTATATTTAATAATTTCAAATAGATGAGTCATATGTTGCAATAGCTTAGTCATTTGTTGCAACAGATGTCTATATCTGTTTGATAATTGTCAATAGATGAGTCAGTTATTACAACAAGTGTAAGACACCATAAATCCTAGTTATTTCGGTCCTCCAAAAGGGGTCCCAGACTTGGAAAAAAATTCAGCAAAGTGTTAAGACATAGAATTGTTTTAACCTTCATAATAGGATGATCTTATTTTCAATCCTTACGACCTTAAAATGTTGATTTTTAAGTCGATTCATGATCAGGGATGTCAATAGTTCACCTCGGGTAAGTTTCTAATTTCTCGGACATCATTAGAAGCTTAATTGGATGTCCAAAATAGTGAGTCGATGCGATCTTAGTGCGACGCATCGGCCATAGCATCGACCTCATCGATGTGATGCATTGGCTGCAGCGTCGCTGGGCAAAGCCTTTAGTGCAATTTCTAGTGAGTCAACGTGATCACGACGTGATGCTTTGGCTATCACATACATGGAATTGACGCGACGCATCGGGTATCGCGTCACTGGGCAGTTTTTTCTCATTAAAAATCTAACTTTTCAAGGGTAAATAGGTTCTTTTCCCCTCACCCAATTCATCTAAAACACGAGATTAAGCCCCAAAAATGGTAAAATTTGTTCTTTATTCTCAAAATCCTCTCAAGAACAAACCCTAGTTCATCAAGCTCAAGATTCAAGTCCCAAGAATTCCCCACAATTCTCAATAACTAAGGTATGTTAGGTGTTCATCCTTGGGTTTCCTTCCACCCTTGGAGTTCAAGAATTCTTTTTAAAACTACAAGTTTATTGATTTCATGATTTACATGTTTGAATTGGATTGTGTTCATGTATGTATTGTTGTATTTTTTCAAATCAAGATTCACACAAGTTTCAAGTGAATTAATTAACAAGTATGTAGAATCATGTGACCCTCATGTTAAACCCTTAAATTTACAAGATGAATGTTGTAGTTATGATATTTATATCTTGATGATTTCTATGTGCATTAATTATGCTCCCAAGTGTTTGATAAGATACTTATGTAAATTGAGTAGTGAATTCATGACATGTTATCATGTAGTCCCATTCATGCACAAGTTCATGACTCTCAAATGTTTGACAAAATGTCTAAATGAATACATGGTGGACAATAACTATTGTAATGCCTTCAAGATATTGTCATGTTTTTACTATTGATGCTATTGAGTCCTAGAGGTATTAAATACCCGACAATCTAGCTGTTTACCTAGAATTACAGTAGATACAAAATAGTCACAGTAAAGTCATGAATAGTAGTACTCAGTCAATTATAAAACTCAATGAACTCATTCCAGTTCAGTCAGTTCACACGATCAGTAATAGTTTAGTCAAGTCTAGTACAGTCTAGTGATCTATTCAGTTGGAAGTAGGATTCAGCATCGAGCGAACCTAGGGATGGGAGCTGTAATGCCTTGAAAATATATTTCGAGATATTACACGGTGCTTAGGACCACAAATGTCCCAAGATAACCCTTTTACTGGCATAACTCATAAGCAACTGAGTTTACTGTGTGGAAACATAATAACGATTGAATCTGGGAAAGATACAATATCAATACAACTTTTTACATTTTGATAAAGTCTGAAACAGGTACTAAAAATACATAACTGACTCTAACTGACATCTGTGAAGCCTCTACTATACTGACTATAGATATCTGGGACACGACTCCAACTATGACTAATCAATACATATGAATAAGAAAATAAAGTACATCAATAACATCTAACTAAAGTCCCCAAAGTAAGAGGACTTCTCATCTGCTGGCTGGAATCTGCAAATTGTCTGAATATAGTATACGTACTACAACTGAGCTGATACCTATATTATAAGATAATGTAGCATATAGACATATATATGGATCAGTACTTTGAGAATGTACTGAGTATATGAGGATGAAATGCATAATTAAAACATTATCTCATCATCATAATTTGTAAAACAATACATGCTACATGTAAATGACTCACATAAGTAGGAAAATCTAAAATACCAAAAATAATAATCATGAGAAATAAATCATACTTGTAAACCTAGTGAGCACTATCATTTAGTTATAAAAGCTATGCTAATACTCTATCTTTAAATCATACTATCTAAGTGTGGAAAAGACTTACTTCTAAGTCTGAAATCTAAAAATTGAAATCTGCAACTCTTATCTTTCTGTAAAGCATAATCTGAGTATAAATTGTGAGCCTTTACACTTAGTTATCTAAAATATGGAAATACCTTATCTTAGGGCTTAAATGCTTAAAACCATAACTTCCAAAACATATGGTTTTATCTTAAATCTTTAAATCAAAAGACTGTTGAAGAGTGGGGGACATCTGTTGGGAGGTTCTTCGAACCGACAATACACCATGTGAGCATCCATGGAGTCCCAAGACTGACCCCCGTTAAGTAGGTATGTTCTACTCTTGCCATCGAAATAGAACATTCTAATCAGAGTGATCACAATCTAAGTCATCCACGTAGAAATGGGAATAATCTGATAATTTGTACCTATGGTGGCACGTAGTTCTGGGGTATGAAATCATAGTAACTTACCTATCTCAGTGCTAAATACTACTCCCAATCTCAAGCTCAAAACCTTAAGAAATCCACTTTAGAATTTGTACAAAGGTTTACAGAAAAACCAACTATGCTTTGCTTTTCTTTAAATCTCAAGTCTTCTAAAATAAAGTGGATTCTTTATCTGAAATTTGAAAATAATCTAGTCATGGGGTGCTTATAGCACAAACAATCTTGAAACAACAATCTTTAAATGGGGTCTATTGACCCAAGAATCAATCTCATAGTAAAATATATTAAAATTCATACTTGGTAATGTAAACATTCATAAATCATCTTAAAATCTGGAAATTTCACCAATATGCATGGAAATATAAACATAATCATGTATATTAACTTATAAATCATGGAAAACCTCATAATCTTGAAAAGAATGATAATGGGTATAAACCCTAACTTGAATTTCATGGAAAATCATATAAATTGCAGTAAATTTGTAAATAAAATAAAGTTTTGGGCACAAGGATGAAAGAATTATCCTTGTTCAAAACCCCACATACCTTGATTGAATTTTGGATGAAGAATCTTGAAATATTGATTCCTAATTGAGTTCTTGAAGATGAGGTCTTGACTATCTTGTCTTGGGAATCTTCAATCTAAAACTTTCTTGGAGAATCTATGGTGGAATTTGATTTCTTGGAGAAGGGGCTTTTGGTTTCTAGGATTTTGCTTTTAAAGAGAAATGGTGAATAGTGAGAAAGAATGCTTGGAAATATAATTAATCTTATGTTTCGGACAAATTGGGGCCTTGGTAATTGGCCTAAATACCCTCTTTAAACCCCCAAATGGAACTGAAAAATGATCAAAAATCCCGATTTAGCTGGCCACTGCGATGCGCCACAATCACGGTGGCTCACTGGAAAAGAAAGAGTGGGAACTGGGCTTTCTCTACGACATGGAGCTATCGCAGTGCCCTATAGTTTTGCCATTTTGTCCATTGGCACGACGCGCCACTATCACATAGGTTTGCTGGAAATTAACAAATATGAAATGGGACTCCTCCACAATGCGGTGGAATCGCGAAGTCTGACTGGAATTTGACAACTGCCAATTTTCTTTGCTCTGCGACGCGCTGAGAGTCCAGGTGATACACTGTCAACTTAAAATGCCATAACTCCTTTACCGAGTGTCAGATTTAGGCAAATTTGGTATCGATGGAAAGCTTATTCAATTTCCCACATAATAAAGAGTCAAAATCTTGAAAATACTGCATGAAATAAATGTTATTCCTCTTTGAAGCAAATTCTTAACATTCTAGAGATGAATTTAAGCTAGAAAAAGTACAGGGTATTACAAGAGCATTCTTGTCAGTAGAGGGTTTGACCATTAGTAGCAGTCCCTGAGTTATAAAACTATGTAGCCAGCATAGGGTAAGTCGTCCTACTTCTAAAATAGGGTTGACACAACCATATATATAATTCATGAGTCTTCCTTCCAGATTAGGGTTGACACAACATTATTAGTATTCCTTGGCAAGGTGCTAACACTCTTCCAATTGGGGTCACAGGTTTGACCCCAACTCAGTTTATAATCAGGGTATATCGGTTAGATAAAAACCCAACATTTATAATTTCAGTATTTAGTACTCAGTAATCAGTATTCAGTCTCAGAATTCAGTCAAAAACTCAGATAGTTCTACAGAACCATGGCTATAAGTTATTAGTTACTTAGCCATCAGAAATTAGTATTACCCTAAACCTCAGTTATCAGTATTCAGTTACCAGAACTCAGTACTTTAGTTTTATTCTAATTTAGACAGAGGTTATACACACAGTATTACATAGTCAGCATGATCAGTAGTTACAGTTTTGCATGCACTCTTATTCGATTATTTCACGATGTTCATTCATTCAGTTATCATGATGAACCCACGTATATCAGCCTGCCTTACTTAGCATACTAGTATATTCAAAGTACTGATGCATACCTTTCCTTTGTGCTATAATGCCTCATATCATAAGTTCAGATACACAGGCTCTTGACCGTACCTAACAGCTCAGGTTATCAGCAGCAGTTATAGTGATGAGTCCTTATATTTCAAGGACAGAGTTATTTATTTCAGCTTTCCAGTAGTTTAATAAGCTCAGAAGTCAGAGTTAGTTGGGGATTTGTCCTATCAACTCCATATTCAGACAGATAGAGGCTTTCAAACTAGACTATTTCAGATAGATATTCAATTTTTCAGTATCATTATTAGTATTCAATATTTGTTTTCAATTTATGAAACTTATGGAAATTTTAGCCTAACTTCCGCATATATTTTCAGTATTATTATTATTCAGTGCTCACAAAAAGTACCAGACTTCTGCATAGTTATGGTCCTTCGGGATTGTAAGAACCGTGTGACACCTAGGGTGCATTCTTAGGACATCACAAATTTTATATCAGAGCCTAAGGTTCAACAGAGTCCTGGGTAGTCTGAAAGTGGCATTAAGTAGAGTCTTGTGAGCGCCACACTTATGGATAAGAGGCTGTGAGGCATTTTTAGGAAAAGTTCCCTTCTTTCAGTGTTCACATCGTGTGAGTGAGCATGAGCTCTAGTTAAACTCTCTATCTAATCCAATTTTCCCTTTTATTTACAGAACATTCTCCTAAAAAGACTAACAAAAAATGAACTGCAAACCAGCCAGCACCTTTGCCCCTTCAGAAACATCCCTTGAATGAGCATATTTCTCACACAAAATTTAGAGAAGCTCTCACCACTCTAGATCATTCTGTGGTAGCCCATAAGTGGCCAATATGTCTGCAGCTAGAATTTGAGACTTCACCCGAATGAACCCTTCTTCATTTTAAAGGTCTAAGTCTAAAAAAAATCACAGAAATTTCTTGACATAGTGCGGAAGGTCATAGATATTATGGGGGTAATTGCTAGTGAGTATGTTGATCTAGCTGCATATCAATTTTATGATGTGTCTCATATATAGTTTAAGTAATAGAAGACACATAGGGCAGCAGATGTAGGGCCTATAAAATTGGAGGAGTTTGCTACTACCTTTCTAGATAAGTTCTTTCTATTGGAGTTGAGGGAAGCTAATGTGTTAGAATTTATTAACTTGAATCAGGGCAGCATGATTGTGATGGAGTATTCTTTCAAGTTTACTCAGTTAGCCAGATATGCTCCTCATGTGGTAGCTGATAGCAGATCTATGATGAATAAGTTCATGTATGGTGTATCTGACAGTGTGGTGAAGGAGTGTAGAACAGCAATAATGATTAAGGAGATAGACTTGCCTAGGTTTATAGTCCATGCTCAGTAGATAGAGGAGAAAAAGACTAAGGAGAAAGAGAGGGAGAGAAAGAGGGCTAGAATAGATAGCTTCAATTTTACTTATCCTAAGTTAAACAGGTGGTAACCGTTCTTAGTTCTACCTAAAATCTTCAGTTCTGACTCCGTCCTCAGCCAGTTCTCTGGTGCCTGAGTTCTGAAATGGTAATAAGGATAGAGTGCCAAGCTCTAAATCTCAGGGTAGTGTTAGCAGTGCCTGAACAAATCCTCTTTGTTTGAAGTATGGCAGAAACCATCAGGGTATCTGCAGGGCTGGCAGTGATGTATGTTTTGGATGTAGCAAGCCAATCCATAGGATCAGAGAGTGTCCTCAGATGGTTTTGTAGAGTCAGCATAATCATCCCCCAGCTCAGTCTAGTCACCCCTCTCAGCAGGGTGTTGCTTTCAGTGCTACCAGTGGGCAACGTCCAAATAGGCTCTATACATTTTAGTATCAACAGGATCAGGAAAGTTTTCCTGATGTAATCATCGGTACGTTACAAGTTTACCATTTACATATTTATGCTTTGCTAGATCCAGGAGCTTCTTTATTATTTGTAACTTTTTATATAGCTATTGACTTTGGATTCAATCTAAAAAACCTAGCAGAGCCTTTCTCATTCTCTACCCCAGTGGGTAACAGTATCATAGACCGATGGGTATATAGGAACTATCCAGTTATGGTATCCCAGAAAGTTATTCAGCAGACTTAGTAGAGTAAGATATGACAGATTTTGATGTCATTCTCAACATGGTTTAGATCCATTCATGCTATGCATTAGTTGATTGTATAAACAGAGTTGTTCATTTCTAGTTCCCAAATGAACCTGTCTTAGAATGGAGGGTTAGTACTTCAACACTTAGGGGTCAGTTAGTTTCATACCTTGGAGCGAGAAAAATAATATCCAAGGGGTGTGTCTATCATCTCGTTCGAATTAAAGACTCTAGTTCAGAGACCC
Source organism: Capsicum baccatum var. pendulum (assembly GCA_030864225.1). NCBI lineage: Eukaryota > Viridiplantae > Streptophyta > Magnoliopsida > Solanales > Solanaceae > Capsicum > Capsicum baccatum. Next base: position 209,924,978 of record CM061554.1, on the reverse strand, counting down.
CTAATCTTGAGTCAGTTCCAGTAGCAAGAGAATTTCCAGAAGTATTTCTCAAAGATCTTCCTGGAGTCCCTCCTAAAAGGGAAATTGACTTCTAAATAGACCTTCTTCCAGATACTCAGCCCATCTCTATTTTACCATACAGAATGTCTCCAGCTGAACTTAAAGAATGAAAAGAGCAGTTGAAAGATCTCCTACATAAGGGATTCATCAAACCCAGTGTCTCCTCGTGAGGCACACCAGGTCTATTCAAGAACAAAGTTATAGTCAAGAATAAGTATCTACTTCTCAGAATCAATGACTTGTTTGACCAACTTTAGGGTGTCAGTTACTTTTCTAAGATAGACCTCAGATCAGACTATCATTAGCTCAGAGTCAGAGAATGTAGCATTCTGAAAATAGCTTTTAGGACTCGGTATGGTCACTTTGAATTTCTAGTTATGTCATTTGGTCTTACCAATGCCCTAGCTGCTTTCATGGACTTAATGAACCGCGTGTTCAAGTAGTACTTGGACATGTTTGTCATAGTCCTCATTTATGATATTCTCGTCTACTATCACAGTGAAAATGATCTTTCAGACCATCTAAGAATAGTATTACAGACCCTCAGAGCCTATCAGTTATTTGCCAAATTCAGTAAGTGCAAATTTTGGTTAAGTTCAGTAGCTTTCCTTGGTCATATATTTTTTGGTGATGGCATTAGAGTTGATCCTCAAAATACCAAAGAAGTGAGAAATTAGCCCAAGCCTATCTATCCATTAGATATCAAGAGTTTCTTGGGTTTGTCTAGCTATTATCAATGGTTTGTTGAAGAATTTTCATCTATTGCATCCCCTATGTCCAGATTGACATAGAAGAAAGTCAAATTCCAGTGGTCAGATTATTGTGAGAAGATTTTTTAGGAGTTGAAGACTCGACTCACTACAGCCCCAGTTTTGACTTTACCAAATGGTTTAGAAGGGTTTGTTGTGTATTATGATGCTTCCAGAGTTGGTTTAGGGTGTATTTTATGCAGAGAGGTAAGGTTATAGCCTATTCCTCTCGGCAGCTTAAGCCCCATGAAAAGAATTATCCCACCCATGATTTTGAGTTAGCTGTTATAGTGTTTGACTTAAAGATTTGGAGGCACTATTTGTATGGGGTACAGTTTGATTTGTTCATAGAACATAAAAGTTTACAGTATGTATTTTCTCAAAAAGACTTGAACTTACGTCAGAGAAGGTGGGTAGAGTTATTAAAAGACTATGACATGAGTGTTTTGTATCATCCGGGCAAGGACAATAGAGTGGCTAATGCTCTCAGTAGATTGTCCATGGGTAGTGTTGCTTATGTTGAGGATGGTAAGAAGAAGTTAGTTCAGGAAGTTCATCAGCTTGCTAGGTTGGGTGTTTGTTTGGTTGATTCAGATGAGGGTAGTGTATGGGTGTAGAATAGTTTGGAATCTTCTATGGTTTGTAAGGTGAAAGAAAAGTAGGACAGGGATCCCAGTTTAGTTAAGCTAAAAGATTTAGTCAAAGATCAGAAAGTAGAGGTTTTCTCTCAAGGGAGAGATGGTGTGTTGCATTGACAGGGTAGGTTATGTGTGCCATGTGTGGATGGCTTGAGACAACAGATTCTTGTAGAAGCATATGGTACACGTTACTCGATTCATCCAGGGGCCACTAAGATGTACCGTGACTTGTGGGAAGTCTATTGGTGGAATAGGATGAAGAAAGACATTGCAGAATTTGTGGCTAAGTGCTCTACATGTCAGCAGGTGAAGATTAAGCACCAAAAGCCTAGTGGGTATATGTAGGAGTTCAGTATCCCCACTTGGAAGTGGGAGGAAGTGAACATGGACTTTGTGACAGGTTTGCTTCATACTCGTCATCAGCATGATTTGATCTAGGCCATTATAGACAGGATGACCAAATCCGCTCATTTTTTTCCAGTCCATACCTCTTACTCAGCCGAGGATTATGCCAAGCTCTACGTTAGAGAGTTGGTCAGATTGCATGGAGTTCTGTTATCCATCATTTCAGATAGAGACACACAGTTTACCTCTCACTTTTAAAAAGCCTTCCAAAAGGTTCTTGGTACCCAAGTTTACCTAAGTACAACCTTCCACCCTCAGAAAGATGGTCAAGCAAAAGGACCATTCATACTTTAGAAGATATGTGAAGAGCTTGTGTTGTTGAATTTAAGGGTAGTTGGGATGACCACTTATAATTGATTGAGTTCACGTATAATAACAGTTATCATTCCAGTAATTAGATGGCTCCGTTGAGGTGCTTTATGGGAGAAGATGTAGGTCTCCCATTGGTTGGTTTGAGGTAGGTAAGACTGCATTGGCAGGGCCTGAATTAGTATTTAATGCCTTAGAGAAGGTTCAGCTAATCAGGGAGAGGCTCAAGACAGCTCAGAGCCGACAGAAATCGTATATCAATCTTTACCGAATTCTCAGCCCTTTTGGAAAGGTAGCTTACGAGCTTGAGTTGCCTTCAGACTTAGCTTCAATACACCTAGTATTTCACATCTCCTTGCTAAAGAAATGTATTGGTGACCCAAAAGGAGTAGTCCCTATAGAGAGTATAGATGTTCAAAACTATCTCTCTTATGAGGAAGTCCTAGTCGAAATCCATGATCATGAGATTCGTAGACTGAGGAACAAAGAAGTTCCTTTGGTCAAAGTTCTTTGGAAAAATTAGTCCATTGAGGGAGATACTTGGGAAGCAGAAGCATATATGCGAAGCAAGTATCGTCACCTCTTCTACGCAAACTCAAACTCAGCTCGAGGTAATAGTCTTCCTTAGATTTACTTATTTCCATGCTCAGATTACCTTTACAAACTTGGTATCAATTACAGTTGCACATCATCCTCATGACAATCATGCATTCATAAATCAGTTTAGCTATGTAATCATGCTTTAGATATGCATGTTCAGTATGAAAACTCAGTTTATCAGCAGTTATAGTCATGTAATCATGCTTCAGTTGTGCATGTTCAGTATGTAAACTTAATCTATCAGTATTCTTAGTTTAGTTAGTATCATTCAAGGACGAATGTTCCCAAGGGGGAGATATTATAAGACCCCGCAAATCCTAGTCATATCGGTCCTTTATAGCATGACAAAAGGGGTCCTAAACTTAGAAAAAAATTCAGCAAAGTGTTAGGACTTAGAATCGTTTTAACCAACGTAATAGGATGATCTTATTTTTTATCATTGCGACCTTAAAATATCAATTTTTAAGTCGATTCATGATCAAGGATGTCAATAGGTCACCTCGAGTGAGTTTAAAATTTTGTAGACGTTGTTAGAAGCTTAATTGGATGGTTAAAACAGTGAGTCGATGTGATATCGGCGCGATTCATCAGCAATCGCGTCCTATTGACGCAATGCGTCAGTTGCAGCATTGCTATGCAAACCCTTCAGTGCAATTTCCAGTGAGTCAATGCGATCACGACGCGATGCATTGGCCATCTCATCGATTCCATCGACATGGCACTTCTGGCATTGCGTTACTAGGCAATTTTTGCTCATTAAAAATCTGACTTTCCAAGGGAAAATAGGTCCTTTTCCCCTTACCTAATTCAGGTTAAACACGATATTAAGCCCCAAAAAGGGCAAAATTTATTCTTTATTCTCAAAATCCTCTCAAGAGGAATCCCTAGTTCATCAAGCTCAAGATTCAAGTCCCAGGAATTCACCACAATTCTCAAGAAATTAACAATTAAGGTATGTTAGGTGTTCATCCTTGGGTTTCCTTCCACCCTTGGGGTTCAAGAATCCTTTTTAAATTACAAGTTTATTGATTTCATGATTTACATGTTTGAATTATTGTGTTCATGTATGTATTGTTTTATGGTTTTCAAATCAAGATTCATACAATTTTCATGTGAATTAATTAACAAGTATTTAGAATCATGTGACCCTCATATTAAACCCTTTAATTTGCAAGTTGAATGTTGTAGCCATGATGTTTATATCTTGATAATTTCTATGTGCATTAATTATGCTCCCCAAGTGTTTGATAGAATGCCTATGTAAATTGAGTAGTGAATTCATGACATGTTATCAAGTGGTCCCCATTCATGCACAAGTTCATGCCACTCAAATGTTTGACAAAATGTCTAAATGAAAGCATAGTAGACAATTAACTAATGTAATGCCTTTAAGATTTTGCCATGTTTTACTATTGATTTTATCGAGTCCTGGGGGTATTCAATACCCGACAATCTAGTTATTTACCTAGAATTATAGTAACTACAGAATAGTCATAGTAAAGTCACTAACAGTAGTACTTAATCAATTACAGAACTCAGTGAACTCAGTCCAGTTTAGTCAGTCAATACTATCAGTAATAGTTCAGTCAAGTCTTGTACAGTCTAGTGATCAGTTTAGTGTCTATTCAGTTAGGAGTAGGATTCAGCACCGAGCGAACCCAGGAATAGAGGCATTCCTATCAACAGAGGGTTTGACCCTTAGTAGCAGTCCCTACATTATACAACTACGTAGACAGCGTAGGTTAAGTTTTCCTCCTTTTAGATTAGGGTTGACTCAACTATATATATAATTCATGAGTCTTCCTGCCTAGCATTGTTAGTATCCCTTGGCAAAATGCTAACACCCTTCCAACTTGGGTCATAGGTTAAACCCTAACTCAATTTATAATCGGGGTATGTCAGTTAGATGAACACTCCCCACAGTTATAGTTTCAATATTTAGTACTCAGTAATCAGTATTTAGTCTCAGAAATTAGTAAAGAACTTAGATTGTTCTACAGAACCATGGCTATCAGTTATCAGTTGCTTAGCCATCAGAATTTAGTACTCTAGTATCAGTCTAAAACTCAGTTTAGTATTCAGTTACCAGAACTCAGTACTTCAATTTTAGTCTAATTCAGACAGAGATTAATGCACAGTATTGCATAGTCAGCATGATCAGTAGTTACAGTTTTGCATGCACTCTTATTCAGTTATTTCACGATGTTCGTTCAGTCAGTTATCATCTCCTGCATATGAACCCATGTATATCAGCCTACCTCACTTAGCATACTGGTACATTCAAAGTACTAACGCATACTTTTTCATTTTCGCTATAATGTCTCATATCATAGGTTCAGACGCACGGGCTCCTAATTGTACTTAGCAGCTCATGTTATCAGCAGCAGTTATTGTGGTGAGTCTACATATTTCGATGATAGAGGTTTTTGTTTCATCATTCTAGTAGTTTAGTATGTTCAGCAGTCGGAGTTTGTTCGGGACTTGTCCCATCAACTCTATATTCAGACAGTTAGAGGCTTTTGGACTAGACTATTTCAGACAGATATTCACTTTGTCAGTATCATTATTAGTATTCAGTATTTATTTTTAGTTTATGAACCTTATGGAAATTTTTGCCTAACTTCTGCATATACTTTCAGTATTATTATTATTGAGTGCTCACAATAGGTACCAGTCATGGGTTTGCTTGTGGTCCTTCAGGATTGTAAGCACCATGTGACGCCCAGGGTGTAGTCTCGGGGTGTTACAATAGGTTAGTCATCTATTGCAACAGATGTCTATATCTTTTTGGTTATTTTCAACAGATGTCTTTATCTGTTTGGTTATTTTCAATAGACTACTCATCTGTCGCAATATGTAAGTCATCTATTGATTCAAATTAAGACATTATTGCTAATAACTAAATTGATTTAATTAAAATTAAATATGAATTAATAATGGATCAATTTAATTTGAAACGATTCAAATTAAGTCATTATTAGTAACAACTAAATTAATAAGTTTTTGGTCTTGGTAAAAATTGTGTATTGATAAATTATGATTTGTTATTGTTTCTATTGAATAAATCTTGCTACTGAGTTATTTTTTTCAACAAATGAACAATCTGTTGCAACAAATGAACCATCTATTACAACAAATAGGCCTTCTGTTGTAACAGATGAACCATATGTTGCAAAAACAAATAAATTATTCCAATAGACGAGTCTTATGTTGCAGCAGAAGTGTCATTTGTTGTAGCAAATAGACCATATGTTGCAACAAATAGATCATTTTTGAAAGAACTCAAGGTTCATGACTTTTTAATTATTTAATTTTCAAAAAATGATTCGTAAATAAATAATATAAAAAAAATATGATAAAAACAATTTTGTAGCTATTTAATTTAAATAACTAAAATATTAAAAAGGTGAAAAATTATGACTTTTCACCTTTTTTATTTTTAAATCTATTTTTTAAATTTAAATAATCGAAAAGCCATCAAGTTTGATTTAGTTAAGAGATATAATAATTAGAAAAGAAGTGAATAGTCATAATTTTTTGCCTAACACACTACACTACTCACTCTTTCAATCTTTTATACATAGTTTTCCTCAGCTTTATCTCTGGCATACAAACGTCATTACATCATCAACCACTTCTCTTTCAAAAATAAATTTCTTTTTCGTCCGTTGAGGTATGTTTCTTGTTCTATCGTGAAAATTACTAACATGCATCTATTTTCTAGGTAAGTTTCACATTTTTTTTGGTTAAGCTACTAGTTGGTAGTATATGTGGTTTAGTGTTTTACGTTATTTGTTCATGCATTTTCTAGATATGACTGATCCGATTTGGTACATGGAGATTCTGCTTGACACCATGCAGAAACTTGAAGGTTGATTCATGAACTCTAGTGAGAGTTGGGCGTCACTAGAGCAAGGGTGCTTCGTGAGATTCGAGGGCTGAGGAGTCTACTGCCCAATGAATTTCGATTGACAATAATAATAATAATATTAATAATAATAATAATAATTAGGTTATGTATTTTTTATCATATGTAATTTATTTTTCAGATCTACCTAATGTTATAAATATTTTATATGTAATGAATGAGAAAATCTATATTTTATCGACTGAGTTTATTCTTATTATTTTTCATTCTGACTATTTCTTTTTTCTTAAGATGTTGAGAGGTGTAGGTTTTTTATCATTCGAGGGTGAAAAGAATCAATTACAAGAAAGAAAATTTTTGGTTGATTTCATATCCAATTTTTACCTAAGGTCAAAACAAGCACGACATTATGGACTCTAAAAAGAATTAATCTATACAAAGTCGCCACTTAATTTTTAAGGAAAATAAGGAAACCTATTTATTTATTAACATATATGACTTGGGTTTTAATCTACTACCCAATTTAGATTTTAGGTAAAGGTTCAAATTATTTCGAAGGGAAGGTATTAGGCACCCTTCAGAATCCACAAATGTGGTTCCCAGCCAGACTTAGGTTTATTAAAAGAAAGAGGAAAAATTAATGTTTGTAAGTACAAATACAAAATGTGTATTAAAATAGTATAAATAATTTATATATAAAGAATGTGTAAATTGCATGTGTTATCATAAAAAATGTGTATAAAAATAAACAAAAGTACATGAGAATATGCATGAAAAAATAAAAATATTAAATAAAGAAAAATTTGTCCAAAGAAAAAATTACGCAATGTTTTTAGTGTAAAAAAAATATGAATTAAAATATCTAAATCAATTTAATTCTTATATATAAATAGTAACGGCCTAAATTTACCTAACGCGTGATGAGAATTGCGTAAATAAAGAATATCGCTCCCAATACCCAAAAAATAAAGATTTCACTATGATAATATTTGTACAATTATAAAAATGTAAATTACAAATATAAAACTCAAACTCTTCTTTTCATGTGCTCCTTTTGACGATATTCCTGAGAACCTGTATAAACTCTCATAATAAAAATGTTAGTCGCAAATCAAAATAAATTAAGAAATATATGTAAATATACGCATAAAAACTAAAATTTTCACTAAAAACGGGCTCAGATAAAGTTTTTAAAAAAATATAAAGATTTCATCATTGCCCAAAGTTATTTATTTTATTACTTATTTATATACGTAATATCCATCTTTTAATTGTACAGACCTCGAAAATCGACGAAAATTTCTTCATCGTCCAGGTGTCGGCCCTTAATATAAATAATAACTTTGATAAAATAAAATCATTCTTTTGTAGTGGGGTGACCTCAAATATCCAGACGGGGAGATAATTTCATTGGCCAAATATTAACTAATATCAATAAAAATATCAACAAAATAACAACGAAAAAAAATTAAAAATGTAACTTTCAGGAAGCTTTTAACAATCTAAACAGAACAATATTAATATATAATAAGGAGAAAGACAAAACCAAACCAAATATGGAGAAAACATACTCAACAGTAGGCAATATCCATCACAAAAGCATCCATTAAATTAGAAAATACATACTACTATTAATCATAATATAAGCAACAATAACCATAGCCATATTAGAAAAATAAAGCAATACAACAATATAATATACTACAATACTAGAAAAAATATCATAAAGAAAACACAATCAAACATGTAAAAATTAGAACCCAAAATAAAAAATAACAGTGATGGCATTAGAGTTCTCCATTTTATTTCTTTATACATTAAGTTCAAATCTCCATAATAACCCAAACTAAACCAACAAAACCTTTATATTTCAATCAAATAATCAAGACTCAATAAAGTCAAAACTTCACAATATTAACTAAAAAAAAAAAGTCAACAGGAACTTAGATTCAAGACTTGTTCAAATTAAACCCCACCAAATCAAGATTCAAAATGAGAAGATGCGTGTATGTTTGTGTTTTAGAGAGAAACAATGAGGATAGAGAGAAAGAGAGAAATGTGTATATGTGTGTGTGTTTTGTGTTGTGTATTCATAAAGGAAAGTAATAATAAAATAAATAAATATTAAATCTATCTTTTCCATGCATATCACTTAAATTGTTGATAGTAGATAAAATAAAGTCAAATATCTTTTTAGTGATGAGATGTTGACTTGATTGATTTATTACTCTGTATATTAAAATAAATTGATGTTATTTCTATAGATTGTATTAAATAAGGTACAAAAATAAAAATATTCATATATATAACTACAGAAAAATATAAACAAATATAATTATCTTTGAAAAAAATGTATTACACTATAAATAATTAAAATTATAATATATAAAAATAATTGTACTATTATGTTATATACGTATGTTGATGATTGTACAAAAATATTAAACTGATAAAAATCCTAAAATTTACAAAATGAAGGGTGTGAATGTTTGTGGTGTGTGCTTTGTGTATATTTTGTGTTGAGTATTTAAAAAGAAAAAATAATTCATCAAATCTACAATTTTCCAACATATTCCTTAGATTTAGGATAGTAGATTGAAAAAAGTCAAAAAGTGAAGAAAATAGGGGAAGAGAATTAAAAAAAAATGGATAAAAAGAGATGAATAAAAATATAATATTGTTTGTGTATTTAAAATAATTAAGTCGACTCACATTTACAGATCGTATTAAATATCGTACAAAATAATGAATGCCGATATATAATTACAGAAAAATATAAACAACAAATAAAAAATATAATTATCTTTATACTATGCTATAAATAATTAAAATTATACTGTGCAGTAAAAAAAATTACAGTGTTGTGTTGTGTACGTATACAAATGACTGTGCAAAAATATTAAAATAATAATAAACTTATAAAATTTATGAAATTAAAGATAATTATCAATAATTTATGTAAAATTAAAATATGATAATAAATTAATAAAAAATTCTAAAAAAATGATGATTATTGTTAATTTGCTAAAAAATTATAAAAAAAAAATATGTGAAAAATTATATTTTATGTACTTTAACGATCATAATGCCTAAAAGTGCTAATTTTAAGCATAAATAGTCAAAGTTGGGTGTCAACACTTTGCCCCTTTTCGTTTGAAGATAATTTAGAAGTCTTCAAACGAAAACGTTGACGTGTAGCCAATTTTGTTAGACAAAGAAATTACTTTTGTTAAAATATCCGAACGAACTCCAATTTAGAGTTGCCTACATATTCGAGTTGCATGAAGATCAGGTCGGGTATTTGTTCAAAAGCTATTCCAACATGTCCTATTTTGGGTTGGACAAGCCCAATGCGTCCTCGAATTCTATTCCTGCAAAATTTATAAAATAGAAAAACATTAGACAAACAAGTAACTAAGCTTGATTTTTTTTTGTTTTACAAGAAATTCCAAAAGAAGAATTGTAATTCTTTAACTAATGTAAAGATTAATAAATAAAGACAGTGCACAATTTTAATTGAAGATAAGTAAATATTTGACTGAAGACAGACACACATAAAGGTCTTATTAGAGGGTAGACTAACCCAAAATATCCTATTTTAGGGTGGACGTACCCAATTTATCCATAAATTATATGTTTTCAAATGCGTCAAACTAAGAATGAAGTACTGCTCAATAAAACACGAACGAAAAATTAAGATTGATTTTTTTTATTTTTTTTCATTTTTTTTTAAGAAATCAAAGATAGCATGCAATGCTTAACTAATAAAAAACTGGTACAAGCAAAGATAGCATCCAGTGCTTAAATGGTAAATTACGATATGTGCAAGGTAAAGACAAAGCATGTAGTACTTAAATAACAAAATAAATGCATTGCGATGTGCAAGTAAAGGCAAAAATGAACTGTAGTGCTTAAATGATAAAAATAAATGCATCGTAATATATGCTGGTAAAGGCCAAGATGGCATGCAGTGCTTAAAATGATAAAATAAATGCATTGCGATATTTGCAAGGCATGCAGTGCCAAAATGATAAAATAAATAAATTGTGATATGTGCGTGCGGTGCTTAAATGGTAAATGCATTGTGATATGTGTAGACAAATACAAAAATGGCATGTGATGCTTAAATGATAAAATGAAAAAATGCTTTACGATGCGTGCAAGTAAATGTAAAAATAAAATGCAGTGCTTAAATGACAAATAAATGCATTGCAGTATGCTGCAAGCAAAGGCAAAGATGACATGCAGTGCTTAAATGATAAGATAAATGCATTGCGATATTTTTGAGGCGTGCAGTGCCTAAATGCTAAAATAAATGTATTGCGACATGTGCCAGTAAAAGAAAAATGGCATGCAGTGCTTAAATGATGAAATAAATGCATTGCGATATTTGCGAAGCATGCCATGCTTAAATGAAAAAATGCATTGCGATATGAGTCAGTAAAGACAAAGATGACATGCAGTGCTTAAATAATAAAATAAATGCATTGCGATGTGCAAGTAAAGATAAAGCTAGCATGCAGTGCTTAAAGGATAACATAAATGCATTGTGATTTGTGCAAATAAAGACAAAGATAACATGCAGCGCTTAAAATGATGAAATAAATGCATTGTGATGCGTGCAAGTAAAGGCAAAGATAGATAATAGTGCTTAAACAATAAAATGCATTGTAGTGCGTGCAAGTAAAGGCAAAGATAAAATATGATGCTTAAACGATGAAATAAATGCATTACGATGCATGTAAATAAAGGCAAAGATAAAATGCAGTGCTTAAATGATAAAATAAATGTATTGCGGTATGTGCAGACAAAGGCAAAAGAAATACAATGCTTAAATAAAGTAAATGTATTGCGAGATGTGCAAATAAAGGCAAGGAAAAAATGCAATGCAAATAATAAAATAAATATATTGTGATGCATTCAAGTAAAGGCAAAGATAACATACTGTGCAAAAGAGAAATAAATGCAATGCGATATATACAAGTAAAAGCAAGAAAGTATAAATATTAAATTGAAGAAAAACATGCATAACTGTCTTTTGGAGGGAAGACTGACCCAATTGTCCTATTTTAGGGTGAACAAACCCCTGTGAAAAATGATTATTGAGCAAAAAATTATTTGGGAATGAAAGTGTTCATATATTCCCGATGTTGCTTTCAAAATTACCCTAGTATCGAGCTTTGAGATGCTGGAGGATGCAAGATTATGTACTTGCTGGGGAGAAAGAATGGTTGTAGGGTTGTGATGATTGAACTCTACATAGAGCTTCCTACATATCCCGTATGTCACGATAATCAGGCCAATGTAGTTCGAAATGGAAAAATAAGATAAATTTGAGGTGGATCTCAAAATTTTCCCCAGTGTATGATTTATGCTAACACTGATTTCTTCTAAGGAAACTAAAAAAATATTTTTCTATTGCGGATTGAAAGATGTATGACGTCTTCGATTGTCTACGAAGACTAAGGCCCTCAACTAGTAAGGTGACTAAAATCTAATAGCTTCTCAATTGACAAGGCTATTGAAATGTAAAATACTCTAGATTGGATGAATAAATGTAATAACCTCTCGATTGACAAGGCTATATAAAAAATGCAAAAACTACTCAAAAAATGGGCACTTAATTAAAAAATTAAAATGTCTATATTTAAAGGTATATGCTTGAAAGAAAAATTCAAATGCCCTATTTAAAAACTGGGCATCTTTAATAAAAAAATAAAAATATGCGTATGCGAGGCAACTTGAATGAAGTGTAAAAAGGAATGCTCGTATTTGAAAATGGGCATCTTGAAAGAAGAATTTTTTTGTGAAAAATGCTAAAAAATGAAGACGACACGATCGTCTTGACTTCGGTTGGTACCAATAATTAGTAATGTGCATAAGAAATTCCCCATCTCCTTTCTAGCTAACCGAGATCGACTTCAGGGTAACTCCTATAGTTTCAAGTGGTACCTTAGACACCCATAAGTATCGACAAGACTTTTTGTTTTACTTAAAAAAAATGTTTCGAACTATGCATATCCTTATGCTTCAGGTTCCCTCTCCAGAAAGAAAGTCCCACTTCGCACATATTTGAGTAAAAAAAAGTCTCGTTTCGCACATATTTGAGTAATTTTCTTTTGAATCTAGGGACGTATCAAGAAATACACTCGCACTCAGAAAGGAATACAATGCACGCGATTGTGATACTATAAAATTGACCTTCATGTAAGTATCCACTAATATGAGAACACTTGAAACAGAATCTCGTAGGACTTGCTATCAGCTTGTAATGTAGGATTGGGTACGGGTAAGATAATATTTGGGACGAAAGTGACTAATCACTCAATGAGCATTACACTGCATTTGTGCTTTCGACGTTTGTTGCGCTTTGACCCATGATCTTCTTAGTTGTGCTGCGTTTTCCCTTGTTTGTATTTGCTTAGACTTCTTTTGAATCCTGTGTTAGAATTTTTTTTTTTTCAAGAATGTATAATATATATTTTTTGTTCTTCATTTTTTCTTTTCTCTTTTTTTTGTGGGGGGGATTTTCTCCTTTTGAAGTCATTTTTTTATTTTTTTTCATTTGAGACAATATATCCTTTGCATTTTGCATTTTTTATTTTAAATCTTCATCTGCAATTTGCACACATTTAATGTGCTCAAGGAGGTAGGGCCAAGAGAGGAATAGTGAACGTAAGCACTCAAAAAGGTATAGGTTCAGATGTAGTTGTCCAAAGAAAAGGTTTTAGGCTCAAAAGAGGAGATGCTAGGGATTAATGTCATTTGGTGGATTGTGAAAGTCACAATTGAATCAAAGAAGGCCCTCAACAGACATTTAGGCCAAGTTTTAGATCAATAAATGCAATGAATTAAACTAAAGCTCACCATACAATGCACTTGAAACGATGAGGTTGGCTTCGTTCTTGTCTTAAATGTATGCAAGAGAATTTTTCAAGCATTATTCAAGTGTGATAAAAGGTACCAAAAGAAACTATGGTTTATCATCAAGTCAGCCCTTTCATCATACCGATTTGTTCTTTCTTATGCATACTCCTAACTGTATTGGTATCAACCAAGTTAAAATTTTATTTTATTTTTGAAAATAATGGGACCGAACCCAAATGGGGGTTGCCTACGTATCTTGTGAAAATAAAAATCAGGTTTGCGTAGTTTAGGCAAATTTGTGAATTTGTATATGCCATGTATGATTGTAAAAAAATGATGGTCATCCTTGAAAATAATATAAAAGACGATTAGGAAAGAACTGTTAGTAGCATCAAAATTATTTTGATCAGACGATCGAGAGGATGAATGTCAAGCATGAGGAGAGCTTTGACACAACTTTAGCATGTTGACATGATTAAGAAAAAAGACATTTGAAAAAATTATGACAATATTTTGCAGTGGTTGAAAAAATTATTATAACTGAAAAAAGTTGAAACCTTGCTTTTGATAGTGAGGATTGATACGCCATAAATTTAATGATTTACGACGTTTGAAAAAAGAAACTAGGTATTCTTGCACAAAAATCAGGTGAAGATCTGGAGATAGGCTGGGTAGGCACTAATGTCAATGAGATTTTAATTTGAGGAGCTATTAAACTATGCTTTTGAAGAAGCATCTTTGAACTGTTTTAGAAAATTACCCCAATTTAAATACCAGAAAAATTATTTTGAAATGGTGAAGAGACCGAACCCTAATGCAGGGTTGCCTACGTATCTTGTCAGGATAAGAATCAGGTCAAAACGTAGATCAAACCTATTGCAGCCAGTGGCGATGTTGCTAAGGTTCATATTTTTAAATGATCACTATGCAAAATAAAGGTTAGACTACACCTTTTCACTAAAGCATAATCAATTTAGAGCAAACAAATATTTACAGACACAATAATCCTTCAAATATGTACAAAGACTATGATAATGCGCCACTTGGGTTGTGACCTCTTCGGAAATAAAGTTAATTAGCGATGCATGCACCTAAAAGGTATTGTTTTAATTCAATCCTATGTTGACTAAGAGTAGGTAGACTCGAAAATGGATTTCCTATATGAGAAGACACATAGTCCCACGACAGTAAAACTCCCGCTCACCCCACGTATACGCCAACTCTCTAATGTAAGGTGTTTTGAAAGAATTTTGGAAAAGTACAATGTACAATCCGTGTGTACAATATGTGTGAGTGTCAGCTTTCTAAAATGGAGGAAATATGAACAGAATGCCAATTTGTATAAAACAATAAATAAATAAATAAATAATCTATACAAAATAATAACAAATAAATAATTTATGCTACACAAACAAGATAAATCCAAAAAATTAGAAAAAATAAAAATTAGTGTATAAAATATATGAATATTTACCTAAGCCTGTAATGATTAGAACCTTGCATCCCCAGCAGAGTCGCCAAAGTGTCATACCTAATTTTTACCTAAGGTCAAAATGTGCACGACATTATGGACTCAAAATAGAATTAATCTATCCAAAGTTGCCACCTAATTTTTAAGGAAAATAAGGTAACTTATTTATTTATTAACATATATTACTTGTGTTTAATCTACGAACCAATTTAGATTCTAGGTAAGGGGTTAAATTATTCTGAAGGGAGGTATAAGGCACCCTTCAAAATTCACAAATGTGGTTCTCAGCCAGACTTAGGTTTATTAAAAAAAGAGAGGAAAAATTAACGTTTTAAGTACAAATAAAAAATGCGTATTAAAAAAATATAAATAATTTATATATAAAGAATGTATAAACTACACATGTTACCGTAAAAATATATGTATAAAAAGTGTATGAAATTAAACAAAAGTACATGAGAATATGTATAAAAAAAATAAAAAGATTAAATAAAGAATAATTTGTGCAAAGGAAAAAAATCACGTAATGTTTTTAGTGTAAAAAAATATGAATTAAAATATCTAAATTTAATTCTTTTATATAAATAGTAACGACCTAAATTTTCCTAATGCGTGATGAGAATTGCGTAAATAAAGAATATCCCTCCCAACGTCCCAAAAATAAAGTTTTTACTATGATAATATTTGTACAATTATAAAAATGTGAAATTACAAACATAAAACTCAAACTCTTATTTTCGTGTGATCCTTTTGACAATATTCTCGAGAACCTGTACAAACACCCGTAATAATAATATTAGTTGCAAATCAAAATAAATTAAGAAATATATGTACATATGCGCATAAAAAATAAAATTTTCACTAAAAATGGGCTCAGATAAAGTTGAAAAAAAAATATAAAGATTTCATCATTACCCAAATTTATTTATTTTATTATGTATTTATATACGTAATATTCGTCTTCTATTTGTGCAGGTCTCGAAAATCGACAAAAATTTCTTCACTGGCCAGGTGTCGACCCTTAATATAAATAATAACTTTGATAAAATAAAATCTTTCTTTTGTAATGGGATGGCCTCAAATATCTAGACGGAGAAATAATTTCATTGGCCAAATATTAACTAATATCAATAAAAATATCAACAAAATAACAAAGAAAAAAATAATCAAAATATAACTTTCAAGCAACTTTTAACAATCTAAATAGAATAATATTAATATATAATAAAGATAAAGACAAAAACAAACCAAATATGGAGAAAACATACTCAACAGTAGGCAATATCCATCACAAAAGCATTCATTAAATTAGAAAATGCATACTACTATTAATCATAATATAGCAACAATAACCATAGCAATGTTAGAAAAATAAAGCATTACAACAATGTAAGATACTACAATACGAGAAAAAATATCATAAAGAAAACATAATCAAACATGTAAAAATTAAAACCCAAAATGAAAAATAACAGTGATAGCATTAAAGTTCTCCATTTTGTTTCTTTCTACATTAATTTCAAAGCTCCATAATATCCCCAAACTAAACCAACAAGACCTTTATACTTCAATCAAATAATCAAGACTCAACAAAGTCAAAACTTCACAATATTAACTAAAAAAAAAAAGTCAACAAGAACTTAGATTCAAGACTTGTTCAAATTCAACCCCACCAAATCAAGATTCAAAATGAGAAGATGTGTGTATGTTTGTGTTTTAGAGGGAAACAGTGAGGTTAGAGAGAAAGAGAGAAATGTGTATATGTGTGTGTGTTTTGTGTTGTGTATTCATAAAGGAAAGTGATAATAAAATAAATAAATATTAAATCTATTTTTTTCCAACATATCACTTAAATTGTGGATACTAGATAAAATAAAGTCAAATATCCTTTTAGTGATGAGATGTTGACTTGATTGATTTATTACTCTGTGTATTAAAATTAATCAATTTATTTTGATAGACTGTGTTAAATAAGGTACAAAAATAAAAATATCCATATATATAACTACAGAAAAATGTAAAAAAATATAATTATCTTTGAAAAAAATATATCACACTATAAATAATTAGAATTATAATATATAAAAAAAATTGTACTGTTATATTATGTACGTATGTTGATGATTGTGCAAAAATATTAAAATGATAATAAACTGATAAAAATCCTAAAATTTATGAAATTAAGGGTGTGAATGTTTGTGGTGTGTGCTTTGTGTATATTTTGTGTTGAGTATTTAAAAAGAAAAAATAATTCATCAAATCTACAATTTCCCAACATATCCCATAGATTTAGGAAAGTAGATTGAAAAAAGTCAAAAAGTGAAGAAAATAGGGGAAGAGAATTAAAACAAATTATAAAGAGAGATGAATAAAAATATAATATTATTTGTGTATTTAAAATAATTAAGTCGACTCACATTTACAAATCGTATTAAATATCGTACAAAATAATGAATGTCGATATATAATAACGGAAAAATATAAATAACAAATAAAAATATAATTAGCTTTAAAAAATATACTATGCTATAAATAATTAAAATTATACTGTGCATACAAAAATTACAGTGTTGTGCTGTGTACGTATGCAAATGACTATGCAAAAATATTAAAATAATAATAAACTGATAAAACTTCTAAAATTTACGAAATTAAAGATAATTTTTAATAAATTGTGTAAAATTAAAATATGATAATAAATTGATAAAAAAAATCCTAAAAAATGATGATTATCATTATTTTGCTAAAAAATATTAAAAAAAAAAGTGAAATGTTGCATTTTATGCACTACAAGTACCCCCCTCAACTTTGATAAATCTAGTACTACAAGTACCCCCCCCCCCCCCAACTTTGGTATTAGAGCTATGTTATTTAAAAATGGAGGAGTTACATGTATTTATTTAAGGAATGCATATTATGATAGAACTACATTTAGAAATCTATCAAAATATTATAAATACTAATGAATAAAATAGACCAATCCCAAAAATATAAAGAACTAAAACAAATATTATTTGAGAAATGAAGAGAATTAAAAATAAGAAAAGAAAGACTACGATATAACATAATTGTTGGAGTATGTCAAAAATCAATAAAAGCACAAAAGGAAGAAATATCACATTTAGAATCACAAATAGATAGTCTAGAATACATATATCAATGATCTATATACTATAAAGTAGATAAAATGAACAAAGAAGAATTTATAATAGATGAAAAAACATATGACAATCATGAAGGATTAAAAATAAGAATAGTATTTTCTAATTTAGGAAGAAGATATAAGAAAATAGGTGAACATTTATATTTAATGTTAGAAAAAAAAAGAATTAAAATTAGAAGATAAATTAACAGTTATGGTAAGAATAACAAAAGAAAATGAAGAAATAGACAGAAAAAAAGGAAATAGAAAAAATAAAACAACAAACTACAGATGAAATATGAAAAATAGAAGAAATAAAAAATAATAGAATTGCAGAATTAGAAAAAGAACTAAAAATGCTAAAAGATCTGTATGAAAAAAGATAGAAAGAAAAAGAAGAAAAAGATAAAGAACAAAAATTATTAGCTGAGATAAATCAATTTAAAGAAAAATTAGAAGAAAGAAATAAAGAATTCGAAACTAATGAAATAGAAATAAATACAATAGATGCTGAAGAAACAGATAATTATGATTCGGAAAGTAGTGAAACATATACAGAAATCTTAACAAATATAGAAAAATTAGAAATAAATGAAAAACAAGAAATAATTAATAAAGAAAACTTAAAAAATACAAACATCGAAATAAATACTCTTGATAAAAAGGATGATGAAAAAATAATACTAGTACATCAGAAATAAGAAAACCTACATATTATTATAAAGATAAGTTTAAAAAATATAACCTAAAGAATGAATATAACAAATGGACACTAAAACAAATAATCAATAAAAATTATAATTTCTTAGACTTAGGCTGTGTAATCGATGTAGATAAAATAATGCAATTACGGATAGGATACATAACAAAAGAATTATTAGACAATGGTATAAATGCAATAGATATACCAGAATATATAAAAAGAACACTAATAGGAACAAAAAAATTATGGTTTTTAAATTTAACTGAAGATAGTAAAAAGGTATTAAGGGCTGATAAAAAATAGAAGGAACAACAGTAATTAAACTAACACCTATAGACATATTGAAAAAATATGAAATAGCTATAAGAGATGAATTTAGCAGTATGACAACAGAAGAAGAAGAAGAACAAAACAAAGAAAAAGATACAAATAAGAATTTAATGTTAAAACTAGCAATATGTAATATGTGCTATATAGATGAATATACGTGTGCATTTAAAGAATACTACTATAAGGGAGCATACAATACCGAAGAAAGTAAAGAAATAAGAAGATTATATTTTAGTAAACTACCTGAACCATTTAGTTCAAAAATAATAAAGAATTGAGATGAAGCAAAAATAGTAGATACCCTAGGAGCAAGAATAAAATTTCTACAATAATGGTATAGAAATCTATGTGAAAAATACAGAGAAGAAATAAAAATAGAAAAAATATTAATAAGGAATTTAGTATGTTGCAAGGATAAAATAACACCTCAATTTGGATATGAAGAAAAATATTATAAGAAAAGAAAAAGACATAAGAAATATAAGAAGTATAGAAAGTCAAAATATAAGTATAAGAAATCAAGAAAAAGATATTATGTAAAAAAATTTAAATATAAAAAACCATATAGGAAAAAGAAATCTATAAAAGAATGTACTTGTTATAACTGTGGAAAACTAGGACATTTAGCTAGAGATTGTAAAGTGTCTAAAAACCAAAAAAAGAAACAAATATCATAAATAAAGATAGAAAATGCAGAATATATACAAATAGATTATATAGATTACGAATTGGAAAGTGAAGATAGTATATATGAAATTTTGAAAAATGAAACAGATAATGAAATAGATAGTAGATGAATCAAATGACTGAAGAAGATATAAAAATAATAACAAAGAAAGAATATTTCAATAAAGAAGGAACAGATCAGAAAATAATATTTGATAATAATATATTTGACGAAATAAAAGGAAAAGAATTAGATCTAAGTATAGAAAAAATATTTAAAACACCAACAATAAAAAACATATTTAGTAGACGAGAAGAAGAATACTACGTAGTAAGCCAAAAAGAACATATAATAGATTGTAGATACGCGAAAGGAAAAGCTAGTATACCACTAGTAACAAAAAGAATAGTTAATGAAGAACTACAAGATACAAAAAGTAAGGACCCAATAAAATATGTACACCTTAGAGGAACAAAAATATTAATAAAAGTATATTTTAGAGAAGGAATAGATACACCAATAGAATTATTAGCAGATGATATGATCTTAAAACCTATAGAAAAAAAACATAATAAGTGATATAAGAGGGAATCTAATATACCAAAAAATTAAATTTATAATAAGTGCAAATTATTCAGTATCAATAACAGATAAAAATCTAGATAAGTCATTAATACTATATTGGAAAATATCAGGAATAGCATTAACCCCAGGAAGTAAAATATTCACAGCAAGATGTAAAAATTTATATGTATTAACAACAAAGCATAAAATAACTGGAAAAAATAAAATTAAAAAAATACAAATAGAAAACCCTTTTGAGCAATTTGTAAAAATCATAGATAATAATGATTATAGCTACCAGAATATAGATATAGAAAAAGATTTAGAAATAGTAAATGAAAGAATAAGAACACCAAAGAGAATATCTTATGAAAAACCAGAAATATACAAAAGAGTAGCATATGAGATAACTCCAAAACCTAACCTAACTCAATATTATATAATAGGAACAATACATGAAAAATAATATTTAATACTAATAAACACAGGACAGGAAGAAAATTATATAATGAAATACTTAGTAAAAATCAAAGAAATTAAAACAAATAATGATAAATGTCCAAATATTTCAAGAAACCTAATAATTATTAAAAATACGACTGAAAAGAATTTATAATAGGAGTCAGAAAGATAAAAATTGAATTTGAACTAAAAGAAGAAACACAAAAAGCAGATATAATATTAGGAATAAAATAGTTGGAACAAGTAATACCCTACAATATAGAACATACACAATTAACCATAAACTAAAATAAGGAAAAATTATTAATAAAAAAAGATTTAATATTAAAATATATGTACTCATGAAGATAATAGTAGAAGGATATTATAATAGATATTATACGCCAATGATAGATACAGTAGCAAAAGTCAATTTATGTAGATATAACTGTTTACCAGAAAATAAATGAGATAAGTTAAGAACACCAATAGTAGTTAAAGGATTTAATAACGAAGGAAGTCTAATTACATATAAAGCTAGGAATGTAAAAATACAAATATGGGATAAAAAATTAATAATAGAAGAAATTTATAATTACGAACTAACATCAAAAGATATGCTTTTAGGAATGCCATTTTTAGATAAACTATATCCACACATAATAACTAAAATGTACTGGTGGTTTACAACACCATGCAAACCAAAGGTAAGAGCAAAAAGAGTTATTAATAAAATAAGGAAGAAAGCTGATTGGATAAAAGGAAGTGAAAAAATCACATAAAAATTAAAAAATATAAAAAATATTGAAGACACAATAGAACTAGTTATATTTTCAATAAATAAAGAAGAAATAACTATATTTTCAATAGATAAGGTAGAAATAATAAAGAAAAAATTAAGACAATTATACAGTGAAGATCCATTAAAAAGATGGAAAAAACATAAAACTATTGTAAAAATTGAGCTAATAGATAAAAATAGTATAATAACCCAAAAACCATTAACCTATAACTTTGATGATTTGAAAGAATTCGAAAGGCATATAGATGAATTATTAGAAAAACAATACATAGAAAAAAGTAATAGTAAACACAATAGCCCAACATTTATAGTAAATAAACACAGTGAACAAAAAAGAGGAAAAAGTAGAATGGTTATTGATTATAGAAACCTAAATGCAAAAACTATGACATATAATTATCCAATACCAAATAAGATATTAAAAATAAGACAGATACAAGGATATAATTATTTTAGTAAGTTCGATTGTAAATCAGGATTTTACCATTTAAAGCTAGAAGAAGAATCAAAAAAATTAACTGCATTGTAATACCCCGATCATTCCTTAAGCCTAAATCTATCTTTTGAATGGATATGTATGACTTCTAAAGTGATTGATGTTTAAACCATGTTGTATTTCTCTAATTTCCACTTTTTGTCATGTAGAGAATTGAATAAGCTTTCCATTTATACCAATTTCATCGAAATCCGATATCGGATGAGTGAGTTATGACCGTTTTACTGAATGCTATCGGATCGCCCAGGTTTGACGATCGACCTGGTGGACCATCAGGTACTTCGTGGACCGTCAAGTGTCCCATCAAGCCAAGGAAGTATCTCCCTTTTGGGGATGTCGTGTGACGGTCAAAGTAGTGGATAGTCACAAAGTTGACGGATCGTCTAGGTGTCCGTCAGACCGAGACAGAATGTCTCATTTCTGGCCCTTAAGTGACGGACGACTTGGTGGACCGTCACTTTTCTGACAGACCGTTAGGTCAACCTTCACGTCGAGGCAAAACATTTTAGTTTTGGTGTTCGAGTGATGGACGACTTGATGGACCGTTAGTCCCTCTAACGGACCGTCACAGGCCTCGATCAGTAAATTTTAACTTTTTTTCAAAAAGTCATCTTGGTCATTTCCACTCCTTGTGGCCTTATATATATGTGTGTGTGTGTATGTGTGTGTGTGTGTGTGTGTGTGTGTAGAGAGAGAAGAAAAGATCATTTCTCTCCATTTTTCTCTAAATTTCTTTCAAGAATTCTCAAGAAACCTAGGGTTTCTTCCAAACCCAAAAATCAAATCATCTCCAAGAAGTTCAAGAAATCTCCCATAAATTTCTTCAAGTTGTTCAAGAACTAAGTTCCTCAAGTCAAAGGTAGCAAGGTCTTGGTCTAAAGTGTGAGAAAAAAGTTTCAAGCAAGTTTCTATATCTTCAAAATCAAAATCTAAGGTATGTGGGGTTTGAACAAGAACACTCCTTTCGTTCTTGTACCTAAAGATTGACTTTCTATTATTGATTTACATGATTTTGCAAGTGGGTTTACACCCAAATTTCTTTGTGTATGATTTATGAGACTTGAGTTGAATAAGCTTGATCTTTATGGTTATTTCACCATCATGCTTCTTAAATTGATTATTTATTCCATGAGATGTATACTGTCATTATATATTGATGATTTCTAAGTGATTTATGATAAGTGTCAAGATTTGTGTTTTTCTATGAGAAATTTGACTATTGAATATATATAGATCGATATTTGAATTGAAAGTCAAGAATGAGTTTGATGATGTTTCCTTGAAGCTTTGGCATTTGAAATGATTTGATAAGAAAATGTACTTGATGTTGAGAAACATTGTTTGAATTTGAGTCGAGTTAAGAATCCACAGTCGTATATGATTTACCGATGAGATATACTGTTGTTTTGGTCATCATGATAGACCCATGAGTTGATATTGATTGAGTTGGATTTCCTAACGTGTTCTGAGCTGAGTCTGGGAGGAGTATTTAGCACCGAGCAGGAAATTTGGTATTTCCCTAGAACTCGTGCCACCGTAGGATTGATGTTGATAGTTGTGGGCCAAAGGCCGAGTATGAGATTGTGATGATGAGATTGAGGTTGTACTCCCTGGAAAGAGTATGACACCTCTGCCAATGTGGGATTCTCTCCTTAGGAGGGCAAAACGTTAGACTCCATGTGGCTCACATGGTGTAGTTATGTTGGTTATAAGAAACTACCACGTCCATAATGATCTAAGTACCATGAGTTACCGAGTCACTCTAAGTCATGAGTCAAAGCTTTTGAGTTGAGTTGAATGATTTATGAGATTTATGAAGCATGTGTTATTACTGATGATTTATGGAAATAATGTTTCAGATAACTCAAGCGAAGAGAGTTATTACTGTCAGCATGCATGATTTTCTTATACACTTATGATATTATTTAAAATGTTGCATCCACCCCCATATACTCAGTACATTCCCAATTACTAACTCTCATACTCTTTTGTATTCTATATTTCCTCACGATATAGGTTTAGGTGCTCAGTCTCAGCCACGACAGTGATCTACGAGTACCTTCATCTATATTCCTACAGTTGGTGAGTCCTCATGGTTCAAAGACCTATGTTCATGATTTTTGTCTTGATAATTGATAGTTTCTTATTTTTTCGTTCAGTATGAGTCAGTTGGGGATCTGTCCCAATGGCTCTTCAGTCTTATGTAGTAGAGGCTTTGTCAGACTAGAGTACCAGTATGTACAAAACGTTAGTATTTTAATTGTACGGGACAGTATTACTTTGTATCTCAGTATGTTCATGGCATGATTATTCTTCTTTATTACTGCTCGATTATTGTAATGGTGAATTATAGGAGTACAGACAGGCTCAGAGGGTAGCTTAAGGCTGTGTGTGGCCTTAAGCACCGTGTGACATTTCGGGATAGGTTCTTGGGGCGTTACAAGCTTGGTATCAGAGCCTAAGGTTTGAAGTGTCCTAGGGAGTCTGACAAGCCGCGTTGCATAGAGTCTTGATCATCGGTGTATAGCGCGCCACATTTATGAGCAAGAGGCTACGGGACGTATTAGGAAAAGTTATTTCTTTCTTTCAAGAGTCTATCGTGCCTATGACTGTTTATCTCTGCTGTTAATTCGTGCCTTCTTATGACAGAAAATGCCTCCTCGTAGAGCTCGTAGAAATAATGAATGATTTCAACCCATTGATCCTTTAGGTGAGACGGTGTCCCACGTAGAATTCTAGGCAGCTTTCCAAGTGCTAGCCCAGGCGGTCATCGCCAATGCTCAGGCCAACACCCAGGCTACTGTTCCACCTCCGCAAGGGAATAATTCTGTTGCAGCTCGGGTTCGTGACTTTATGCAAATGAATCCACCTGAGTTCTATGGGTCGAAAGTAGGTGAGGACCCACAAATGTCTTTAGATGAAGTAAGAAAGATAACTCAGATTATGCATGTGACTGAGGAAGAGAGTTTTGAATTGGATGCCTATCGAATGAAAGATGTTGCTTATGATTGGGTGGAGATGTAGAGGAAAGTTAGAGGGGAGAATGATGCTCCCGTGACTTGGCAATTATTCCAAGATACTTTCTTAGACAGGTTCTTTCCCTCTGAGTTGAGGAAAGCGAAGCTAGAAGAATTCATGAACTTGAGACAGGGCTCTATGACAGTTAAAGAGTATTGCCATAAGTTTAACCAGTTGTCTAAATATGCTCCCAGTATGATGGCTGATTCTAGAACTAGTATGAGTAAGTTCTTGGCTGGTGTATCTGGTTATGTTATGAAAGAGTGTAGATCTGCTATGCTTAATAGGGACATGGACCTTTCAAGACTAATGATCTATACTCAGCAGATTGAAGTAGATAAAGTGAAGGAGAGAGAGAGAGAGAGTGAGAGGGAATAAGAGAGTTAGATCTGAGCAGCAGGGGTTTGGTCAGACTAGATTTTCTGGACAGATCCTCCCTCAGTTTTAGAGTCGTTCCCTTATACCAACACCTTCATCAGCCAGTACTCCTGCATTCAGAATCAGGTAGGAGAAGGGTATTAGGCCTTCCGTGTCCAGGTCCCAGGACAGTGTAAGTAACAGACCTCATCCTCCCCCATGTCCGAAGTGCGGTAGAGACTATCCCAGGGAGTGCTTAATCGGTTAGAGGGGTTGCTTTGGTTGCGGTAAGTTGGGCCACAAATTCAGGGATTGCCCATTTGCTAGACAGGGGAATCGTGGTGTTCTTCCCCAGAATAAGACTATTAGTGCTCCAGCCCCTATAGTAGGTCACATATACATTTTGGGCCCAAAGTTAAACAATCAAAACGGGCCCAGCCCAATACAATATAAATGAATGAATTTGAAGACAAATAGAAACTAACTATAGAAAATAACTTGTCTAGGACCTGAGTTAATCTAACAAAAGTTGCCTTAAATCGGCCTCCCTATAAGCACACTAATTACATTTATCCCAAGGATTGAAGGATCCGTAAGTATTTAGTTCTTTTAGGTCCTCGATGTGCCTGAATAAGGTTAATCAATGGTAGTTGCTTGGAGCTTTCTCTATACCTTAATAGAATTGTCCCTCTCTTAGCTCGGGTTATTGCTTAGTAAGGCATCCCTTGTTTAATCTTAGATTGAACAAATTGGAAAATCCTCACTCTGGATATAGACCTTGTCATTCTTCTCCCTTCAATACTAGTGGATAAGTGCAATAGAATTGGAACGGTCTTTTATCATATATGTGTAAATTTAAGGGCAACTACTGTTATATTAACTCCGGTCCTATATTAGTATTTTATATAGTTAGTTTCTATTTCTTTTCTATTTCATTCATTTACATTATATTGTGATTTACCCGCTTCTATTGCTTAGCTTTGGGTCTGAAATGTATATGTGGCCCATTTCAATAACTAGTAGGAGATACGCTGTACAAAGATGGATTTTTCATTTTGATCTACATAAACAAACAATATTTCTCTGTTCCTCTATAATGTCGGCATAACCCCAATCAATCAATCAATATATATATATAAAGGAGAATCTTCAATACGGTGACGTGACGCTCTAATATTTGAGTATTGTTATTTATCTTTTTTCTCAATTTTTTTTATTTTTTTCTCCATTTTTTTAAGCAAAACAACTAACATGTAACCTCTTCCTCTTAATTATCTCTTTTCCACAATTAGCATAACCAACCGTGAAAAACACTGTTGCACATATTCTTGCAACTCATTAATTTTATATATATATATATATATATATATATATATATATATATATTAAAAGGATGATGTATCACCTCTCTTTGGCCAATGATAATATTTATATTTTTTCTCATTTGCTTGAACAATAAAATTACTACCCACTATCCATTTCACTCATTCTTTATCTTTATTATAAAAGTATTTAAAAGCTGCAATATTTACTTTCACACTTAATGTAGGAGATGAAACGTATTGTAACGATTGAGAAGTTGAATGGAGTCTTGTGTAATTGCAGAAAATGAATGATCTATTTTATCTTTAAATCTTGAAAACTATTATATAAACATACCTATTCAACATATGCTTCAACAGGTATGCATTTTTTCTTATGAGTTATATCATTTTATCTTCTCAATTTTCTTCTACATGTTGCTTATTGTTAAACAGGTATGTATTTTTTCTTATGAGTTATATCATTTTATCTTCTTAATTTTCTTCTACATGTTGCTTATTGTTAAAAATAACGTTTTATATTTTAAAGACCTCATCATATTTCTGCATTGCTTGGATTACATAAGGTATTCATTCTATACAAAATTGATATTTCACCTTAACTTGTGTATTCATTGTTTTTTATGTACAAAAAAAGTGTATTAATTGCTTTTTGTTAGGGAAAACAGGTTATTTATTTTCAGTGGGTCTCTTCTTTGTTCAATTTTGTATCTCGAAAGAAGAATTAGTTTGAGTTTTTTGTTGGTGTTGGGATGTTGTAGGTGTCCTGAAAATTAATCGAGTAGCGTGAAATTTAACCTGAATATTTCGATCATAAAAAAAGTAGTTTGATTTTTGTACAAGTTAATTAGTAGTGTGAATTGAGTAATTTTGCATTTCACATTTTAGATTTATGTTAATCATTTACAATTGTTCTAATTGTAGATTGATAATTTATTCATGCAAAAAAAAGAGATTATAAATTTTAAAAGTTTGACGCTAAAGATATTTATCACAGACTAAAATATCTACAAGCAATGTGTTACTATAGTAGTATATATGAGTCCTTTGTCATTTCTTTGTTTTAAAAAAAATATTTATTTTTGTCATAATTTAGTTCAATCATTTAATCTTATAGTAATTTATTTCAAGAATAAAGAGTAGTAATCTGTTTGTGTTGTTTCATTATATGTCTAACAGGAACTTTGGTGAAACTACATGACTAAATGAAGAAATAGCCAGTGAGAAAAGAAGACAATGTTAATTTAATTTAAAAAAACCTTTTAGCTAATTTAAGGAGTATTGTGTGTTAATGAAATGCCTAATTTGTAGGGCCCATTCTGGGGGTGACGCTCTCAACAGGATTTTCTCCATATCAAGTGCTTGTACCCGAGACTTTTGGTTAAGGATGAAGTAGTCTCACCACTACACCACAACCCATGTTGGTGAAATACCTAATGTTTGTTATTGAAAAAAAAACACTAAGAAATTTCCTGTTGTACCACTTTATGTGTCATAATCAAATATGAGGTTAAATTATATATTAAATTCTCGATGTGAATTCGAACATAGAATCTTCAAACAAAATTACAAGTTTAATAACTACATACAAAATATTATATACAAATTAAAAAAATAGAAGTACTAATTATATGAGAAATTAAATATAATATTTATAAATTAAAGTTTGAGTTTCAAGAATTATGTAAAAGAGTGAACTCAAATTGAGATAATGTTCTTGTAGTTTTTTCTTAAAAAAAAAAAAAGGGTTGACGGCCTCAAAACAATTCTTTTTATTTTATTTTTTAAAAGATAAACTCATTTGTATTTAATTCATAAATTAAAATAAAATTTTAACAAAACGTGCGAAACGCGGACCAATTTCCTAGTACAATATAAATGAATGAAATAGAAAACAAATAGAAACTAATAGCTACGGAAAATAACTAGTCTAGGACTGAAGGTATTCTAACATTGTATTTGGGTTGGCTCGCTTCGGTAACTTAGCTTTGGGCCCAAAATGTATATGCGGCCCACTTGTATATATAGTAGGAGATACATTGTATAAATTCGGACCACTTCTAACCTAGGAGACAACAGGATTGATCTCATCAAAGTTCATAAAGCTTACACCTTTGAAGTAAATAATCTTTAGAGAGTCTGGTGATGTTGATAGAATCGGAGGAACCAGAATTTCACCTAGGAGCTGAAAAAATTATACGCTAAAACACATTTTACATAGTAATATTCCCACAAAGTGGGGTCTGGGAGGGTAAGTGTACGCAGTCCATACCACTATCTTGGATGAGATAGAGGAGACTGTTTTCGATAGACCACCACTCAACAACAACAACATACCCTGTATACTCACACATTTTTCATTAGAATTGTATAAAATGAAAACAATGACATATATAAGTAATTTCAGTAGGTACTAACATGTAGAAACTTGCTATTTAGATGAAGTATTTCTACACTTGACAAGCCATCCAAAAACTTAAGCAAATCATGTTCAGTGCCTAATACAACTTTGTCCAGCATAACAGAAACTTCAGTTAAGTTAGGAGCATTTTCTAAGGAGATTGGTTTATAATCATCGACCTTCATGGAAAACCGCTCGAGTTTGGAACCACTTGTATTAAAATGATGAACTCCAGAACATCTGTGCAACATTAGCTTCTGAAGAACAGGGCAGCTGGAGAGAAGATTTTCAAGCAAATAGTCGTTTACAAGGTGAGCACCAAGAAACTCTAATTCTTCAAGATATAGGAAGCCTTTGGAGCTTCAACTATGTCAAGTCCAAACAAGAAAAGAAATACGAAGGTAACTTATGACTCTCGGTTTCCTCTTTTAATTCTAAGACTAATTTCTTGATATTTTTCTCAAATAATTTTCGAAACCGTTTGTTAACTTTAGGAACCCTTGTTATTTTGAAATTTGGAATACATACTTGAAATTTCTCTGTACAACCAGGATGAAACATAAGAAACCTGGTGACAATTTTATCCAATTTGTAGTTCTGCTCGAGCTCAATTTCCTATAGTATATGAATTTTCTTATGGGTAGTGGCAAAGTTGTGAAGTTCTTTGAAGAATTGGTCATCAAAAACAAACTCTAGAATGGTGGAGTAGTACGATATCCATTTATTTGAAGAACACTTGTTCTTGCAGCATCACGAATTGGCATTTTCCATAAAATGCAATCTATTACATTCCTTGGTAAGTCATTGATTATATCTTCACCATCGATTAGTTTTTGGCTTGTAACAGATTGTCCTTTTTTGACACGTTTTGGAGGCATATCTTCCTATGAATGATAATCATATACACCAATATAATTAGCTCTATTTTCTCCTAGTGATAAAATATAGAAAATAGACATGGAACAAAAATACAGTAGATACCAAATAAATATCATGATCAACAAACTTTTTTACACGCATTCTAACTGTGCGATCTATTATTTTTTTCTGTTTTCCCTTTCTTTTCCCTCTCTCCCTCGTCTATTTTCTCTATATCTCTCTGATTTTCTTCCTCTTTCTCCCTCTCTCTTTCAGATCACCTCAATTTTTTTCTCTTCTGATTCATTGGTTTCCTCCAATTTTTTACATGTACTTCTCAATTCCTCTCTCGATCTCTCTCTCAATGGTTTTATCTCCTCTCTTGTGTCTAATTTTCCACTTCTGTGTGTGTAGCATGTGTGTATTTTCACTGTGTAGAGGTTGTGTGTGTAATGTGTATATGAGTGTGAGTGTCGATCCTGTGAGAGTATGTGTGAGTGTGAGGGAGTTCTTGGTGTGAGTAAATTGGAGTATGTCTGTGTAGGTGAAATCACCTGAGGTGTATTATGTGCCTGTCTCTATTTGGTGAGGTGTAGTGTACGTATTCTAGTGGGGGGAAACCGAAATGTGTAGAATCTCTGTTTGTTATGGTGAGGTAGGGGGTATATGGTGTAGGGGGTTGGGTGGTTAGGGGGTGGTGAGTTGTCCACTTTTTATTCGAACAAATGGTTAGTTTGTTGAGAATTAGTTAGTTTTGTTTTAAATGGAGGAATTATCACACGGGGTGAGGTACACGGTAAAGTGAGGGTAAATGGATAAATTAGGATTTTGGGAGGGGAAAAATTATCTATCTACAGTATTATGACCCGAGACTACTCGATAGTGGTAACACGACACTTAAAATTACAAATGACTCCAAGCTAACCCATGACATGGCAAAATACTTTGAATATAAATAATAAGTGATAAAACACTTATGCAGAAGGTTAACCGAATAATATATTAAATTTTCAAAAGAATCGAATCATCAATAACAAATCTAAGATCTCAAGCTGAACGTCTAACTAAAAGTCTGAAAAAACTATATGAAGATGAGTTACTAGGACAAGCCCCTAACTAACTCTAATTGTCAAAAAACTGAAAACAACAAAGACAAAATAAAATTAAATGCTGACTCCATTCCTCGCATGATGAGAGTTCACTAAATCTGTTGGTGTTAATTTGTAAAGAGATTGTACTAGGCACAATTTTGATGATGTGTATAACGACATATATTAGGAGACAATATAGTGCAAAAGAAAGTATACGATCAGTACTTTGAAGGTACAGAGTATGTAAGAAAAGAAACTTACTTATATGATCTAAACATGGTAAATGTGTAATGATATGATATAAGAAACATTGACTTCGGACCTTTAGATGACATACATATGATGCTGAGGTGTTTGATGACTCCTTAGTGCTATTAAAAGATGCCACATGCATGACGATTACAATTAAGGAGGGTCAAAGGTCTTTGACAAGGTCGAAGGAGTGAAAAAGTGGGCTCAAAAGCCCCTTGGAAGAGTCATGTATCCAAGGTACTTTGGATCCACTTATTATCCACTCTAGCATTTCAAGAGCAGGTCAAAACAGTCTCTAGTGGGCCTTTTCTTGTATTTGGGTCAGTTTTGGGTCCTAATTATGTAATATTTAGCCAAACTATAAATACATGGTAGCTAGACTTATTTAGTTAGTTTTGTTGGTTGTAATGATGAATTCATGAACCTCCATTGGGAATGTTTTCGAGCTTTGAAAAGAAAATATTGATGTTTGATTAAAAACTTCGGTTGTAAGTAAGATTCAATCCCCTTTGCGGTCACGTAAGAGTTAGGTGATATTTGATAATCTTTCAGGGAGGTTTTTGGATTTGATACACCCTTTGATTGCCCTTTTGTTATCATATTTGTGTCTATCTTTCTATCTTGGATATTTTATCCCTCTATCTTTACTTTTCTGCAATTAGATTTGAGTCTTCATGGCAAGAGTCGTATCTTTTGGTATCATAGCCAAACTAAATTTCATTCCTACAAAGTCAATCTTGGGTTTGTTATCTTGAAAATCAACAAAAAAAGTGGTGTCAAAAGTCTTTTTTTTTTTTTTAAAAAAAAGAGTTACTACTCACATTTTTGGTCTTAGGTCAAATTTTGATTTTTTGATTTTTGTGTTTTCTTGTGTTTCAAGTGTTAGAATTGTCTTTACAAAATTAGTAATATTCTCTAAACTAGTTACCAACATAGGATCGTCACACCCGATCCACTACTAAGGAAACATCTTTTTAGGTAGCAAACATCAACATCTCCAGCAAAAATCCATGAATCATACTAAGACTCAGAGATAAACAAATAAACCTATAAAAGAATATAGAACCAGTCAAACACCACTAAGGCATAGCAATGGTGTATTAAAAACCATACTTATGGCTACTGTACTAGAAACTCCTGTCTCGAGTTCATCATGTGGAATGGTATACTAGGAACTGAAATTTGCTGGAGCAACTGATGAAGTATCTCTTTATCTAAGCTATGGCCAATCCGTCCTATAATGTCTTAAGTCACCACACACGAAATAGCCTAAAGAAGTAGGAAATCGATGAGATAGGCTCAAAGAACTCAAACGACCCACTCTGTTCTAATACTCTCCAAGAATAATCATGAAGATCCTGGCCTTCACCAGGCATAACACTATGATCGCCTTGGGCCCTCTTGGAAGTAAACCTCTCATATTTATACATGAATTCCTCTAAAACACTCGAGCAAACTAATCCCATATAAGACAAAGTGAACCAGTTGGCCTTCTCTTTACACAAGTACTACACCATTATCTAGTTGGCTTAAAGAACTAAAATGCGATGAAGTCTACTCTATTAGAATCCACCAAACCTAACTTGTGTAATCCCTCGCAGCAACCAAGAAAGAACATATAAACATTAACCTTATATAATATATCCTCATGAACTCTACATATCTACTTTATACATAGAAATCTACATATCTACTTTGTCTTTTCATGGACATAAAGGGTAAACTCACTAGATATGGAGTAATCCCCGATAATATCTCATCAACACTAGGACTACCAGTAAGAGTCATCGATACATTTGGAGTCTTAGGACCTATCATATCATGTTGAACTAGAATAAAAGTCACCCTCTCAAAAAAACCCAATACTCAAACCAAAACAAATCCTTAAGCATGGGTATGGTCACGAGTGGTGACAATACTGGCCTTGACCCCTCTAACTAACTAGACCTACTATCACTGACAACTCTAGAACTTGAAGAGGTAACTTTAACCTAATATCTAACTAGTCTGCCCATCCTAAGATGACCACTACCCTGAACCATACTCCTATCGTGTATCAAAGGCACGACCTCTGAACAACTAGCTATGTACTAGCGCGTGCTCAACATCTATGTTAGTGTATAAGATACCTTTGATTCATGTGAAATTATGAATACATGAAATAGAATGAAGAAGTGAGAATCTTCTAAAGTAATGTAACCTAACCTTTTATAGATAAATAATAGAAGTCTCTACACCAATCCGCAAGACTCTAGTCGACTAGGCTTGTACTAAAGAGACCATTGAACCTAAGACTCTAACACTAATTTGTCATGAACCAAAATAGGCATATAATGGAACCTAATATAATGCCCTAAATCTGGTACCCTGGATGCTACACGATGCCCATAATCTTGAAGGACCACAAGCTAACCCTTTTCTAGTATCTAAAATTGAGCACTGCATAATACATCATAAAAATGCAGAAAACTGGCCAAATACTTGACAAAAGGTTCAAATATCTGAAATACAACTGAATATTGAATACTAATACATATATCTAAAAAGTATCTAAAATCTCTGAACTGTGGAGTTGATGGGACAAGTCCCCAACTAACTCCATCTACTAAAATACTGAATCTAGTACAATAATAAAATAAAGATTATCCTCGAATGATAAGGACTCACTGCTACGTCTACTGCTACTGACTGAATCTGAACTGCTAAGGGTGCTCTAGATCTCGTGCTTATGAACCTATGGTATAAAATATCATAGCACAGAAAAGTATGCATCAGTATGATGGAATATACTGGTATGCTAGATGAGGTAAGACTAAATGCAAGGGTTCATATGCATGAACAATACTGACTACATAATTTGAGTATACATAATGAGGATACATTTATAGATGCACAAACTATAACTAAAATTGTAGGAAAACTGAATACTGAATTCTAATAACTGGATTTCTGATAACTGAGTCTACTGATCCTAATATTTGATTGACTGAGGTTGAAATCAGTCCTATCTAGTGGGTGATCTCTTAATATACTCATGATAAAGATAATTAACTAAATCTGAGATCAGTCCTATCTAGCAGGTGATCTCTGAATCTAATGGTACTTGATACTAATTGATTGTATTTGAGATCGGTCCTATCTAATGGGTGATCTCTAAATCTATTGATATTGATACTGATACTGCTTGACTAAATCTGAGATCAGTCCTATCTAGCGGGTGATCTCTAAATCCATTGATAATACTAATGAGTGATTGTATCTAACAGTCCTGAATCTGTGCTACTGAGCTGAGTTCTTTTACTGAGATTGATTCTGAAGCTGAGACTGTGGGAAGTAGTCATCTAACCGACATGCCTTGAATCTGAACTAGTGGGGTCCAACCTGTAACCCTAGCCGGAAGGGTGTCAGTACCGTTCCCCGAGTAAAGACAATAGTTATGGGGTCATTCCTAATCTAGCAGATGATCCCTAAGACCAGTCCTGTACTAGCTGGTGATCTCAGAGTATGTCAGTCCTATCTAACGGGTGACATCTCATACATACCCTAGATACGTAGTTCTGGAACTTTAGGATTGCTTCTAGGGATCTCAGTCCTATCTAGCGGGTGAGCCCCCATCCCTAGGTTCACTCGGTGCTGAATTCTACTCCCAACTGAAAGACACTAAACTGATTACTAATTCATACTAGGCTTGTCTGAACTATTACTAATCGTACGTGTTTGATTGATCTAAACTGAATTCACTGTGTTCTGTTGATTGACAGAATATTACTGAGTCCTGAATTGATTACTGAACTAAATCTGGAATGCTATTGATACTGAGATCACTAAGATTTCCTAAGTTCTGTAACTGTCTAAGTTCTACTAAGTTTTGTAACAGACTAAGAGTACTACTAATCATGGCATGACTGAGATTATCATGAAACTGACACTGGCTCTAGACAAACAGTTAATTTATCGGGTATAAATACCCCCAGGACTCGATAACATAAATAAGACAAGACTGGAAACTCGTATATAATATTGTAATAGGCTATCATTCACAACACAATCAATGAGGCATCTATTCAAGCACTTGGAAGTCTTTAACATGTAAATGTATAGGGAGTGCATACTATTATCTCATAATTCATTCAATAAGGAATGCACATGAGTAGGAGTGCATATAATATATCATAATTCATTCACTAAGGCCTTTGAACAAATACTTGGCATGCATTAACTTATACACAATTGGGGATTTCTTGTCAACATGCTATAATGACTTTATTACCTTCAAATAAGCATTTTATCAAACATATGGGGAGCAAACTTTATTAAATACACCTAATTAACATGGTTACATCAATCAACATGAATCATAAAAGGGTTTTATTATGAACATCATATAAATATCACATACTAGGATCAAAGCTTGGAACTTTGTAAACAAAATATGAATTAAAACTCAATAACAACATGAACTTCAATTTCAATTCACATGAATCATGAAAACTCATAAATATATAATCTTTGAATTCAGAAAAGGATTCTTGAACTTCTTGGGTAGAAGGAACCCAAGAATCAACATCTAACATACCTTAACTAGAAGCTTCTTGAAGATTAACAGTGAAACCTTTGAGAATTGAGTCTTGAATTGAGAACCCTAATACTTGTTCTTGAGAGAATTTGAGAGACAGAGTATATTTTGGTGAAAATAAGGTTGAATCTTGTGTTATAGGGCTTTATAGGGGTGGAAAAAAGATTGAAATAACCCTGGGGTCGCGACTATTTTAATGACTGAAATTGGGTGTCGACGCACTGGTCGACACGACGCGGCGATGACATCGATGCAATGCCCGACGCATCGCGCCATGATCGCTCCAAGCCTAAGTACTTTTGACTGGCAGTCCTAGAATAATATTGATCAACGTGATAGGCGATGCGGCGCGCCAAGATCGCATTTGTCCACTATTTTGGGATTCCAAATATGGTCTAAACGAGGTCCAAAAAATCCAAAACTCATCTGAGAACCCCTATTGACCTTTTTGATCATGTACTAACTTAAATATCAAAAGTCTATGGACGTAAAGGTCATGAAAAAAGAATGCACACTTCTGAAGGCTAAAATAAACTATGTCTTAACACTTAGCTTAAATTTTCTAAGTGTTGGAGCTTCTCTTGACATGCTTTAAAGAGCCTTAACAACTAGAAAAATTTGCAGGGTCTTACAATATCTCCCCCTTGGGAACATTCGTCCTCGAATAGGACTGACTACGCTGAGAATACTGGCAGACTAAACTTACTTATTGGACATGAATATTTAAAACATATCTATAGGACCGAAACTTCTAATATACTGAAATTTCATACTGAACATGCATATCTGATGCATGAATACTTGGCTGAACTGACTCATCAATGCATGATTAAATATGCAATGATAACTGATACTGACTTTGTAAGGAATATAACATGCAACCAAATGGGTTTAAGGATATAAAGGCATCGGGGAAATATGGGGTATCTCCCCCTTGGGACACTATGTCCCTCTAAGAATGCTTACTTCACTGAGATACTAGGGCGATGCAAAGCACACCTACGAACTGAATCGTGACTGAACATCTGGGATCTAAAACTAATGCATGACTCATGAACTAAGCTGACTCGCAACTACTTGGATGCTCTATCTTGGAATAGCTACACTCTTGAGATATTCTGATAGTATGTCTAGATGGAAAGATAGGAAAAAAAACTATATAAATTTAACTGTCTGACTACTAACTGAATTTATGGTCGTACTGACTAACTCATACTGAAAACTTAAGGTCAAATGGGAGAAAGAGATCTAACAAAGCATATCATGAAGATGAATGACTTATAACGTACCTGAATCTATGTTAGGGAAACTTTTTGGATCATAACGGGTATGGAGTACATAAAATCTATTCTGATGTTGGCCACTAGTGGTGTTAGAAGTAGCGCCCTACTGACGCAAATCTTTACCCCTCTGAGCTAGCACTCTATATTCTCGATGAAAAAATAGTGATTTGTTTGTGGTTGTGTGAGTGGTGAGTGATGAGAAGAGAAGGAACCATATTTAAGGTAGAGAAAGAGAAGATAAAGTGTGGGTGACGTGTACTTAGTGAAGAAAATGTAATGATTAAGAAGTTCAGTTCGGATGGGAAAGGTCTGGCAGCTTTTTTAACGAGAAGGCTTTGGGGTTTTTTGACGGTTTAAGTGTAATGGAAAGGACCATGTAGACAACTTGTTTCTCTTTATGCTACTATGGGCAAGCAATAATCATACCTGAATTCTGAAGAGAAAATGGACAAAATTGCCTTGAAGTTCCACTCTTTCTGCAAAATCAACACACAATTGAGTCAATTTACTCTAAACCTTGGAATTAGGATACACAACTAAATTTGTAATACAGAATTAATCAACAATTACTTAAGAGCATCTTATTCTAGTTAATCATTGAGGAAGATTTATACAATTTTAATCATCCCCAAGGCTAACCTATTCTTTTCAAAGTGTTATCTACTCAAAGCCTTAGTGAATATGTCAGCAATTTGCTCCTCAGTAGAACAAAACATAATTGATATATGACCTTTTTCAATATTATCTCTAAGAAAGTGATGTCTAATATCAATATGCTTAGTTATTTTATGTTGAACAGGATTTTTGGCTATGTTAATGGCACTTGTATTGTCACAAACAATACAACAAAAACTAGGAACACATCCAACATGTATACCAAAGTCCATAAGTTGTTTCTTAATCCATAACAATTAAGCACAATAAGATCCTGCAGCAATATATTCAGCTTCAGTAGTAGAAAAAGCTACTGAATTTTGTTTCTTGGTGGACTAGGTAATCAAATATGATCTAAGGAAGTGTGCCATGCCTGTAGTGCTCTTCCTGTAAACCAAATATCATGCATAGCCAGCATTATAATATCCAATTAAGTTGAAGTTACAACCTTTTGGGTACCATAAACCAAGATCATTGGTTCCCTTGAGATATCTAAAAAGTCCTTTTTACAGATTTTAGATGACTCTTTGGGATTTTCTTGAAATCTAGCACATAATCCTACACTGAACACAATATCAGGCCTGCTTGCTGTAAGATATCTCAATGACCCTATCATCCCTCTATACATCTTTTCCTCCACATCAGGACCTATTTTATCCAGATCAAGCTTTATAGTTGTGGCTATAGGAGTGCTGATCTCTTTTGCCTCTTTCATAGAGAATCTTTTGAGGAGTTCTTTTACATACTTCTGTTGATGGATCATTGTTCTAGATGTTGTTTGTTTGATTTTCAATCCCAAGAAGTAATTTAACTCCTCCATCATGCTCATCTCAAATTTACAACTCATGAGTTTGGCAAACTCATGAGTCATATTCATGTTTGTGGAGCCAAAAATGATATCATCAACATATACCTATGCAACTAACTAATCTTTTCCATTAGTTTTCAAGAAGAGAGTGTTGTCAAATTTACCTCTAGTATGGCCATGCTCCAGTAGAAATTTTGAGTATCTCTCATACCAAGTTCTTGGAGCTTGTTTCAACCCATACAAAGCCTTATCCAGTTTATACACATGATCAAGAAACTCCTTGCTTTAAAATCCCAGAGGTTGTTTAACATATACCTCCTCTTTGAGAATGCCATTTAAGAATGCACTCTTAACATCCATTTGATGTAGAATGAACTCCATATAGGCAGCAAATGCAACAAGTAATCTAATAGCTTCAATTCTGAATACAGAAGCAAAAGTCTCATCAAAATCTATGAGTGCTTATTGATTGTATCATTGGACCACCAATCTTGCCTTGTTCCTTGTAACTAGTCCATGCTCATCAATTTTATTTCTGTACACTCACTTAGTCCCAATTACTGTTCTATATTTTGGGAGAGAAATTAAGTATCATACTTTGCTCCTCTTAAACTAATTTAACTCTTCCTACATGTCTATGATCCAATCAGCATCAAGCAGTGCTTCAGTTACCTTTTTTCGCTCAATCTCTGACAAAAATGCCTTGAGGGCATACATACTTCTTAATCCAGACCTTGTAGTGATCCCAAAAGTGATATCATTGAGAAAATTCTCAATAGGATGTGATCCTTGATACTTGTAACCTTTTGGGACCAAGCCTAGTGAATTACTAGGATCACTGCTGATATTCTGAGCTGGGGTAGTTGGTAGCTCAGTTTTCCCTGTCACTGTGCCTCCAGATTCAATTCCCCCTATTGAGGTGCCTCCTTATTTTGTAGCTCCAGTCGATGAACCGTGTTGTGTAACCTATTACTTAGAGTCACTTCCTTCCTGCAGGTTAGTCTTAACACAGGATTTATTAAAAACTACATGCATGCTTTTTTCAACACAGATAGTTCTGATGTTTAGAACCCTATAAGACTAACTATGAAGTGAATAACCTAAGAAGATTCCCTCATTACTTTTAGTATCAAATTTTTCCAGATTATCCTTTCCATTATTATGTATGAAACATTTAC
The DNA here is from genome assembly GCA_030864225.1 of Capsicum baccatum var. pendulum. Classification (NCBI taxonomy): domain Eukaryota; kingdom Viridiplantae; phylum Streptophyta; class Magnoliopsida; order Solanales; family Solanaceae; genus Capsicum; species Capsicum baccatum. Next base: position 209,885,068 of record CM061554.1, on the reverse strand, counting down.
AACCAAACATTCTAAAATAAGAAATGTTTGGCCTTTTTCCTTTCAGCAATTCATAGGGAGTCTTTTCTAACATAGGTCTAATCATGCATTTATTTATGATATATGTTGCAGTACTTATTGCCCCAGCCCAAAGATTTTTAGCAATATTTGCTACAAGCATCATTGTTCTAGCTATACCTTCTAAGGTTCTATTTTTTATTTCCACCACTCTATTTTGTTATGGTGTTCTAGGAACAGAGAAGTTATGATCTACACCATTTGCTAAACAAAATTCTGAGAACTTGACATTCTCAAATTCTGTACCATGGTCATATCTTATGGAGGCTAATAAAGTGCCCAGTATCTTTTCAATTTTCTTGATGAAAATTGCAAAGACATTAAAGGCGTCTTCTTTATAGGCTAGAAACAAAGTCCAGGTGAACCTCAATAATCATCAATAATTACAAAAACATACCTTTTTCCACCTCTGCTTTGAAGTCTCATTGGTCTACACAAGTCCATATAAACCATGTCAAGACACTTAGAAGTGCTAACATGGTTCTTTGACTTAAAAGAAGATCTTACCTGCTTCCCCCTTACACAGGCACTACATAACTTTTATTCCTTAAACTTGGTCTTGGGTAATCCTAATACCATATCTTTGGAGGAAAGTAAGTTCAATTATTTCAAACTTGCATGTCCAAGTCTTTTGTGCCAAAGGAGGGGATCATTTTCTATTGCACTTAGACAAGTCAATTCTGGTCCTGGTATTGCCATTATATCAGCTTTGTATACATTTTTGTATCTTCTTGCAGTGAGTAGAATCTTCTTGGTATCCATCCTCTTGACTTTGACTCCTGTAGAAGTGAAAATAACTTTATTACCTTTATTACACAATTGTGAAATGCTCAGTAGGTTGTGCTTCAATCCTTCTACAAGATAGATATCTTCTAATGCTCTTGACTCAGATGAGCCAATTTTTCCAACTCCGATAATAATTCCCTTTTTTCCATCACCAAATAAAACTCCTCCTTTATTGATTTTGAAAGTGAAAGGAACTTCTTCTTATCACCAGTCATGTGTCTTGAGCAAGCACTGTCCAAGTACCAATGCTTTTTGCTTCCTTTCACCTTCTCCTGCAAAAGAAATCAATGGTTAGACTTAGGAACCCAGATAAGAGTGAGTCCTATTTTATGAGTAAAAGGATGAATTAAATTTCTTCTAGTCCATGCTGGCAACATATAGGGCAACGTATTTCTCTGACCTGAATCAGTTTTTTTCTTTTTGGTCTGAGAAAATTTATTTGCCAGGTTTTGACTGTTTGATCTGCTTTTTGCAGCTACTGGACATTTAGTGGTGTGATGTCCAAGTTTGCCATAGATATAACACAAATATTTAGGATCATCAATACCTTTGTGGAATCCCAAACCTGCCTTTTCATTGTGAATTCTTTCACTCAATTTGTGAACAATTCTTGAAGAATTTGTCCACCTATTTTCTCCATCAATACCTTCTGAGGTATGCCTTTTCAGTTGCATTACTACATTCTAGTTTGCACTTTTCTAACTTAAGTTCAGCACTTTCTTATTCTTTACTCATGGCCTTTTCCCCATTTTTAGTGAGAGTCAATTTCAGGTTTTCAGACTTAAGATCATTATTTGAAGAATCAAATTCTGCAACCTATTTCTTGAGAGTACAGTTTTCTTTGTCAACTGTATCTTTACAAGCCTTTAAATCAATAAAGACTGTTGAACAACTCATCCCATCAGAAGTTAATTCTTGGAAATCATCAATTAGTGCACTCATCAAAGAGACAAGTTTTGATTTAGAAAACAAATGTAGTTTTTCTTTAAGTTCAAGTATGCATACCTCAGAAGCATCATCTTCTTCATCTAAGTCTGAATCTCGAAGTGCCATGAATGTAGTTTCATCAGTTTCATCATCATCTGAGTCAGACCCCCAAGCTGCTATCATTGCATATTCCTCCTTCATTTTTGCCTATTCCTTTAGTTCCTTTTCAGTCCTTTCCTTTTTCCATTCTATTTCCCAGGTTGGACAATCTCTGATCTGATGATCAGTCTTGCCATATTTGTAGCAACCATTTGGATTGTCACTGGAATGTTTCTTGCTACCTTTTCCCTTCTTCTTTTTAAAGAATTTGCTGAAGTTCTTAGTTATGAAGGAAACTTATTCCTTATCAAGTTCAAATTCCTCATCACTATCAGAATCCTTCAATGCCAAGATTTTCTCAGGAACTGCTTGTTCTTTGGTTCCATCAACTTTTATTTCATAAGTCCTTAAGTTCCCTACTAGTTCATCTAGGGTCATACCTATGAGATCCTTATTTGTCTCCCTTATTGCAGTTACTTTAACATTCTATTTTGATTTTGGCAGTACCCTCAGTACCTTTTCAACTTGTTTCTCCTCAGTGATGACTTTTCCCAAGGAGGTCAGCTCATTTGTTAAGGCAGTAAGCCTTGTCATCATCTCATGCAAGGATTTGTTTTCTTTCATCTTAAATGCCTCATACTCAGTGAAAGAAAAGAAATTCTAAATTTCCTTACTTAAGAGGTACCCTCATGTCCATTTACCAGTGCATCCCAAATTTTCTTGGCAGTGGTGCAGGTTGGAACCCTGTTGTATTCAGCAGGTCCTAATCCACAAACTAGGATGTTCTTAGCTTTTGCATTTTTCTTTAATGCCAATAAATCATCAGCAGTAAATTCACTCGTTACTTTCTTGACTGGTTCACCATCAACTATCTTCATAGGAATAGAAGGACCATCAGTAATCCTATCCTATAGTTCATAATATTCACCTTGGATAAACATCTCCATCCTAGCCTTCCACCAGATAAAGTGAGAACCATCAAAGAGTGGAGGTCTAGTAGTCGACTGACTTTCACTGTGCCCAGTAGGAGGTGTGGAATTCATCATTATGATCTTTTCTTAGGTGCTAGCCTTATTTAAGACAACCTCATTCTGATACCACTTGTTAGATTTTGTGCCCTACTGATTTTAATATTATAATCTACTGGTTGTCTATCTATAGAATAGGTAAGCTAACGTGGTTCACAGAAGTAAAACTTGAACACAGTATTTTACGCGAAAAATACCTAGCTCAAGAAAAGTGTAAAAAAACACGTACTGTACCTCTTAGGATTTAACCCCAACTTCACTATCACTCTTAAACCTCAACAATCAACATATTACAAGACTTCTTGTAAAGTAGGAATTAAAAGTTCTAACTCCTACTTCTACAAATAACACAAATCTTCCCAAAATAACTGTTCCCAAGTTTTTGAGTTCCTCAACTTGAAGACGTTAATCCTAACTCAGTTTATACTTCACTAAGACTAGATATTACAACTCAATATGACTGAAAAACCAAGCTATTACACAAAGTCTATGACTCTAAGTAAATGACCAGGTTGTTCCAATAGCTCCTTCAAGTTGTAGAACTGATTTACTGATTGTTGACTATCTTTTTTAGTGCGTGAGTGGAACACTTGAATGTCATTTATTCTATTTAAGCCAACTCTTGATTGAGTCCTTTAGTTGATGTACTCTTCTATCTTCAATAGGGCTCCCAGGTAGTTTCACTTCTTTGTTGTTGTTGTCTCTCTCTCCTTGATTGAAAAGGACTCTTTCTCATTTATCCCTTAGTTTTGTAGGACTCCTTGATCTACTCAACTTCTAGATGTTGTATTTATCTTCTCCTTAATCATAGCATTTAAAATATTTCTTAGTTTCCTTTCTTATCCATTTTTGTCTTAATGCATTGTCAGCCTTGCATCAACTTTAACATGCAGTTCATCTGAGCACCAGTAGCTTCTCTTTATTCACTTGTGTGGAACAGATTCCACAACATATTTCATTCATATGTCCATTATCAAAACCTCACATTCCCTAACATAGATATTGTTAGGATGAAACCCTTCCCATCATGGCAAAAGATATAGTTGATAGCAAGGGACCAACTTTATTTCTTAAGTACGCTCACCAAGCAAGCGCCGGGTTCGATCACGAGTCCAACCCGAGCCACCCTAGCCCCCCTCATAGGCTCTCCATAAGAAGGATGTTGGTGTTGCCTAACACCCCTCGCAACACCTACCTCAGGCAATATATTGCTCTTGGGAATCGAACCTATGACCTTAGCTCTAATACCACTTGCTAGTATCAAGAACTTACCATCATGGCTATAGCTGATAGCAAAGGTAACTTTATTTATTAACAAAGCCTACAAGCAAGTACCATGTCCATCATGACTCCTACCTGGGCCACCCTAGTGCCCTCGTTGGACCTTATTATTGGCAGGATGTTAGCATTAACCAATAAATAGTTAACACCTCAACAAGATAAGAACAACAACAAAAACACACCCCGTATATTCCCACCAAGTGGTCAACAATGATAACTAATATTTAAAAAGATAAATTTCTAAAGACTTCTTATCAAGAATTATTTTTCTTCCTAAAGGCTTGATTAGGACAGTCTTATTATCTTTAGATCCTACTAATAAATAAGAGACAATATTTTAAACAAGACAAATAATAAAAATCCAATGGTTCTATTATCCAATCAATATCTGGTTAGCACACTCTCCACTCATACCCTTAATAAAAGCATAGAATCCTAAAAAATCTCAAACTTTCCATTTATAAAGAAATAAAGAGTCTGTTTCTGCAATTCCACATTTTCATTTACACTTGAAACCCATTTCTTCAAACCAATACTATTAATTTATGTTCACGGATCCAAGGGTGGAGCTAGAGGAGCAAAAACATATTTATCCAAACCACCTTCCCTCGAAAAATCATATCATATATACAAGGTCAACCTTTTTACAGTAGATTTGAATTGCCGGTGGAAATCCTATCTCCGCCACTACAAGGGTCTAATAAATAATCCAAGAAAAAACACAAAACAACACTAACTTTATGAACTGTCATCTGGGGTTAGACTTATTTCTCTATTTGAAAACACTGTCTATAAAGGGATGAAGCAGAGACCTCAGTGAAGGTAGATGAGACGGCTAAAAAAAGTGGCACCGGACTAAAGTAAAGCACCAAGAGCAATGACATTGGCACGATTATGATGAGCAGCGAGAAATGCAGCCAGAGGGTAACAAAGGCATTGAACAAATGATCTATAGAGACTGATGGTGTTGGGTCAATATGCAAGTCCTTGCCAACTTCTTTGTAAACTCCAGGAAACTAAGATTAATCTACTGTCTCCATTATTGAAGCAACATTTATCAATACAAGTGTCAATGTATCTGATCTCAAGTAGTTCTTGAGCTTCTTCATGACCATTAACAGATCCTCTTTTCTTTTTTTTTGTTTGGAAGTCAGTGTTAACATTAGAACATGCACATATTATATATATATATATATATATATATATATATATATATATATATATATATATATATATATATATATGTATATATAAATAACTCGAGGAAAAGGTCTTGAAACTATAAATATAAGTATTATAGTAGGAATTAAGTTAGACCAATCACATAGATAGTAGCTACTAAAGTTATTATAGAGTATAATTTAAGTTGGGCCAAATACTTAGATACTACTTCTTCCATCCTTCTTTACATAGTCACGTTTGACTTGTCACATCTCATAAGAAATATTAATAAATAGAAGGGTAACTAACTAGGGAAAAATTAGCATAGTACCCATTTGTTAAAACTAATTTGCCATACCTACTCATTTTATTTTCCATTTAATTTTTAGGGTTAGGGTGAAAAAAGTGGAGAAAATTTAAAAAAATGTGGCCCACACATGGGCCAAGGGACTATTACATTATTTTTACAACTTTGAGAATTTAATATAATACACCTGACACCCTCCACTTCTTCCAATATAAAAAAAATCCTCTCACTCTCTCTCCTCTTCAATTCTCTCAACTCCCGCTATTCTCAACAAGAAGCTCCCAAAATGCCATTTTTGATTCTTCTTCTTCTACAGCTGCTAAGGGCACGTTGTTGCTTTGTAAGGTTAGTTAAAAGCAAGTTTCAATTATTTTTATGCCCATTTAAACGGGTTTTATTGCTAATCGTTATGTAGAAAGATATTTTTTTTATTTGGTTGATTAAGTAGTTAAAATATGAGAATTTTATAGATAATTAGTTTGATTTCGAAGCAATGGTTGAGGTTTGATTCGGTAGCTTTGATAGATTTTTTCATCGATCACGGAGCAAATTTTTGAAATTTTTGTTATAGAGTTTTGGTTTAGTTATGGTTTCTTTTTAGCAATGAAGTGTTGAATGGTGGGATAATTATTGTTTTAAGAGTTATTTTGGCAATTCGATTCAAACAATGACCTTTTCTTTCCGTAGACTTCTGGTCTATGAAATGAGAATGCCTTAGATTGAAATCAATTTTTAGACGTATAAAATTCTTTTAAAATATGATTGCTGAAATAGTAAAAATTGAAAGATTAATAGCTAATTAGTTTGATTTGTAGCAATAGTTTGATTTTTAGCAATAGTTGAGTTTTGATACTGTATGTTGGATTTTGTTCCAGTTATGGTATTTTTGTGTAGTGAATTGTGTAATGGTTGGGTAATTCTTAGTTTTTTAGGGGTTTTCATTTGAGCATTGAGTTGTTTCTATTAGTAGACTTGTGGTCTATGAACTAAAAATGGCAGATTTGTTCTATAGGTGTAGATTCTATTGAAAATGGGTAAAAAGAATACCCGATGTTAAACTAATCTAGCACTGCCTCTGATTCTGTTGTTAGCAGTAGATAAAGAAAAATTGAAGTAGTTAAAAATCCTTGTAAAAGGAGGAAAGCTGAAGAGAAAGAGTCGAAATCAGATCCAGAGTTAGAAGAGATAAGTAGATATGTCGATTCTAGTGAAGATGTTGCCGAACGTAGTGCTAGTAGTGACAGTAAAGAGAGTAAGAAAAGTGGAAAAAATAGTGTTGATGGGGATAATGATCCCTTGTACGTGCCATGTTGTTCAAGGTACATTTTCGTGGAGCGGTATGACCTTCGAACTACTATGGACGAGGTTAGATTTTCCCAACAAAGATATTGGTTAGATCAAGAATGGATGCTTATCTAGAATTTAAGCAAGTTTTTGTCGACCAGGATTGAAGAAAAGATTCAACCGGTCCTATTTTGGACACCTAAAAAATCTTTCAGAATATCTCAAATTTAATGGGATGATGGTTCATTATTTGTTGTTACAACGCATCAAGAACGATAAGATGCGTCATGAGATATGGTTCTGCGTGAACAATAAGCCTGCTTATTTTGGCTTGAAGTAGTTTTGTTTGATCACGGGATTGAGCTACTGATCATACCCCAGTGAATCAAAATTTAAGAAGTTGTTAGAGAAGAGGGAGCATTTTTTCTTCAAGGTGACGAAAAACAAAAATATTACAGTGGCTAACTTGTTACACTTGATTAGAGGGAATAAGCTAAATGAGGAATAGAATTAAAGTGTTTCTTACTGTGGTTATTGCACACCATGTTGCTTGTAAAAGATTTGATGAAGGTTGTTGAAACAAAACTGATTTGAATAGTCGATTCTTTGGGTTTCTTCGAGAATTATCCGTAGAGGAAAGAGACATTTCAACTGACCTTGGACTATCTGAAGAAGAAAAATGACCTAAAGAAGCAGAGGGAAGTGTTTGATGACAACCAGAAGGCATCCTATGCTCTATTCGGATTTCCCTAGGCATTCATAGTATCTATCATCAACCCTTTAGTGAGATTATCATAGATTCTTGTTTATTTATACTCTATCATAGACTCTGAGTTATTTTTTCACTACTGTACTGCTTACAGATTTGGATCTATGAAGCATTTCCTCATCTGGAAAAATTTGCTGGAAAATCAATGAATGAGCCCTTTCCTATTCCCCGCATCCTCAGATGGTACTCTATAAAAAGTGATAAGATAATCGAAGGCGACCCATTCAAGCATAAAGGAAAAGTTACCTAGGTATGAACTTATTTTTTATTATGCAATAATATTACTTTTGTATCGAATGTTATGTAATTGTTAATTAATTTTTTGTAGAATGTGCACTCGTACATCATCTTTATTGTTCGTGAGACAAAGATGGATTACATGATTACGTTTAAGCTATATACGGACGAGGTGAAGAATAACGTTCTCAATGGCTTAAAGAAAGATTTACAAAGGGTGACTGTCCTTACTTCAAATGAGGACAGTGATGATGATAGGGATTTGGGTGGTAACCCTATTGGAGTATGCATTGGTGATGATGCTTTTCCGAGCACCTCAAAAGATGCAGCGGACACCTCTATTGATGGGGATCTTCATAAGCGTGTTGCTATGCTTGAGGAAGCAGTGTTGGATATTGTTGCCTATATCAAAGAGAAAAAACTAAAGAAAAAGGAAAAGGATGAGTGATAACATGAGCGAGGTAACTTCATTTAATAATTGATGTAGTTAATGAATTTTCTGTTTTGAATATTAGTAACACTTTATAATATGATAATACAGTGCATGTGGACCTTCGTGAATTGGTAAGGCAAAAAGAAGGAGAAAAAAAAAGCAAAATGTATGAGTTGGCCACTGTTGTGGCAGAAGAGGAAAAAGAAAAAAAAAGAAGAAATGGAAGAAGATAAGAGCCAAGAAGAAACTGGAAAATAAAAAAAGCAGCCGCTGAAGAAAAAGAAGAAGTTGAAAAAGAAGCAGCAGCCGATGAAGAAGAAGGCAAGGAAAAAAAAGAAGCTAAAAAAATAGCATCAGCTAATGAAGAAGAAGAAGCTGAGGAAGAAAAGAAAGCTGAGAAAGAAGCAGCATGTGAAGAAAAAGAAAAAGCTGAGGAAGAAAAGGAAGCTGAGAAAGAAGCAAAAGCTGTTGGGGTGAACAAAAAAAAGTAGAACAAGGTGAGAAAGAAACAGTAGCTGCAAATGCTAAAAAAAGAGATGAAGCTGAAGATGGAAGGGAAGAAGCAGCAGACAAAGAAGAAGTCAGAAAAGATAAACAGAAAGAAGATAAATAAGAAGCAGACAAAAAAGATGTGGCCATGGATATCGTTAGTAAAATGAACAATAATATTTGTATTGATGAGGAAAATGGGGAAAATAACATTTGAATGCTCGTATTGTTAATGTGTTAATGATCAGTTGTTAGGATATGATAATTTTATTTTTTATTTGACAAATATGGGAGTTGACTGGTCAATTGGTAGGATATGACAAACATTCTTTTATTTTATGAAAGTTGTTATGATTCTGCATTGAATTTGCTTTTATTAAACTATATTGTTGCATGGAATTTGAATATGCATTGTGTTGTCATAATTGGTACAGTGTATGGTTGACATCATAAAATGCACATTTAATCTTTCGTATACAGCTTGCATAGTCTATCATTACCATGCTACTCGATTTTAATTTGATGTGTTGTTTGATCAACTATGATTCTATGAAAAACTGTATTAATAATATAGAAAAATAGAAGTATTTTTATTTATTCAATATCACTAAATTCATGTTATACTTTTCCAAAGAACAAATACTAGCATTATAGCACATAACATTATTTTTAGGCCATTCTCCCTTTCTTCGGCCAAAACCAATTTTTATTTTAGTTGATCGCTCTCTATTTGGGCATCATGTAGCAATACTTTAAAGTGATCCCTCTTCTCTTCGGATTCTTTGAACAAAGTCATGAGAAAATCTCTATTTTCTTCGCATTCTCGGAGCCTTTGTAGTAAATTAAACTTTGTCAAGCCATAAAAATTTGATGTCTCGGGTCTCGGACTCAACGTTGATGGACTGCTTGGAGGTGATACCTCATCAAACCATTTAAAAAATGAGCATGCACCATTATCCTAGAAAAAAATAATAATTACATAACAATTTACTTAAATTTATAAAAAAGACATACACGACTCGCCTTCGCAATTGCACAGTTATAAAATATGTGACTTAGATTTGAGTCTGTGCATAACGTCCTCAAGACAACCGCATTTCCACAATGACAAATTAGAATCTTTTTAGAATTGAATGTTTGAGATTCTTGAGACATTATAAAATTTTAAAATAAAAATAAAGTGGATGAAATAAAATAATGAGGGATGGTGGACTTTATATATGAAGTAAAAATAAATGTTAACACTGAAGGAGTACAAAATTAGCCGTTTGTTATCGTTGGAATAGTAATTGTGTTTTTTGAACTGTTGGTGACACTTAATAAACTGTCGTAGATCATGACCTATTTCAGTCATCAACGAGATACTAAAGTCTACCATAGACACTCGTAATTAATCAACCCTCTATAACATGTTTATAAAAAAAGTAATTCAGTAAAAAATATACTTGTACTTAAGGATCCATTGATTCAATTGGTCTACCATAGACCTACACCTTAGGTAGAGCATCTATTGATCTATGGATCATTCGTAGATCGCGTAGATCTATATACACTGGTAAAGATCATTACTTGGATTTTGTTCAAAAACAAATAAATAAATTAAAAATAAATCTAGTGTGAGTTTCTACACATATGAAGGAGTGTAAACAAGTCACATAATCATATTAGAGCTTTTACAAAGTAGGGGTGGTGAATTAAGGAGTGTGTGGATGGGTAGTGATTGAACAAATAATATCCTAAGAGTAATGTTTGTCAAAGCAGAAGTATGTTTTGAGGATGATGATTGTTCAACCACTATCCATTCCACATACTCTTTTGATTTGGGGGTGGTGATTGAAGGAGTGTGTGGAGTAGGTAGTTATCAAATACAATCAACATCCCCATAACATACTTGTGCTTTGACAAACATTACTCTTAGGATATTATTTGTTCAACCACTATCCATCCACACACTCCTTAATTCACCACTCCTAATTTGTATAAGCTCTAATATGATTATGTGACTTGTTTACACTCCTTCATATGTGTAGAAACCCACACTACATTTACTTTTTATTTATTTATTCATTTTTGAACAATATCTAAGTGATGGTCTATAACAGTGTACATAAATCTCAGTGGTCTACAAATAATCAGGAGATCAATCGATGCACTCCTAACGGTGTAAGTCTACGGTAGACCAAATGAATCGATGGACCCTCAAAGCACAAGTATATTTTTTACATGAATTTGACATGGGTCAACATCGATGGCAGCCTATTAAGTGTCACCAATAGTTCAAGATTATCTATTTAAATCATTTTTAATGTAATTATTTTCTTGAATGCCATTCTCGATGAGTATTCCCAATAACCTGTATAAACACTTGTAAATAAAATGTTAGTAACAAATAAATAGTTATCAAAATAAATTGAAAAGAAGCGTGTGCATATATATATAAAATATATATATATAATTTTTGTTAAAAGAGTGGGATCAGATTAAATTTTAAATACGGCATAGCTATGAAGTGGTTGCAAATTTATTAGCTGTCCTAAATCGTCTTGCCAAGATATGAGTCATAACATTTTTTGTGTTGTTATAAAAATTTTGTCATCGCCCAAATTTATTTATTTTTATTACATATTTATATACGTAATATCCGTCTTTTTATTTGTGTTGGCCTCGAAAATCGATCGAGAATTTCTTCATAGGCCAAGTATCGGTCCTTAATATAAAATAATAACTTTAATAAATAAAGTTCGTCTTTTGTAATGGGGAGGCCTCAAATATCCAGACAGAGAGATAATTTCATTGGCCATTTTAACATTGTTCATTAAGTGATAAAATTATCTAAAATCAATCTCTGACATGAAACAACAGCAAATCCACTAGCAAAAGATAATCAAGAATTGAGAAAAAATGGTAGCAGCAGTGAAAGTAAGCAATAATATACAGAAATAGATGAACAAAATGCAGTATAAAAATAGCGGAATCTCATAAAAAATGGAGTTCATCGGAGAAAGTACAACTCTTTCCAGATTTGTGCAAAAACCAACATGTAACACATAAAATTAATAATACTTAGTCCACCTAACGATGAAAATTCAAAGCAAAGGTTGTTGTCGGTGTTACTTCAATGGTGTTTGCCTGAGCGACGTCGAAAATATAAAACGGCCAGATCTACCTCATTTTTTTGGTGGGCAGTGGGACGGGAGAAAGAAGCTTGCCCGGTGGTGGTCATATTCAGCAAGGTGCAGCAGCAACGAAAAAAGGGGGAAGGGAAAGAGAGGGAAAGGGGCGTTTTCCAACTAGATTTGGAGGTTTGGGGCTGGAGAGGGTGGTGATGGCTAATGGAGATTCGTGGGTTATTGGGTGACGTTGTTTGGTGACGAGGAATGGGGAATAGGGAAGAGGGAAGAAGAAGGTGGCGGATTGGAGGTTTGGTGGTGGTAGCCGAAGCTCGTTCATCCGAGCTCCAGCTGTTGGCAGTGGCGGGGAAGAAAGAGAGATGCGTAAGAGATGAGAGAATTAAGAGAGAGAAAGAGAAATCTGATGGGTATTTGTGCGTGTAGTGTGTATTTGTGTTGTTTTTAAAGAAAAAGGTGTCAATATATTTGTGGCTGCCTTTATTTTGTGTTGTTTGCCTCTCTTTTTTTATTTTGTATTATATTGTGTAAAAATAATTGTCCCTCTCCCCTTTTATTTATAATAAAAAAGAAATCCTTTCTTTATCCAAAACATAATAATCTATCCTCTTAACCATTAAATAATATATATTGACTAAAGGGTAAAAGATCTAATAAGTCATTTCAATTGTCATCTTTTAAAAAGTTTACATGATTTTGACTCGATTGATTTGTTATTCTGTATATTAAAATAATTAAGCCGACTCATATTTGCAGATCATATTAAATAACATACAAAATAATAAATGTCGATGTATAATTATTGAAAAATATAAATAAAAAATAAAAAATATAATTATCATAAAAAAATATATTATGCTATAAATAATGAAAATTATACTATGCAATAAAAAATTGCAGTGTTGTGTTTTGTACGCATGCAAATGACTGTGCAAAAATATTAAGATAATACTAAACTGATAAAAATTCTAAAATTTATGAAATTAAAGATAATTATCAATAAATTGTGTAAAAAAATAAAATATGACAAAATTGATGAAAAATCATAAAATGATGATGATTATCATAAATTGATAAAAATTAGAAAAAATGTGTGAAAAATTGCATTTTGTGCCATTTAACGATCACAAAGCCCAAATGCGTTAATTTCACGTTTGGGGAGCCAAAATTGGGTGTCAACAGTTTGCCCCTTTTCGCTTGAAGATAATGTAGAAGTCTTCAAACGAAAACGTTGATGTGTAGCCAATTTTGCTCGACAAATAATTATTTTGATTAAAAAATCAAGCAAACTCCAATTTTAGAGTTGCATACATATTTCAAGTTGCATGAGGATCAGGTCGGGTATTGTTCAAAAACTATCCCAACGTGTCCTATTTGGGGTTGGACAAACCTAATGCGTCCTTGAATTTTGTAAAATTTATTAAACTGAAAAGCGGTAGACAAACAAGTAACGAAGCTTGATTTTTTTTATTTTTTTCAAGAAATTCAAAAAATGACAAGTAGTGCTTAATTAAATTAACGATAAATAAATAAAACATTGCGGATTTTAACTAAAGGCATACAAAAAATTCAATCAAAGATGAACATATATGTATATAAAAGGTCTGATTAGAGGGCAAACTAACTAAAAATGTCCAATTTTAGGATGGACAAACCCAATTCATCTTGTAAAATTTTAAAAAATAAGGTGGATTTTTTTTCTTTTTCCTTTTTTTCATTTTTTTTTAAGAAATATAAAAGAGTCAAAATACAGTGCTTAACTAATTAAGAAAAAATGGTACAAGCAAAGATAACATCTAGTGCTTAAATGGTAAAATAAGTACATTGCGGTATATGTAGGTAAAGACAAAGCATGTTGTGCTTAAATAACAAAATAAGTGCATTGCAATGTGCAAATAAATGTAAAGATGACATGCAGTACTTAAATTATAAAACAAATGCATTGTGATATGTGCAAGAAAAGGCCAAGATGGCATGTAGTGCTCAAATAATAAAACAAATGCATTGCGATATTGCGAGGCGTGCAGTGCCTAAATGATAAATAAATGCATTGCGATATATGCATGTAGAGCTTAAAATAAATGCATTGTGATAGATATCAACAAAGGCAAAGATAATATGCAGTGCTTAAACAATAAAATAAATGCATTGCGATATTTGCGAGGCATTAGGGCTTAAACGATAAAATAAATGCATTGTGATATTTGCGAGGCTGCAGTGGTTAAATGATAAAATAAATGCATTCCAATATATGCGTTCAGTGCTTAAACGCATAGCAATATGCGCAGATAAAGGCAAAGATAACATGCGGTGCTTAAATGCATTGCGATACATGCAGATAAAGATAGAGATAGCATGCAGTGTTTAAATGATAAAATAAATAAATGTATTGCAGTGCGTGCAAGTAAAGGCAGGAATAAAATGCAGTGCTTAAATGATAAAATAAATGCATTGTGATGCATGTACGTAAAGACAAAAATAGAATGTGATGCTTAAACAATAAAATAAATGAATTGTGATGCATGCAAATAAAGGCAACGATAAAATGCAGTGCTTAAATGATAAAATAAATGCATTGTGATATGTGCCAGCAAAAGTAAAAATGACATGCAGTGTTAAATAATAAATGCATTGCGAGATGTGCAAATAAAGACAAGAAAAACGTATAGTGTTTAAATAACAAATGATAAAACAAATACATTGCGATGCATACAAGTAAAAACAAAGATAGCATGCAGTGCAAAAATAAATAAATGAAGTGTGATATGTGCAAGTAAAGGCAAGCAAGCATAAATATTTAACTAAAGAAAAACATGCATAACTATCTCGTTGGAGGGTAGACTAAACCAATTGTCCTATTATAGGGTGGGCAATTCCCTGTAAAAATGATTATTGAGCAAAGAATTATTTGGGAATGAAAGTGTTCATATAGTCCCGATGTTGTTTTCAAAATTTTCTAGTATCGAGCTGTGAGATGCAAGATTGTGTACTTGATGGGGAGAAAGAATAATTGTGGGATTGTGCTGACTGAACTCTATATATAGATTCCTATATATCTCGAGTGTTATGAGAATCAGGTCAATATAGTACAAAATAAAGAAATAGAGTAAATTTTGAGGCGGCTCCCAAAATTTGCCCCAGTGTATTATTTATGCTGACATTGTCTTGTGCTAAGGAAACTAAAAAAATTATTTTGCTATTATGGATTGAAAAGTTCCATGACGTCTTCGATTGCTTACGGGAACGTGGAAAAGATGTATGACAACTCCGATTGTTATGAAGACTAATTCTTATTACTGCCTCTGATTGTCTACGAAGACTAAGACCCTCAACTAGTAGAGTGACTAAAACCTAATAGTCTCACGATTGGCAGGGCTATTGAAATGCAAAAGGTCTCTGATAATGCTCAAATTAACACTCTTGAATTGGTATAAGCAATCGTTATCAATATAAAACCCAACTAGGTTGGGGTCGAATCCCACAAGGAACAATGTGAGTGGCGATTAAACTAGTTTGAAACTAAAGCTACAAGTTAAATTCAAACAATCGATATAAAAATATAAAATGGGGGTTTTGGAGATTAGCAAATAATTTTTTTTTGGTCACTTTAATTTCAGTGTTTGAAATCAGTCTAAATGGGAAACCAGCGTTATGTTAACCATGGGTTTGGGAATTGAAAGATACTAGGTAATTCTTGGGATTCTTGAAGTAAGTAGAAACAGCAGAATATCCCTGACGACGATGCTATCTGACTTATCTCTCGACCTCACCAAAAAATTTAACATCTAATTCTCTCGAACTTAGATAACTTATCTATTTCCAATAGAATTTTATCTCAGGTAGATCAATCCAGTTACGGAATTGATCATTAAACAGAAGGTTGGTAGCTTTCGAGTCCCTGTTGATAATTCACAACCTCTAGTCTATTTCTCTGTTAGAAGCAAATAAAACCTAAGGCATAACCTAATGTTTGCAACCAGTAGATTTTAGTTAAAACAACAGAATTTCAAGACGTCCTACTACTCTTTGAATCTTTAAATACCTAGTAACCTATCAAACCCTAATCCATGGATCCCATAACTCCAGCTAATAGAATTAGCCGCTCATGATTTGATGAAGAAATACAAAGTTGAATTCATGATAATAAGGATAAACTTACGAATGGATGAAAAGCAACAAGTAGTTTCTTCAATTTAATCCTGAAAATAGGAATCCACAAATAGTTGATAAGTGTTGAAGAAAATAAAACTCTCCAAAACTAAAAAAAAAAAAAGACCTCCCCGAATAAACCCTAAAAGATGTTATTTATACTAAAGCCTAATTAAGGAAATAAAACAGCAAATTCAATTAATTCTCGGATTAGCTGACGCCGCGTCAAGAGTCTGACGCCTTATCACGGATGGTGTCAGACTTGCTCCAGTTTCTTCAATTCTCTGCCTTAGGCTGGCGATGGCTATGATGCCACATCAAGGATCTGACGGTGTATCACCAACGTCGTTAAATGTTTTCTCCTATCACTGATTTTCTGCTTAAGGCTGACGCCATTCTTGACGCTTTATCACCCACTTGACGCCACATCACAGACGTCATCAGAACTGTTTCTCAGCTCCAATTCCCTGGTTAAGGATGCTGCTTCTGATAAGCTATCACAAGATTGATGACTTATCACGGATGTCGTCATCCATGTTTTCTTCTCTTTTGCTTAGATTTTTAAATCTTTTGCTCCATTGTCATTTATTTTCATTCCTTCAGCCTTTTACTGCAATATCATGAGCAAGCACATCAAAACAACACGAGTTGCTTCGGAATTCACAATTATTTTGAGTTAAAAAACATTAAATGTGTTAGCTTTTGCTCACACATCAACACCCTCAACTTAAAACAATTGCTTGTCCTCAAGCAACAAACTAACTAAGAGTATACAAAGTACAAGTTGGCAGCTAACTATTCATATCAGTTCAGAATACATGCACCATCTCCAAGGTCTATCAAATTAAGAGCAACTGTGTCTATTATTGAAAACACCCATGCAACTCACGAGGATCAAGATATGGCAAGAATTTTAGCAATAACAACCCAGCACATACCCAAATCACATTATCCAAATAAGGCAGTGATTAGCAACATACCTAGTGTGCCCTCACAACAAAGTAATCCCTTTTTCACTCATGTCAGAATTTACATACATAAACACAGGTATAAACACAAAATTCACTCTTAGAACAAAGTTCCAACATTGCTCATCAAATTCCATAGGCTTGCCCTTATATTCAGTACCCAAGTCATCAGACGGGTCAGTTAGGATCACTATAGGGCTTTTCTTAAGCTTGTAACGTAGTCTTGGGGATGGTATGATATTCATGGATATTTCAGAGTGACTATACCTCCTTGACACTACACTAAACTCTTGGGGTTTCAACTCCCAACCTTCTTTTCTTCCTCTATTTTATTGATCACACATGCTCAAGATAGATACGGTCTTTTTAATTATCACATTATTTTTTTATCATCTTTTACACAACTTTCTCATTTCTTATTCCTTTTTCACTGCACCTAACTTTCAAATTTTTTCTTTTACTCTTCCTCTCTTCATACTCATTTTGTATCACACACCCCTATGATAGCCACCCTCAACTTAGGCTGTTTGCTTAAGTCAAGGTGCACAGTGTCCAAGAAGGACCAAGGCCAAAACGGGTTTATTGTGATGTAAATGGGAAGGTGAGAGGTGTCGTAGAAAGAAATAGGATAATTAGACTCAAAACAGGGATCAAGAGATATTATACACATAGGAAAGATCATTTTGGTTAAAGTGGGCCAAAATAAAAAACGGCCTATGATCCTTTCCTAACTCCTATCCTATGACCATGGCAAGACTAACAGGGCAAGTTCTAGATTCAACACACAACGGGAACTGAGTAAGACCTTACACACACAAGGCACACAAGTATCTCGTATATCACTACATATCCAGTTCATGCACTTGTTTAACAAAGGTTATTCAGTTGCCAGACTAATGCCACAAAAAGATACACCATGGTCACAAATGGATGCAATTCACATAGTAATATATCAGACCAATGGAGAGGTGCTCAAAAATCTCAAAAACAAGTTAACTGCCTTAGTTACTTGTATTTATCCTAGTCAACTACAACACATCACAAAATAAGTACAATACGCCTAAACATGCCGGCTCTACTAGGAACAAGACTCCGGGGAAAAGAGGCACGGCAACAAAAACTCCTGGAGGATATCAACACCCATAAGTAGCCCCAACACCCTCAACTTAAAATCATGCAATGTTCCCAATGCATCAAACTAAAATAAGAGAGTTAGAAACATACCTGTAGCACCATGGGTGTGAAGATATAATGTCAATCACATAATACGAATACAAACAACAAATTACCTTGGGTTGCCTCCCAAGATGCGCCTAGTTTAGTGTCGCGGCATGACAACATCCAGTCATCTTTTATCCCTCCACTTTGACGATTTAAATTGTCGGCCCATCTTTTGATATTTACATATTTTAGGTCTATTGGGCAAATGTGAGGGCATGATAAGGAATGTTCTGTCACGCCACTTCGAGGACTTAAATCACTTGCCTAATTTTGCATCAAACTTTCGTGTGGGCTCATTAGGCAACGATGAGGATCTTAAAAAGCCACTAAATGGATATTGATCTTTAAGCTTCTTGGCCTTCAAGACTGGGTTTGTAGTATACCCTTTTGGAAAGATAAATTCTAAAATGTAAGAATTTTCCTTCTCATTTTCAAAATTCATCATTTGCTTGGGTGGTTCGACTTTCTTCACATCCACCAAGCATAATGTTGAAAAATGGTTCGAATGAGGACTGACTCTCACTTCTGGAGTAACGTCTCTATTAGTATCTTTACCCCGAAATTGACTAGAGTCTTCACAAGGATTGTTCTTGATTTCTTCTTTCAATTCTAGTACCATTTCCTCATCTTTGGCATCTTCGTTCATGAATGGTTCGGTTGATTGGGAAATATCCAATGAAAGATCAACATCAAGATTATCATCAGTATAGGATTCTTGCTCCTCATCTTCACACTCTTCCATTATGTTAAATTATTCCACAGACAAGATATCATCTAAACATAATATAGAAGAATGATTTAAATAATTGACCTTTATATCCATCTTCTCATGAATGATTGGCTTCATATCTTGATGCATATCACATACGATATCATATGTTTCTTTCTGGAGATCCAACATTCGTTGAAACATAGCTTCAATGCCACTCTTACCGGTGCTTCGTTCTTCCTTTTCTTGACCATAAGACCTATCAAACTCATAAGAAGAACTAGAATTTGGGTAAGCACAATAGGGGAGGGGGCATTTGGTCAATCACTCCAATGCCCATCTCGACCGCCACATAAAGAACAATCATACTTCCGGTAGGATGGAGATGGTGCACGCATCTCTTTTCGGAGAGCATATCTATAATCTTGCCAAAAGTGAGGTACATCATAATATGGACATGGATCATTATGATAAAATTTCCAACCACCAAGCTCATATTCATTCCACGATGCCATAGTAATAAGTAAACTAAAATAAAAATCTACCAAACACAAGAAATAAAAGAAAACTAAAAACAAATATTTACAAGTTTGAATTCAAGCTAGTAGGCTAAAATTCCAAACCAACTTAATACCCCAAATTGTTCCTCGGCAATGGCGCCATATTTAATAACGCTCAAATTACACTCTTGAATGGGTGTAAGCGATCGTTGTCAATATAAAACCTAACAAGGTTGGGGTTGAATCCCACAAGGAACAATGTGATTGGCAATTAAACTAGTTTGAAACTAAAGCTACAATTTAAATTTAAACAATCGATATAAAAAGATAAAATGGGGGTTTTGGAGATTAGCAAATAATTTTTTTTGGTCACTTTAATTTCAGTGTTTGAAATCAGTCTAAATGGGAAACCAGAGTTATGTTAACCATGGGTTTGGGAATCGACAGATACTAGGTAATGCTTGGGATTCTTGAAGTAAGTAGAAATAGCAGAATATCCCTGGCGACGATACTATGTGACTTATCTCTCAACCTCACCAGACAATTTATCATCTAATTCTCTCGAACTTAGATAACTTATCTATTTCCAATAGGATTTTATCTCAGGTAGATCAATCCAGTTATGGCATTGATCATTAAATAGAAGGTTGGTAGCTTTCGAGTCCCTGTTGATAATTCACGACCTCTAGTCTATTTCTCCGTTAGAAGCAAATAAAACCTAAGGCATAACCTAATGTTTGCAAAAAGTAGATTTCAGTTAAAACAATAGAATTTTAAGACGTCCTACTACTCTTTGAATCCGTTAAATACCTAGTAACCTATCAAACCCTAATCCATGGATCTCATAACTCCATCTAATGGAATTAGCTGCTCATGATTTGATGAACGAAATACAAATTTGAATTCATGATAATAAGGATAAACTTATGAATGGATGAAAAGCAACAAGTAGTTTCTTCAATTTAATCCCGAAATAGGAATACAAAAATAGTTGATAAGTGTTGAAGAAAATAAAACTCTCCAAAACTAAAAAAAAAAAGAACTCCCCGAATAAAACCTAAAAGATGCTATTTATACTAAAGCCTAATTAATGAAATAAAATAGCAAATTTAATTAATTCTCAGATTAGGTGACGCCCAAGCTGACGCCGCGTCAAGAGTCTAACGCCCTATCATGGATGGCGTTAGATTTGCTCTAGTTTCTTCAATTCTCTGCCTTAGGCTGACGATGACTCTGACGCCGCATCAAGGATCTTACGGTGTATCACCAACGTCGTCAGATGTCTTCTCCTATCGCTGATTTTCTACTTAAGGCTGATGCCATTCTTGATGCCTTATCACCCACTTGACGCCACATCATAGACATCGTCAGAACTGCTTCTCATCTCCAATTCACTGGTTAAGGCTGACGCTGCTTTTGATAGGCTATCACAAGGCTGACGACTTTTCACGAATGTCGTCAGCCATATTTTCTTCTCTTTTTCTCAGATTTTCAACTCTTTTGCTCCATTGTCGTTTATTTCCATTCCTTCAGCCTTTTACTGCAATATCATAAGCAAACACACCTAAACAACAAGAGTTTCTTCAGAATTCACAATTATTTTGAGCTAAAAAGCATTAAATGTGTTAGGTTTTGCTCATACATCAGTTTCAACTAGGAGAACTAATGTAATAGACTCTCGACTGGCGGGGCTATAAAAAATAAAAAATATAAAAATAAAAGGTGCTAGACTGAAAAATAACACGTCAGTATTTAAAGATATGTGCTTGAAACAAAAAGTCAAAATATCTGTATTTCAAAACTAGACGCCTTGAATGAAAAGTAAAAAAAATGTATGTATGTAAAAATGGACACCTTTAATGAAAGGTAAAACAAATTCCCGTATATGAAAATGGGCGTCTTGAAAAAAGAAAGAAAGAATTTGCATTTCCTTGATAAAAAGTGCTGAAAGATGAAGAAGACACACTCGTATCTTCACTTCAGTTGGTACCAATAATTAGTAGTGTACATAAGAATTCCCTTATCTCCTTCTCAACTAACTGAGATCGACTTCAAGGTAACTCCTATAATTTCAAGTAGTACCTCAGACACGCCTAAATATCGATAAGATTTGCTCGTCTTGCTTCAAACAAAAATTTTGAACTATGTCTATCTTCATGCTTCAAGTGCCCTCTCCAGAAAGAAAGTACCATTTCACACATATTTCAGTAATTTTCTTTTTGAATTTAGGGACGTCTCATGAAATACACTCACTGTCAGAAAGAAATTCAATGCGTACAATTATGATACCATAGGCTTGACCTTCATGTAAGTATCCACAAATGTGAGAACACTTGAAAAAGGATCTCGTAGGATTTGTTATCGGCTTGTAATGTAGGCTTGGGGGACGGGTAGTATAATATTTGGGATAAAAGTGACTAATTCCTCAATGAGCATTACACTGCATTTGTGCTTTCGACGTTTGTTGTGCTTTGACGTGTGATCTTCTTTTGTTGTGCATTGTTGCCCTTATTTTATAGTTGCTTCGACTTCTTTTAAAACTTGTGTTAGTATTCCCCCTCACCCCCCACCCCCACACTTTTTTTCAAGAATGTGTATATAAATATTTTTTGTTCTTTTTTTCTTTTCTCTTTTTTTTTTGTGGGGGGTTTTGCTCCTTTTGAAGTCGTTTTTTCATTTTTTTTTCATTTGGGACAATATATCCTTTACATTTTGCATTTTTGATCTTTAATCTTCGTCTACGATTTACATTCATTTAGTGTGCTCAAAGAGGTAGGGCCAAGAGAAAGATAGTGCACGTAAGCACTCAAAAAGGTATAGACTCAGATGTGGTTGTCCAAAGAAAAAGTTTTAGGCTTAAAAGAGGAAATGCTAGGGATTAATGTTATTTGGTGGGTTTTAAAAGGCACAATCGGGTCAAAGAAGGCCTACGATCCTTTCCTAAATCAAGTGCAACTCAGAATTTCGCCTCAACAGACATTAAGGTCAAGTTCTAGATCAACAATGCAATGCAATGAATTAAACTAAAACTAACCACACAATATACATAAAATGATGAGGTTGATTTCGTTCTTGTTTTACATGTATGCAAGAGAATTTTCAAGCGTTACTCAGGTGTGATAAAAGGTACCAAGAGAATCTATGGTTTATCATGAAATCAGTCCTTTACATCATACCAGTTTATTCTTTCTCATACACACTCCTAACTGTATTGGTACCAACCAAGTTAAAATTTTATTATTTTTCTAAAAGAATGGGACCGAACCCAACTGAAGGCTGCCTATGTATCTTGTGAAAACAAGAATCAGGTCTGTGTAAAGTATGGAGAGAACTTTGCCACAACTTTAGAATACTGACAAGATTAAAAAAGTCAGACATTGAAGGAATTATGATATTATTTCGCCGCAGTTGGAAAATTATTATAACTAAAAAGATATTAAACCCTTACTTTTGAAAGTGAGGATCGATACGCCATAAATTTAATGATTTACGACGTTCAAAAGAAGAAACTAGGTATTCTTAAACAAAAATCGAGTGAGAATCTGTAGGTAGGTCGGCTAGCACTAATGTCAATGAGATTTAGATTTTGAGAAGCTAGCGCTAGAGAGCGTCTTTGAACTGTTCCAGAAAATTTACTCCAGTTTTAAATACTGGAGAAATTATTCTAAAATAGTGAAGAGACCGAAGCCTAATGCAGGACTGCCTACGTATCTTGTCAGGACAAGAATCAGGTCAAAACGTTGTTCAAACCTATATGCAGGTAGAGGCGACGTTGCTAAGGTGCATTTTTTAACTAATCCGCACTGCAAAGCAAAGGTTATATTACACCTTCTCGCTAAAGTATAACCAATTGACAACAAAATATGTACAGAAACTATGATAATATGTCACTTGGGTCATACACCCTTCGGACATTTGGATAAAACTTACTAACAATTGATGTACCTAAAAAGGTGTTATTTTAGCTCTATTCTATGCTAACTAAGAGTTGGTAAACACAGACTTAGATTTCTATATGAGAAGGCACGTAGTCCTATGGCAGTAAAACTCCCGCTCACCGCACGTATGCATCGACTCTCTAAAATAAGGTGACTTGAAAGAATTTTGAGAAAGTACAATCTACAATCTGCGTGTACAATGTGTGTGAGTGTCAATTTTCAAAATAGGGGAAATATAAATGGAATGCCAATTTAATAAAGCGATAAACAAATAAATAATCTAAATAAAATAATAACAATAAACAATTTATGCCACATAACAAAAATGAATCAAGACAATTAGTATGAAACATATAAATATATAAACATAAATATTTACCTAAGTCTGTAATGGTTAGAGCCTTAATTTCCCAGCAGAGTTGCCAAACTGTCATACCCAATTTTTACCTAAGGTTAAAATGAGCCTGACATTATGGACTCTAAAATAATAAATTTGTACAGAGTCGCCACCTAATTTTTAAAGAAAAATAGGAAACCTATTTATTTATTTAACAAGTATGACTTGTGTTTTAATCTATGAACCAATATAGATTCTAGATAAGGGTTCAAATTATTCTGAAGAGAAGGTATTAGGCACCCTTCAGAATCTATAAATGTGGTTTCTAGTCAGACTTAAGTTTTTTACAAGACGAAGGAAAAAATCAATGTTTATAAATACAAATCTAAAATATGCATTAAAATAATATAAACAATTTGCATATAAAGAATGTACAAATTACATAAATTATTGTATATAAAAAAAAATTGTGAAGATGATCGAACGTATATAAGAATGTGTATGAAAAGAAAAGAAAAATTGAATAAAGAAAATTTGTTTTAAAGAAAAGATTGCACAATTTTTTTAATGCATAAGTATGAATCAATTGATTAAATATCTAAATTAATTTTAATATAAATATTAATGGCCTAAATTTGCCTAAATGCATGATGGGTACTGTGTAAGTAAAACATCCGCCCAACACCTCAAAAATAAAGATTTCACTATAATTAATATTCGTACAAGTGTGAAAGTATAAAAATACAAACATAAAATTAAAGCTTTCTTTGAATGCCATTCTCGATGAGTATTCTCAATAACCTCTATAAACACTTGTAAATAAAATGTTAGTAACAAATAAATAGTTATCAAAATAAATTGAAAAGAATTGTGAGAATATATATATAAAAAATATATAATTTTCATTAAAAGAGTGGACTCAGATTAAATTTTAAATACGGCATGGCTACAAAGTGATTGCTGATTTATTAGCCGTCCTAAATCATCTTGCCAAGATACGAATCATAAAAATTTTGCATTGTTATAATAATTTCGTCATCGCCCAAATTTATTTATTTTTATTACGTATTTATATACGTAATATCCGTCTTGTTATTTGTGCAGGCCTCAAAAATCGATAGAGAATTTCTTCATAAGCCAAGTATCGACCCTTAATATAAAATAATAATTTTAATAAAATAAAGTCCGTCTTTTGTAATGGGATGGCCTCAAATATCCAGACGAAGAAATAATTTCATTGGCCATTTTAACATTGTTCATTAAGTGACAAAATTATCCAAAATCAATCTCTGACATGGCAGCAAATCCACTAGCAAAATATAATAAGAACAGAGCAGAAATGGTAGCAATAGTGAAAGTAAGCAACAATATACACAAATATATGAACAAAATGCAGTATAAAAATAGCAGAATCTCATCAAAAATGGAGTTCATCAGAGAAAGCACAACTCCTGCCAGATCTGCACAAAAACCAACATATAACACATAAAATTAATAATACTCAGTCCACCCAATGATGAAAATTCAAAGCAAAGGTTATTGTCGGCATTACTTCAATGGCGTTCGCCGGAGCAACGCTGAAAATATAATAAACGGCTAGATATACCCTATTTTTTTGTGGGTAGTGGGACGGGAGAAGGGAGCTCGCCCGCCGGTGACCAAATCCAGCGAGGTGCGGTAGCAACGAAAAAAAAGGGGAAGGGAAAGAGGGAAAAAGGGGCGACGAAGGGCGTTTTCTGGATAGATTTAGAGCTTTGGGGCTGGAGAGGGTGGTGTTAGTTGACGGAGATTTATGGGTTGTTCCCTGACGTTGTTTGGTGACAGGGAACGGGGAAGAGGAAAGAGGAAGGTGGCGGATTGGAGGTTTGGTGGTGGTGGCCGGAGCTCGTTCATCGGAGCTCCGGCTGTTGGCAGTGGTGGGGAAGGAAGAGAGATGCATGAGAGATAAGAGAGTTAAGAGAGAGAAAGAGAGATCTGATGGGTATTTGTACGTGTAGTGTGTGTTTGTGTGTGTATTGTGTTGTTTTTAAAGAAAAAGGTGTCAATATATTTGTGGCTGCCCTTATTTTGTATTGTTTGCCTCCCTTTATTTTATTTTGTATTATATTATGTAAAAATAATTGTCCCTCTCCCCTTTATTTATAATAAAAAAGAAATTTGTTTTTATCCAAAAAATAATAATCTATTCTTTTAACCATTAAATAATATATATTGACTAAAGGGTAAAAGATCTAATGAGTCATTTCAATTGTCATCTTTTAAAAAGTTGACATGATTTTGACTCGATTTATTTGTTATTCTGTATATTAAAATAATTCTCGTATTTGCAGGTCATATTAAATAACGTACAAATAACAAATGCCGATGTACAATTATAAAAAATATAAATAGCAAATAAAAAAATATAATTATCATAAAAAAAAATACATTATGCTATAAATAATTAAAATTATACAGTACAATAAAAAATTATAGTGTTGTGTTGTGTACGCATGCAAATGACTGTTCAAAAATATTAAGATAATGATAAATTGATAAAAATTCTAAAATTTATGAAATTAAAGATAATTATCAATAAATTGTGTAAAAAATTAAAATATGAAAAAAAATTGATGAAAAATCATAAAATGATGACGATTATCAATAAATTGATAAAAATTAGAAAAAATGTGTGAAAATTTACATTTTGTGCCATTTAACGATCACAAAGCCCAAATGTGTTAATTTCACGTTTGGAGCCAAAATTGGGTGTCAACACACTCGGTCTTCACCTAGGCCATGAAAAATCCGATCAAAATTGTTCTGTAACAACAGGAGATCATAGTGATGAGGGGGTACTCGTCTGATTGGGCGTAGGGTAATTCTTCAACCAGGCATGATTGTTAACTTTGATGAAGAAGATGAGGTTTCTGATGTTTTGGGTTTAGGTACAACTGAATGGTTACATAGAAATGAGCACTGTACTTTTAAACCTATAAAAATTAGCCTTTCATATTCCCACCCAATGGTTAATCAACGCGTGTGGGAATTGAAAAGGCTTACCTTGCTTATACCAGTGATTTTTCTTAAGAGCAGACATGTTTGCATCTTTTAATTAATTGGGAACAGAAAATAATGATTCAATGCATCGATTGGAGAGATATAGCAGTAAAAAGACCCACACAGCATGTTTGATGAGTAATCATTTAACCAATACATAAAATTTAATAGACTATGTAAAAGATATACCATAGTGTCTACCGTAGACAAAGCTTTAAGTCGATTACAACTGAACGTTAAATTCTATAGAAATGCACATTTATCCCCCAAAATATTAGCTTTACAACTGAAGAAAAAAAAGTCTATCTAAGATTTGTTGGCCATGCTACTTATGGTTCTTTTGTGTCCAGATTTCTTACATATTAAACACATATTCCTCCTTTTGGACTTGAATGTCTCACCTACGTCCTAAACACATTTGACTTTCTTTCTTCTAAGTTTAGGATTGTAGGGGGTTGAAATATCTTAGTATTTTGCAATTCTTGTGGCACAGCCCATTCGACCTCTGGAGGGACAATGTTAATAACTTTGGAGTATGCGAGGAGGTAAGTTTCAACTTTATAAATTGGCGAAGAGTACTCGTAATCATTTAAATCATCGTTGATTGTCGGCCACCGAGGTGATGATGAATTCAGTGGTCTTTCAAAGGGCCTATCAACTACATTTATCCTTAAAATAGGCCTTAAGCCATCTATATCAATATCCATCATGTACAACGACAAACGTATATCATTATTTATGATTGCAGGGTGCACTTTTTCCTTCTAATGCATTAGATAACTAATCACCATGTTGCTTGGAGCGCAATCTAGATCCTTGCTTTGCATTACGCTTGCAACTAAGTCATCGTATGAATCGTTGCGGCGAACAACAATGGGTAGTGTCACCTTGGTAAAAGATTTTCATTTCCAACATTTGGGAGTTTCCTCCCATTCTCCCATGAAATCACCAGAAACCAGGACAAATTCTGCAATAGACATCCTAGAATTAGGCTTTAGTCGACGATCGATTATGTTGATGGTCTATATCGGGATATATGCATGGTCGATGACTGACGATGACTGGGCAGATATTCATACAAAAATCTTAAAATTATAAATATTGCTTCTAATCAACGATCGTTGGGTTTATGGAATAGAGAAATGAACTTGGAATCGTCTGAGCTACTATAATGTACTTTCTAAAGAGGTTTTGAGTAATGTGAGTGATTTAAAACGTTTAAACAATGGTGGAAAATGTGTTTGAGAATATAGCAAATAAATGGGGTGACAATGGATGCAATGGACAAGCTTATGATGTTTGTAGACTGATTTAGAGTTGATCGTCGAAAAATAACGGCAGAAAAGTGGCCTGAATCAGAGCTTTTTGGAGGGAAAGAACCTTCTATTTTAAGCTTTTGGATTTTTTTTTAATTACTTTTGGAAACCTACATACTTTTTTATTATATAATTATGGGTGATGGAGTGGGTTGAAGTGTATTATTAAAAACTTGTGGGTGAATTTGTTAAGCTGGAAAGATTGGATGATGAGGTAAGTTGAAGTGTATTATTAGAAACTTGTGGGCGAATTTGTTGAGTTGGAAAGATTGGATGATGAGGTGGATTAAAGTGGGTATATGGCAAATTTTTCAAGACTTTTGTCTAAATGACAAAATAAGTCTTGAAAAGAGGCTTTTTGGCATGAATGCCCAACTAACTATATCACTCCTATTAATTATAAGTCATCTAAATATTGATAAATGAGTAATTACAAACTGATAAATTATCTTTTGATTTTTCTGAATAAGTAAAACTGAACAACTATTTTTAATATATTAGATAAATAAAAGATGAACGGAGCCAGTAGGTCCCAAAGTCATTATAGTATGATTTAAATTATGTGAAATACATAAACGACTAGTTAAGTTGTCCTTTTCTTCACGTAGACATTTCAAATGAGGCTG
The DNA here is from genome assembly GCA_030864225.1 of Capsicum baccatum var. pendulum. NCBI lineage: Eukaryota > Viridiplantae > Streptophyta > Magnoliopsida > Solanales > Solanaceae > Capsicum > Capsicum baccatum. The sequence continues at coordinate 209,856,279 of CM061554.1, read as the reverse complement.
TTACCTATTAGATGCCTAAAATATGTAAAAATGTGCATATTAATGAACAACATGTGAGATGATTTTTACCTAGAATTTGAGGGATTGAAATGTGACATATTTTCTTTCTCTTTACCTTCTCTCCGTCGCCAATACTTCCCCACAGACCTAGTAACGATTTCAGTGATAGAAATGTAACTTGCTCAATTTTTCTTAGTGTTAATGAGGGTTCGATTCCACTCAGGCACTTATAACATAGTTTTCTTTTATTTGAAGCCAGTAACACTATTCACGCTTCGCGCGATTAGAAAAAATATTTATTAACGATCTCTTTAATAAATTTAGATAAAAATGGAGATAAATTTCTATATGCACATACAAAACTTAATTATGTATGTTGATGAAATTAAAAATATAAATTTTTATTGAAAAAATTGAGTATGGAGAAACTTCATTTTCATGAACGAAAAAAAGAAAGGTATTTTTTAAAGATATTTTTACTTTTGATTATATGAAAACTATACATAAAAGTATATGAAAAGTCATTGTAATTAGCATGATATGGGATGACAAGAGAAAGAGGTCTCCTTAAAGATTTAAACTGATTGTCAAACGCGGGTTTTAACTCTTGCATGTATTTAGTGAGGTTTTTAAAGTAATTTATTAAATAGGTTATGAATAAGAAATTGAAAAAATATCTCAAAAAATGAAAAAAAAAAAAAGCCTCAAAAAAATGAGAAAAAAATAAATAGGAATGGAGGTCAGAGAGAGGTGTCACATCACCTCCTTTATGACAAAAAAATAGTCAAGTTAAAGTTTACTGAATAAAATCTATTTATTTATATATATACAGAGATTAAAGTTTACATTAAAATTTTCAAATGAATACCACATTCAATAAATATTAAATTTACAAAAAATAAAGTGTAAAAGTAGAGAAAAAAGAATTAAGAGGAATTAGAAAAATAATATTTGAAATGATTGCATTACACATACCAAAATATTTAATTATTAGGAAAAAAACCTTTCATGTTAGGATTTGTATTTAAAATTTACCTTTTCTATATATTATTTTAAAAATTATTTGTTTCATGTTGAAAAGTTTCTTTCACATTAATTAGATTTTAAAAGCACTTAAATAATTATCCATGATGCAACGTGCATTAATCTTGAGTTTAGACTATCAACAAAGATTAGACTATTTGTTATAATTTTTTTTAGTTTTATGATCTTTTATAAGCAATTTTCATATTTGTACATCATATTCTTACACATAATTAAGAGATTTAAAAATAAATAAATTTTCTTCTCTTTATTTTCTAAGTGACTGAGAAATTTTAATTCCTCTATATGACTATGACTAATCGATTTAGATCTAAGATTATAGATAACATTTATATTTTTACTCAAGCTATATTGTGATGAGTTTCAGAATTTCCATCTCCATATTAGTTCTACCTATTATTGAAATTGGCAAACAAATAAATATTTAACTTGATATTTATATATTCGCACTTGCATTGTGAAAGTGTTTAAAAGTTATTTTGGCTTAGAAGCACTTCAATAATTATAAAGTAATTCTATAATACTAAAAAGATGCAATGGGAAGATTTCTCAAGCATTGCCTGATATAAATCCTTCATTTACATGGTAAGACATGTATTTATAGTATGATATCATCATGGTCATAAACAAATTAAGCAACTTAAAGTAAATGAATCAGACGTCAATAGAAAGTGAATAGGAAGATCACAACATGCAAAAACAAAAGGGCACCAAAAACTATGAAGGCATCCACAATATTAAAGTTAGAAGCAAACACTATAAAGAATAACAACGACCAAATATGCTAGCGTATCGACCATGTCGAATGTCTCTTCTTCAATAAATTCACACTCTTTTTGAAGATACGCAAATGATTTTTATTTCTTTATGGTAAAAAATATATGAAAGTTTAAGGAATGAAAATTCTAAACAATACATAATGAAAGAAATAGCCTTAATCTTGATGATGGAGGAAAAAATACTCATAATGCCTCTATTTATAGGACAAAAATATGGAATACCAAAGGATATCATGAATATTACTTAATATAATTTAGGAGTTATGATCACCAAAAGTTATGGAAGTAATGGAAATAAAGACCATTAAGTTTGTCTATTAAAGAATATGAATAAATAAAATTGTAATTGATATATTCATTTTAATTGTTAAACAAATTAATTGACTCATGAAAAGAATAGAGGAAAAAAAATCTCAAAAAAAGGAGAAAAAAGATAAATAGAATTGGAGGCCATAGAGAGGTGCCATCCTCCTTTATTATTATATATTGATTGGTATGAATACATAAACTGAAGATGAGCCTTAGAATAACTAGTAAATTTGTTGTCATGTGATTTGAAGGTCATGGGTTCAAATCGTGAAAATAGCATACTGCAGAAATATAAGGTAAGGTTGGGGATTTCTCTATTGCGGCACCATAAAGGTTATTTAATGGTGGGCATAGTGATGGAGCATTTTAGTAATTCTCAATATTTAATTGAGTGACAATGTTTTACGGTAAAAAACATATTTTACAAATATTTAAATGCTCAGACAATAATTAGGTAATATTTGTACTTGTGATTTCATGTCATGATTTTAAATCGGCATTTAAACATGAAATTTGAGATATGATATGATATCTCAAATTCTCAAAGCGACATGGTATGAGATTTTAAATTTTTAAATACAAAACCTGACCTATATTTATATTCTATATAAAAGACAAGCTGACTTTTTGGTGATGCAGCTGAAGCCCCTGCTTTAGGCCCCCAATTTTTTAGGCCCTCATTTTACATCACTCTTTATATATAAAAATAAATTGCACAAGTATTCCTATTCTATTGGCTTGAAACTTGAAAGAGTAAATGGGGCCATTTGTACCAAATACTATTTAAACCTTTTTTTCTTTAAAAAAGGTACAATTCTGAAAAGTCAAAAACACTTTTAAGGGACTTAATTTGATGAAGCCTTGAAAAAGGCAAAATACATATTTATAAGTAAAAAATATATGGAAGAAAGAATAAAAATTAATTACTACTTATTAAAATCAGTCTAAAAGAATAGCAATATGGGAGAAAAGCAAACAAAAAAATAAGAAGACAGGAGATAAGAACTTTTCATTCTTCCAAATATCAAATGTACAAGTGTTTCAAATCATTCATTTCTCCAAGTGCATACAATATGAACCCTTATACCGCTATTTATAATGTCATATCGAGGCATACAAAAGATTGTCATAAACATGACATTAAACAAGAATATTATGGGGGAGGTTAAAGAGTGTGAGAGTTATACTCATAATGGTGTGAGATTAACTACACATCATGGAGAAGATGAATGGGGGTGACTTAATTCCTAAGAGTTATGGACATCCACCATAAACATATTATTTTATAACACTCTCCCTTGGATTTCTATAAATGATGTGCCTCGTTAAAACCTTACTAAAAAAACTTGTGAGAAAGAAAAATTTCTGGTGAAGGAAAAAGAATACACATATCTTATAATACGCATTTGTTTGTTGCCTCATTATAAACCTTGCCAAGAAAATTTATTAGGACAAAACCTAGGCCAAGGAAAAAAGAGTGCAACGCATATTTTACTCCCCCTGGTGCAAACATCATTTTAGTTCTCAAAGACGATGCTTCCAATCTTATATATCATCTATCAAAAGTTTATATTCATTGTGCCTTTGTGATCAAAACACATTTATGAAGATATTGCATTCTTGAAATCATTCTGATATGTTAATTTCATAGTTTTTGGATATGTTAAGCATTTAAACTTGGCCAAATAAATTTTTGACAATCATTTTATTTGTAACCTCATCGTTGCAAGCCATTTGCAATTGAACTTGTTCGTAGCAACAACCAATTAGTTGTGGACTCTTTCATTTAAAATTGATCGTAGATCAAATATTTTTCCTGTATTTGCATAGCCAATAATCTTTTGGCAATATTTATTAAAAATAATAAATCCATATCAATATTATTTGATTTCACTCACATTCACATAAAAGTGAAATTATGTCTATCTACACATTATCAAAAATTATTCTCATGTATAGAAATAACAGGATATAAAAATTCTCCAATTGTACTAATACATAGTATTTTCTAATCAGATTATGAGATCTGGTCTTTCTTTATGATAAATGATTTTGCAACCTTTCGAATATTCAATGGATCAAATCTCTTTTAAATCCTTTAGGAATTTACCTATTACATTTGTTGTCTAGTTAGCTATGACAATCATTTGTTATACGCATTCAAGATTTTCATACATTGTCAATTTTTTTTTTAAAAAAAAAAACTTATTGCATCCACCATAGGTGAACACATCTTCAAAAAATAATGCTAGGACTTTGTGAATAACTTTTACTCGTTAATAACCTTTATGCCTTAGGGCACAAGTTGTATTTTATATTTTACAATTTTACTTTTCCCATAATCACCAATTTATATCCCATTGGAGTTATACCTTAGTCTATGAACTAATTTCAAAACATCACTTTTCAAGTGAAACATAATATTCTTAAATTGCATATTTTACCTATCCATACTATTTGACAAATTTAAATTCAAGATCCTCGTTATCATTTATAATGGTGAACGCTAGATTATACCAAAGATACCATCGATGGGTATTTGATATCGGTTTCAATAAGACATAACTTATCAAGATCTCTTCATTTCATCATTTTCAGGTACCTAAACCTTTGTCAAGGTTTTATGAAGTGCTATGTTGTTGTGCTCTTTTAAAGCACTTTCCTCATTATCAATACCATCTTGATCATTTGCTCCTCTCTTTTTGCAAAGAGTTTTATATTTGGAACCAATTGGTCTATCACGTTTCAAGCATGTCATAGACTTCGCCTTTCAAGGACTTTTCATTGAAGCATTTACAGCTGAATTATAACATGGGGTCAATCTGCCAATGAACTTGCAATATTTTGCAAATCATGAATTATCAATTGAACTCCAAGTTCACTATATTTTATTTTTTTATGAGGATCTAGGTAATTCATTTCACATATTTCAACTATAATCATATCTTCCCATAATGTTAGAAAATCTAACATTCATCCTAACCTTATTTGGGGATCCATCTTTGTGTATGGTGGATATTGCATATTCATATTTTTAGATGAATTTTAATTGGTTCCTGACCCTGAACCAACAATATAGAATAACCTTGTTGGATTGATGCATATAAATGTTGCTATATTTAAATAAACTCGTCTCATGTCAAATTTTTTTTTTTGAGAGATTTGTCCTCATAATCAATGGTTCAGCTATAATTGAAGGCATACAATTTTCCGCTAAACCAATCAGCATTATCAACTTTATAGTTTGGAACCATGCTCTCAATTTAACAATTTGGCAAACAATCTTGTAAAACTCAAATTGCAAGTTGATAGCAGCGTATGTGACCAACCATAGATGCATCTCATTTCATAGTAAACAGTCCATATGGCAGGTAAATGGGCCCATATTCACTTTGTTGTATGTTTCAAAAATTTAAGGGATACAATCATAACCATAGTTGGTATAATATTTTATTGTGAGAACAAGCAACATAAGAGAATTCTTGAAGAAACTTTTATTTATTCAATGTAAAACCTCATGAATTCTCAATTATTTTTGTATCATATTTGAATCGGGATGGTAAACCAATAAGCTAACTTAGATATTTACTGTAAACTTATAGTTGACTATAGCATGTGATTCCATCACCATGCCCATATATTTGTATCAATAAATAGGATAAAAATGGATAGCCTTTTTCATAAATATTTATAACCCATTTCGATTGTAGTAATATGAAGATAGAAAATCTTTTCATAATTTACAGTCTCAATATAATAATATTTTTTTCAATTCCCTAGAAACTCAAAAAGCTTCTTTTGGAGTATAATTTCAATGACCTGGATAACTTTATACCTTTCAGTAGTAACACATTAGCATTTTGATGCTATCAAATACTTGTGTACTACCTCATATTTCAAAACACCACTTGTATGGTGGTCATCTTCTTTTAGGGAGAAAATTATTATATTATAGTCAAAATCATTTTATGCAAGACCTCTTTCTTGATTTACTTTTGTCTTTAATAATTCTATTTTTATAACATTTGGTAAATTCCTTTTTGAAGTACCATATTTACGCGATCAATGACAAATTCATTCGACCACACCATAATATTTATTTTGATCATGGCCAAAAGTTTTATAGGCAAGAATAACTTCTTGATTTTATCCGTTGATAGACCATACGATAGCATCAATGACCTTTTTATACCAAATTAAACTATTCTTTATTTGTCTTAAACATCCCATAGAGGTGAGTTTTGGTGTTTATCCAACCATATATATGTTAGGATTTGCCCTGAATTTTCTACTTTACCTAATTTTCTATCACAATTATAATTACGTTTCTTTATAAAAAAAGATTTTCTTATTGGAAAAGATCTCTTTTTCCTATTAGGTTTCTTCTTTCTTACAGGAAGGATTTTGTAGTTCTATAAATAGAAGATCTCTCTTCTCAAGGCACAATACAATAACATCCATAATGTAGTCATTTATGAGTCTTGTTTAGGGGGAGATTTTCTCCCAGTAGATTTTATGTTTTTTAATATTATTTTTTCATATGTAAGTTTTTTGACAAATCATATCAATAATATATTTTTAGTATTATTCTTTTCTTTGTCATCTAATTTATCATATTTATAATTTGCAAACTTTAAGCTTCTGCATGACGCATTCTCGATTTCGAACCCAACAAGTGTTATCAGAGCCTATGGTTCAATGGTCCAATGGTATGGTGAGATGAAATTAAACAGGTCGATAGCGGTTTCAAATCAAGATGCAACCAATTTGATGATAATGAAGATCTTTGTCTAGCTACATGTGGAGAAGGAGTTTCAAGCATATTTTCAACATTCCTACTGTTGCATCTTTAAAAAATAAAAAGAAGATATTTTTTAAACCATTTTTAACTTATAATATTTTAAACTTTATTTTTAACCATAGAAAGTAGCAGTGATGCATATTAGATGAAGATTATGTGAAGAAGAAGATCAAGATTGATTTGCCTAAAATTCAAGCCAAGGGGAGATTTGTTAGAATTTGCCCTAAATTTTCTATTTTACCTGATTTTCTATCATAATTAGAATTACTTTTCTTTATGGAAAAAGATTTTCTTATTGTAAAAAATCTCTTTTTCCTATTAGGTTCCTTCTTTCTTACATGAAGGGTTTTGTAGTTTCTATAAATAGAAGATCTCTCTTCTCAAGCCACAACACAATAACATCCACAATGTAGTCATTTATGAGTCTTGTTTAGGGGAAGATTTTCTCCCAATAGATTTTATTTTTTTCAATATTAGTTTTTCATATATAGGTCATTTGACCAATCATATCAATAATATATATTTAGTATTATGTTTTTCTTTGTCATTTGATTTATCATCTCTATAATTTGCAAACGTTAAGCTTTTATATGACGCCTGCTCAATTTCGAACCCAATAATATAAGCACGTCTTTGTTCATAAATTTCATCTCATCTTGATATGTTCACTTTCATGAACTGTCGAGCATTCAAATCATCGTTCCTACGTGTATAGATCCAAACCCAATAATTTTATGTTAATATATGTGTGATGATCAATTCGATAGTTTAGTAATACCTTTGAGTATGAATTGAGGCCACAAAAATCTTCTAACTCAAAGACGAGTTAGAAACATTTCTATCGATTAAGTTTTAGTGAATGTTTCAACTTGGGTCAACTTCTAATGAACCTTACTCCTCCTTTATAACGAGTTATGTTGCCTACTATATACCAAATGAAAGACCTTCGAGTCTTCTTTCCAACTCAACTAGTTTCACCGTAATTCTATGTCGCAGTAAAAAGTTATGCCCATTTTACTTCAGAGTGTCAGACTGTCAGAAAGTGACAACTAAGTTGAAGAGTTGTCAACTCAGTGACGACCAAGTTGATGAGCCATCACCCCTAGTCATCAACCTTAATTGGAAAAGAGAAAAATCCATCTAAAATTAATGACTAGGGTGATGGGACGTCACTAAGTTGATGGCTTGTCAACCTAGTTGTCAGTTGAGGAAATTCCTACAATTTTGTTGGTTTCTTTAGGGGTGTTTTGGTCTTTTTCTCACCCTAAAATCCTCTCCCATGACTTAGATCATCCAATAAGTGTTATTAGGCATGACTTATCAATTTTAAATGCTCATAATCCTCTCCACTCTCAAAAAAAGAAAGATTAGGGTTTTCTCCAAGGCTCATACTCCAATGACTAGATTTCAAGCTATTTCAAATTCTTGTTCATCAAAAAGGTATGTGGGACTATCCTAAACCTCATGGGCATATTTTATTGTTCTAAACAAGTTTTAAATACATGAAATTTAGCATATGCATAGAGTTTTGGAAATTGTTTGAATAGCATGAATCACGAACCCATTTCGAGAAAATATGTGTTTATTTTCATAAAGTTTTCCATAAACTTAAACTATATCCATGTGTAAATGTATTTTGGGTTTGGAGAATTGAATTGAGAGCATGAATTACAAAAATCCCTATCTCATCATGATACTAAATTGATTTAACGTGTTATTGGTTGATCAATTGCCTGATCTAAAGTACGGGTTAAATCTTTTACTATCAATTATTAACTTGACGTGTTCATGATTTAAATGAGAGATATTTTTCTTGTTACATATGTAATTTTTATGTTAAATAAAATAATTGCTAGAGAATTATGAAAGAGTTGGCCACCTTATGTTGAAATCTTGAAAATATAGTGTTTTTGCATAAGTTGTCTATGTTCCTGGAATAAGAACTTTCATGTGTTGCCTAAATCTTTGGGTGGTCATTAATGTGTTCTTGAATGAGAAGGGCTATGATAAGTTATGATATGATATGGCTTGCAAATCTTGGTATGACAATCCTAATTACGAATTGCCCTCAATACAAAAAAATGGTATGTCTTAAGCATGCAGTATGATTATGGTTTTAAAGAGCTAAAAATGGGCTCAAGAGAGTTAGATGGTTACTCGAAGAAAGAACGAGTTCAAGTAACTCATAGCCAAAAATAAAATTATTAAGATATTTTCGAGTCATGGATAGTATGATTGTTAAACGATATTTCACTTTTAGAAATGTTAAACTTTTATTCTAATTTTCTTACTCCCTTTGGATTGTTATATGTGCTCTTTGTGTGTGTAAATACTTAATTCGTGTCTCTCTTTAATTCATTATATCAAAAGAGAATCAATGATGTTTTAGAAAGATAAACCATAGGTCGTTACACATTTTTCCCAAAAAATGTTGGTTGTAATTTAGATGTATGAATCTTCGTTAATGTCACATTAATTGAATTTAAAGATTACCTTTCTTGAAAATTTAGCCTTTATTTTATTTTGTTATATGGATTAGTGTCTATGTTTGTTCAATTTTAGAATTCATGGTTATTTTTCTTATTGCCTCATCCTTTTACTTTCGCAAGCTTACGTTATTTGTTCTCGCATTAATTCATTGAATATGCCCTTATTCCTTTTACTTTTATTCATTCTTACTATGAACATAAATCATGAGGCATGTAAGTGGGTGTCTTTGCTTTGCATTTTATCTGTTGACTCTCATTCTTGTTATGCGTGTGCAAGTGTGCTTATCATTGTCATTCAAAAATTAGTTCTTGATATTTATTTTTGCTTTGAAATATGTCACTTTTATGCCTTGAACGTACATTAATTTCTTTATCTTTTCTACGCATGCAAAAAATGTCTTGAGTCCAAATGGACTTCTCTCCTCTTGCATTTCGTAATGGGCCAATGAGGCTCACCTCTTCAAGTCAAATTCAAAGTTTAAACCCAAGGTCGACTATATGGCGTGCAGGTTCTAGAAGATAGACAAATAAGGAAAATGGGTCAAACTAATTGATGAGGTCACTAAAAGACTTGAAAAGTCTACATTTTTATTATTGTCTTCTTTTTATTTAATTATTTATTTATTCATTCATTTGGGGCCTCGAAGCCAAAGTTGTATTTTAATACAGGTGAAGCCGATTATAGTCCAATGGATCCGAAAAAATAGTTTAGGATAGGTTATGGGCCAAAACCCGATATTTAGATTAACACAGGTGAAAATGGGCCAAAAGCCCAATTAGATTAGGACAGGGTTGATGGATTTGGGCTTACAAGCCTAAGTCTTCTAATTCTTCTCTTTCCCCTTTATGTGCTTATTTGCTATTCATTTTCTTAGACTTGGTTAAATTCCCTACTAAGTCATCAAAAATTGATTTTATACAAGTTTCGTCCTAAATCACTTTCTTTTCAAAAATCAAATTCTCTTTTTTCAAAGTTAGTTAAAGTGGTTTTAAAATAGTCCAGATAACCACAAGTTAGCGGACATTTTAGGTGCCTTAAAAACCTTCCTAAAATGTTAATAAGAACCTCTTACCTTAGATTTTCTTAAAGGCCTAAGTCTTTTTCTATTTTGAGACTTGGAATTTTAATTTAAAGTTTTCTTAATTTCTTTTCAAATAAATTAAGTGGACACTCTGTGATTTCTTAGATTGTTTTGAATTTTTTTTTAAAGTTTTGAAATAGTTTAAAAAGTCGAAATCAATGTTTTCCAACCCTTCGAGTTAAAAGGGGATAAAACAGTATGCATGGGTAAGTAAATATGATGTGAGAAAGGAGAATATGTTAATAGATGGTAATGGGTTATATTATGAGATTAAGATCGACTGTCCTTATTATGTGACCTTACCCCTTAATTGTCTTCTCTCTAGTAGTTGTAAACTAGTACTGCATGTGAGAAGGTGTGCGGCAGATTATAAGGTGTGGTACTAATGTTGTGGAGAGAATGAACTTATGGGTCGTAGTTAGGTGAAATAAGAGACTTAGGATGATTTTCCCATTTGATGGACTAGTATAATATGTGGCATGCTTCTTCCGTGGCACATGATTGGTGTTAGACAATAGGCTTAAACTTTAGATATGGACTCAAGGATAGTGATACGAGAATTGTGGGAATAAGTTGGTAGGTTTGATTTGATGTGTACAATATCCTAGGTTGGAAACTGGTATAAAATTTAGTGGATGATTGTGATATATGCATGAGGACTAGTATTAAATGGTGAATTGTGGCTGGGTCATTAGTTAGATAGGAGCGTTAGGCATATAAGAATAAGTTGAACCACAGGTAGCATTTTGTTAGACATGGTTTTATGTGTATAAGTGTCATGTGTACCTAGTTTATGTTCTTGATTTCTTAGTATGGATAAGTCTAGAGAGCTACTATATGGTCTAGTTTTAAAAACTTTGTTAAGTTGTTAGGGTATGCGATTAGAGGTTTAATGCTAATATGTTAAGTAGTGTAAAATGGATTGTTATATAATAAGAAGTGTAGGTGTGTATGCTCATGAGAGTGTGAGTTGTAGGGTGATGGCTATAGAGGCTGGCAAAAGTTAAGAGTAGAAATTCCCGAAAAACAATGCCTTTAGAGTATAGTTTCAAGGGGAGTTTAGCATTTATGTGTATGGTGATACCCTTTTTGATGTTGAGAGTTGTGGCTATAGATTTAATGAGAAGATATGTTCTCAAGTCTAGGATTGTGACATTGATATTGGGGGAAGATGATGAGTTAAGGTAGTTCCCAAATTTTATCATGGTGACAAGTTTCAAGGAAGTCATGATAAACCAATTCCTATTCAAGAAAACTTCTCCCACTTCAATTTAAAAGGCCATTTTGCTAATGTTTTATGTATTCAAGTCATGCCTATGACTATGGTTTGAGTTCTCTATGCACTTATGTCCATGATCCAACCTCCAAACTAAAAGCAATAATGTCCCTCGGTAATCCAATCTTTCAAGTATTCAAGCTCTATGTTATGATGTTCATGATCCATAAATCTATGTCTCACATCATGCTTGGTACTAAGAAACTATGCTTTCTATATGTACCGATTCATTTTATGTCGGATATTTCCCATAGCGATAAGGTTTATCAAACTTACTGTAATACCCCATATGCTTCTTAGTTCAATTCAGCACATAAAGTGTGCATGAGAGGCCTAAGACCTCAAAACTTTAGCTAAGTGTTGAAGATTTAATCTCATTTTTGGCCTCAAAACTTTGATGATTTTACTATCAACTTTTCTAGCCTTGAAAAGTTGGTTTCTAAGTTAATTCATGGTCAGGGTTATCTATAGTTTATTTCAGGTGAGTTTCATATTTTTTGGAGGACGTTTAAGGCAAATTTGGATGACAGAATAGCAACCCAACGTGATTAGGTCGCATCGCATCGAGTACCGCGTGGGCCAGCAACGCGGCGCGGTGATCAATGCAATATGTCGGTTGTAGCATCACTGGGCACATTTTTGTCCAATAAGTTATGGGTGTCTGAGGGTAATTGAGTTATTTTCCCCTACTTTACACCACTCATAACACGAAATTAAGGATTCAAAAGGGCAAATTACTCATCTTTTTAACAAATTCTCTCAAGAACAAAGCCTTAGTTTCTTCAAGTCCAAGTTCAAGTTTCAAGCAATCACCAAAAGCCCTCACGAATTTAATTACTAAGGTATGTTAAGTGTTCATCCTTGGATTCCTTCCAACCCTTGGAGTCCAAGAACCTTTTTCAAGACTTGAGTTATGAGTTTGCTTGATTTAAATCATAGTATATCCATTTATGTGTTGTAATTTGAATGTCAAGTTATGAATATATGAATTTCATGTGAAATAAACTAATTCGTATGTTTGTTGATGTAAGTATCATGTAGAATCCCCAAATTGTGAATTTAATTTTTGAAGTCATGATATGTTAGCATGTTAACCATTCCCATGTACAAGGTTATGCCTTCCAAGTGTTTGATAAAATGACTAAATGAGTAAAAAGTTGAATTGTGACTGTTTGTTATGCTTTAAAGTTATGGTAGATTCCTATTATCAATGATATCGAGTCCTAGGGGTTATGATACTCAAAATTTAGCTTCTTACCTAGTCTACAGCAGCCATAGAAAGGTCTCAGTCGAATCATGAGCAGTAGTACTCAGTCAGTTAACGTGGCCAGTATGAATTCAGTCAAGCTCAACCCAGTCTAGTAATCAGTGTTGGTTCAGTTGGGAGTAGGATCTAGCATCTAGCGAACCCAGGGATCGGGGAATTCCTACCATCCTAAGGTGTGACCCTTAGTAGCAATCCCTAGGTTACAGAATTACGTAGCCAGCGTAGGTAAATATGTCTTCTTGTTAATCAAGGGTTGACATACATATTTACATCTCATGAGTCTTTCTGCCAGGTTAGGGTTGACCCAGCCATTGTTAGTAACCCGTGAGATGGTAGTAACACCCTTCCAAATGGAGTTATTGGTTTCACCATAATCAATATACATTGTGGCATGTTGGTTAGATGAAAGCTCCCATAATTTCAGTTTTAGTACTCAATTCAGAGTTCAGTTTAGTCTTGCTTGACCATAGCATATAGTTATCAGTTATTTAACTATCAGATTTTTGTAACTCAGCTCACAGACTACTTCAGTACTTGCTCTATGCATGTTTTATCATGCATTTTCAGTCTTTATAGTTTTCATGCATTTACATTCAGTATCTCATACTATACATTTAGTTAGTTAATACTCATGAACATGAACCCATGCATATCAACCTAACCTCATTTAGCATGCCAGTACATTCAAAAGCACTGATCGCATACTCCTTTCTTGCGCTATGATGTCTCATATCATAGATTCGGACGCTCAGGTTCCCAACCGTATGTAAGTACTCCAGTGCATCAGCAGCAGTAGCAGTGGTGATTCCTCATGTTTTGAGGACTGTTATGTTTATTTCAGTATGTTCAGTTCTGTAGTCAGTCAGAGTTAGTAGAGGCATTCAGACACTTTTCATTCAGTTATCAATTCTTATTGGCAATCTAACAGTACTATTTTTGGAAAAATATTTTTAGTATTTTAATTCAGTATTGATTTTTGTATTTAAAACCTTATGGCGTTATCAGTTAAGTTTCACATATGTTCTATGTTATTATATTCAGTGCTCACAGTAGGTACCAGTATGGGTTAGGTTGTGGTCACTTGTGACCGTAAACACTATATGGTGCCCAGGGTGTACTCTTAGAGCATTACAAACTTGGTATTAGAGCCTAAGGTTTTAATGTATCCTAGGGAGTCTAAAAGTCGCGTTGAGTAGAGTCTTGTGCATGGATGTGTAGCGCGCCACACTTATGGGCACGAGCCTACAAGACATTTAGGAAAAGTTTCTCATTCTTTCAGTGTTTATATCGTGCGAATGAGTAGGAGCTCAAGTTAAACTATAATGCCCCGAGACTACACCCTGAGCATCACACGGTGCTTACAATCCCAAAGGACCACAAGCTAACCCATGACTGGTACCTGCTGTGAGCACTGGATAATAATCATGAAAGTATATGCGTAAGTAACACTGAAAATTCCATAAGGTTCATAAAACTGAATCAGTACTGAGTACATTTGTAGAATAACTGCTAATTGAAAGTGTCTAAAAGCCTCTAAGCATCTAAAATAAAAGAGTTAATGGGATATGCCCCAACTAACTCACAATCGTTATATGGATGTAACTGAAATACTGTAAATAATAAAATAACTAAATGAGTGACACGTCCTCGATGGATAAGGCCTCTCTACTGTAGCTGCGGTTGATAGACTGATTTTGCTAGGTACGGTCAGGAACTCGAGCACCCAAACCTATGATATGAGACATCATAGTGCAAAGAAAGAGTATGCATCAGTACTTTGAATGTACTGGTATGCTAGGTGAGGTCAGGTTGATATGCATGGGTTCATATGCATGAGAATAACAACTAAATATCATAAAATAACTAGATGAGATATATACAAAATTGGGAATACTGTAAGTACTAAACATGCAATACCATGTATATATCATCTATCAGAATTAGCCTGAAGATGAAGTACTGAGTTTCTGATAACTGAATAACTGATAACTGTAAGTCATGGTAGTGTAGAACTGAAATGAGTTCTGTACTGAATACTGAATATTGGATACTGATTACTGATTACTGAATACTAAATACTGTAACTATAACTGTGGGAGTTATCATCTAACCGACATACCCCAATTAGGGACTGATTTGGGATCCAACATGTAACCCCAGTCAGAGGGGTGTTAGCATCGTGCCATGGGATACTAGCATGAGCTGGGTCAACCCTAATCTGGAAGAAAGACTCATGAGATATATATGATTACGTCAACCCTAGTCTAGTAGGAAGGCGATTTACCCTATGCTGGCTACGTAGTTCAGTAACTCGGGGACTGCTACTAAGGGTCAAACCCTCTGCTGATAGGAATGCCCCCATCCCTGGGTTCAATCGGTGCTAAATCCTACTCCTAACTGAATCGACCCTGAACTGATTACTAGACTGTACTAGGCTTGACTGAACTGACACTTGGCTACATTAACTGACTGAGTGATCTCACTCGTGGTATAACTAAATTCAGTCTATGGACTCTGTAAAACTAGACAGCAGCTAAATTTTAGGTATTCGATATTGCATAGATAATTAAATCATATCTCAACTCTAAAAGCATCACACATAGGTTATCATGCATAATTTCTTCACATAGACATTTTGTCAAACACCTAGGATACATAAATCTTGTACATGAGAATGAGCAATATATGAACATCATGAATACCATATTCAACACCAAAATTCAGATATTAAACATAGGGGTTACATAAATCATCATTCATTCTAGTTAATTCACATGAAACTCAAATTATTCTTAACTTGAAATCCACACAACATCACATACATGAACCTAATTCCATTCAATAATGTAAATTATAATCTAAGTATTTGAAAAGGATTTTTGAACTCCAAGGGTGGAAGGAACCCAAGGATGAACACCTAAACATACCTTGATTGTTGAATTCATAGAAACTGTTAGTGACTTCTTGAGGTTTGATCTTAGGCTTGATGAACTAGGGTTTTGCTCTTGAGAGAATTTGTGAAATAATGAGTGAATTTTTCCCTTTGGGAGGCTTAATTTCATATTATGGATTAATAATTTAAGGAGAAAATGGCCCAATTACCCCCACAAACCCGTAGCTTAATACACAAAATTATGCCCAGTGATGCGATAGGTGACATGCCGTATCGATGGTGATGATGCGATGGCCTACGCGACGTTTCCTGATCATGTTGACTTGCGATTTTGGTCATCGAAACGTGACTCAAATAATGTTCAAAAATTCTAAAACTCACCCGAAATGACCTATAGATAACCCTGATCATAAAATAATTTAAAAATAGACAATCTAAGGCCGAAAAGATCATAAATGATACCATTGAATAAAGGACTAAAATGGTTTAGGACTTTATGGGGTCTTACATAAACTCTCTATCTAATTCAACTTTTCTTTCTGTTTACAGAATATGCCTCCCAGGAAAACTAACGAAAGAAGAATCGAAAACCAGTCATCACTTTCGCCCTTTCAGGAAGATCCCCTAAATGAGCATGTTTCTCATGTAGAGTTCAAAGTTGTATTTACCACTCTAGATCACTCTATAGCAACCCAAAAGATTCGGCTAGCTGTTGTTCAAGCCAACTCAATGTTCAATATTGCTGCAGCTAGGATTCAGGACTTCACTCGAATGAATCCTCCTTTATTTTTGGGATCTAAGTCTGAAAAGAATCTACAAGAATTCTTCTACATGGTTCAAAAGGTAATAGACATTATGGGGGTGAATTCCAGTTAGAGTGCTGAATTAGCGGCTTATTAGCTACAAGATATAGCTCATTCATAGTGTAACCAGTGGAAAGGTGTTAGGGGTGCAGAGGCTGGACCTATAAAATGGGAGGAGTTTGTTACTGCCTTCTTAGATAGATTTTTTCCATTAGAGCTGAGAGAGGCTAATATATTAGATTTCATTAATTTGAAATAGGGCAACATGAGTGTGAAGGATTATTCTCTCAATTTTATTCAGTTATACAGGTATGCTCCTCATGTAGAAGCAGATAAATGGTCCAAGATGAGTAAGTTTATGTCTGGGGTATTTGATAGTATAGTCAAGGAGTGTAGGACCATGATGTTTATCAAATAGATAAACTTGATGAGGTTGATGGTCCATGCACAGCAGATAGGGGAGAAAAAAGTTAAGGAGAGAGAAAGGGAGAATAAGAGGGCTAGAACAAGTAGCTTTAATTTCACTCAGCCAAAGTCAGAAGGTGGTTACCATCCTCAGTTCCTTCTGAAATCTTCAATCCCAGCTCCGTCTTTGGATAGTGCACCAATGCCTAAATTTAGGAATGATAGCAAGGATAGGGCGTTAGGCTCTAAGTCTCAGGGTAGTGTGAATAGTACTCGAACAAATCCTCCCTGCCAGAAATATGGTAGGAACCATTAGGGTGTTTACAGAGCTAGCAGTGATTTATGTTTAGGGTGTGACTAACCATGTCATAGAATTAAAGAATGTCCACAAGTAGTTTCGCAGAGTCAGCAAATCTCCCCCCAGCTCAGTTCGAACGCCTATCTCAACATGGTCCCGCTTCCAGTGCAACCAGTGGGTAGCACCCATATAGGCTCTAAGCACTTCAATCCTGATAGGATTAGGAGAGTTCCCCTGATGTGGTTACCAGTATGTTGCAGGTCTTTCATTTACATGTTTATGCTTTGCTTGACCCTGGAGCTTCACTTTTCTTTGTAACCCCTTATATTGCGGTCAACTTCAGAGTCAGTTCTGAAACCTTAATAGTCTTTCTCAGTATCTATACCAGTAGGTGTCTCTATGATCCCCAGGCAGGCATACAGGAATTGTCTGGTCAAGATATCTTAGAAAGTCACTTCAGTTGATCTTGTAGAGTTAGAGATGATTGATTTTGATGTCATTCTCGATATGGATTAGCTCCATTCATGTTATGCTTCAGTCGATTATAGAAACAGAGTTGTTCATTTTTAGTTCTCAAATAAACCAATCCTTGAGTAAAGGAGTAGTACCACAGCGCCTAGGGGTCAACTTATTTCATACCTTAGAGTAAGAAAACTGATATCCAAGGGATGTGTCTATCATCTTGTGTGAGTCAAAGACTCTAGTTCTAAAACTCCCAATCTTGAGTCAGTTCCAGTAGCAAAGGAATTTCCAGATATGTTCCCTGAAGATCTTTTTGAACTTTCTCCTAAAACGGAAATTGATATCGGAACAGATCTTTTTCCGAATACTCAGCCTATTTTATTCCACCATACAGAATGGCTCCAGCCAAACTCAAAGAGATACCTCATAGATAAGGGATTCATCAGGCCTAGTGTTTCCCCATAGGGCGCACCAGTCCTATTCGTGCATAATAAAGATGGTTCTCTTAGGATGTGCATTAATTACCGTCAGTTGAACAAAGTCACAATCAAGAATAAATACCTACTTCCTTCAATTGATGACTTGTTCGACAAACTTCAAAGTGCCAGTTAATTTTTGAAGATATACCTTCGATCCAGCTATCATCAGCTCAGACTAAGAGAATGTGACATCCCAAAAATAGTTTTCCAAACCCAATATGGTCACTTTGAGTTTTTAGTCATGTCCTTTGGTCTCACAAATTCCCCAGTAGCCTTTATGGACTTGATGAACCAAGTGTTCAAGCAGTACTTGGACATGTTCATCATAGTCTTCATCAATTACATTCTTGTCTATTCCTATACCAAAAACGATCATGCAAACCACCTCAGAAAAGTATTACAGACTCTTACATCCCATCAGTTGTTCACCAAATTCAGTAAGTGAAAATTTTGGCTAAGGTCAGTAGCTTTTCTTGGTTACATTGTTTTTCGTAATGGTATTAAAGTTGATCCTCAAAAGATCAAAGCGGTAAGAAACTGGTCCAGACTCATCTCTCTATTAGATATTAGGAGTTTCTTGGGTTTGGTTGGCTATTACAGATAGTTTATTGAAAGGCTTTCATCTATTGCATCCCCCATGTCCAGATTAACTCAGAAGAAAGTCAAGTTTCAGTGGTCAGATTCTTATGAGAAGAATTTTCAGGAGTTGAAGACTCGACTCACCTCAGCACGGTCTTAACCTTGCTAGATGGTTCAGATGGGTTTTTTATTTATTTTGATGCTTCCAGAGTTGGTTTGGGTTATGTTTTGATGCAGAGAGGTAAGGTCATAGCTTATGCCTCTAGACATCTTAAACCCTATGAAAAAAATTATCCTACCCATGATCTTGAGTTAGCAGCTGTTATGTTTTCCTTGAAAATTTGGAGGCAATATTTGTGTGGGGTGCATGTTGATGTGTTTACAGACCATAAGATCTTGTAGTATGTATTCACGCATAAAGATTAAAACTTGCGCCAGATAGGGTGGTTACAGTTGTTGAAAAACTACGACATGAGTGTTCTATATCATCTGGGCAAGGCCAATACAGTGAATTGTCCATGGGTAGTGTGACTTATGTTGAGAATGATAAGAAGAAGCTAGTTCAGGAAGTTCATCAGCTTGCCATACTAGGCATCCATTTGGTTGATTCAGTTGAGGGTAGTATGTGGGTACAAAATAGTTCAGAATCTTATTTGGCTGTTGAAGTGAAAGAAAAGTAGGATATAGATTCTAGTTTGGTTAGGTTGAAGGAGTCTGTCAGAGATTAGAAAGTAGAGGTTTTATCCCAAGGGGGAGATGGTGTGTTGTGTTACAAGGGTAGATTGTGTGTGCCATGTGTAGATGACTTGAGATAGCGGATTCTTACTAAGGTGCATGGTGCACGCTACTCTATTCATCTAGGAGCCACTAAGATGTACCACGATTTGCAGGAAATCTATTGGTGGAATGGGATAAAGAGAGACATTGTAGAGTTTGTAGCTAAGTGCTACACTTGACAACTGGTTAAGATCGAGCATTAAAAGCCTAGTGGTTTGGTACAGGAGTTCAATATCCCCACTTGGAAATGAGAGGAGGTGAACATGGACTTTGTGACGAGTTTGTCTCATACTCGTCTTAAGCATAATTTGATTTGGGTCATTCTGGACAGGATGACCAAGTCAGCCCATTTCCTACCAGTCCATACTTCCTATTCAACTGAGGATTATGCCAAGCTCTACCTTAGAGAGTTGGTTAGGTTGAATGGTGTTCCATTATCCATCATTTATGATAGAGGTACTCAGTTTACCTCTCACTTTTGGAAAGCCTTCCAGAAGGGTCTGGGTACCCAAGTTCACCTCAGTACAGCCTTCCACCCTCGGATGGATGGTCAAGCAAAGAGGACCATTTAGAACCTAAAAGATATGTTGAGAGCGTGTGTCCTTAATTTTGAAAGTAGCTGGGATGATCACTTACCTTTGATAGAGTTCGCATATAATAATAGCTATTATTCAAGCATTCAGATGGTTCTTTTTTATGCTCTCTATGAGAGGAGATGTAGGTCTCTAATTAGTTAGTTTGAGGCAAGTGATTCCATGTTATTAGGTCCTAATTTAGTGTTTGATGCTTTAGAGAAAGTCCAGTTAATCAGGAAATGGCTTAAGACAGCCTAAAGTCGACAGAAATCCTATGTTGATGTGAGGAAGAGAGAACTTGAATTTTATATTGGTGACTTGGTCTACTTGAAAATCTCTCCCATGAAGGGTATGAAGAGGTTTGGTAACAAAGGGAAGCTCAGCCCCGATATGTTAGCCCTTATAGAATTCTGAGCTGTTTTGAAAAGGTAGCCCATGAACTTGAGTTGACTACAGACTTAGCATCAGTGCACCCAGTATTTCACATTTCTTTGCTAAAGAAGTGTATTGGTAACCCAGCGGTTGTATTCCCCTTAAAAAGTGTAGATGTTCAGAACAGTCTCTCTTACGAAGAAGTTCCAGTCAAAATTCCTAACCGTCAAATTCGCAGACTAAGGAACAAAGAAGTTTCCTTGGTCAAATCTCTTTGGAGAAGTCAGCCTGTTGAGGGAGCCACTTAGGAAACAAAAGAAGACATGCGAACCAAGTACCCTCATTTATTCTCTGCAAGCTAAGACTTAGTCTAAGGTAACATTCTTCCTTAGATTTATTTTGCTTCACACTCAGTTCCAGCTATATATCATTCGCATATCATTCATGTAATCATGAACCAATTCAAACATGTTTCATGTTTCAGTCATATTTTGGTTGGGTGTGTCAGTATAATTACAATCCCTCAGCAGTCTCAATTTAGTTAGTCTCATTCGAGGATGAATGTTCCTAAAGGGGAGATATTGTAATACCCTGTATGCTTCTTAGTTTAATTCAGCTCATAAAGTGTGCATGAGAGGCCTAAGACCTCAAAAATTTAGCTAAGTGTGGAAGACTTAGTCTCATTTTTGGCCTCAAAACTTTAATGATTTTATTATCAAATTTCTCGACCTCGAAAAGTTGGTTTCTAACTTAATTCATGGTCAGGGTTGTCTATAGTTTATTTTAAGTGGGTTTTGGATTTTTTGGATGACATTTGAGGCATGTTTGGATGACATAAATAGAAACCCAACGTGATTAGGTCGTGTCGGTCAAGTACCGCATTGGCCAGCAATGCGACACGATACCCATCGTGTCGGGTTGATCGATGTGATGCGGCAGTTATAGCATCACTAGGCATATTTTTGTCCAATAAGTTATGGGTGTGTGAGGGTAATTGAGTTATTTTCCCCTACTTTACCCCACTCATAACATGAAATTAAGGATCCAAAAGGGCAAATTACTCATCTTTTTCACAAATTATCTCAAGAACAAAGCCCTAGTTTCTTCAAGTCCAAGTTCAAGTTCCAAGCAATCACCAACAACCCTCACGAATTCTACTACTAAGGTATGTTAAGTGTTCATCCTTGGGTTCCTTCCAACCCTTGGAGTCCAAGAACCTTGTTCAAAACTTGAGTTATGAATTTTCTTTATTTAAATCATAGTATGTCCATGTATGTATTGTAATTTGAGTGTCAAGTTATAAATATATGAATTTCATGTGAAATAAACTAATGCGTATGTTGGTTGATGTAAGTATTATGTTGAATCACCAAATTGTGAATTTATTGTTAAAGTCATGATATTTTTGCACGTTAACCATTCTCATGTACAATGTTATGCCTTCCAAGTGTTTGATAAAATGACTAATTTAGTGAAAAGTTAAATTGTGACTATTTTTTATGCTTTAAAGTTGTGGTAGAGTCCTATTATCAATGATAGCGAGTCCTGCGGGTTATGATACCCAAAATTTAGCTGCTTACCTAGTCTACAGTAGTCATAGAAAGGTCCCAGTCGAATCATGAGTAGTAGTACTCAGTCTAATCAACATAACCAGTGTGAATTCAGTCAAGCTTAGCCCAATCTAGTGATTAGTGGTGGTTCAGTTAGGAGTAGGATTCAGCACCGAGCGAACCCAGGGATGGGGGCATTCCTTCTAGCCTAGGGTGTGACCCTTAGTAGCAATCCCTGAGTTACAGAACTACGTAGCCAACATAGGTAAATATATCTTCTTGCCAGTCTAGGGTTGACATACATATTTACTTCTCATAAGTCTTCCTCCCTGGTGAAGGTTGACCCATCCATTGTTAGTAACCCGTGGCATGGTTAACACCCTTCTAACTGGGGTTATAGGTTGGACCCCAATCAGTCTATAATGGGGCATGTCGGTTAAAAGAAACAGTTTCAGTTTAAGTACTCAATTCAGAGTTCAGTTCAATCTTTCTTGACCATACCATATAGTTATGAGTTATTTAACTATCACATTTCAATAACTCAGCTCACAGACTACTTCAGTACTTGCTTTATGCATGTACGGTCATGCATTTTCAGTCTTTATAATTTTCATGCATTTACATTCAGTATCTCATACTATACATTTAGTTAGTTAATACTCATGAGCATGAACCCATGCATATAAGTCTAACCTCATTTAGCATACCAGTATATTCGAAAGTACTGACTGCATACTTATTTCTTGCGCTATGATATCTCATATCATAGGTTCGGACGCTCAGATTCCCAACTATACCTAAGTACTCCAGTGCATCATTACTAGTAGCCATGGTGAGTCCTCATGTACCGAGGACAGTTATGTTTATTTCTATATGTTTAGTTTAGTAGTCAGTCAGAGTTAGTTGGGGACTTATCCCATCAACTCCACAGTGAGTTAGTAGAGGCTTTTAGGAACTTTTCAGTCAGTTATTTAGTTATTAGTTATTATTGACAATCTTACAATATTATTTTCAGATAGACATTTTCAGTATTTCAATTCAGTATTGATTTTTATATTTAAAACCTTATGGTATTATCAGTTAAGTTCCACATATAATCTTTGTTATTATATTCAGTGCTCACAACAGGTACCAACATGGGTTAGCTTATGGTCACTTATGACCATAAGCACTGTGTGGCGCCCATGGTGTACTCTCGAGGTGTTACACCTATGGTCATTCTCAACTCTTAAATATATAAATTCCAGCTTTATGCTATTTAGCTCATGATGTATGCACTTATGTCTTTCACTGTTCCTAGTCCGAAGAACTGATCCTATATTATGTTTATTCCTAAATGACCCTCTATCTATGATCTAGGTGTTTTCTAAGAGGTATTTCGTGCCTATTGTACCACCTCTCACTTCGTAGGTCTCACCTTGAGTAGTATGACATATATAGGTCATAATCGAGTAGTATCACTCCCATTCTTAATGTTTGTACTCTAGTCCCTCAGTGACCTTTCCTATATTAGAATGATAGTGATAATAGCAGTGGAGTAATGTTTTATATATAGGAGTGGATGTTCTTTAAGGTTAAAATTTTGTGTGTGGCTAATCAAGTTAAGGTTATAGGTGAAGAGGGTAGAAGGAGATGAACCGTTGTTTCGTGAAATAGTTAGGAAGGAAATATATGGCAAAAATATTTGTGAGAGTGATTAAAGTAGTTGGTTTTAGTGGGAAGATCTATAAAATGGGTGTAGTAGAGATATACTTGAATGTTGTGATTGATAGATACACAAACCAATGTGTTATGCGGTTAACACTCCTTGATTTAAGATCTGAAAGTTCTTCTATTATAGTGATAAGATGGAGAAGTATTCTTAAAGGGATTTAGAGTATGGGATCCCATATCTTAAGCTAGCATTTTTTTACTTCGGGTTAAGTTTCAACATGGAAGTACAATGTAGTTAGACTCAAGCTCTTGTAGTTATGTATTTAGCGGGGGAATTATAAGATTGGGATATTGAAATGTGGTATTCATAGCTAAAATCATAGTTGAGGAGTGTCGCAAAATTTAAAGGTTATTAGACGTATCATTTGAGCTAGAGAATGTTTCTATTATTTTATAATGTCCCACAAGAAATCTCAGTTCGTGTCTTATACCAATCTTAATCAGGACAATGATTCGTAGAAACATTCATGCCTTACAATGTTATGATCATGTGCCACAGAACACATGCCAAGATATATTATGTCTATGTCAAGTCTCGTTATCTTATGATTTGTGCTAACACGATTTACTTGGTGATATCATAGAGCTCTCCCTGAATGCCTATGTATGTTTCATTAAGGAAAATAAAATTCCTAATGTGAAGTTATGTCCTTTATTACATGTTTCGATAGAATTAACAAGTTCCTACCTATCATTCGAGGATGAATGATTCCAAGGGGGAGATAATGTAACACCCCGCATTTTTGGGCTAGAATTTAAACTATCATTCCTATGTATATAGATTCGAACCCAATGATTTCATTTTAATATATGTGTGGTGATCAATTCGATAGTATGGTAATACCTTTGAATATGAAATGAGGCCACAAAAATCTCCTAACTCAAAGTGAGTTGAGAATGTTTCTATCGATTAAGTTTAAGGAAATTTTTCAACTTGGGTCAACTTCCAACGATCATTACTCCTAATATATAGAGTGTCGTTTCCTACTATATACCAAGTGAAAGATCTTCAAGTCTCCTTTCCAACTCAACTAGTTTCACCTTAATTTGATATCGGAGTAAAAAGTTATTCTCATTTTACTTCAGAGTGTTTGACTGTCAGAAAGTGACGATTAAGTTGACAAGTTGTCAACTAGGTGACGACTAAGTTGATGAGACGTCAACTAGGTGATAATACATCACCCCTAGTGGTCAACCTTAACCAGAAAATATCAAAATCCATCTATAATCGATGACTAGGGTGACGATACGTCTCCAAGTTGATGGTTTGTCAACCTAATCGCAAGTTGAGGAAATTCCTGCATTTCTGTTGGCTTCTTTAGGGGTATTTTGGTCTTCTCCTCACCCCAAAATCCTCTCCCATGACTTAAATCATCCAATAAGTGTTATTATTCATGACTTATCTATTTTAAATGCTCATAATCCTCTCCACTCTCAAGGAAAAGAAATATTAGGGTTTTCTCCAAGGTTCATACTCCCAAGATTAGATTTCAAGCTATTTTAAATTCTTGTTCATCAAAAAGGTATGTGGGACCTCTTAAAACTCATGGGCATAGTTTATTATTTTAAACAATTTTTAACGATATGAAATTTAGCATATGCTTAAAGTTTTGGAAATTGTTTGAATAGCATGAATCACGAACCCATTTCGAGAAAATTATGTGTTTATTTTCATGAAGTTTTCCATAAACTTAAACTATATTCGTATGTTTATGTGTTTTGGGTTTGGAAAATTGAATCAAGAGCATAAATTACAAAAATTCCCCTCTCATCATGATATTAAATTGATTTGCATAAATTACAAAAATTCCCCTCTCATCATGATATTAAATTGATTTAACGTGTTATCGGTTGATCAATTGCATGATCTAAAGTACGGGTTAAATGTATTTCTATCAATTATGGACTTGACGTGGTGATAATTTAAATGAGAGAATGTTTTCTTGTTACATTTGTACTTTTCCTGTTAAATGAAAGAATTGCAAGCAAATTATGAAAGAGTTGGCCACCTTATGTTAAAATCTTGAAAATACAGTGCTTTTGTATAAGTTGTCTATGTTCCTAGAACAAGAACTATCATGTGTTGCCTAAATCTTTCGGTGGTCATTAATGTGTTCTTGAATGGGGAGGGTTATGATAAGTTATGATATGATATGGCTTGCAAGTCTAGGTATGATGATACCTAATTATGAATTGCCCTCAATACGAAAGAAAGGTATGTTTTAAGCATCCAGTATGATTGTGGTTTTAAAGAACTAAAAATGATCTCAAGAGAGTTAGATGGTTACCCAAAGAAAGAACGAATTCAAGTAACTCATAGCTAGAAATTATATTTTGCCAATACGGGTTTTATGAAATGATATGTCAGTAAGAGGGCATATTTCTTCATAATATAGTGTGTCATTAAGGAGGCACACTCTCCCATGACCTGGTATGTCAGTAAGAAGGCATGCTTTGTCTTATTACGCACCCTAATCCTTCCGCCAAACTTAGATTGGGGGCTTGGTCGTTGATTTAACGGAGGATCCTATACAACCCGTGGAATTACAGAAATGTAGGGTGTACTATCTAGCTCAGAAGTAAAACAAAGAATGGTGTCTACGAGTGTACATGTATATTTTTGAACTCTTCATATTATGCCCATGTATTTTTAAATATCTTTATGGTAAATGGCTTCCACAATGCTATCACTTATTTTACTTGAAGTATGTGAAATTTTTGGATTGTTCTACATACCAGTACTTTTGAGTATTGACCCCCTATATTTCAGGTTCGGAGGTACAGTCCCTTGGTCCCGAAAACCAATAGATTTTCCTCGGACGTTAAGAGTTAGTGAGCCTCCCTTTCTTTGAAAGACAATCTATCTAGATGTTTATTTAATTCATTTTATGGTCTGTCCGGGGGCCTTGTCTCAGCCTAGACTGTTAGTATTCAGTAGCGGCTTCGTAGATGAGATTTGTATTTTTGTATGGTCATAATATTGTTGACACAGTGTTATTATAAGTTTCCTTCAAATTTTATTATATCTTTTGCACCTTGATTTATGTATGAATGATGCTTATGGTAGTATGATAAGAGGTTTCTTGGGCCTTTGTGGTTCAAGATGTCCATGGCGGCCAGGGTCTCGGCTCGAGTCATGATAGTTTATCACAAGTCATATTCTCTTCAAAAAATGGACTAATATATTATATGTGCTCAATGTCTTAACATTCATCCTATTGATATGATATATACCTCAACATCATTTTGAAAGGTTAAATGTACCACCACGTTATATTCTTTTGATGGAGGATTTATAACATTTATCAAATAAGGTCACACGATAACTGCATACCCAGTGACCTTTTATACCAAACTGATGGCAAGAAATCATTTTCACATGTGGAATACCATTTTAAGAACTTATAATGTCCTTTATTTTATAATTACCACAATGATGACTTGATGACATTGTCATGTGCTACATCCATATTCATTTGTACAACCACAATTATCTGTCATCTTTTCGACTTATCATTTATACATTCATAGTTAATTTTTGTCATCTTTCAGACTTATTTGCATAACTATCACATTCACATCAAGGAATTGAGCAAATCAATATAATGTGGTGGGTTTCGTGACTCTTTCTCAAAACATATCATTTTTCTTTAGTCATCAATATATCATGTTGTGACTTGAACCTAACGTCTTACCCATATAAAGCCATATTGGTCATAATTCGTAGGAACTTGAACCCACTGTCTTATCATCATGGTGTACTGTAGTTCAAACTGATTTCTTACCTTTAACCAATGTCAAAATAGACCAAAGTATAATAGGATCTTTTAGCATTTACAAATTAGTAGCAACAACAGAAAAAACAAATCACAAATTAAACCAGGTGGAAAACATAATGCTTCTTTAAAATAGAGTAGCTAAATATGCGTATTGATTCTAATTAGCATTTTAATCATGCTAAGTTAAAATTCTGTTAAAGGTTAAAAGTAATTAGATTTCAACAAATAATATGAAAAAAAAAAAACCCATAATAGTCATGCAACACATTTGCAATAACTAAGTCAAAAAATTTGACATTTTGAAACTATATATTTAGCCATGTCAATTTGATGTGCTAATTTCATGAAAGCACAAGGAGAGAATAATTATGACTTTTACAACTTACATGTGTCCATGTCTACAAAATATAATTACTTTACCTTCCAACAAATAAGATAAACAATTGAATATAGAGCCCGGGTATCCAATCCCAACTAATATAGAATTAAAGTATAATTTGTTGAGATGTATAATTAAATTGTGTCCAAACTTACCTCACTAGAAACAACATTAACAATAATATACTACTATGAGAATTAGCACTAATAATTCAACTTCTTAGTTTACCTGACATAGTTTACCTTTAATCGTTTAGCTTTGTGATGATAACGTATTAAAATTGATCTAAAATAATAGCAATATGGGAGAAAAATAGACAAAAAAAATAAGAAGACAAGAGATGAAAACTTTTCATTCTTCCAAATATAAAATATACAAGTGTTTCAAGTCTTTCATTTCTCCAAGTGCATACAATATGAACCCTTATACCTCTATTTATAGTGTCATATAGAGGCATGCAAAAGATTGTCATAAACATGACATTAAACAAGAACATTATGGGGGAGGTTAAATGGTGTAAGAGTTACATCCATATAATGATGTGAGATTAACTATACATAATAGAGAAGATGAATGAGGGTGACTTGATTCCTAAGTGTTATGGACATCCACCATAAACATATTATTTTATAACACTACTTACTTTTTTTATCTTTTCAATTAGAATGAAACCTTTCATTTTTCTTTTCTTGAATAATGAAAACAACGCACATATTCATTCTTTCTGATTTATTTAAGTTCAATTCTTATTTTCTTTTAATTCTTAAACTATCAAAGCTTCAATTGTTCAAGTGATTTTTTTTCATAATATTATTATTGATCTGTTTTTCCTTGAATATCAAATTGTTGGTATTTAATGAAGATTGAAGTTATTATTTTCAGATTAAGTTATTAAATCAGGCTCTATTATTATTATTATTATTATTATTATTATTATTATTATTATTATTATTATTATTATTATTATTATTATTATTATTATTATGTTAAATAATTGTGCATGCATATATTGGTATTTGGTACACATATTCTGTTATTTATTGAATTTTTTTTTCAGTTTTAAATTTTGTAGATATAAATTACTCTTTTACTATTTATTAAAATCTAAATGTGTCAATTAGAAAATATGAATTTGGTACTTCAAAACATAGGAAAAAATATTGATACTTTGATAGAATCTCAAAAAAGATCTCTAGATAATTTTTAAATAAATAATTAAAACAACAGAATTAGAAAATATAGGAGAATAGTCTCAAGATGAGCAAGTTATTAATTTAGTTGAATTAGATGATAAGAGTTATACTATTCAAAAAGAAGCGGAGGAAATTAGTGAGAAATCTAATATAGATCCTAAAGAAAATCAAGAACTTAATGAACCAAATAATTGTACTTCTAAAAATATATATGATCCTAGTCAATAGATCAATATCGATTCAAAATTGAGGGACTCACTAGTAGAAAAGAGATCAATTAGATTATTGATACAAATTTTTCAAATGATAGATTATCAAAATATTTTTCTAATGTCCGTTATTTTCAAATTTTAGCAAATGGAAAAAGACATGAAAGAAAATGGTTAATTTATTCTGGAAATTTAGATAAAGTCTTTTATTTTTGTTGTAAGTTGTTTAATACAAACTCTAATATTAGTAATAGTAAATTAGCAAGTGAAGGTAGTTGAGATTGGACAAACCTTAGAGCTAAGTTTAAAGCTCATGAGATATCAAACGAATATACTATTAATATGGGTGCATGGATTAATTTAGAAATAAGATTGAAGAAAAATAAAATAATTGATAAAGATGTTCAAGATCTAATCAATAGGGATAGAGAGCACTAGAAAAATATATTATCAAGAATTATTGTTGTAATAAAAACTCTCAAAAAAAATTAACTTGGCATTTAGGGAAAAAATGAGAAGAGTTATCTAGAGAATAATGAAATTTGCTTCAATCTAATTGAAATATTTACTTAATTTGATTCAATCATGCAATAGCATATCTGATGAATTAAACATGATGAAATTCATAATCATTACTCAGGACATAATATACAAAATGAGTTAATAAATTTATTGGTGAGTGAAATTAAAGACAAAATTATTGCAAAAGTCACAAAAATAAAGTATTTTTCAATTATACTTGATAGCACTCCGAATACTAGTCATCACGAACAAATGTCTTTTCTATTGCAGGGTGTGGATATTTCAGCAACTCCAATAAAAGTAGTAAGTCTTTTTTTAGAATTTCTAAAAGTGGATGATACCAACGGTAAAGGTCTTTTTGAAGTTATTGTAGATAAAATTAAAAATATTGGACTTGACACTGATAATATAGAGGACAAGAATATGATAATGGATCCAATATGAAGAAAAAACACAAAGAAATTCAAAAATGACTTTTAGATCTAAATTCTAGATCATTTTATACTCCATGTTGTTGTCATAATCTTAATTTAGTGCTTTGTGAGATTGTTAATTCTTGCACAAAAGTTATTTCATTTTTTGGAGTGGTAAAACGTATATATACACTGTTTTCTTCTTCTACTACTCATTGAAAAGTTTTAAAAGATAGTGTACCTATCTCTTAAATAATTGTCACAAACACGAGGAAAAAATCGTGAGTGTTAAGGCCATAAGATTTCAAACTCCACATATAAAAGATGCTTACTGAAATTAGTAAAAGTTAGTAAGGATCGAAAACTAAAATTTTAGCAATATATGAGCTTGAAAATTTTGAATTTTTATTGGGTATGACTATTTGGCATGATATTTTATTTGTAGTTAATTCAGTTTGCAAATCCTTGCAATAAAAACTCAATTCACTCGAAAAATCACATATATACAAGGTCAACCATTTTACAGTAGATATTGAACCGCATGGTGAAAATCCCATCTCTGCCACTATACGGGTCTATAGAAAAAACCAAGAAAAATGCAAATGTTAAGTGGGGTTCGACTCATTTCTCTATTTGAAAACATCATCTATAGAGGGATGACGCAAATACCTCGATAAAGGTAGATGAGACGGAAACAAAGAAAGTGGCACCGTATAAAAGGAAATCACCAAGAGCAATGACATTGGCACGATTATGATGAGCAGTGAGAAATGCAGCCAGAGAGTAACAAAGGCATTGAACTAAGGATCTATAGAGTCTATGGTGCCAAGACCAAAAGGATCTATAGAAACAAAGGGTCTAAATGTTGGTAAATGAATAATATTTAATATAAAGAGAAAAATTAAGGTGATGGCCATGGTCATGATCCTGGTCATGGTGGTTTTCCGCGAGGATCAAATTGGAAATGAAAGGAAAATATTAGGGGGTTGTTTTGGTTCCACAAAAAATATGAATGTCATAATGTATATTTTTCCTTTTGTTTTTCGATTTTCTTTTTATAATTATAAGTCATCTAAATGTTGGTAACTGAATAATATTTAATCACAATAGTAAAATAAACACATACTTATAGACTATCTTTTGGTTTTCCAAACCAAACTAGTAAAGCTGAACAACTATTTTTAGTATTTTGGATAAATAAAAATAAACGGAGAGAGTAGGTACCGAAGTTGTTATAGTATGATTTAAATTATTCCATGTACATAAACAACTAGTAAAGTTATCATTTTTTTCATATAGATAATTCAAATGAGGCTGTACCTATTAAATGCCTAAAATATGTAAAAAAATGTTGACTATTAATAAACAACACTTGAGCTGATTGTTACAAAATTTGAGGCATAGAAATGTGACCTTCTATTTTCTCTCTTCACCTTCTCTTCGTCGCTAATACTTCCTCACATACATAGTAACAAGTTCTGTGATAAAAATGAAACTTGCTTAAACTTTCTTAGTGTTGGGAGGTATTAAGTCCTTAATTTTGATGATTGACAAACCACCAACCTTGGGACTTGGTTCATGAAGAACCATGCACTGTGTTCTGTTGATAAAATTGCAACTATTTAAGGACCAGGTTCATTGCGTCTACATTACTTCACTGAGTCATTATAGCTTGAACTATTATCGATGGTAGAAAGTTGGTGGCAAAGTTGCAACACCTTTCTCCAACCAATCAGAAGAGTCCTAGGTTTTCTTACCTCATATATATGTAACGTGTTACAATAAGAAAACCTAAGCTTCCATATGCAAAGAATATCAAAATCTCTATTGAAGCAAATCTTCCTATCAAAGCCTCACTTGCAACAGACCTTGCTCAGTAGTTATTTGTGTCTTAAAGTCATGTTGTGCTTGAGTCTTTATTTAGTGGTTTGTAAATGTTAAAACTACTTCTCTAGACCACATATAATAGGTGTCTTCATTGTGTGTTCTCCTTTTTATTTTTGGTTGTGTAAGCTATAGTTAGTAGACATTGAAGCTAGAGTTAGCTTATTATTGATTCAGTTAGAGTAAGTTGTTTCAGTTAGTGCAATAGAGTTATAGCATTGGAGTCTTGTAATAGAGTTACTACAAGCTGTCAAGGATTAAAAGGTTAATCCTTGAACCATGAATATTGTACTCAAGTTTGCTTAAAGATAGTGAACTGGTTGGAAATCCTACGTGGTAAGACATGGTTTTACTCTTTTGAGCAAGGAGGTTTCTATGTAAAATATTGTGTATGCATTGTATCTGTTACGTTTTATTTTCAATTTGTTCTCATTCTTTACTACATACATTAGTTAGGGACCACATCCCTACGTTGGTGGGCGATTCATACAGTTCTTCATTTCGTATCAAAGCAGGTTTTTTCTAAATGGTTAACACCCAAGAAAGATTGTTTCAATGGCAGCACCATCAAATCTTAAAGAGGGTCAATCAACTACTATACCACCCAAATGTAATGGTCAATACTGTCACACCCCAAATCCTATTGGGGCAGACTGGCACCCGTAACCGAGGAGGCCCGGGAGAACCAGCTCATAACCTTATACTTCCAATGCATACCTCTATGACAACCTGAAATTCGGACAGCATCATGTCGCATATAAAAGGAAATAATCACCTGTATAAGCTCGAGCACACATATATATGTATATACAATACTTGGTTGTTGGAGCCATCATGTCTATTAACAAAACACCACCTTGACTGTACATTAGGTCTACAAAGCCTCTAGACAATACACAGAGTTTAACTAAGGTCGGGACACACCCCGCCATATAACTAACTTCTATATAATACCAAAAGTGACTGGATATGACACGGAAAGCCCAAATCAAACTGGAGCTCACCAAAAGCAACTGGATATCCTGGCTCCTACTTGTGAGGTGTATGAGCTGAGGTACTTGTGCCTGCAGCATGAAATGCAGGTCCCCCGTGGGGGACGTCAGTACGAAATATGTACTGAGTATGTAAAGCTGTAGATAATCACATATGATATAGGAGATCAATAGAAATCAGAAACAAGTGAATAAATCGTAATAGGAGTGGACCACACTTACTAGAACTTGTGACAACCTGTACATTGTATTTATTCAATCACTTTACCTTCGTTCTTATTATCTTTGAAATCATTACTGTATTGTACTTTGACCATTAGGCTGCCTCCAGTACATATCAACTGGGATCGACCCATGATAGTCTTATGCCCCTGGGATACCACCCATAAACACATAAATAGGGATCGACCCATGATAGGCTTAAGCCCCTGGGATACCACCCGATAAGAGAGTACTTCCATCACTTAGTTCAATTAATCTTTGAGATTGTTATTTCGGTCTCCACAACATTTTTGATACTTTGAAACAATGATACATCAATAAGAGACATATAAATATACCATCAATGCAATAACAATGAAGTAAGAACTCATTGGCACATCAATGAAGTGTTTTGGAGTCATTAATGCCATAACAATGAAGGAGGAACTTATTGGTATATCAATGAAATGTTTTGGAGTCATTAACAGCACATGGATCTTGTTTGAGTAACCGGATACTTTCTAACATTCATTAGTGCAATAAACATGTAAGATTTAGAAAACAAGTAAGTATTGGAATGTCTTGACATCTTGTAGGGTGGAAACAAGTTCATTGGTAACGTAGGACATCATACAAAACCATTATGGATCACATGTTACTGAATAGCTTTGGAAACTTTCTTAATAGAACAATTGTTCACTTTCATGTCAAAGATATGGTATAGAGTATGCTTTACATACTTGACTGTCAACCTTCAATACTAGTCCCAAATGGACTTCCCGTCTTTTCGGATTACTTATCTACAATGAACATATATAGCAATCTAGTATTAGCGATCAAACGTTACAATTCAATTATTTGAATTAACCAAACTAGTGGTTAAGTAGTAACCCTTAGTTACACCATAAAGGGTGTCACTTTAACCCTCTTATACTCCAATTACATTCACATGCCATGCATATTCATACAACATCCTCCAATATCAAGTTTGGATTCATTTATCCTTCCAACCAATCCATTAAACCAAATTGAGCCATAGACATAAATAATCATGAATTCAATAGTATATCACCATATCCACCTTCCATAACTCAATTACCATATCCACCTTCCACAATTCAATACAACCAAACCATGCAAAATAGTCCATAACCCTATTTTCATCACCTTTCAATAACAACCAATACATATAATCCTCTATCACACATATACATATGGAAAAGAACAAAGGTAAACAATAGTCATACCTTAGAATTCACCTCTTGATTATGCAATCCTGTTTGCACAAATAATAGGTGTCGTTCGAAGCTCTCGAGATGACAAACGCAGTTATCGGATTACTTTGGAATTTCTACGGTTGAATCAAAAGTAATTTAAAGGTCAAATTTGGCTAGGGTTTGTTCTTTCTCAATGATTGATGATGAAAATGAATTTTTGAACTCATATACATGTATATATACACATATTCCCGTCCATAATATAATAGAAAATGACCAAAATGCCTTTAAAATTTAAATAATGTCAAATCTGTCCTTTGGTGGACTGTTTTGATAAGCTAAAGTAGATCGACCATAACTCTTTGCTACGATATCGGATTTGGGTAAAATTGATATCGTTGGAAGGATAATTCAAAGGGATTTCATTTCATATAAATTAGGCCACCCAGTTCGTCCTGTACAAGGAGTTATGGTCGTTTGAAGTTGACCCTAAAAATTTGTTTTTATAGGCTGAAGTAAAACGAGTATAACTCCTTACTCAGACGTTGGATTTGGATGAAACCAATTGAATTGGAAAGAAGACTCAAAGATATTTCTTTTCATAGGTTGCATCTCTCACAGTTCATTATATTAAGGGAGTTATGATCATTCGAAGTTGACCCAAAAATTCGGCTGGCCTCAGTAGTTTGTGTGCAGGAAATTTTCCTGCACATTTACTATTCCCAAATATCTCGGCCACTGTTTTATAGTTTCGAACGTGCTCGATTATATCCGAAACCTATCCGTTTTTGGAAATATTTATATCGTTGGAAAGCTTATTCAATAACCTTCGCATGGAACCATCGACGGGCAAATTCCGGTATAAATAAAATAAAAAAATTAATTCCATATAAATAAGACCAATACACATACTTGAATATGGGGTGTTACATCCTTCCCCCCTTTAGGACATTCGTCCTCGAATGTTAGCGTAGTTATTCAACCGAAACAAGTTCATGTCCATTATTAACATTCACATCATCACATAAATACTATGCATATATAAAAAAAAAACTTACTTGTTAATGTTCTAACTCCGTTTCTTGAACTTCCTCTTCATCTTTGAACAAATGAGGGTACTTAGATTTCATTGCTTCCTCAGCTTCCCATGTAATCTCTTCCCTTTGACGATTTCTCCAACATACTTTCACCGATGCTATCTCTTTATTTCTCATCTTCTTAACTTGGCGATCTAGAATAGCAATAGGCACATCCTCATAGGTAAGATCTTCCGCAACTTGCACATCCTCAGTAGAAGTGATATGTGATGGATCTCCAATGTACATTCGAAGCATTGACACATGAAATACTGGATGTACTGATGAGAGCTCTTGGGGTGGCTCTAATTCATATGCAACTTGTCCAAACCTTCAAGTGATCTTATATGGGCCTATATAACGTGGACTCAACTTCCCTTTCTTGCCAAATCTCATTACCCCTTTTATTGGTGATACCTTCAAAAATACCCAATCACCTATAGAAAACTCTAGCCCTCTTCTTCTACTATCCGCATATGACTTGTGTCGACTTTGGGCTATTTTCAGTTGTTGTTGAATTACTTTAACCTTCTCTATCGCTTGATAAACAAGATCCGGTCCGAACAAAAGAGTTTCACCCACTTCAAACCATCCTATTGGTGATCTACACTTCCTTCCATATAAAGCTTCATATGGTGCCATTTTGATACTTGAATGATAGCTATTATTGTAGGTAAACTTAATAAGAGGTAAATGATCATCCCAGTTGCCCTTAAAATCTATTACACAAGCTCGTAGCATATCTTCAAGTGTTTGGATGGTACGTTCTTCTTGTCCATCTGTTTGAGGGTGAAAAGTTGTACTCAACTTCATCTGTGTTCCCAAACACCTCTGAAAAGACTTCCAAAATTTTGCGGTAAATTGGGTTCCCCAATCTAATATAATAGAGATTGCCACTCCATGTAATCGGACTATCTCTTTAATGTACAGCTTCGCATACTCTTCAACTGCGTAAGTGGCTCTAACTGGTAGGAAATGTGCGGATTTGGTAAGCCTATCAACAATCACCCATATAGAAGCAAACTTCCGGGATGTACGAGGCAAACTAATAACGAAATCCATGTTGATCATGTCCTACTTTCAGCTTGGAAGATCAATGCATTGCATATAACCTCCGGGTTTTTGGTGCTCAACTTTAACTTTTTGACAATTTGGACATTCAGCTATAAATTCTGCAATGCTCTTCTTCATGTCATTCCACCAATACATATCTTTCAAATATTGATACATTTTGGTTGAACCTGGATGAATGGAATACCTTGAACAATGTGCCTCTGTCATAATCTTCTTTCTTAGCCCGTCGACATCCGGCACACACAATCGGTTTTGGCACTGAAGTACTCCTTCTTGCGAAAGCTCAAATGCCTTCGTCGCACCACTCTGAACGTTCTCCTTAAGCTGTAATAAAATAGGATCTGCATATTTCTTCTCTTTCACTTCAGCTACTAATGAAGATTCCGCAACATTATGTACGATAAGCTCTTTATCTGGAGATTCAAGAAGGCAAATGATAACGCTCAATCTACAGCTCTCGTAGGAGTGTAAAGCGGTCGTTAGCAAATATAGAACCCAACTGGGTTGGGTATCGATCCCACAGGGAATAGCTTGGTCAACAAGTAAGCAACGATTACTAGACTTTTAGTGCAAGTCTCGTAAAAAGGGGGGATTGTAATGTGTAACCAAAATATTAAAGTAAAAACTGAAAATAGCAACGTAAAAAGAAAGAATGTTTAGTAGGTTGTAAAATAATGAGAATTGAGAAGTTGGGGTTATGTCCACCTTATGAGTTGTATGTCTCTATTGGCTATGAGTTATGCGGAATTCAAACATGCATGTGCTTATAGAGAATTGTATTCGATGGTAAATCCAAGCGTCTTTCGACCTCAACAAGGACTATTTCACTTTAACTCTTTCGAGCTTAAAGCGTATCTAACGGTACAAATTCTCCAAGAGGTTAATCCAGTTACGGCACTAACTTTTTAATAGAGGATGGGACCCTATTACCTTGACATTATCTCTTTTCCAGACATATATCTTTTCTTTCGAACAAGTTAATGCTATACTGGCGTTATTCTATGTGTCTGCAGCCACAAGAATTTGCATTAAGATGAAGAGAATAATGATATAAGCAACACACGTATCACGAATTCACAAACTCATAGCCTTAGATAGTATCTCATAAGGCTTCCATAACCCCAACAGAGAGGTTTAGCTATTCATGAGTGTGATGGAAATCACAATAGACATTATCATTATACCACAATAAAAGATCTCACGTGGAGTATGGTGTGGTATGGCTTTAGGCGTGAATTCCTTGCAAAATAGCGATTCTCTTGTTGTAAAATTAAAAGTCGAATAGATGAAAAATAATGTCAACAATGAATTAATAAAGAGAATTGTTTTGATGGATGGATGGATGGTGGATGGATGGGAATTGATGGAATGGGGGAATTGTGTGGAATTGTGAGGAATTCATTAAAAATCTCTAGCAAAATAGGGTATTTATAATACCCATATCCTATTCCTACTAAGCTAATAAAATACTTAACCCAATCCTTCTAGGTTAAAGTATCATTATCCTAATCCTAATAAATTACTGCTAGTCCCCAAAGTCTTCAGAATTATTGTTTTAGCCCGAGACAAATTTTTCATGCGCCACTTTTGGTCCTTGGCGTCCAAGACTCCCTTTTCTCCTTTCGTGAAGCTTTCTTTGGCGTCAAGTTATCCATAAAATGCTGAATTCTGCATCAGTTATACCTGAAACTTTGCTAATCATGTTCGTTAGCTCACTTACAGGAAAAAGGACTAAAAGTGCATGAAATATATAATTTGTTCTCAAAACATTGCTAAAATATGGGTAAAATATAGCACTATAGGCGTGTAAATTCGCCTATCATCGACACCCAACACTTGAAGCTTTGTTCGTCCTCGAACAAACTATCATGTCCATCTAAACATCAACTTAGGGTTTCACAGTATCAACACAAAATATTCATCAAGACAAGCATAGCAATCATTAACAAAGAGTAGTTTTCTGCTCATTAGTAGAAATAATTTAACCTCTAGCATAGACTCGTGATGGTGGTTAATTCACATTCAACGGTTAAGGTACAAAGAATCATACACGACCACCCAAAACTCATCAACCATGTGTGTCTCACAATATATTACCCATAATCACTCACAAGTATAGCATCTTTTTCAAACATGGGTATAAAAGTATCCTTGCTCTCGCTCTCACAAGGAATTCATATGTTGCAACTGATGACCATAGGCTTGCCCTTAGTGTAATGCTCCACTAAATATCAGAATGCTAAGCTTAGGATCAAATAGATCTTTTGATGGTTGTAATGTAGACTAAGGGATAGGTAGGACTATTTTGGCCAGAAATAGTGACTATGTTCCTAAGCGCTTTAATATATCACATTGTATCATTAACACTTTTCTTTCAAACAACCTTTCTACTTTCTTTTATTCTACCACCCCTTTTTCTCCTCTTTTGTTCAATTTTAAACATGACTATCTTTTCAGTTTTCCTTTCCTTTTTCTTTTCATAACATACCTCTTATGATAGCACTTTTCTTTTTCATAACAAATTCAAGCACCAATACATTCTAAAGCATCATACTCACCCAATTTCCTCTTATTTTGTCACATGACTTTATAATTTAAAGCACTTAGGAATTTGGATCAAATTATGGTCTTGAAAAAATGGATTAGGCTTACATATGAGGTTGTCAAAGAAAATAGGCTAAAGGCTCAAAGGGGTTAACTAGGATAATGTCCATGGGTAGGTAAAAAGAAGGTAAACAAGTCTAGGTTGCCAAAGAAATGCCTAAAGCATCTCCTAGACTTACACTCTTTATTTTCGCTTTACATACATACCAGGCAAGTTCTAGCATCAGCCACAAACATAGAATATCCTATTATCTCACTCACACAAGGCACATGGTCGACTTTATTGGGAGTAGTATAGACTCTTGCCCCAACAGATGAAGGAATTGAACCACATAGTATCACATAGTGAGTCACAATTAGAGCCTAAACGTCTCAATAGTCATGATTTTAGCACAAACTCTTGTCATAATCTCATGCTGCTTATTAGAATAA
The DNA here is from genome assembly GCA_030864225.1 of Capsicum baccatum var. pendulum. Taxonomy (NCBI): domain Eukaryota; kingdom Viridiplantae; phylum Streptophyta; class Magnoliopsida; order Solanales; family Solanaceae; genus Capsicum; species Capsicum baccatum. The sequence continues at coordinate 209,816,351 of CM061554.1, read as the reverse complement.
TTTCATGCGAAGTTAAGCTTAAAAAAAAATTTAACTACTAAAAAAAACAAAAAAACAAACAAACATAAATAAATGCAAATGCGGATAAAGGAGTATAGCATGCAAATACCAGCAACACCCCACACTTAGACGGGACACACTGTCCTCAGTGGAAAATAAATAAGAAGAACCTGGTTAGTCGGACTCATCCTCTATGTTCAGGATCATACCCCCTACATCGGAATCATCATCAGAGTCGTCATCCTCAAAGGTTCCTCATAAGTACCCCACTTGATTCCAAGAGTACGTCGCGGTATTTGCAGTACGGAGGATTCAGCTTGCTCTTTGCTTCCCTTTTTCTTCCTTTTTGGGAAGTGGTAGCCTTTCTTGTCTTTTGGTGCCATTGTACCTGAGATCTCAATAGAGTCATGTTAGCTTCATCTCGGAAGATTCAATCAACAAACAGACAATAGTGGCACCACCCCATACTTAATTTGTTGACACAAACTAATTAAGTGAATGATATCGATTACTCAGACTTCATCGACATACATTTAGGTGATATGTTCCAACAATATAATCAGTGCAGTCATACTTCTTGTAATCTTGGCAATACTTTCATGTTTGATATATCAAGACTACTACATAGAGATTGAATCAAGGTATAGCATCTAGAAATAATCGCAACCTCATATGTTGGTAGTCAACCTTTATTCTCATCTCGATGAACAAGTCATTCCAATATGTAAGCTTTCTATTGACAAGAGTATGCAATTTTCGTGACCATGTCAATTTCGCAAAAGTATGACAGTGCATCATAATCAAATTCAAGTTGGAAACGAGTTAAGATCATCGTTACGTATATGTTCACTCACTTGGATGTATCACACTAATTCAAACACATTCACATCACCAATACTTTTTCAAGAATTCAACAATTCATAATAGATGTAGTAACGTAGTACTTACGGAATATAAATGAAGAACAAAGTAATACTTACTTGATTGATGCCTTTGGATGATGTTTTTTTGAAGAAAAAGAGCAAAAGGAAAAATTTTTGGGAGGATTTGGAGGCTATAGGCGGCGCATAAGCTAGGTTTCCAATGTATTTTTGGTTCATGAATAAGTCTCATATATATAGGAAAAGGTTGGGTCGGGTTTTGACCCATTTAAAATCGGATTTGGAGACCAAAAGTGACCATAGACGGCGTCTTTAGCTTTGCCTATGCTTGGCATAGGCGGCGCCTATTGCAAAGCCTTTAGTGACCATAGGCGGCGCCTATTGCAAAGCCTTTAGTGACCATAGGCGGCGCTTATGATATGGCATACTTGAGCATGGGCGGCGCCTATGCTATGGCACACTAGATTTCGAGACCTTAGGCCATAGTATAGGCCTTGCCTTGTTCGTGGCCTAGTTTTACCTAGTCCTAGCCTTGTTCGATGCCTATATTTTCATGAGCAATGCTCAATCCATAGCCTTTTGCTTCTTCATTCCTAACTTACCACCTTTAACATGCAATTCTGCCAAATCAAAATTTGCAACCAATCTCCTCTTTTACACCTCTTGTACCTACATTCACTCAAAAACAACAAAAACGATTAGAACGATGGGTTGCCTCCCATCAAGCGCCTTAGTTTTGGTCGTGGCTCAACAAAATCCTAAGAAAACAAAAATAATTAAAAACATTTAAAAACGATGGGTTGCCTCCCACTAAGCGCTTGATTTATTGTCGCAGCACAACATAGTTATCTCGATTACTTAGTCTTCATCGAGATAGATGGGGCATCGTTTTCTGAATGGATTCAGACGACGCTGATACTTACTTGTAGGCATGCAATCTTCTTCGATATGACTCTTGTGCATACATACCTCAGGAGAGATACCAATTATATCATCAATCTTCCTACCCATAGCTCTCTTGTACCTCATCAGAGCAGAGATGAGAGCCTCTACATGCTGTTCACTTAAATCATCCGCAACACTCTCCGGAAGTGTATTTCCATATCCTAAGAACGTATACCTTAGATAATTGGGGAGCTCTTTCGATTCTAGCATTGGTGGCTCTACAATGGAAGTCTTTGCTGTTTGTGAAGGTTGATTTGTAAGATCAAGGTCCAATTGTTTAGGAGTATAAGAATAGGACCCTATTACTGTTAGAGCACACATAGTTTCTTCATAATCTTCATCATCCTCATGCTCAACATTCAGCAGTGCAGCAGACAATGGCTCAACAGTAAGCTATTTCTCTACGGATAATGCTTTCTTATGAACATCAGCTACAGAGAACACATCCATATTGCTGGGTTGCTTCATTGCTTTGCATATATCAAAGTGGACCACTTCATCATTCAACCAAAATAAAAACTCATTAGCTCTCATGTCAATAAGCACACTTTCTGTTGCAAGGAAAGGACGTCCCAAGATTATGGGAACTTTAGAGTCCGCCTCACAATCCAGAATAACAAAGTCTGCAGGAAAGATGAATGAATAAACCTTCACCAACACATCATTCAAGATACCCACAGGTCGTTTTACCGACCTATCAGCCATCACGAGCCTCATATTGGTTGGTGTCGGATCGCCTAACCCCAACTTCTTGTAGACGGATAGTGGCATCAAATTGATGCAAGCACCCAGATCGCACAATGCCTTGGCAAAGTTCAAAGAGCCAACAGTGCAAGGAATAGTGAAGGAACCAGGGTCGGCCTTTTTCTGAACTAGCGATCTTGTAGCGACTGCACTGCAATGGTGAACATTATCTGTCGGCTCATAGCTTACCGCCCGCTTCTTTGTTAAAAGGTCCTTCATAAATTTTGCGTACCCAGGCATTTGCTCTAGTGCCTCTACCAACGGAACATTAATGGTCAGCTGCTTTAACATCGTCATGAATTTGCTGAACTTTGTATCATCCGCAATCTTCTTCAATCTCTGAGGAAAAGGTGGTGGTGGATATGGAATTGTTTTCTCCACGGCTTTCTTCTCCTTTTGCTTTCAAATTTTGGTCTTTTCAGGCTGCAAACCACTAGGGGTGACGTCATGGACGTCTTGGTCATTGTCTATGGCGTCCTCATCTTCTTTATTTTTGGCCACTTGCTTGCTTTAGGATGAATTTTCCAGCACCTTACCACTCCTGGTAGTAATAGCCATGCATGATCCATCGTTCCTTGGATTTTGCACAGTGTTGCTAGGTAAAGTGCCAGCCTTTCTTTGATTGAATGCCGCAGATAATTGACTCAATTGTTGCTCTAGCTGTTTTATTGAGGTGGAATACGAGTCAACCAATTGCTTCATTGAGGACAAGTCATTCTTCGCCTCATTTACTCCCGTATTAGGTGCCTCTACTCCTTTCAATAGTTTAGCCATCATATCTTCCATTGACATATTTCCAAAACCAGATGCAGTGGCGTCACGTCTTCCAGGAGGAACATACAAACCACTCATGTCAGTCTTATCCTTCCAACTACCTTGATCACGGTCCTTATATCCTGAATTATCATAATAGTTCCGACCTTGGTTTCCTTGGGCATTGCCTCGGAAACCCCTCTGATTGTTCACGTAGTTGGCTTCTTCCTCAGAATCGGATTCCTCTCTTCCTTTTGATGCAACAGTTTTAACTTTTTCGATCTTCCCTAATAATAAATGCTTTGTAAGAAGATCCATCTGCATTTTCATGTGAGCCATGTCTTGGTCACGATCCTTTTGTCTTCGCCTCTGCTCTGCAGTCATGCCAAAAGATACAGTAGAGCTTGATACCTCAGAATCCCAGGTATACCAAGCTCTACTTTGCTTTGTCATCCGATCTAGCATATTGCTTGCCTGCACAAAGGTGAGGTCCATAAATGATCCACCTGCTGCATTATCTACCACTGGCTTAGTCACCGAATTCAAAGATCTGTATAATATCTCCATCAAGTGGACATTGGTCATATGGTGATTTGGGCACCGCATAAGCTTTGTCTTGAACCTCTCCCATGTTTCGTGGAGAGCTTCAGTTGGAAGCTGCCGAAAATTTGTGATCTCGTCTCTCAACTGTGCTCTTTTGGATGGCGGAAAGAATCTTTCTAGGAAAGCATCTTTCAATTGCCTCCAATTACTAATAGAATCAGGAGTCAGCCCATTCAACCATAGAGTTGCCTCCCCAGACAGAGACAATGGAAATAAGCGCAGTCGAATTGCATTCTGTCCAACGCCAGGATTGTCGAATGACTTGCATGTAGAAATAAAGTTGACTAGATGCATATTCGGATCATCACCCACAAGTCCACCGAATAATCCCTTAAGCTGCAATAGTTGAATCATTGTGCTAGTGATATTGAACTTTGCTCCAGGTGCCAAGGGTGGCAGAATAATGGCTCCTGTGGCACCAGCTTCATCCAAATCGTCATCATCGTCATCAAAAGGAATCTGCACAGCTCGGCGATCAGGCCTCAATCGTACTTGACGATCTATCCTCTGTATGGGTGCCACCATCTCAGTAGTACGCCATGGGTTTAGTAGCTCCTCATCGCCGAGGTCCTCATCATCAGGATTTGTTGCACGGCCTGGGTTATCAATATTCTGTTGATGCACTTGAGCAGTTATCCTTTCAATTTCACGTTGTGCATCCATTGATGCACTGAACAAACCTGAATAAAACAAAAACAACAACTAAAAGTAAAAGTACGAGAATTTGTGACCAAAGGGTCTAGTAATTATCACAAACTTAGTTGACACTCGTATTCCCCGGCAACGGCGCCAATTTTTGATAACGCTCAATCTACAACTCTCGTAGAAGTGTAAAGCGATCGTTAGCAAATATAGAACCCAACTGGGTTGGGTATCGATCCCACAGGGAATAGCTTGGTCAACAAGTAAGCAACGATTACTAGACTTTTAGTGCAAGTCTCGTAAAAAGGGGGGATTGTAATGTGTAACCAAAATATTAAAGTAAAAACTGAAAATAGTAATGTAAAAAGAAAGAATGTTTAGTAGGTTGTAAAACAATGAGAATTGAGAAGTTTGGGTTATGTCCACCTTATGAGTTGTACGTCTCTATTGGCTATGAGTTATACGGAATTCAGACATGCATGTGCTTATAGAGAATTGTATTCGATGGTAAATCCAAGCGTCTTTCGACCTCAACAAGGACTATTTCACTTTAACTCTTTCGAGCTTAAAGCGTATCTAACGGTACAAATTCTCCAAGAGGTTAATCCAGTTACGGCACTAACTTTTTAATAGGGGATGGGACCCTATTACCTTGACATTATCTCTTTTTCAGACATATAACTTTTCTTTCGAACAAGTTAATGTTATACTGGCGTTATTCTATGCGTCTGCAGCCACAAGAATTTGCATTAAGATGAAGAGAATAATGATATAAGCAACACACGTATCACGAATTCACAAACTCATAGCCTTAGATAGTATCTCATAAGGCTTCCATAACCCCAACAGAGAGGTTTAGCTATTCATGAGTGCGATGGAAATCACAATAGACATTATCATTATACCACAATAAAAGATCTCACGTGGAGTATGGTGTGGTATGGCTTTAGGCGTGAATTCCTTGCAAAATAGCGATTCTCTTGTTGTAAAATTAAAAGTCGAATAGATGAAAAATAATGTCAACAATGAATTAATAAAGAGAATTGTTTTGATGGATGGATGGATGGTGGATGGATGGGAATTGATGGAATGGGGGAATTGTGTGGAATTGTGAGGAATTCATTAAAAATCTCTAGCAAAATAGGGTATTTATAATACCTATATCCTATTCCTACTAAGCTAATAAAATACTTAACCTAATCCTACTAGGTTAAAGTATCATTATCCTAATCCTAATAAATTACTGCTAGTCCCCAAAGTCTTTAGAATTGCTGTTTTAGCCCGAGACAGATTTTCCATGCGCCACTTTTGGTCCTTGGCGTCCAAGACTCCCTTTTCTCCTTTCGTGAAGCTTTCTTTGGCGTCAAGTTATCCATAAAATGCTGAATTCTGCATCATTTATACCTGAAACTTTGCTAATCATGTTCGTTAGCTCACTTACAGGAAAAAGGACTAAAAGTGCATGAAATATATAATTTGTTCTCAAAACATTGCTAAAATATGGGTAAAATATAGCACTATAGGCGTGTAAATTCGCCTATCATCAGCAAACTCCCAAACTATCTAACTGGTGAAGATCTTTAATCATCCCTTTCCTTTCTATAGGTGCCATCATAGCCTTACGACTTAACGCATCAGCTACCACATTTTCTTTCCCTGGATGGTACAAGATATCAATATCGTAGTCCTTTAATAGTTCAAGCCATCTCCACTGCCTTAAATTTAGATCCTTCTGATTAAAAATATATTGCAAGCTCTTATGGTCAGTAAATATATCAACATGAACCCCATATAAGTAGTGGCACTATATCTTTACAGCAAAAATAACTGCTGCCAGCTCAAGATCGTGTGTAGGATAATTTTTCTCATGCGACCGCAATTGTCTAGAAGCATACGCTATTACCTTACCATGCTGCATCAATACACATCCTAAACCAATTCTGGAAGCATCACAATACACTGTATACCCTTCGGTGCCTTCTAGAAGTACCAAAACGGGTGTAGAAATCAACTTGTTCTTTAAATCTTAAAAACTCTTCTCACAGGCATCATTCCATTGGAATTTGGATGCTTTATGGGTTAGCTTGGTTAAGGGTGCTGAAATGGAAGAAAAGCCTTCAACAAACCTTCTATAATAACCGGCCAACTCGAGAAAACTACGAATCTCCATAGGCGTTGTGGGCCTTGGCCAGTTCTTCACAGCTTCTATCTTTTGAGCATCAACCTTTATCCCTTCACTAGATACAATATGGCCCAAAAATTCCACCGACTTTAACCAAAACTCACATTTAGAGAACTTTGCATAAAGCTTAAAATAAGGAAAAGTCTGCAATGCCTGTCGTAACTGATTGGCATGGTCCACTTCTGATCTAGAATAAACTAGAATATCATCTATAAAAACTATCACAAATACATCCAGGAATGGCTTAAACACCCTATTCATCAAATCCATACAAGCTGCGGGTGCATTTGTTAGCCCAAATAACATAACTAGAAACTCATAATGACCATACCGTGTTCGGAAAGCTGTCTTGGGTATATCCTTCTCTTTGACCCTCACTTGGTGGTAACCTGACCTCAAATCAATCTTAGAAAAGCACTTGGCGCCCTGTAACTGATCAAATAAATCATTAATTCTTGGGAGAGGATATTTATTCTTAATAGTCACCTTATTCAATTGCCAATAATCAATACACATCCTCAGCGAGCTATCCTTTTTGCGCACAAATAACACTGGTGCTCCCCAGGGGGACATACTAGGCCTTATGAATCCCTTTTCTAGCAAATATTTCAATTGCTCTTTCAATTCTCATAATTCTGCTGGGGCGATTCTATACGGAGGAATGGAGATTGGTTGGGTGCCTGGTATTACATCAATACCAAACTTTACTTCTCGTTCAGGAGGCAAACCTGGATGATCTTCAGGAAATACATCAGAAAATTCATTTACCACCGGAATAGCGTGAAGAATTGATGGCTCCGCTTCTGTATCCCTTACTCTAACTAAATGATATATGTATCCCTTGGAAATCATTCTTCTTTCCTTAAATTAAGAAATAAATCTACCTCTTGGCGCGCCAATTTTACCTTTCCATTCAAGGACTGATTCATTTGGAAAATGGAAATATACCTTTTTCGTGCAGCAATCAATTGTGGCATAACAAGACGCCAACCAGTCCATACCTATTATAACATCAAAATCTACCATTTCTAAATCCACAAGATCAGCCATCGTATCACGACCACAAACAGTTACTATGTAGTTTTGGTAAACTCTTCTAGCTATAATAGATTCCCCAACTGGTGTGGACACTTCAAATGGCTTAACTAACAGTTCGGGTATTCTTTCAAACTTTCTAGCAACCAATGGAGTAACATAAGATAATGTAGAACCAGAATCAATTAAGGCATATGCATTGAATGAAAAGATAGACAATGTACCCGTAACCACATCTGGGGAAGCCTCTAAATTTTGTCGATCCGCTAGAGCATACGTACAATTTTGAGCCCCGCTAGAACTCGTGGCTCCTCTATCACCTCTAACACGACCCATTGGTTGTGCACCCCTTCCTGAATAAGGCATCGATGATAATGATGCAACAAATGACCCCGTAGGTCATGCCATACCCCCTATGCCCTTCATGGGCATTCTCTCATCATATGCCCCGACATACCACACCAAAACCAAACATTGGTCCCCAACCGACATGCGCCCAAATGATACCTTCCATATTTATTGCATGGCTCTCGAGGAGGTCTCGATTGGCTTATATTTCCTTGCCCTTGGTACCCCACTGTCTGGGAACTCTGACTCTCACTTCTGTGCCCAAATTGATTTCCTCTGGACCCTTGGAACTGTGGTGAGGCACTAGCTGCAGAATAAGAAGATAATGGCCTAGGTGGTCTAGTAGAAAACTGTGGTCTGAACCCACCTTGGGATGCCATGAACTGCCCTGTAGATTTGGCCCTCTTGGAATATCCTCTATCTAATTCTTGTGTTTTTCTCCTCTGCCTCTAATCTTCCATTTTCTGTGCAAAAGCTTGGATTCTTTCTATGTCCATATCTTTGTTCAAAGCAGCAATAGTACAATCTCTAACCAGATATGGATCCAGTCTATCCACATATTGATGAACTCTGTCATCCATAGTAGATACAACATTAGGAGCATATCTCAACAAGGAATTAAATCGGAGATTGTACTCCCTCACGCTCATATTCCCCTGACGAAGATTTAAAAATTGATCTGCACGGGCTTGACGAATCTCGAATGGAAGATAATGATCAAGAAATGCCTCTTTGAACTCTTTCCAAGTAGCTGGGGGTGCATGGTGCATCAATACCCCTAGATCATTTCTAGTCCTCGTACCAATATATAGCCTCCCCTTTAAATCTATACGCTGCTAACTCCACTATCTCTCTACCCGTTACATGCATAACATCTAAGGCCCTTTGAATTTGATCAATAAAGTCCTGTGGGTCCTCGTTAAGATCTGATCCAGTAAAAGTGGGAGGATACATCTTAAGAAAATCCTGTGTTCGAAGGCTAACTGCCCTATCTATACCACTAGGACCCGTGGTAGGAATGGCTTGCCCTTGAGCTTGCCCAGCAACTATACGAGTCAAAAGTTGCACTGTATTTCTAAGATCTTGATCAACAACATTAATAGGTGGCTCTGGGGATATAGTTCTCCTCCCCCTTATTTCTTCCAGAGTGGAAGAAGTTTCTGATGCATGCTCAGTTGGAGCCTCACTTTGATTAGCTGGTATAGTGGGTGACTTACTAGTCCCCTCTCCGGCAGCCACATCTACTTGTTTATCGGTATTCTTGCTTCTGGTAACCGGCATCATTACTATAATAAGAGAAACAAACGGATTCAGTGGTCAACTATGACTTCATATACAATATAGGCTCTATCGCACGATCTAAGACATGAAGAAAAAAAACAATTCCTAAATGTCCATAGCCTCTTTTTTATAGATGCGGTGCACGATACACTGATAAAGAAAACTCTACGTAGACACGGCTTTGTAGACTCACTAGGACGAACTTCTCTGATACCACTTTTGTCACACCCCAAATCCAATTAGGGCGGACTGACACCCGTAACCGAGGAGGCCCGGGAGAACCAGCTCATAACCTTATACTTCCCATGCATACCTCTATGACAACCCGAAATTCGGACAGCATCATGTCGCATATAAAAGGAAATAATCACCTGTATAAGCTCGAGCACACATATATATGTATATAAAATACTTGGCCATTGGAGCCATCACGTCTATTAACAAAACACCACCTTGACTGTACATTAGGTGTACAAAGCCTCTAGACAATACACAGAGTTTAACTAAGGTCGGGACACACCCCGCCATATAACTAACTTCTATACAATACCAAAAGTGACTGGATATGGCACGCAAATCCCCGAAGCAAACTGGAGCTCACCAAAAGCAGTTGGATATCCTGGCTCCTACTTGTGCGGTGTATGAGCTGAGGTACCTGTGCCTGCAGCATGAAATACAGGTCCCCCGTGGGGAATGTCAGTACGAGATATGTACTGAGTATGTAAAGCTGTAGATAATCACATATGATATAGGAGATCAATAGAAATCAGAAACAAGTGAATAAATCGTAATAGGAGTGGACCACACTTACTAGAACTTGTGACAACCTGTACATTGTATTTAATCAATCACTTTACCTTCGTTCTTATCATCTTTGAAATCATTACTGTATTGTACTTTGACCATTAGGCTGCCTCCAGTACATATCAACTGGGATCGACCCATGATAGGCTTATGCCCCTGGGATACCATCCATAAAAACATAAATAGGGATCGACCCATGAGAGGCTTATGCCCCTGGGATACCACCCGATAAAAGAGTACTTCCATCACTTAGTTCAATTAATCTTTGAGACTGTTATTTCGGTCGCCACCGCATTTTTGATACTTTGAAACAATGATACATCAATAAGAGACATATAAATATACCATCAATGCAATAACAATGAAGTAAGAACTCATTGGCACATCAATGAAGTGTTTTGGAGTCATCAATGCCATAACAATGAAGTAGGAACTTATTGGTATATCAATGAAATGTTTTGGAGTCATTAATAGCACATGGATCTTGTTTGAGTAACCGGATACTTTCTGACATTCACTAGTGCAATAAATATGTATGATTTGGAAAACAAGTAAGTATTGGAATATCTTGACATCTTGTAGGGTGGAAACAAGTTCACTGGTAACGTAGGACATCATACAAATCCATTATGGATCACATGTTACTGAATAGCTTTGGAAACTTTCTTAATAGAACAATTGTTCACTTTCATGTCAAAGATATGGTATAGAGTATGCTTTACATACTTGACTGTCAGCCTTCAATACTAGTCCCAAATGGACTTCCCGTCTATTCAGATTACTTATCTACAATGAACATATATAGCAATCTAGTATTAGTGACCAAACGTCACAATTCAATTATTTGAATTAACCAAACTTGTGGTTAAGTAGTAAGCCTTAATTACACCATAAAGGATGTAACTTTAACCCTCTTATACTCCAATTACATTCACATGTCATGCATATTCATACAACATCCTCTAATATCAAGTTTGGATTCATTTATCCTTCCAACCAATCCATTAAACCAAATTGAGCCATAGACATAAATAATCATGAATTCAATAATATATCACCATATCCACCTTCCATAACTCAATTACCATATCCAACTTCCACAATTCAATACAACCAAACCATGCAAAATAGTCCATAACCCTATTTTCATCACCTTTCAATAACAACCAATACATATAATCCTCTATCACACATATACATATGGAAAATAACAAAGGCAAACAATATTCATACCTTAGAATTCACCTCTTGATTATGCAATCCTGTTTGCACAAATAATAGGTGTCGTTCGAAGCTCTCGAGATGACAAACGCAGTTATCGGATTACTTTGGAATTTCTACGGTTGAATCAAAAGTAATTTAAAGGTCAAATTTGGCTAGGGTTTGTTCTTTCTCAATGATTGATGATGAAAATGAGTTTTTGAACTCATATACATGTATATATACACATATTCCCGTCCGTATTATAATAGGAAATGACCGAAATGCCTTTAAAATTTAAATAATGTCAAATCTGTCCTTTGGTGGACTGTTTTGATAAGCTAAAGTAGATCGACCATAACTCTTTGCTACGATATCGGATTTGGGTAAAATTGGTATCATTGAAATGATAATTCAAAGGGCTTTCATTTCATATAAATTAGGCCACCCATTTCGTCCTTTACAAGGAGTTATGGTCGTTTGAAGTTGACCCTAAAAATCTGTTTTGATAGGCTGAAGTAAAACGAGTATAACTCCTTACTCAGACGTTGGATTTGGATGAAACCAATTGAATTGGAAATAAGACTCAAAGAACTTTCTTTTCATAGGTTGCAGCTCTCCCAGTTCATTATATTAAGGGAGTTATGATCGTTCGAAGTTGACCTGAAAATTCGGCTGGCCTCAGTAATTTGTGTGCAGGAAATTTTCCTGCACATTTATTATTCCCAAATATCTCGGCCACCGTTTTACAGTTTTGAACGTGCTCGATTATATCTGAAACCTATCCGTTTTTGGAAATCTTTGTATCGTTGGAAATCTTATTCAATAACCTTCGCATGGAACCATCGACGGGCAAATTCCAGTATAAATAAAATAAAAAAATTAATTCCATATAAATAAGATCAATTCACGTACTTAAATATGCCAATACACATACTTGAATACGGGGTGTTACAAATACTATGGGTGGTAGATAACTCATATGCATGACGTTATCATGGATGAGGATTGTGAGCTATGGGATGTCATTGTTGATGGACCTTTTATTCCCACTAAGCTGGTGAAAGTGGCTGAATATACCTCAGTTGTTCCCAAAATAAAGAAAGAGTTTGATGATGTTGGTGGGAAGAAAATAGAGAAAAACTTCAAGGCTAAGAAACTCCTTATTTGTGGAATTGGTCCTAATGAATACAATAAGATCTCAATATGTGAAATGGTAAAAGAAATCTCGAAATGCTTGCAAACCGCTCATAGGGGAACCAATCAAAGTTAAGAAGTCAAAGGTTGATATACTGACTACTCAATATGAAGCCTTCAGCTTGAAAGGTGGTGAGATTATTCAAGAAATACATACCAGGTTCACAACTATCAATAATAAACTTTATTGTTTTGGTAAGGTAATCATACCTACCAAATAGGTTCGTGAAATCTTCAGCATTTTACCAAAGTCGTGGGAAATTAAAGTAAATGCTATAACTGAATCTAGGGATCTAAAAACCCTAACTATGGATGAGTTGATTGTAAACCTGAAAACCTATTAACTCAAGAAATAATAAGATAAAGCAAGAAGCAAACAAAAGAATAAAAAGAATCTAGTGTTCAAGTCAGCTAAAAGAGAATCTAGTGAAGAAGATGGGGACATATTTTACATCACTAAGATATTTCTCAACATTATGGGAAGGAATGGTGGACTACCAAGAAGAGGAGACTCAAGTAGATTTAATAGGGACATAAAGGGCAATGACTTGTGCCAAAAGTGTGGTAAACCAGGTCACTTTATCAAATAATAGCATCCTCATAAGGTGGAATATAAAGAGTGTGTCAAGAATGCTGGAGACAGAGAGAAGAAGAAGAAGGATTGGGTTCCTAAAAGATATAGAAGAAGAGTTGCTGCTGACAGAGTGGTGAAACAGGCTCTTATAGTCTAGGGAGATTCCTCCAGTGATTCAGATGAATTATAAAAGCAGGAGGATGTTTCAGTGATCGTGGTTGAAGATGATGCTCAGATTTATGATTCACTCTTTACCCTGATGGCTAAATCTGATGATGAATAAGATGATAAGGTAAACATTATGGACATTAAAGAAAATATTAAAGATTAATAACCTAAGGAGTTAAGGTACCTTGCTAGTGTTTTGATAGATTTGGTGTGTAAGCTCAGAAAATATAAGGATTTATTAAATAAAAACATTGATGAACTCGAAGTAGAGAAAGGAGTTAATTGAACAAGTGTCTAAGCTACAAGAAAGCTACCAATCTCTATCATTTGAAAATGATCTGTTAAATGAAAGACTTAGGTCCAATCAAAAGGGAAAAAGTAAAGGTAGCACGATTTAGTTTGAGTTGGAGGAGAAGTTGGTAAAGATTAATCTAGACTTAACTGCATCTTTGGAAAGGAACTCTGAGATTGGGAGGGACCTGGTTCAGATTAAAGCTGAACTTAATAAGTCCCTCAAAAGGACCACTTTTTCTCAAGTTCTAACAAATCTTACAAATCAAAGGTCAAACAATGGAATGGATCTTGGTTTACATAGTTACAGTTCACCTAATAATCCACATAGCAAGCATTTTTCTTTAAAAACAATATTTTGTGCACTCACTATAGTAGAAATGGCCATATTAAGGACTTATATCCTTCAATATTAGTTGTTGTAAAGAAGTTTAGAAGATTTTCTGAATCAAAGAAAAGTAGTGTTGTACTACCTACTTGGACCAAGAAGAATTTGATTTTCCTTTGTAATCTTACTAGAAACTTAAATTGCAATGGGTTCCTAAGGCTAATAAACAATTTTGTTTCCAGGATAGAGCAAGAGGAAGCAGCCACCACTAGTACATGGATAGTGGTTATTCTAAACACATGTTTGGAAGAGTTGAAGACTTCTTCTCACTCAAAACCAATAAAAAAGGCAATGCCTCCTTTGATAATGATAAAAAAAGGTTATATTTTAGGCATTGGTAAAGTTAGAAAAAGTCTAAGTCTAGCAATTTATGATGTAAATATAGTTTGTTGATTTTGTCACAAATTTATGACAAAGGAAATAAAGCAAAGTTCATGTTGGATAAGTTCATTATTACAAGCCTCAAAGATAGTGATATCATGCTCATGGCCTGGAGAAACAAGAACATATATGATGTTGATATGGGGTCCTGCAATACCAAAAACCTCACATGCCTCAGTGTTCAAGATTATGTAGCTGAATTATGGCATAAAAGGTTGGGACATGTAAGTTGTTCCTTGTTGAACAAGTGTTCTGGACATGATTTGAATGCCCAGGATGAAGTTTACGTGTACTAAAGTATGTGATGCTTGTGTGAAGGGAAAGTAGACTAGGTCTTCCTTCAAGTCAAGGAAACAAGTGAGTACTTGTAGACCCTGCAGCTTCTGTACATGGACTTGTGTGGACCTATCAAGGTCACAAGTAGAGGGGAAATAGGTATATTATGGTTGTAGTTGATGATTATTCCATATTTACCTAGGCCATATTTTTGAAATCTAATAAGGAAACCTTTTCAATATTTGAAACCTTTTCCAAGCAGGTGCAAGTGAACTACAATGAGAACATCACAGGGATCAGGTCCGAACATGGTACAAAATTTGAGAATTCCAAATTCAATGAATTCTTTAATAAAATTAGAATTGATTATAATTTTTAGCTCCTAGACTACCTCAACAGAGTGGTGTTGTGGAGAGAAAAAAACAAACCTTGGTTGCTTTGCAAGAACAATATTGATTGATGCCAGGATAGCCAAGAACTTCTAGGCTGAAGCAGTTAACACTGCTTGTTATTTTATTAATAGATATCTTATTAGGTCTATTCTTGATAAGAGTCCATACAAACTGCTGACTAAAAAGAAGCCCAAACTGAGCTACTTTAATGCTTTTGGGTGTAAGTATTTTGTTCTTAACAATAGAAAGAATGACTTTAGGAAATTTGACCCAAGAAGTGATAAAGGAGTTTTTGTTGACTATTCTTTAAATGGCAAGTCCTACAGAATCTGGAATAAAAAAAAACTAAGTATAGAGAAAAGTGTATATGTGGTGTTTGATGAAGTGGGAAGTTCTAGTCAAGATCATGCTTATAATCATAAGATCTTGAAGAACTCCAAAATGTTGTTAGAAATTCAAACAAAGATGATGACATGAAAAATTAAGGAACAAAAGAGAGTGCAGACTCCCAGGGACTAGGTTCAGCCCATGAAGACAAGGATGATTCTCTTGATCTTCAGGAACCTGGTTCACCTCGATCTGTTCATAAAGATCTCAATCCTCACTTAATTTTAGTGGAATATTAGCACCCTCATGATAACACCCTCATGAGAACTGGCTCCACTTCAACTTAGCCTACCCATCATAGATCTAACTAGAAGCAGCGATCCTCACATCCCCTTGATAATTTGCTCACTACTCAAGATTCTAGTATGCAAACCAAAAATCAAGCTAGAAATTTATGTGCCTTCTTATCATTTTTGTCTCAAATTAAGCCAAAGAATGTGAAGGAGGCATTAAAAGATGTTGATTGGATAGATGCCATGCAGAAAGAGTTGCATTAGCTTGAGAGAATCAAAGTGTGGCACCTGGTCCCTCGTCCTGCAGATAGAAAAGTTATAGGGACCAGTTGGGTTTAAAGAAACAAAGCATATGAACATGGAAACACTATCAGAAATAAGGCAAGGCTAGTCTTGCGGGGGTATAATTAGAAAGAAAGAATAGATTCTAATGAAATGTTCACACCTATGGAAAGAATAGAAGCTATTTGAATTCTTATTGCTTTTGCTTCTTACATGGATGTAAAACTATTTCCAATAGATGTGAAAAGTGACTTCCTCGTGGATTTATAAAAGAAAAGGTATATATGAAGCAACCTCTAGGATTTGAAGATGTTGACTTTCCCAATCATGTGTTCAAGCTTGAAAAAGCCCTTTATGAATTGAATCAAGAACCCAGGGCCTGGTATAAAAGATTCTCTAAGTTCCTGTTGGACAATGAGATTGACAACACATTTTTTCGTAAAGACTAAGGGAATAAACCTACTGATTGTTCAAGTGTATGTAGATGACATCATATTTGAAGCTACAACCAGTTCCTTATGTGTTGAATTTGCTAAGTCGATGAGTAGTGAATTTGATATGAGTATGATGGGTGAGCTCAATTTATTTCTTGGGTTGCAGAAAAGTAAGTGCAACTGGCACAACCATTTGTTAGCAAAAGTATATCAATGAGTTGTTGAAAAGATTTCACATGGAGGATGCAAAACCCACTGGACCTCTTCAAAGCTGGACTTGATGAATATGGTCCCTCTGTAAATGAGACCATGTATAGGTAATCATTTTTTTATTGATTTATCTAACTGCTAGTAGGCCTAATATTGTGTTCATTGTGGGGATGTGTGCAAGATTTCAAGAATGTCCAAAGGAATCTCATTTAAAGGCTGCTAAAAGAATTTTAAGATATCTCAAAGAAACTCCCAAACTAGTTCTCTACTATCTTGCTGGTGATAATTTTGATTTGATTAGCTATGTAGATACATTCTATGTTGGGTACTTGGTTGACAAGAAGAGTACCCCAAGAATGGCTCATTTCTTAGGATCTTCTTTTATTTCCTAGGGTACCAAGAAACAAAATTCAGCAGCTTTTTCCACCATTGAAGCCGAGATGTGGCACTGCTTCATGTTGTGCTTAATTGCTTTGGATCAAAAAATAACTTGAAGACTTTGGGATTCTATTAGAATGTTTTCCCCTATTACAAGTTCAGTTAATATAGCTAAGAATCCTGTCCAGTATAAGAGAACTAAGCATATAGATATCAGACATCACTTTCTCAAAGAGTATAGAGAAAGGATTGATCAGAATACTTTTTGCAAAAATGAGGACCAAATAGTTGATATCTTCACTACGTACACTCAGCAGGGACTAGTTCAAAAAGAGTAGGATGAAGTTGGGCTGATGTGACAAAAGTGTCCATATTTTATACTCTCTATTCTCCAAATATGGCTATGATTTGGTAAGCAGGTATCCATGTGAAGTAATGTTACACATGTATAACTCAGTATCACAACTTTATAGATATACACTCATGGTAAGATGAAAACGAAGAAGATTAAGGATAAGGATGAGACATCATCAAGCACGATTGTTCAGAAGACCATATTAGGACCAGGTCCCTCATGAGGTTAGTATCATACTTTGTTTCTATGTGATAGTGTTTCATAAAAATGAGTCAGGTATGCCATTTAGACTTCTCATCTTGTCCTAAAGGATGCAAAAGGTGATTTAAGTCTAAACATCATATCTATATAGCCAAACACGTTGCCTAACTCTTACCTCTTTAAATTCAAGTTGTTCCCTCCTCTCTCTATTTAAACACCATCTATCACTCTCTCTCTTCTCATTTACTATCATATTCTTACTATATTAGTTCCTAAATCCTCTCTCATCCTTCATATTTTCTCTAGTGTATAATGGTCCGAAAAATCATCTACCATGTCTCATCCATCACTATTATCTCCTCTTCCAAGTGATCCAAAACCTCGGCAAGTTGTCTTTCATTTATATTCTATTGATATTGACCTACATAATCCATTTGCTTCCATCCAGTTCATTCCATATTTTCTACCAAGCGATGCAGTTCTCTCTGTGTCTCTAAAAACCAAGAATACATTATCTTCATCCCTTTCAGTGATGGTTAGTTCAGTTGTTCCCACTACTACTCCTATCATCTTCACTTCTATCGAAAAGAATTCGGAGTCTCTTCCTGAATCATCAACTCAACCTGGTCCTGAGGATCCCTCATTAGTTTCTACATCCGAAACCTCCACTCCTAAGAAATTCGTTCCATCAATTACTTTGGAGAGTCATGTTGTCGAGAACATATGTTTGTTGGGGACCTCCTAACTGAAGAAGAGATGTCTTCTAATATTCTTGCCATAAATGAAGCGATGGTTATTCAGGGGTTAACTTCTTTAAGCAAGGCGGTACCTCAAGGATTTGGTACTCTCATTCCTCCCGAATGGGACAACAGCCCTGGATCCCTCATAATAAGACAAAAAAATAATGTTCAAAGGGTGTTGGAGAGAAAAGTGAAATTGCGCTACCTATTCCTGAAGTGATTGACAAGTCCGTGGATAAAGAGGAACACACATATAGTAATAATAAGCCTTTGATATGGAAAGTGATAAAGTAGTAGGTTTTCTCCACTTCCAGACTTCTATCAAAAGCTGGTAAAGTTCATAGAACCAGGTTGAGCTCCCAGAAATTGTTGGAGGCTACCCTGGTTGAGAATAAGCGTAATACTTACAAAAATAAGAAAATGAAGACAGGGTTTTTATTGAGTTTGATGTTCCCATAACGAATATTGTACCTGTAAAGGAGTCAGAAGGGACAAAGAGTGAAAGTGAATTTGAAAAAAATGGTTGATGAGGATGTGGAAAAAGTTTAGTCCACTCAAAGGGATAAATTTAAATTTGGAACTATTCTACCACCAAAGAAGGGACCAATCAAATATCATAATAAAAAAAACAAGCTTCCACCCATGGAAGAAAGGATAGAGGGAGAAATCACAAAGCTCCAAGGGACCAGGTCCAAGTCCTAAAAATATTAGATCCTCTAAAAATTCTAGTGTATTTATTAAGGGACCAGGTCCCAATGACAAGGCTTCCATCTCAAAAGAAAAAGGAAAGGATCTCACAAGAGAATAAAATCAAGAAATACTGAAGAACCAGGAGGTTCTAAGAGGGCGTGTATTCCATCCGAATATTACAAACATGCCAGATATGGCAAAGTTGATTGAGATGGTCAAATTTCAGAGTTCAGAACACCCGTTTGGGCCACTTGTTCCCACTCTCCATGAAAATAAAGTAAGGATATTTTATCACAATATCACCTTTTTAATGATGCTCTCCACTTAACAAGTCAGATCCATAATGTGAATATTTCTCTTGATAAGCAAGTGTTGGATGAGGCATTGGGCATCCCCACTCAAGGACTAGGTCCCTAAAAGATGAGTGTGGGTCTGAGAAGTTACTACAACATAGTAGTAAATTGTATGATTTAAATATCAAGTCAGTCACTAAGAAGTCCCTTAAGGGAGAGTATCTACTTTTGTTAGAGTTGGTGAACAAGGCACTCCTTTCATCACTAAATAATGTACTGCTGTAATCGGTTTGACCTATTTCTCATGGAATCTCTTACCAAGTTCATACGTGTTAACCTTCATGCCATTATGATAGATAATATCCATAAAGTGATGACTATAAAGGATGGTAAGCATAGGTTTTCATATGGGTTCCTACTGAATAGAGTGTTTGTTTATTTCGATGTAGAATTTGGTACTGAGAAGAAAGGGTTCATTAAGCCGATGTTATTTGTCCACCTTGGAAGACAATGAATGCATTATACATAGGATTAGAGTAAATTCTAAGTCAGTGGTAGTAAATTTAATTGAGGTTTAAATCAGGTTAACAAATGAGCTAGAGTAGATGACTGCATATTTGGCGCAAAAGGATGCGGAAATTGCTATACTAAAAGCTACCTAGTTGAAGGTACAAGAGTAAGGACAGGATAAAAGTAAGAGTTTATGATCTTAGAATGATTTGCTAAGGGCCAAGGTTCAAAATTTGGAAGCAAAGGTTAAGGACTTGACTCAACAACTTTTGAAGAACCACGCGGCTGAGAATGAACAAATCACTCTCCTTCTTCGCCAATTTTCTACTTCTTTTTCTGGTCGTTCTGCTTGATGCCTGTCTAACCTGGTCCTCACAGTGTCCTGCAATATTAAGACTCATCTTTTAAGCTTATTCTTTTTGTTGTTATTGTGGTGTTACCTTGTACTTGGTTTTTTGGTACTCTTGCTCTGGACATTGTAAGATGTTGCTCTTTATGATTAATGAATATGGTGTGCCTTGATTCTATCATCTTTCTCTATTTTTCTTGTTTTACCTATCCATGTCAGTGTAGCCTTAATAGCCATGATTTAACATGTGTGCTTATCTTTTACATAGTTTATTATTTTATCTATTTTATGATGCCAAAAGGGGGAAGATGAGGTATACGTATAGGGTGTCAGAATTTTGAGAAGGGATCATATCCCTATAAGTAGGGGGAATTCTCATAGATAGGTATTAGTGATGATCAGTGACAGAGGAAAGCAGTGAGACTTGTAGCGGATCTTATAAAAAAGTAGAGTATGGGTTTGACATCATTAAAAAGGGGGAAATTGTTAGGTCTTTAGTTTTGATGATTGATAAACCACCAACCTTGGGACCTGGTTCATGAAGATCCATGCAAAATATTCTATTGATAAAATTATAACTACTCAGGGACCAGGTTCATTGCGTCTATGTTTCCTGCACTAAGCCAGCATTACAGCTGGAAATAGTATCAATAGCAGAAAGTTGGTGGCAAACCTACAACACCTTTTTGCTCCAACCAATTAGAAGAGTCTTAGGTTTTCTTATCTTATATATATGCAACAGGTTACAACAAGAAAACCTAAACTTCTATATGCAAAGAACAACAAAATCTCTCTTGGAGAAATTCTTCCTATCAAAGCCTCACTTGCAACAGGACCCGATCAGTTATCATTTGTGTCTTAATCTCGTGTTCTATTTAAGTCTTTGTTTAGTGATTTATAAACATTAAACCTTCTTCTCTAGTCAATAGATTTTAGGTGTCCTTATTGTGCGTTCTCTTTGTATTGGTTGTGTAAGATAGAGTTAGTTAACGTTGAAGCTAGAGTTAGTTTGTTATTGATTCAGTTTGTAATGCCCCAGGAGTATACCTTAGGTGTCACACAATGCTTACAGACCCGAAGGACCACAAGATAATCCATGATTGGTACCTATTGTGGGCACTGAATAAAACCGATAACGAAAGATTTATTTTGCGGAATTTAACTGAAATTGACATAAGGTTGTAAGTCATAATTCTGATAATCTCAGCAAAACAACACTGATAATAACAATTAAAAAATGACTAATGTCTGTACTAGTCTGAAAGTCTCTAACTGAATAAATGAGGAGTTGATGGGACAAGCCCCCCAACTAACTCTGACTGTTTGCTAAACTTAAGAAACTAAAATAAGTATAACTAGTACTCGAAACATGAGGACTCGCCACTTCTGTTGCTACTGGTGTGTTGGGATAACTAGGTACGGTCGGGAGCCTGAACGTTTGAACCTATGATATGAAACATCATAGCACAAGAAATGGGTATGTGATCAGTACTTTGAATGTACTGGTATGCTAAATGAGGTAATGCTGAGATGCATGGGTTTATGTGCATAAATTATAACCAACTGAATGACTAGTATGTGATAACTGAACATGAAGTATTAACTAGCTGAATGATATAAAGTAACTTAGTAAGCATGCATAGAACAGAGACTGTCCAGTTAGCATGAGAATACTGAATATAAATGCGTGAAAGCTGTAAAATCTGAGAATACATGACCAAGCATATAGTATGTTTCTGATATAGTCTGAACTGGAATACTGAAATCTGATAATTGAATAACTGATAAACTGCATGCTGTGGTCAAGAAAAACTAAACTGAGTTCTGAACTGAACACTGAAACTGAAACTGTGGGAGGTATCATCTAACCGATATGCCCCAGTCTGAGATGATCAGCGTCTAACATGTAACCCCAGTTAGAAGGGTGCTAATACTGTGCTACAGGTACTAACAATGGTTGTGAAGTTAGTCCTAACTAATGGGTGACCCTTGAGATCAGTCCTAACTAGCGGGTGATCCTTAAGATCAGTCCTAACTAAGAGGTGATCCCTGAGAGTATCAGTCCTAACTAATAAGTGACAGTTCATAACCTACACTGGCTACGTAGTTCTAGAACTTAGGGATTACTTCTAAGGACCCAGTCCTAACTAATCGGTGAGCCCTCATCCCTAGGATCGCTCAATACTGAATCCTACTCCCAACTGAACTGACACTTATTACGGGACTGAGCTAAGCTTAACTGAAAAGGAAATTGACTCGAATTACTGAACAGATCTAAAATTGACTGATATGATATGGACTGAACTGATAATGCTCATATGTGTCTGAAATAATTCTAAAACAGTTGAGACTAAATAAACAGCTAAATTTTGGGTATTCATAACCCCCAGGACTCAATAACAATAACAATTGGGTCACATAAAAGCTTTGAAACCATGGAAGAAAATTATTGTTCACAATTATTCACTTAAGCATGTCATCAAATACATGGGGACCAAGACTTTAACATGAGGATATTTCTAGACATGATGAGATAGCACGATCACATGATAAAATCATAAACTGAGGATTTATTTCAAATTCTCATGAACATGATATGGAAAAGACAATATTTAAAACATATTATAATGCATTCCACTTGAAAGCGAATTCCAAAATCTTAACTTGTAAACATGTAATAAGTAGTCATTGTTCGAAACCCAATCATTTAGGCATTTCATCAAACGCTTACAATTCATGGTTTAAACTAAGCATGGTAATTGTTTAAAACTTGTAGTAATAGCATGATTTCATTTCTAAGATTACCAATTAGGGTTTAAATTCAACAAACAACACCATTCAAACATGTAAGGTTTAATATCCGAAACAGTTTCATGGAAACATGATAAAGATTCAAAATCCAAGTAAGTTCATGGAAATAATTCATAAAATATGTAATAAGGGTTGCTTTCAATGAAAATAGATTATAAACACCATGTATAATCAATATTCATAAAAGCTTCACGGGGATAAATCATTATAAACATGTAATTTCATGATTTAAAACATAAAAGATGGATTCTTGGACTCCATGGGTGAAAAGGGCCTATGGATGAACATCTAACATACCTTAGAGCTTTAATCTTGAAAGAGAATTGACTTTTCTTGAACGTTCTTGGATTGGAAATTATAATTTCTTGGTTTTCTTGAAGAAGAGCTTGAATCTTGTTCTTGGGAGATGATCTTGAGATGAAACCCTAATTTTTTTGTTCTTGAGAGTGGAGAGGATTATGAGTGATGAGAAACTGATATTTTATCAGTTAATAGGGTTTAAGGCTTGATTTAAGTCGTGGGGGTGGGATTTGAGGTGAGGAAAATACCAAAATATCCCTAAAGAAACCAAAAAAATTATGGTTGACGGCTCATCACCTAAGTTATCACTTTTTGGATGGAAATACCCTCCCTACTTCCCTAGGATGATGACTTGGATGATAATTCGTCACTCAGGTGATGGCCCGTCAGCTCAGGTCGTCACTTAGGTGACAGACTGATATGCTGAAGTAAAATGAGTATAACTTTTCGCTCCGATATCGGGTTAAGGTGAAACCAAATGCGTTGGAAAGAAGATTCAAATATATTTCATTTGATATATAGCAGGACACATAACTCATTATATACAAGAAGTAATGGTTGTTTAAAATTGACACAAGCTGAAATGTTCACTAAAACTTAACCAACAGAAGCGTTCTTAACTCGTCTTTGAGTTAGGAGATTTTTATAACCTCTACTGATATAAAAGGATATTTTCACACTATATACTTGATTATAACACATATATAGACATAGAATCATTGGTTTCAAGTATGTATACTTAGAAAAAATGATTTGAATTCTAGCCCGAAAACGTGGGATGTTACAATATCACCCCTTTGGGAACATTCGTCCTCAAATGAGGCTGGTTAAGTTGAGAACAATAAGGAATTGAGGTTACCTACTGAATATACATGCTGATAACATGATTACATAACTGAGTTTAAAACATGACACATGCCTGAACTGGTTTGTAAATGCATGGAATGACATGAAGATGATATTGCTGGAATCGAGAATAGAAAAGAAAGTTGGTACCTTAAACTGAGTCTGAGTTTGCAGAGAAAAGATGAGGGATTTAGGATATGAAAACTCGGAGGTATCTCAACATCTTTCCCTTGGGATAGTTCGTCCCCCAATAATAATATCTTGGATAAAATACTAAGGAAAGATGAAGATAATGCACTAGACACTTACGAACTGAATCATGAGTGAATATCTGAGGTGTGAAAATAAGGTTTAAAGAATAGTGGGTTAATGAAATGAATTCATCAAAGAGGTTTAGACTGAGGACATGCATGGCATAAATCAAAACTTCACTGATCATTAAGTGTATAGCATGAGTACTGGAACTGAACATACTATAAAGCATGAGTACATAAGTTACAAGACCTGAATTTAGAGTTCATAAATTTATGGAACATGATATGTACTGCTGAGCAAACTGGAACTCCTTATACTAGGAACTAGAAGCGTGTATGATTCTTTATGATGTGCATGAACATGAACTATGATTATGGAACTGACATGTAAGGCATGAGTAAATATCACGATGACTGAGAAACCTTGCACTGAGATATAAATGGGTTGGGCATCATCCTCCCCTACTGCTTTTCTACACATACTGGCATCATTACTAGGATCTGAGATCCTAACTTGGTTACTTACTCTATCATCTCTCCCTTAGATTAAAACAATCATTCTAAGTCTGTGAACTACATAATCAATAACTCTAAACTAAAATATCACCACTTTACTCTAGAGTCTGGAGTAGACACTGAGGAGGGCGCTACTAGAGTACCGGAATTGACACCAAAATTAACAGTTATATTAGGGGTTACAAAAGAAAATGAAGCTCCGGGTCTAATAAAATATATACATGAAGATTAAAGGTCGGTAACATAACAATAACCATATCATAAGAGTTTTCCTAATCATAAAAAGACTGAAGTGCACAAAGTCTGTTCTGGCGTTGGCCACTAGTGGCATTGGAAGTGGCGCCCTGCTGAGTTGGGTGATCGGATGGGACTGAAGGATGGTTGAACTGACCCTATTGGAATAAATCCTTTCCCCTCTGAGTTATTACTCTACACTCCCACATCCTGTGGTCTGGCTTACGACATCCAAAATATACATCGCTGCCAGCTCTACACACACCTAGGTGATTTTTTCTACATTCTTCGCAAAGCAGATAGGTACGACCACAGCTCACACTACCCTGGGTTTTGGAGCCCGATTCCCCATCATGACTGTCATTCCTAAACTTTGGTGCTGGCACTCTAGTTGAAGAAGGAGCTGGGCTGAAAACTTCTGACAGAATTTTGAACGGTCACCACCCTCTAACTTGGATTGAGAAAAATTAAAACTACTTGTCTTAGTCCTCTTATTCTCTCTTTCCTTCTCCTTAGTTTTCTCTTTCTCAATCTATTGGGCATGGACCATGAGCCTTGACAAGTCCATCTCCTTAATCAATATAGCAGTCCTACACTCCTTGACAGCACTATCAGCTACACCAAAAACAAACTTACTAATTCTAAACCTGTTATCAACCACCAAATGAGGAGCATACCTAGCTAGCTGAGTAAACTTAAGGGAATACTCTTTCACACTCATGTTACCCTACTTTAGATTAATAAACTCTAACACCTTAGCCTCTCTCAACTCCAAAGGGAAAAATCTATCTAAGAAGGTTGTAGCAAACTCCCTCCATTCTACCGGTCATGCATTGGCACCCCTATCCTCTTTCCACTACTTAAACTAGGTATGAGCTACATTCTATAACTGGTAAGCAGCTAGCTCTGTACTTTCACTAGACGTCACCCCCATAATGCCAGTTACCTTCTGCACCATGTCTAGGAATTTTGGTGGATCCTCTTCAGACTTGGATCCCAAAAATGAAGAAGGATTCATTTGGGTGAAGTCCTAAATTTTGGTGGTGGAAGTATTGGCCACTGGATTGGCCTGAACAGCAGTTGGTCGTATATTTGGGGCTTCTATAGAGTGAGCTAGAGTGGTGAATGTAGCTCTGAACTCTGCATGGGAAACATGCTCATTTAAGGGATCTTTCTAAATGGGCGAAGGTGTAGGATGATTCCCGTTTCTTCTTTTGTTGTTCTTGTTAGGAGGTATTTTCTATAAACAGAAAGATGAGTGAATTGGAAAGGGGAGTTTAAATAGAACTCATGCTTTTTAGCACGACATAAATACTGAAAGAAGGGAAATTTTTCCTAAAACATCTTGTAGCTTCTTGTCCATAAATGTGGTGCGTTTCACACACATGCACATGACTCTAATTGATGTGGCTTTTAGACTCCCTAGGACACTTTAAAACCATAGACTCTGAGACCAAGTTTGTAATCCCCTGGGAGTACACCCTAGGCGTCAGACGGAGCTTATAGCCCCGAAGTACCACAAGCTAACTCATGACTGGTACCTACTGTGGGCACTAAATAAAACTGATAACAAAAGATTTATTTTGTAGAATTTAACTGAAATTGTCATAAGGTTTTAAGTCATAATTCTGATAATCTCTACAAAACAAAACTGATAATAACAATTGAAAGATGACTAACTATCTGTACTAGTCTGAAAGCCTCTAACTGAATAACTGTGGAGTTGATGGTACAAGCCCCCAACTAACCTCGACAGTCTGCTAAAACTGAGAAACTAAAATAAGCATAACTGGTCCTCAGAACATGAGGACTCACCACAGCTACTGTTATTGGTGTGCTGGGATAACTAGGTACGATCGGGAGCCTAAATGTCCAAACCTATGATATAAAATATCATAGCGCAAGAAATGGGTATACAATCAATACTTTGACTATACTGGTATGCTAAATAAGGTAAGCCTGAGATACATGGGTTTATGTGCATAAATAGGCATGGAATTATTTGGTTTGGGTTTGTATATTTAGAAACAACGATTTGAATTCTAGCCCAAAAATGTTGGGTGTTACACAGTTAGAGTTAAATGTTTCAGGAGGTGCAATAGATTTCTTGCATTTGGGTCCTGTAATAGAGTTATTGCAAGTTGCTGAGGGTTAAGAGGTTAATCCTTGAACCATGGAGTCTATATTCGAGTTTGCTTGAAGATAGTGAAGTTATTGGAAATCCGACGTGGTTGGTCGTAGTTTTACTCCCTTGAGAAAGGAGGTTTCAACGTAAAATATTATGTGTGCGTTGTTTTTTTTACGCTGTATTTTCAATTTGTTCTCGTTCATTACTTCATACATTAGTTAGGGACCAAGTTCCTAAGTTGGTGGGTGATTCGTACAGTTATTCAGGAGGGTTCAATTCCTCTTGGGCACTTATAACATAGTTTTCTTTTATTTGAAATTGTTATGAATACATAATCTGAACATGAGCCTTAGAGTAACTGCAAAAATTATTTTCATGTGACCTTGAGGTCATGCATTCATATTGTGGAAATAGTTGGTTGCAAAAATGTAAGGAAAGATTGCGTACAACAAATCCTGGTAATTTGGAGATTTATTTATTGCGGCAGCGTAAAGGTGATGCAATGGTGGGCATAGTCATGGAGTATTTTAGTAAATCCCAATTTTTAACAGAGTGACAATGTTTTACAGTAAAAGATAAATTTTGCAATATTTAAATGCACAGCCATCAATTAGGTAAGTTTGTACATGTGATTTCATGCCATGATTTTAAATCAACATTTAAACATGAAATTTGATATATGATATCTCAAATTCTCAAACAAACATGATATGAGATTTCAAATTTTTAAATACAATACTTGACCTATATTTATATTAAATATAAAAGATAAAACCATAAGTTGGTTTATATATCTACCAATCATATTTACCAACGCTTCCAGATTACTCTCAAGCCAACCATACTCCACTCAATTTGAACAATCATATGTTTAACAGGTGAGTTCATTCTCTACTGTTTCAAATTTACATCTGTAAAAGTGTTGTATCGTCTATTAGTGCTTGTGATTTGGTTTATTCGCCTTAGGAATACGTTATAGATTCTTTTTTATGTTTGTATTTTTCACTGGTTACTTTGTCATATTTTCTTGAAATTAGAGTACAATGCACTTAATTTGTCGAGCTGATTTTGAAATTTCAAACGAAAATTCAGTGGTTGCACCTCTACTGATTAACAAGGTAAACATAGGCTAAAATTTTAGCTAATTTCATTGTACTCATGTGAGGCAAGTTTTCAGATGTTATGTAATCAAAGTGAACATAGTGAATGCAACTTGTTATCATATTGTTGTTGTATTGTAAAAACGTAAAGAATGAGTAAACCATGTTGTTCAAATTCTAAAAATAGTCAGATTAGGACATACCAGTCTTCATTGAAGTCCTACATGATAACGTGAGGAAATGCGCGTTTAATGGTTCTACAATCAGGAGGTCACGCTGGAAGGAAATCATCGATGAACTCTGGACTAAAAATGGGGCAAGCAAGAATTATAGAGGTTTAAGGAAAGGTCTGAAAGATTCAAAGACCTACTCCAGTCTTCCTTCGGAGACTATTGGAACCCTGAAACTAACACAGTTACTTGTCCTCCTTAAATTTGGGCGCAACTTGTGGTGGTAAGCTTGTGTGATTAGTATCAAGTATTTTTTTTCTGTCTAGGTGAAATTTATATAATGTAACATTCTATTTTATATATTTTTCAGCTGAAAAAAAGACAGGTGTAAATATTTCAAATTACAGACTTAAAAGACTTAAAAACTATGTATAATTGGATAAGATTTCAAGCCAAATGTATACCTGCCCCACTACTGCAATAATACAAACAACGGAGCAAGAAGTGAGTTTGTGCTTGTTAGATTCTAATGTATAAAACATAGTCTAAATTTTGTTGAGGCATTTCAGCTAATTTGCTGAAATAAACCTGTGCTCCAATAAGGGCTGTTGTTCTTCGGATGGAAAACTGCCCCTATCATCAATCTGTTGCAACCGACCATGATCCCTATCTTGTGGATATGTGCAATAGAGGAAGGAATAAATGGAGCAAGAAATGGCCATTGGAATTCCTATTGCAGTGTACATTGCCTTGGCAAGTGAGGCAGCATTTTGTCTATCCGTTTCAATTTCCCCTGAGCTTGAAGATCCCTCAGGGATTGGCTTATAACCAAAAACTTGTTGAGTCAGAATACCAACCAGCAGAGGAGAAAATGATGATAAGATGGACTCAAAAGAACGATCCAAAGCATAAATGCTTGTTCGGGCTCTCTCAGGAACTATTTCAGCATAAATTGGACTACAAACATATCAAAAGAGCAAAGCATCAAAGACCAGCTCAAAGATCAAAGCAAAAAACCATAATTTAAGTCATTTTAGTTTGTTTTTATTCACCGTTTTGAGCTTCGTAAATGTACCAAACATGTGCTGCTTAAAACATTCAGGTGCATGCATATGCCTATGTGCGCGTATGCAAAAGGAAAGAGTGAACAAGGCGGTAATGGAGAAAGAAGTGGTAATTGTTTGATAGTGATACAAGCCTGAAGTGCATAAGGATTGCAAGGACTTCTCAAAGGAACAAGCTTTGGAATTTACAAGTACTAGAAGACCCTTTTGGAGACATTACAAAGCCTTATTCAAATGAAGAGAGAAGGAGGGATTCCTACAACACATAGGCGCCTATTCATTAAGGGCATTCTTGTCTTTTAATGACTTGTTTTTACAATTCAAAGAAGCACCCTTCATTAAGGATATTTTAGTCATTGGTTGTAATAAGTATAAATAGACCCTTTAGCTTGTATTTTCATTAGACTTTGATGAAATTAAATATTACTCTGATATTGTAGTTTTAGCTCTTAGAGGTATGGCCTGCGTACATCTTACCCCCCAGACCCCACCAGGTGGGAATACACTGGGTTTGTTGTTGTTGTTGTTGTTGAATCTGAAAATTGGTCCAAGACATTAGAAGTTAGGGTTTCACTTGTTTTGGATAATTTGGCAAGAAAGGTGTACTTGAGGAAGAGTGTTTTCTTTGGGTCACCTAAGAGGAAGGTTTGAACTCTTATTTATGAGGTGTGTTGAAGATTTTGAAACATCTTCTAGTGCTAATCATTGAATAGGAGTAAGGATCTTTCTATCTATCCTTTAATTTCAAGTATTCTTCTTCTTCATCTCCATTCTATGTGTTGTTTTTCCTTTATTTGATTGCTGGAATTTGCATCTTAGTAGCCAATTTCGTGTATTTGGTAGTCTTTAGGCTATCAGATAGACTGGGTGAATAAATAAAAACGCTGAAGTAGATGGCATAATACGTTTTTTTTTAGCTAAGGATCTATCGGAAACAACCTCTCTACCCCACAAAGGTAGGGCTACCCTTGCGAAATCCCACTTGTGGGATTAAATTGGGTATGTTGTTGTTGCTGAAGAACATGGTTAAAAGAAGCTGGACTGATATTTTACATTGATGTGTACAGCTAATGAGTGAATAAAATTGGAGACCAGCGGGGAAAGCGAACTAGAAAAATATGCAAGTGTTTAAACAAATGATATATTGGATCTGAGTAGATATACCTGTTAGTTGCTGGACCGCTCCATGATGTGCAAAATCCTAATATAAACAGGAATAAACCATGCAACAAAGCTGTGGAAGGATCATTAGGCAATAGCAGCAGCAGAATTGCAGCTAAGGGAATAGCTGAACCAGTGCCTATCTGAGAGACCATGATCCTACCAGAATTAGGGAAGTGCTTGGCACAGACATCCCCCATGAATCCTCCCAAAAATGCGCCGAATGACAGAGAAACTCTAAACAAAGTCGAGATGAGTGCTGTTGTCTTGTGGGAGAAGCCAACGAGCTCCAACCACAATGTGGCAAATGACATTGATGTCCCGAGGAATGACGCGAAAACCCCTTGTGTAGCAATTATCTGGAAGGAGGGTACTTTGATAACTGCTATTGTTTCTTTTAGCAGCTCTCTCACTTGTTCTTGAAATGGTACTGGGGGAAGTTGATCATTTGCATTGACACCTCTGTCAAGAAAGTGGGGATCTTTGGCGAAGAGACGGACTAAAATACCAACAAGAACACTTATAATAGCAACCATGTGGAAGGAGATTCTCCAGCCAGGAATTCCCATGAATGATGTTTCAGCAATCAGCACAGACATACTCCCACCTAAGATTGAGCCAAAATTTGCTGTAACTACTAACCAGCCAAAGGCTGTACCACGATTACTGTCATCAGTTGAATCAGCAACTAGAGATAGGATTGCTGGTATGACAATTGCAAGTCCTATTCCATTCAATCCTCTCGAAATTGCTATCTGTTAAACAACATCATGAGGTGCTACATCAAATGTTACAGCCCAAATTAAAGAAGATAACAATTTCATTCTTGTCATACTTTCAGAAAGTCATAATACATAAATGGACACTCAAACTTGGTCTCAGTTGGCGAGTAAACACTTCAACTTTGAGTATGCACATCTAGTTATCCCAACTCGTCTCCATTGTATTTGTTGAACATTACAACTTACAAATGATAATCTAAACACCTCCAAAGCTTTTATGTCACGTCCGTGTCAGGTGTCCACAAGACATAGTGGGGACAAGTTGGAGTATTTAGTTGTCAGTTGAGATGTTTAAATGTGTACACTCAAAGTTAAAGTAAATTGGAGTGTTTAGTTGTCAGTTGAGATGTCTAGATGTGTACTCTCAAAGTTAAAGTGCTTATTTGATGGCTGAGGCCAAGTTTGAGTGATGTTTACGTATTATGCCTTTAAGAAAAGGACAACTTTAGGGGAAGCAAAATGCAAGTATCTAAAATTACTTTAAAATGAAGTGTATGTTTCTCCTTACTATATATGCTAAGATGCTATCGTTTTCATCATGTATCCTATGAAGAGTCCAGAGAAGACAACAACGAAGGGATCTTGAGATAGAACAATTCTTGATCAGAAAAAACAACAAGAACAACCGTTACTGCTTATATATATTCAGAGATCAGTATATACTTTAGACCCTTCCTCAACTAAAATAATAAGTCCACACTTGAAATTTAACTTGGCAGCATTTAGATTCTTAACACCTAAACTAAGATCACTACAGTAATATTTACAAAGATAAATTCTTAAATGGCAAAGGCTACTTATCAAGAATTGATATCACACTGCATATTATGTATCTAAAATATATGTTAGTGAAAATCTTGTCTCTACCACTGCACGTATCAGCACAAACAAACAAAGAAAACCACAAAAACAACACTAATTTCATGAACTGTCAATTGGGGTTCGACTCATTTCTATATTCGAAAACACCATATATAGAGGGATGAAGCAAAGACCTCAGTGAAGGTAGAGGAGATGGCAACAAAGAAAGTAGCGATGGACCAAAGGAAGGCACCAAGAGCAATGACGTTGGCACGATTATGACGAGCAGCAAGGAATGCAGCAAGAGGGTAACAAAAGCATTTAACTAAGGATCCATAGAGACTGAGTGAGCCAAGTCCAGCAGGATCAATGTGCAAGTCCTTGCCAACTTCATTGTAAACTCCAGGTAACAGAGAGTCATCAGCTATATCCATAATATATGCAAGATTTATCAATATAAGAGTCAATATATCTGATCTCAAATAGTCCTTGAGCTTCATCATGACCATTAATATCTCCCGGGAAAGTGAGTTGATTATAGCAAAGCTTTGGTTGTTTCTTGAAAGGCAACCTTAACATTTAGAGCATGAACATATCTTGTCCATGTTTGACTTGAAACATCCTTTGAGAAACAATAAATAAAAAAATAATTTTACTATATCACCCCTGTTAATTATGTCACGTAAATGTTGGAAATGAATAGAGTATTTAATAACAAGGGTAAAATTGACATAAAAATGATAAATTAACTCTTTGGTTTTTCAAATTAAACAAGTAAAGTTGGACAATTATTTTTACCATACTGGGAGTATATATGAGAAATTCTAGAAAGAGTTATTGGAATTATAATTATAAGTACTCTCTTCGTCTATTTTTATTTGTTCAATATTAACTTGAAACCCTCGTAAGAAGCCATAAATATAAAACCAGTTTTTTAATATCACTCTTTGAATATAATAAATGACTATAGGTAATTAGTAATAAGAACAAATTGGGAACTAAGTAGATATATAACTCGTGATTTGTGAAACTAGACAAGTAAAGTAAACGGAGTGAGTAGTATAGTAGAATTTAAGTTAGGCCAAATACATACAGTCAAACAAGAAAATCTTTGATAATGGAGTTGATAGAACCCAGAGAGAACCACATGAAAAAAGCTACCACATGAAAAAAGCTAGTTATTAAGGTGAAAGAATACAAAGTTATATAAATCCCACATTATTTCTCCATGTAACTGATGTGGAGCTTTTTACAATAGCATCATAAGAGACGCCTAAAACATGTCATAAATGTGCATATTAATAAACATAAACATTTCATGAAATGATTTTTACCTGAAATTAAAAGGCTATGTTTTTTTTTCTCAGATGGAACAAAAAACTTCCAAGCATGGTGGTGAAGGGGTTGAGGATAATTTAACTAATTGTTCTTTAAAAGCTTGGGTAGACACTATGTTACGTGGCCTTTTGAAGAACTACTCGAGTTGTGTGGCTTTAACAGTTTCCCCAAATTTAACTAATTCGGTACCTAACATGATTTTTTGTTGCACTCATACAATGTTGATAACATCAATCTGGACATATGTGGTTGGTAAAAGTTTAATTTAAGGATATTAATTAAAAGATAATTTAATGATTTTACCTTTTTTTTCCAATTTTTTTTAAGTGGTGATAATTATTATTTGAAATTTAAAAATAATTTAAAATTTTCATTAAGATAATAATAGAATAATAGTACTAATATTAATAAGCAGGAAAGGGAGCAGCCAAGGTGCACCAAGTTGGAAGTTAGAACCATGCTCTCCCGTGGAAAAAGAAAGACATTACCTTATTACCTTTTATTTTTTATTCTAATATTTGCTCCTCATATTTTTCTATCTAACGCATGTTTTTATTAAATTAAAAATATATCATTTCATACCTAATATAATGGATGAGTCTCATTATTGTTAATTAGAAATTTGAGTTTGAATCTTAAACATGATGATTATTAAAATATAGAATCAAAACTTTTATAGGTTTTGAATTTACTGTGTTGTGTCCATTCAAACACGCCCCTAAACAAATTGACAATTTCCTTTCAAAAAAGTAATAGAAATAAGCAGGGGCAACTTTTGGGTAAAGTTGCTAAAGCTTGAGCTTTTAGCAATTCAATTTATGAAGGTCCCACTTTATATTAAAATAAGTATATTATATTTTGAGTAAAGGGTTAAATTTATCCTTTTATTTTAATTTAATAGTTATATTTATCCTCTGTCATACTACGAGGTTCTATTTATCTCTTCCGTTATTAAACTATTTATTTTTATCCCTCTATTTAACGGAAATCCTCAAATCATAATAAATGTTGTTTTAAAAAATAAAAACCCATAAATCCACAATATGACTCACCCGATCCACATGTGTCGGAACATAAGCGAGCAGCCTTTCGGCAGAAAATCAAGCAAGCAAGCAATCGTTTACCGGATAATTAAGCAGTCCCTTGTCCGATAATTACGTAAGCAACCCTTCCCTGGATAATTTAGCAGTCCCTTTCCAGAAAATTAAGCAAGCAACCTCTTGCTGAAAAATTAAGCAGGCAGTAGTTTCTTGCAAGAAAATTGAGCAAGCAACTCTGTCGGAAAATTAAGCAAGCAACTCCTTTTCGGATAGGCAGCCCTTTATCGAAAATTAAGCAATCAAACCCTCGATGGAAAATTAAGCAAGATACCTTTTGCCGGAAAATCAAGAAGCTTCGTGTCGAAAAATTAAATCAAGTCATCGCTCTTCGAAAAATTAAGCACGTGATCCCTTGCTAGATATGTGAAAGAACCCAAACCAATCAAATTAGATTGTGTGTAGTGGAGGAAGGAGGAGGAAATGGCTGTCATCAGAGAGGAACTTGCAATTAAAAGCTTTAGATCAAACGTGTAGGCAAAACATAAAAAAAAAGAAAAAAAAAATTGAACTGATGAAGATATTATGCCAATGTTAGTGTGAAACAGTGAAAGATGAACATAAATGTCAAGCTTCATGTGGATTTATGGGTTTTATTTTCAAGAACACAAAATTTTCAATAATTTGGGACTTTTCTTTAATTAAAATTGTAGAAATAAATAATTTAGTAACAATAGGGGCAAATATAGCCTGATAGCTATTAAACTAAAGTAGAGGGGTAAATTTGATTCTTTTTCCTTATATTTTTTCACAGAAAGGCAAAATATATTTTAAGACTTTGAATTGACAAAATACGAGCCACGTTTAAATCTATTTTTCAAATTAAAAGTGTTAAGGTAAATAGTACAAGTAGACAATAATATTTTAATAGATATATATCATATCAAAAGATTTGAGTCTTTTTTGAATGCCTATGTAACTTGTAAAATAATGTTAATAGGTTCTATAACAATTGCCTTAGTGGTATGAAGTTATTTAATATCGACAACACTTCATGAGAGATTGAATAAATTAGGTATATCATTAATTTTAAAAATTAATAAAAAATAGATTATTAGATGATTATTTATAACTTTGCATCTCAAAAAGGTAGTAATTTAAAATAAAATATGTATATTATTTTTATTGGAAAAAATATATATCAAGATCTTTCATCAAAATTTGGCTTTAAGCCACCAATAGTATTAAGCCGCATGAAAATAAGTCGAGTAAATACTTATTTGCACCCCTGAATTTTTATACTAATTCATGTTAGCGTGCTAATTTAAAATAATTTAATGGAAAAGGATTAGAAATACCCTTCAAGTATTAGAAATATTTTTAAAATATCTTTCTTCCATCTTTAGGCTCTAAAACACTCTTTCATCCTCCTATATGACTCAAAAATACCATTCCACTTAACAGACATGTGATTAGGCTTTTAACTTAACACACGACTTGTTATTGATTAAAAATTTAATTAACTAAAATATAATTATTCTCAAAACCCAATCTAGTTGCACTTAAACTACCGATCCAGCTATCCAACCCAACGACCCGACCCAACTATAAGAACTAAAGGGGGGAACTATTCTAGACATCAACATTTCATCTTTTGAAAAATTGAACCACGACTTTATGGTTTTTGCAAAAATCATGATGAATAGATCGATTCTATATTCCGGTGAACCTTATTCTTGAAGAAGGGCAAACCCATTTGTGTAACTTTTATCTTCATTCTGTGCATATTTCAGTGACATATCAAACTGATAAAGCAGTGACATATCAAACTGATAAAGCAGTGATCAAATTAAGTGAAAAATAGGGATCAAACTAAGTAAAAAAATAGTAACTTAACAATGATAAAATTTTGT
This sequence comes from Capsicum baccatum var. pendulum, assembly GCA_030864225.1. Lineage (NCBI taxonomy): Eukaryota > Viridiplantae > Streptophyta > Magnoliopsida > Solanales > Solanaceae > Capsicum > Capsicum baccatum. Next base: position 209,779,749 of record CM061554.1, on the reverse strand, counting down.
CTATACTAAAGATGAAGCTGCGATGAGCACACAGCCTTCAAGAACATTGGAAAGGATTCTTTCCTCACCCGAACATGATCGTTTATTCAACTATAGTTCAAAACAGGATTGCAAAAGTAATCCTAAACAAACGATTTACAATAATACGTTTCTGTTTCATTTTCTTGAGAGTTCTTTGGTCTTCATATGCACATTACCTTATAGAGTTTTAAGTTGTTAACATTCATTTCTTGCAGATACAAGTATAGAAGAATTTCCCCCTGAATCGACACCAACACATAAATATGCACAAAATGAAAACAAAAGTTACACAAACGTGTTTGCCTCTTCTTCACCGATAAGGCTAATCGGAATATAGAATCGAGCTATTCACCATGATTTTTGCAGAAATCATAACTCGGCGATTCAACTTTTCAGAAGATGAAATGTTGAGTGTAGAATAGTTTTCCCCCTTTTAGTTATTATGGTTGGGTCCGGTAGCTGGGTTGGGTACGTCGGTAGTGTAGGTGTGAACTAGATTGGGTTTTGGGAATAATTAGATTTTAATTAATTAAATTTCTAATGAGTAACAAGTTAGTCATATGTTAAGTTAGAAGTCTAATCTCATGTATGTTAAGTGGAAGAGTAATTTGGGTCACATAGGTGGATGGAAAGGTATTCTAGAGCCCAAAGATGGAAGGAGAGTATTTTAGAACTATTATTGTCAATACTTAAAAGGGTATTTCTATCCCTTTTCCGATAATTTAATGAGGTTATAATACATATTAATTTATCACAGTTAAGTGAAAAATTAAACATGGTTATTGTAAAATATAATTTGAATAAAAATATTCCTAGCTTAAACATCGTTAACTCCAACTTAAGATGCTAAAGTCCTAAACTTTCACTAGAATGTGCTTAAGTTTAAAAAGTTCATGTAATTTGGAACTTCAAAAAACATCCATGTATTTGTACTTATAATAAAAGCTTAAATTCTAGAAATTTCCATGGAATTCAAAGTATCATGACAGAAATTCTAATGAAGTGCTAAAATAGGTAGAATGAGTAAACTAATGACATTGTATGAAGTTAAAATAAAGTGAAAATAATTATTTCGCTTTTGGACTCTAGAATAATGGCTTGAAATTCGAACAGGGCTTGTTATAAATATTTTTTTAACAAGCAAAACTCGTTATAGAATTTAGTAAATATCTTAAAATTCGAAATTTTAAGTTCCTCAATAAGAACACTTTTGATCTCTCTTTTATTGGTAAAACACTTATTATAATCCTTATGATATATGATTAATGAAGTCAGATTACAATTAATTGAAATGCATGTTGGTCTTTATACATAAAGTAAGTTATACTTAAAAGTATTTATAGAAGTATATTATTCTCAAATATGGTACAATAACACGAACTTAACTACTTCTGTTTCGTATTAGTTGGTCCTATAAGGTTGACACATCCATTAAGAAATTAATAAATAGAAATGCATTTTACATACTTTCTCCGTCCCAAATTATCCGTCTCAAAATGAGATGACACAACTATTAAGAAAACAATGATTGGTAATGAACTTTACCATTTTGCCCTATTAATTATGTCATGTTGTTAGTTTAAATATTGATGGATTTATTATATGACTGATACCAAAGCATTTTTTACATGGAAATTAGGATTATAGAATGGGAAAAGTCATCGTTTCCACCTCAAACTTTACACCAAAAGTCACTTACACACTTAAACTAATCATGCAATCCATTACACCCTTATTCTTATTTTTAGTGGAACTAACACCCCCCTCTTTGTCTACGTGGCATGTGTGTGCAATCCAAATATTTTAAGCGTGTGTAAGGGTACAATGCAGAAAAAAAGATAATTAAAAATATTAAAATAAATTTAATTATACACATGTCAATTTTCTAACGGCGGTTATGAAGTTAATTATCATTAACTGATCAATCTTTGTGGGCCTCTTTCCTTTGACTTTTTCACCGTCTTCTTCCTGTTCTTTTTTTTTTTAAATGTTAAATTTAAGTTTTTATCTTCTTCTTATTTCACCATTTTCACCATACTTGGTGCCATTAATGGCCACCAAAATGTCCACCACGACCAACCCTCAAAACGTTCATCAAGTCAGCTTCCTCTTTTCCTCACAAAATTCAATTAATTTACTTAAAATGGGAAGTGAATCAGTAGCAAAGATTAGAAAATATGGATCCTAACAATCATCGAAAAAGAGTGAAAAGTTCATCGAAGTTTTAACGAAAAATTCTATTAGAAAGTTTATGGTACTAACGAAATTTCTTCAACCTCCAAAGCACATAGAAAAACACCTTACTCAAATCTTTCTCCTTGTAATTTCATCCCAAGATCTAAAAGTATTGATCGAAAAGTTTTCACTTTCATCAGAAAATAAAATTTCGACGACCTTTACTTTTATTTTTGTCGCTACCTATCTCGCGACCCATTCTTATTGAGAACTCTTTGAATCTTAGTTATTTATTCTTATTTTTTTTATCTTATACTTAAAATAAGTTTGTTCACATAATTTTATTTTTTTTGCCTTGTATTTAAAACTTTCTCAAATATATATACTTTTTTATTTCTCTTTGCTTTGTATTTAATTTTTTCACAAATACACGTAATTTTTTTATTTTTTCTTGTCATCTTATTTTTTTTCTTGTATTAATATTCTCAAATACACACAATTTTTTTATTTTCACCTTCCTTCTTATTTTTTTTGTATTTAAATTTTTCTCAAAATGCACAGAATTTTTTTTAATTATTACCTTCTTATTATTTTTATTATTTATTTATTTATTTATTTTATTTACCTTTCCTTTGAATTTCATTTCAATGTTTTGTATTTAAAGCTAACTTCATAAAGATACAAAAATAAAGTGAAGCGAATCAAATAAAAAAATATCAAAACAAAGAAAACTTTTTGGTTCATATTTTCTTAAAAAAATATAATTTTTCAAAGTTGTAAAAATTGAAAAGATAAGAAATTAATGAAATAAAAAGGAAAAAAAATATAAAGTTAAAAATGAGGAGGAAAATAATTTTCAAAAATAAAGAAAGGAAAATAATTAAATATATATAATTTTTAATCTTTATAATTATGTGTACTAACAAATTATAAAATGTCAAATTAAAAAGGGACATGTGTTCATTATTGATCAAATTTTTGTCTTATATTTCGTCCTTCACTTGCTTTCAAGAGAGTGAACACACTCTCTGTACCACATCAGCACTAAATGGTGTATTTATTACACTTTAAAATAATTTCGGTGGATAAAAGGATCCCCGTGAAGTTTAGATGTGTCATAACAACTTCAGTTATAGTTTGAGGGGTTAACCATGTTTTTTCTCTATTTTATTTATGAATTGTGATTTGTTCATTAGGTAAAACAATATAAGATTTGGATAAATTTTGATAGTTTCATAACTTATGAAGTTTTCGTGTTTATAGGAAACAAACACAACTTAAGATGTCTAAATTATATGTCCAAACAAACATATGTAAATAATTAGGAAAAAGAGTAAAATTTACTCCTCTACTTTGAAAAACTGGCTAATTATATACTTTGTCATACTTTGTGGTCAAATTCATCCTCGTTGTCATACTTTGTGGCCAAATTTACCATCACTATTAAGAAAAAATTTTCCTGTACACTTTCTTTAACAGAAAAAGCTCAAATCAACATTAAAAGCTTTATTTTTAAAACATAAAAACACCATAATCTAACCTATTCCGACCCACAAAAAAGACACAAACAAATATATTCCTCCCTCAGTTCCGTCGGTTTAATTTTCCAACAAACAAATATATTCTCTTTCAACATGCAACACGAGTAGATTGTTTACAAATGAGCAAAAAGAAAAATAAATGGGATAATATAAAAGCGTGCAACTAGAGAAAAAAGTTTGCAATGATGCAAATTCATTTTCATGAGCTATGCACTGATAAATATCCAGTGACATTTCTCTAGGAAAATTTGATCAATAGAATTGAGGGAGAGGTACATTTGTTTGTGTCTTTTATGTGGGGTGGATTAGATTATGGGATATTTTATTTTTAAAAAATGAGACATTTAACGTTGATTTGTGCTTTTATATTAAAGGAAGGATACAAGTGAAAAGCTTCTTAACTTCGAGGGTCATTTTGGCCCCAAAATATAACAACGAGGGTAAATTTGATCCAGAAAAATGACAAAGGGTATGTTTATTCAATTTTCCAAAATAGAGGAGTAAAGTTAGTCTTTTTTCCTTATAATTATCACATGTGCAACTAAGGGCCCATCTGGCCATACGATATGAAACTATTTGAGATAAAATTAAAATTTTGTTTGAACATGCAATTTAAACTTTTTAAAATAGTATGTTTTCTTATAAATATAAAATCCCACAAGTTGTGACAACAATTAAGTTTTTTCCAATTCTTTAATGTAATTTTATACTATTACTATAAAATTCCTCATGTTATTAATGAGTAATTGGGTACGGTAGAAAAGAAAGGATGATATCTCAAAAAAAAAATAGCACGGCAAATGAGATTCTTTGAGGTTTGATAGGGCTGGGGAGTGAGTGTACTAAAGAGCCTGTTTGGATTAGGTCAAAATTGGAGTTTCTAACTTATACTAGATGGTATTAGCCCGTGCAAGCACGGACCTAACTCTTTGCATCAACGTGTGTATTGGAGAAATGTTGTATGAAATGTCAAAAGAAATGTAAATCAAAAGGAGAAAGTTTTAATTCTTACAAGAATGGAAATATTTTTGCATTATGTAACACTGTAATAGTTTATTTGGACAAATATTGTATGAAATGTCAAAAATAGAGTAATTAAAGTACAAAGAAATCAACCATTTGGTAGCATATCAGCATGGTAAGATTCGAAATATTATAACTACTTTGTACATAACAGCATATCCAGTGTATAATCTCACATAACTACTCTCTACATAATTAGATTATATGAGCTTTTCACAAATCCTCTTCTGCAATTAAAAGCAAACAAAAAATTTTGGACATATCATTCGTGTATAGGTGAATATGTACTTCTTTTGAATTAAATAAACATATAATATCAGATGACTCCAAGAAAATGGTTACACTTTTTATAGAACTTGGTGGATTTTTGATGTTGCAGAGATCTAATTGGCATCTCAATCTTTTAGCTAATCACTTGAAAGAATGCTTTTAGTTAACTTACATGCACTTGGATAGAATAGCTTGTGGTAAATTGATTTGTCAACATTATAAACCAGAGTCTAACATAAAAGATTTCCACTAAATTGTGCAGAAACATATGAACACAAAGTCTTGGTGATCGCTGTTTATTGGTTACGCTGTCGGTATCACACAAAACATAAGCTGAGAGGAACAGAAAATAGAGTATGTTATTTTGACTCTTCTTCTGTCGATTAATTGTCACGACCCAAATTCAAGGGGTCATGATGACACTTATCACGACAAGACTTGACAAGTAAGCCTATCATCAAAAGTGATATAACAAGGAAAAAATAACATCAATGACCCAAGGTAAGGCTTCTAGAATAAAGTCGAACCACACATGTAGTAAAAGCGGAAAAACATAACCAAAAATACCATAAATTCCAAAATCTGATGTCCCAGTGTAAGAACATCACTAGTACAACTCAAGATCAAAATACATAAAATGTTCAAAGTAAGAAAAACTTTGTCTCTGAATACAAGTAAAGGCATAGTCTAAATAAAGAAATGTAGTAATCAACTCCGGGAGCAAGAATTCAACTGTTACCTCGAATAGCTCCTAAGCATACTCAAAATAGGATTTGCACCAAAAGGGCGCAGTAGGGGTGAGTACGGTCCACTTGTACTCAGTAGGTATCATAGGCTGACTGAGCAAAGAAAAAAATAAAACATACAAAATACACACTAAGGGCACGTCATCTGCAACCAAAATATGTCCCAAACGGTAGCCCACACTGTCTCCACGAACAGTTTTAATATCTACACATATAACAAATACAAGTAGAGAAAAGAAGAACAAATATACATACGAACATCAAACACAAGTAAAGGTAGATAGAACAACCAGATAGATAACAAGTCAAAGACAGATATACAATCACCACATAAGCATAATAATGTAGATGCAATAAAGAAGAAGATGATGATGATAGTGATGGTAATGTGATGCACGAGGTTGTCGCACAATCCCATATACACCTACAAAGCTAAAGATTTCTGACGTAGGACACATGGGGGATTCATCAACCCATATACAATCAATCCAATGCCAATATCCATAACTCATCTTCGACACATCCTTCGGTAGAAGATTTTTAAGATGTCATATTTTTTGTCAGAAAAACCAGTGTTTTTGGTATTTCTACGGTGGTACCAATGTTTCATGAATGTATATGATATGAGGATTTAATGCTCACAACCAACCAAAATGAGTATTTTCATATCCAACCAATTTACCAACCAAGTGTGCCAAAAATCCACTCAATGTACCAGTCATCCATGAAATCCAACATAATACATCTGCCAATAGAGTGAAATGCATTAAAATTCACCATTGATTCCTTATTAGGCTTTTTCATTAAACCAAATACATTTAATTTCATGTACACAACAATATCATATAGGAACCAACATGATCACACATAGAAAATAATGTTCCAGATCCACCACATAACCTCAATATATAGGCCCCCATACGGGCATAACACTATAAATATAGACATTTTTATGATTAGATCCCACACCCTTAACATGATTTTTTATTAACATTAACTACCCAACCCGATCTTAAGAAAGTTAAACCATAACCTACCTCGAATGTCAAAAATTTATACGGAAGCCTTCTATCCAAAGATTTACTCCTCATGAATGGACTTGGAATCAACTAAAACATGAAAATATAGAATCTACACATTAAAAGAAAGCCAACGACACCCATATTGCTTATTTCTAAGTCCGAATCAAAACAGACCCTCGAAATGAATTTTCGAAGAAGAAGGGTAAAATCATAATTTTATTTTTAAAATATGTTCCCCATATTTATAGGATTTACAGCTGAAAAATAAAGATAAAATAAGTTAAAAACAAGGTCCAAATTGAAGAAAAGCCATGTTCAAGATTTACCGATAAAACATTCCAAAATTTATTTTTTAAATTTGAGAATTGAAGTTGTTTTAAAGATGAAATCGAGAGACAAGTGATAATTTTTGGATTAGAAACTCACCCAAGTAAAAATGGATTGAAACCGGGGTTTAAATTGGAGCAATATAATTTTTTAGTGCTTTTGAGCCAAAATCCCCAATTTTCACTTTTAATTCGCGTTTAAGCAGGAATTAAATGCTAAAAAGTGAAGGAATTAATTGAAATAAATGTTTTGGAGCTTATCCAAGCTTAGAAAGGGAAGAAATTGCTCAAAATCATGAAACCCTAAGCTCCAAGTCTCAAAAATGGTGAAAAATGAGCGAAAACATGATATATATATCGGGTCCAGGCATCGTATACGCGACCAGGTGTCACGTACCCAGTACCTGGCCTGACAGCAGGCATCGCAATCGCGATCTGGTCCTCGCATATGCAGGGCTCACGGTCATGTCCCAAATATCGTGTATGCGATACTCGCGACTAATTTGTCGAGACGCATACGTGACCAGCCACTCGCGGTTACGATGACACCAGCATATAAGTCTCCGCAGATTATTTGAGATTCATTCGGAATCCTGTGAATGCAAATGAACTATGCTACCCTATCAAATTCAACACTTCGGACTCAATGGCGATATCAAATTTTTGAAAAAACACCATTTTTATAAAATTGCCCCCCCAAAACTCAATTTCATAATTTTTCGAACCTAGGATTGAAATGAGACATAAAAGCCATAAAACCACGCCAACCATGTTACCAATCTAAAGTGATGTTTTGGGTCTGCTGGCGTAGTCTGTTTTGTCATCAAGCATACAGATCAATAAATATTGACCAAAGTCAACTATAAGGCTCTCAAAGCCACCAAAAATCATAATATCACATAAATCGTATCAAAATACATTGGAAATTGTGCCAAACATCCCCACACCCCAGAAATACCACAAAGCAACCACAAAAAGGGTAAAATAGTCAAATCACACAGACATACACATTTTAGATAAATCACCAAAATTCGAGTCATTACATCATCCACCACTAAAAATTTAGTTCGTCCTCGAACTAAAGGCAAGGTAAATACCTGAATCAACAAAAAGATGGGAATAAGAACTACGCATATCAGACTCAATCCCCCCAGTAGCCTCATCTACATGTCGGTGTCTCCACCGGACCTTAACTACTGGAATAACTCTAGAGCGCAACCGTCTAGATTTCCTAGACAAGACGGAGACAGTCTCTTCAATAAAAGATAGTCTCTCATATAATTGAATTGAATCTCAATGAATGGCATGAGACTCATCCAAAATGTAACGGGGAATCATAAAAACATGAAAAACTGATAAATCTGGGGAAAAAGCTAACTCATAAGCCATATCACTAATAGTCTAAAGAATCTCAAATGGGCCAATATACCTGGGGCTAAGCTTGCCTCTCTTCCCAAACCTCAGCATGCCCTTCATGGGCAAAAATCAAAGGAACACTCGATCACCAACACTGAATCTCAAGACACGAAGTCTACGATCTTCATAGCACTTCTGTCTACTGTGAGCTGGTCGAAGCCTATCATGAATGATCCAAACTCTATCCAAAGACTCACCGAGCAAGTCTGTATCTCAAAGTCTAATCTCAAAATCCTCAAATCAACCCACTGGAGAGCGGCAATGCCTACCATACAAAGCCTTAAAAGGAGTCATATCGATATTGGAATGGTAGCTATTATTATAGGCAAACTCCGCAAAAGCTAGATGTTGCTCCCATTGATCACCAAAGTCTATCACACAAGCACGGAGCATATCCTCCAAACCCTGAATAGTCCGCTCTGACTTTCCATCAGTTTGGGGGTGAAATATTATAGTAAGATCAACTCGAGTACCTAACTCATCCTGAAAGTTCTTCCAAAAGTAAGATGTGAACGTTGATCCTCGATCTGAGATAATAGATACTAGTGCACACCATGAAGATAAATGTAGATTCGGGCTAACCTCTCAGCACTGAAAGAGGCCTGAACCAGAATAAAATGGGCAGATTTGGTCAATGATTTATAAAGAACCAAACGCTATTAGAATTATGATAAGTACGAGGCAATCCGATTACAAAGTCTAGTAATTCATTCATATTTCCACTCGAGAATAGGTAACCTCTGAAGCAATCCACCAAGTCTTAAATGTTCAGCCTTCAGCTACTAACAATAAAGGCATTGAGCTATAAAGTTTGCTACGTCCTTCCTCATACTACCCCACCAGTAATACTGCCTCAAATCATAATATATCGTAGTCACTCCCGAATAGACGGAATACCTAAAAACAATAGGCCTCTTCCAAAATTAATCTAATTCAATCACCCTTTCTCGATACACAAACCCAGCCTCTAATTCTCAAAACACCACCTGAGTTAAGTGATACTTCCTTAGACTCTCCATGCAAAACCTTATCCCGAATCAATCTTAATCTAGCATTATCGAATTGATGGGCTCGAATATACTCCATCTAATAAGAACTAGCCTCCACGAAAGCCAAAACACACTCAAGTGTCAAAATATCAAGCCTAACCATATGGTTAGCTTAAGACTGAACCTCTAAGGCCAAAGTCCTCTCCTAGGCTAAAAGACGTACTAAACTATCCATACTAATTGACTTCCAGCTCAAGACATTTGCAATCATATTAGCCTTGCCGAATGATAGGAAATAGTCAAGTCATAATCCTTAAGAAACTCAAGCCAATGACACTGCCTCATATTAAGATCTCGCTAGGTGAAGAAATACTGAAGGCTACAAAGATTCGAGAAAATCTCACAATGGACTCCATACAAGTAGTGCATCCACAACTTTAAAGCAAAAACACCGCGCACAACTCTAAGTCATGGATAGGGTAATTCTTCTCATTGGGCTTCAACTGGCGAGAAACATACACAATCACCTTACCCTCTAACATCAACACAACACCTAACCCAACACCTGAAGCATCACAAAAGACGGTAAAACCCATGCCCCCCTGAGGCAAAGTTAAGATAAGAGCTGATGTCAACAAATCCTTGAGTTTTTGAAATCTTACCTCACAAGCATCGGACCACTAAAAGAAAATCTTTTTCTGAGTCAACCTAGTCAATGGAGGTGTAATAGATGAGAAACCCTTAATAAAATGCCGATAGTAACCTGCTAAGCCAATAAAACTCTAGATCTCAGTGAGCGAAGTAGGCCTAGCCCAATCACAAATTGCTGCAATCTTGGCTGGATCAACCATAATTCCTTCCTTAGTCACCACATGAACTAAGAAAGAGACAAACTCCAACTAAAAATCACACTTGGAGAACTTGGCATACAACTTCTCATCTCTTAATATCTGAAGCACAATCCTCAAATGCTCCTCGTGATCTACCTCACTCTTGAAGTAAACCAAGATATCATCTATAAATACAATAATAAAGGAGTCGATATACGATCAAAATACCCAATTTATCAACTCTATGAACGCGGCTGGGGCATTGGTCAGCCCAAAGAACATGACCAAGAACTTATAATGACTGTATCAAGTTTGAAAAGCTGTCTTCAGAATATCCGAGCTCTAATTCTCAAATGGTGATACCTAAACCTCAAATCAATCTTCGAAAATACCGAAGCACCCTGAAGTTGGTCAAACAAATCATCAATACGAGGAAAATGATACTTATTCTTAACTGTTATCTTATTCAACTGTCGATAATCAATACACATACACATAGACCAATTCTTCTTCTTCACAAACAAGACAGGCACACCCAAAGATGATAAACTAGGTCGGATAAATCCCTTATCCAACAACTATAACAATTGATCCTTCAATTTTTTCAATCCGACTGGGGCCATCCTATAAGAAAGAATAGAAATAGGTTTATGCCCGACTCAACATCAGTGGCAAATTCAATATGAAGATCTAGAGGTATGCTAGACAAATTCGTAGGAAACACATCCACGAACTCACAGACAACATGAACAAAATCCAAAGAGGGAGGTGAAACCACACTAGAATCACGAATATGAGCCAAATAAGACAGATGCCCTCTCTCAACCAAGCGACGCACCTGAACATTGTTGACACCAAAGTTTTTCCCTCTACGACTGAGTTCAATTTTGAGTTTTTTTATTTCAAATAAAATTACAACATTTATTTTATTCAAATAAAAATTTTTCAAATTATTCATCTAGATAATTTTGTCTTTTAAGTAGCGATTATATACTTGCATATTCGTACATATGAAATTGTATAATTTTGTTACTTAAATAATTATATTACAGAAAATTGAATTTTAATCAAGGGTTATCTTGAAAATTAGTTCAAAAGGTTAAAATCTTGATTCAAATGTAAGTTGTTCTAAAAGAATAGCTTATTTTGAAAATATGTGTTTGATTTTATTAAATCAAGAAACTTGGGATCAAACTAATTGTTAATTTGTTTCAAATTTTGATTTAGTTTAGTCAATTCATTGAATTTGGCCACAATGAAAATTAATTAGACCACAATTGTAATACAATTGACAGAATAATTTTTAATTTGACTAGATTTTAAACTAAAATTGATTAAGTTAGAAATACCCATCCCCCCTCCTAGTTAATTAATGAAAAATTTACAGAAACTAGCATCTTTAAGACTACAATTACAATAAATAGCAACACTTCTTCAAAATTGCAACTTATAGCAAAAGTAACAATATTTTATCCACTTCATAGAATATGTATTTTTCAGTTGTGCATATGTGTCACGCCCCAAAATCCCATCGGGCCGGACTGGCACCCGAAGCCGAGAAGGCCCGGGAGAACCCGTTCAAATACCTGTACTTTCACTTACATGTCACCAAAAATTTGGACAGCACTTCGTTGCATATAGAAGGGTCTAATTACCTGTATCAGCACAAATATATATATATATATATATATATATATATATATATAATACTTGGCCGTCGGGGCCACCACATATACAGATATAACATCACTTTATAAACTTCCATGACTTTACCCTTCCTTATGTCTACAAAGCCTCTAGGATATACATGACATAACTAGGGTCGGGACAAACCCCCGCCCACACATGACTCTTGTACAATAACAAAACATAAGGAACCGACTCGGAAAGCTCCGAAGCAAACTGGAGCTCACCAACAATAGTTGTATGACCTGGCTCCTATTTGCGTTGTGAATGAGCTGAGGTACCTGTGCCTGCAGCATGAAATGCAGGTCCCTATGGGGGACGTCAGTACGAAATATGTACTGAGTATGTAAAGCTGTAGATAATCACATATGATATAGGAGCTCAATAGAAATCAGAAACAAGTGAATAAATCGTAATAGGAGTGGACCACACTTACTAGAACTTGTGACAACCTGTACATTGTATTTATTAAATCACTTTACCTTCGTTCTTATCGTCTTTGTAATCATTACTGTACTGTACTGTACTGTGACCATTAGGCTGCCTCCAATACATATCGACTGGGATCAACCCATGATAGGATTATGCCCCTGGGATACCACCCATAAACACATAAATAGGGATCAACCCTTGCTAGGCTTATGCCCCTGGGATACCACCCGATAAGAGAGAACTTTCATCACTTAGTTCAATTAATCTTTGAGATTGTTATTTCGTTCGCCACCACATTTTTGATACTTTGAAACAACGATACATCAATAAGAACCAAGTAATAGACCTTCTATACAATAACGACGTAATAAAGACTCATTGGTACATCAACAATGTGTTTCAGAATCAACAATATCACAACAATGAAATATGAGCCTTTTGGTATATCAATGAAACATTTTGACACTTTATAGAATGGAAATAACTCCGTTGGTAATGTAGAACAATACATGTTTTTGGACAACCTCGGAATCTTACTTGATGGAACATTGGTGTTTTCGTGCCAAAGAACATCGTTAAAGTATGCTTTACATACCTCGTTGTAGATTCGGATACCAATTCAACACAACTTCCCGCCTTTACAAATCACTTATCATAAAATGGCCCTTTTGATTTTGAAGTCCTGTTGGCACAAATAAGGGGTGCTTCTCGAAGCCCTCGAGACGGTGAACACAACTACGGAATCAATTTGGATTTTCTACGGTTGAATCACAAGATAATTGGAGTTGAAATTAGGCTAGGGTTTCTTATTCTTCAATAATGGATGATAAATGATGGATATGAGGCTAAGTATATGTATATAATGACCAATTTTCGTCCATGAGATGATGGAAAATGACCATATTGCCCTTGAAAATTTAAGTAAATCCGAATCTGTCCATGGTGGATTGTTTTGATAGGCTAAAGTAAATCGGTCGTAACTCTTTGCTCCGATATTGGATTTGGGTGAAATTAGTAGCGTTGGATAGATAATTCAAAGGGATTTCATTTCATATAAAGTAGGCCACCCAGTTCGTCCTGTACAAGGAATTATGATTGTTTGAAGTTGACCCTAAAAATCTGTTTTGAGAGGTTGAAGTAAAACGAGTATAAATCCTTACTCAGACGTTGGATTTGGATGAAACCAACTACATTAGAAAGAAGACTCTCGGGGCTTCTCATCGATATATAGCAGCTCACACAGTTCATTTTGTAAAAGGAGTTATGATCGTTTAAATTCGACCCAAAAATCTGTTTGGCTGCAGTACTTTTGTGTGCAGAAAATTTCTGCACATTTACTGTTCATTGCGTCCACCGTTTTTAAGTTTCGAACATGCTCTCTTATATCCGATACTCATCTGTTTTCAGAAATCTTTATATCATTGGAAAGCTAACTCGATAAACTTCGCATAGAAACTTCGACGAGCAAATTACGGTATAAATAAAGTCGATTCCTATACACATATAATCAAACTATACACTTGAAACCATCTCAAAATAATCAATACTCATACTTAAACTCATATATACCTAAGTTATGTCAATACATATACTCCAACACATATAACCATGGCTAATACACGTAATTAAGTGTGGGGTGTTACAATATGTATTTACGAGTAATACATATATATTTGTATATGTATTTATATAGCAACATTTCACTTAAATACAAAATATAATTTGTTATTTTTCATAATTATGAAACTGTTGCTATAAAAGTTATAATTAAGATTACGGAGTTGCTATTTCTGAAATTTTCCCTTAATTAATCACCAGCCCATAACACCCTTAACCAACCCATTTCAATGACCCACCAACAACAAGAACAACCCAATAACCCCAGGCCCAACATCCAGCCTAAACTCAACCCATGCATATTCTCTTAATCCCTTCACTCATCAGCTAACGACAACAACAATACACCGACAATAACATACGCCCACAAGCTGTTGGAAACTGCGTACAAATGCAATCCCGTTTCAACACCAGCAAACGACAACAACATTAATAACGCGACAACAACAATAGTTGCTCTTAACAGAAATAGCCAAGGATGACAAAAAATAGATCAACAACAAACGTCCGAATTTCATACAATTTCAGGTCAAATCTTATCTCAATTTTAAAGTTTAAATCTCAACTAATTTTTCCTTCTTTACCCCTCCTCTTTCTCTCTAAAACAACCTCAAAATTCACTATAAATATCTACCTATGTAGAGAGAAAGAAGGAGGAACTTTTTGGGGAGAAAATTAAGGATTTTGGAGGAGCATTTCTCTAATTCCACGTAATCAAGAAGTTCACGGGTGAAAATTCACTTAAATCTGTTGAAATAGTCTGAATTTCCGCAAGAACGATTCAAGCATAGGTAAATCCAATAAGCACACTTCCTGTTGCAAGAAAAGGACGTCCCAAGATTATGGGAACTTCAGAATCCACCTCACAATCCAGAATAACGAAGTCTGCAGGAAAGATGAACGAAGAAACCTTCACCAACACATCATTCAAGATACCCACAGGTCGTTTTACCGACCTATTAGCCATCACGAGCCTCATATTGGTTGGTATCGGATCGCCTAACCCCAACTTCCTATAGACGGATAGTGGCATCAAATTGATGCTAGCACCCAGATCGCACAATGCCTTGGCAAAGTTCAAAGATCCAACAGTGCAAGGAATAGTGAAGGCACCAGGGTCAGCCTTTTTCTGAACTAGCGATCTTGTAGCGATTGCGCTGCAGTGATGAACAGTATCCTTCAACTCATAACTTTCTGCTCGCTTCTTTGTCAAAAGATCCTTCATAAATTTCGCATACCCAGGCATTTGTTCTAGTGCCTCTACCAACGGAACATTAATGGTCAGCTGCTTTAACATATTCATGAGTTTGCTGAACTTTGTATCATCCGCAATCTTCTTCAATCTTTGAGGAAAAGGTGGTGGTGGATAATGAATTGTTTTCTCCACGGCTTTCTTCTCCTCTTTCTTCCATTTTTCAGTCTTTTCAGGCTGCAACATACTCGGTGTGACGTCATGGACGTTGTGGGCAGCTTCTCCTTTTGCCTTATCATCGATGTCTGCTGCCTCGTCAACCACTTGCTTGCCTTTGGATGAAGTTTCCAGCACCTTACCACTTCGGGTAGTAATAGCCATGCATGATCCGTCATTCCTTGGATTTTGCATAGTGTCGCTAGGTAAGGTGCCAGCCTTTCTTTGATTGAGTGCTATGGAAAGTTGGCTCAATTGCTGTTCTATTTGCTTTATTGAAGTGGAATGTGAGTCAACCAATTGCTTCATTGAGGACAAATCATTTATTACCTCCATTACTCCCGCGCTGGTTGCTTCCACTCCTTTCAACAGTTTAGCCATCATATCTTCCATTGACATATTTCCCGAACCAGATGCAGTGGCATCTCGTCGTCCAGGAGGAATATACACGCCACTTCTGTCAGTCTTGTTCTTCCGACTACCTTGATCACGATCCTTATTTCCAGAATTATCATAGTAGTTCCGACCTTCGTTTCCTTGGGTATTACCTCAGAAACCTCCCTGATTGTTCAAGTAGTTGGCTTGTTCTTCTGAATCAGATTCGTCTCTTCCTTTTAATGCAACAGCTTTGACTTTTTTGGTCTTCCCTGATAATAGATTCTTTGTAAGAAGATCCACTTGCGTTTTCATGTGCGCCATATCTTGATCACGTTCTTCTTCTCTTCTCCTTTGTTCAATAGTCATGCCAATAGATATAGTAGGGCTTGCTACCTCAGAATCCCTGGTATGCCAAGCTCTACTTTGATTCGTCATCCGATCTAGCATATTGCTTGCCTGCCCAAAGGTGAGGTCCATAAATGATCCTCCAGCCGCATTATCCACCATTGGTTTAGTTATTGAATTCAAGGATCTGTATATTATCTCCATTAGGTGGACATTGGTCATGTGATGGTTCGGGCACCTCATAAGCTTCGTCTTGAACCTCTCCCATGTTTCATGAAGAGCTTCGGTTGGAAGCTGCCGAAAGTTGCTGATTCATCTCTTAATTGTGCTCTTTTGGATGGCGGAAAGAATCTTTCTAGGAAAACGTCTCTCAATTGCCTCCAATTTGTAATAGAATCAGGAGTCAGCCCATTCAACCATAGAGTTGCCTCCCTAGACAGAGACAATGGAAATAGGCGTAATCGAATTGCATTCTGACCAACGCCAGGATTGTCAAACGACTTGCATATAGAAATAAAGTTAATGAGATGCATATTCAGATCATCGCCTGATAGTCCACCAAATAATCCCTTAAGTTGCAATAACTGAATCATGGTGCTTGTGATGTTGAACTTGGCTCTGGGTGCCAAAGGTGGAGGAATAATGGCTCCTGTGGCTCCGGCTCCATCAAGATCATCATCATCATCGTCAAAAGCTGGTTGTACAGGTCAGCGTTCATGCCTAAACCTTGCTTGACGGTCTCTTCTGTTGGCAGGTGTTGCGATCTCAGCAGCATGCCTAGGGTTTAGTAACTCGTCATCACCTAGGTCCTCGTCGTCAGGATTTATTGCTCGCCCAGGGTTATCAATATTCTGTTGATGTACTTGAGCGGCGGCTAGGGCAGCTAGTCTCGCCTGTTCCTGTTGAGTAGCCATCCTTTCAATTTCGTGTTGTGCCTTCATTCTGCCAATACGTTGTGGTTCAGGATTGATAGGTAATAACGGTTGACCAGAACTTCTAGTATGGGGCATGCACTGAATAAAAACCTGCAGACAACAAAAACAAAAACTAAAAGTAAAAGTACGAGAATCTTTGACCAAAGGGTCTAGTAATTATCACAAACTTAATTGACACTCGTATTCCCCAGCAACGGCGCCAATTTTTGATAACGCTCAATCTACAGCTCTTGTAAGAGTGTAAAGCGGTCGCTGTCAAATATATAACCCAACTGGGTTGGGTATCGATCCCACAGGGAATAGCCGGTCAATAAGTAAGCAAAAATTATTAGACTTTTGGTGAAAGTCTCGTAAAAGGGGGGATTGTAACGTGCAAGTAATGTAAACAAAATAGTAAAGTAAAAACAGAAATAACAAAGTAAACAGAAGGAGTGTTTAGTAAGATGTTAATCAATGAGAATTGAGAGTTGGGGTTATGTCCACCTTATGAGTTGTACGTCTCTATTGGCTATGAGTTATGCGGAATTCAGACATGCATGAGCTTATAGAGAATTGTATTCTATGGTAAATCCAAGCGTCTTTTGACCTTAACAAGGACTATTTCACTTTAATTCTTTCGAGCTTAAAGCGTGTCTAACGGTACAAATTCTCCAAGAGATTAATCCAGTTACGGCACTAACTTTTTAACAGGGGTTGGTGCCCTATTACCTTGACATTATCTCTTTTCCAGACATATAACTTTTCTTTCGAACAAGTTAATGCTATACTGGCGTATTCTATGCGTTTGCAACCACAAGAATTTGCATTAAGATGAAGAAAATAATGATATAAACAGCATACGTGTCGCGAATTCACAAACTCATAGCAATAGATAGTATCTCATACGGCTTCCATAACCCCAACAGAGAAGTTTAGCTATTCATGAGTGCGATGGAAATCACAATAGACATTATCATTATACCGCAATAAAAGATCTTATGTGTAATATGGTGTGGTATGGCTTTAGGCGTGAATTCCTTGCAAAATAGCGATTCTCTTGTTGTAAAATTAAAAGTCGAATAGATGAAAAATAATGTCAACAATGAATTTAAGAAGAAAAGGAGAAAGATCGAATAGAGGGAATAGGGATGATGGTGGCGGAAATTTTGTTGATGGATGGGTGGATGGTGGATGGATGGGAATTGATGGAATGGGGGAATGAATAAAAATCTCTAGCAAAATAGGGTATTTATAACACCCATCTCCTATTCCTACTAAGCTACTGCATTACTTAACCCATTCCTACTGGGTTACTGCATCATTATCCTAATCCTAATAAGTTACTGCTAGTCCCCAAAGTCTTTAGAATTGTTGTTTTTGCCCGGGACAGATTTTCCATGTGCCACTTTTGGTCCTTGGCGTCCAAGCTTTCCCTTCCTTCTTTCGTGAAGCTTTCTTTGGCGTCAAGTTATCCATAAAATGCTGAAATCTGCATCATTAATACCTGAAAACTTGATAATCACGTTTGTTAGCTCACTTATAGGAAAAAGGACTAAAAGTGCATGAATTATATATTTTGTCCTCAAAACTTAGCTAAAATATGGGTGAAATATAGTACTTTAGGCGTGTAAATTCGCCTATCATCAATACACTGTCATACTTTTGCAGAATTTACATGGTCAAGATAATTGCATAACCTTGTAACTTGAAAGCTTGCTTGAATGACTTGTTTATTGCAATGAAAATCATGGTTAACTACAAACATAAGATGTTGTGATTATTCCAAGACATAAATTGATACAATATCTATGTAGTAGGTTTATTCAAAGTGATGCATTAGTCCAAAACATGAAAGCATTACCACGATTACATGATCTAGAATTGAGAAAGGATAGTTAAGATCATACGAAAAGTATGACTGCACTGATTATATTGTTGGAACATAACACCTAAACGTATATCGATGAAATCTGAGTAATCGACATCATTCACTTCACTAGTTTGTACAAACAAACTAAGTGTGGGATGGTGCCACTACTGCTTGTTTATTGATTGTATCCACCGAGATGAAGCTAACATGACTATTATTTTAATCTCAGGTAAAATGGCACCAAAACCAAGACAAGGGAAAGAAAAAGCAACCACTTCACAAAAAGGCCAAAAAAGGGGACGAAAAGAGCAAGGAGAATCCTCCTCGCTGCAAATACCTCGCCGCATGTTTGGAATTAAATGGGTCCTCGACGAGGAAGGAAAGGAGTGGTATAGGAACAATAAAGAGAAAAAATATGTTCATGTGGAGTTGATACATAAGGAAAGCCTAGCAAAGAAAGAACCTCGTATGTTGGCTAAGATAATGGCGTTACATCTTGATTTCATCTTCCGAGATATGGGAGAGTGCAATCTTGATTTAACACGTGAATTCTATGTCAACTGGTCACCGAAAACTACAGGGAGTAAAGTAAAGATTCGAGGCCAAGTTCTGCAACTAAATGCGGAGTTCTTCAACTCCTTTCTGGGTTTGCCATCTGTTGATCCATCACCACTCAAAGAGCTGTATAACAGACCTCCGTACAGGCAAATTAGACACACATTATGTGGAACAAGATATATGGCACAATGGAGCAGACACAAGGACACCGGTCGGCACAACACCATCCCATATGCTTCCTTGAATAGAGAAGTTCGGATATGGATGCGAATAGTCAACTCTTGTCTGATTCCAGGGACCCAGTACATGAAGATTACACGAGATAGAGTGTGCTTAGTTTACACGTTGATGATGAATGTTCCTATCAATATTGGGGCAATTATTTGATCTACAATGCGAAAGGCCAGGCTACACAAGAGGTCCCACTTCAGCTTTGGCAATCTGTTGACCGCAATATTAAGGAAGGAGGACATCGAAGAGGAACCGGCTGATCATAAGCTTCTACACAACCCAAAGAAGGTTGACCTCACAAAGTTTAAAGATGCTGAAACTACGCAAGGCGTCAACCTTACCACTGCGGAAAGGCATGCTCGGGATGAGAGTTTCTTTCGCCATCTTTATGGCATGACTCGGTTTACCATGATGAGTGGAGGTCGTGTTCCAACTACTGCAGAGCTCCAACAGCTAGATTATGACTACCCAATGAATGAGCATGCAAGGCAAATACGTGGAGTAGGTATGTACTTTGAGGAACCTCTTAATGACGATGTGCCAACCGATGATGATCGTCGAATGCCAGACTCTGACGTGGAGGAGAACTCTGATGGTGACGACTCCAATGATAATTTCGATGAAGGGGGTATGACCCCATACATAGAGGAGGAGTCCGACTAATCTAGGTTCTTCTTATTTATTTTTCACTGAGGACAGTATGTCCCGTCTAAGTGTGGGGTGCTGGTATTTGTATGCTATACTTCTTTATCTGCATTTGTATTCATTTATGTTTGTTTGTTTTATTTTTTTAGTAGTTAAATTTTTTTAAAAAATTTTTAACTTTGAATGAAATTGTTCTGATAGGCAGCATGGTATTACGACAAGAGTCTGTGATAAAATCATTACTATTGAGACGTTTAGGCTCTAATAGTGACTCATTATGTGATAATTGTGTGGTTCAATTCCTCCATCTGTTGGGTCAAGAGTCTATACTGCTTCCAATAAAGTTGACCATGTGCCTTGTGTGTGTGAGATGATAGTATATTTTGTGTTTGTGGCTGATGCTAGAAGTTTCCTGGTGTGTATGTAAAGCGAAATAAAAAGTGTGAGTTTAGGAGATGATTTAGGCATTTCTTTGGCAACCTATGATTGTTTACCTTCATTTTATCTACCCATGGACATCATCCTAGATAACCCCCTTTGAGCCTTAAGCCTATTTTCTTTGACAATCTCATATGTAAGCCTAATCCATTTTTTTCAAAACCATAATTTGATCCAAATTCCTAAGTGCTTTAAAATTGTAAAGTCATGTGACAAAATAAGAGGAAATTGGGTGAGAGTAGTGCCTTAAAGTGAATTGGTACTTGAATTCGTTATGAAAAAGAATGGTTATCATAGAATCGTGTTATAAAAAAAAAGAGAAAAATGAAAAGGAAAATAAAAAGTTAATTCTGTTCAAAATTGAATAACAAAAGAGGTGAGAAGGGGTGGTAGATTAAAAGAAAGTAGAAAGGTTGTTTGAAAGAAAGTGTTAATGGCATAATGTGATGTATTAAAGCGCTTAGGAACATAGTCACTATTTCTGGCCAAAATAGTCCTACCCGTCCCTTAGCCTACATTACAACCTGTAAAGACCTATTTGATCCTAAGCTTAGCATTCTGATATTTAGTGGAGCAGTACACTAAGGGCAAGCCTATGGTCATCACTTGCAACATATGAATTCTTTGTGAGAGTGAGAGCAAGGAAAATATGGTACCCATGTTTTGAAAAATGCAAAATTTGTGAGTGATTATGGGTAAAGATCTTATGTGAGACACACATGGTTGATGAGTTTTGGGTAGTTTTGTATGATTATTTGTACCTTAACTTTTTGATACGAATTAACCATCATCACGAGTCTATGTTAGAGGTTGAATTGTTTCTAGTAGTGGTCAGAAAACTACTCTTTGTTAATAATTGTCGTGTCTGTCTTGATGAATATTTTGTGTTGTTACTGTGAAACCCTAAGTAGATGTTTATATGGACATGATATTTTGTTCGAGGACGAACAAAGCTTTAATTGTGGGGTGTTGATATTAGGCGTATTTACACGCCTAAAGTACTATAATCTACCCATATTTTAGCTAAGTTTTGAGGACAAAATATATAATTCATGCACTTTTAGTCCTTTTTCCTGTAAGTGAGCTAACAAACGTGATTAGCAAGTTTTCAGGTATAAATGATGCAGATTTCAGCATTTTATGGATAACTTCACGCCAAAGGAAGCTTCACGAAAGAAGGAAAGGAGAGCTTGGACGCCAAGGACTAAAAGTGACGCATGGAAAACCTGCCCCGGGCAAAAATAGCAATTCTAAAGACTTTGAGGATCAGCAGTAACTTATTAGGATTAGGATAATGATGCAGTAACCTAGTAGGATTAGGTTAAGTAATGCAGTAGCTTAGTAGGAATAGGATATGGGTGTTATAAATACCCTATTTTGCTGAAGTTTTTATAATTCCGAATCATTCTAATTCTTCCATTAATTTGAATTCTCATACTTCTACTTTTTATTCAACACTCTCAATTCTTATTCTCTTTATCTATTCAACTCTTAATTTTCACAACAAGAGAAACGCTATTCTTAAAGGAATTCACGCCACAAGCCCTACCAACATATACTACATGTGAGATCTTTATTTTGGTATAATGATAATGTCTATTATGATTTCCATTGCACTCATGAGTAGCTAAACTTCTCTGTTGGGGTTATGGAAGCCTTATGAGATACTATCTATTGCTATGAGTTTGTGAATTCTTGACACGTATGCTGCTTATATCATTACTCTCTTCATCTTAATGCAAATTCTTGTGGTTGCAAACACATAGAATACGCCAGTATAGCATTAACTTGTTCGAAAGAAAAGTTATATGTCTGGAAAAGAGCTAATGTCAAGGTAATAGGGCACCAACCCCTGTTAAAAAGTTAGTGTCATAACTGGATTAACCTCTTGGAGAATTTGTACCGTTAGATATGCTTTAAGCTCGAAAGAGTTAAAGTGAAATAATCCTTGATGGTCGAAAGACGCCTGGATTTACCATAGAATACAATTCTCTATAAGCACATGCATGTCTGAATTCCGCATAACTCATAGCCAATAGAGACGTATAATTCATAAGGTGGACATAACCCTCACTCTCAATTCTCATTGGTTAAACATCTTACTAAACATTCTTTCTTTTGCTATTTTCCGTTTTTCACTTTGTTACATTATTGCACACTACAATCCCCTTTTTTACGAAAATTTCACCAAAAGTCTAATAATCTTCTCTTACTTGGTGACCAAGTATTCTCTATGGGATTCGATACCCAACCCAGTTGGGTTCTATATTTGACAACGACCGCTTACACTCTTACGAGAGCTGTAGTTTGAGCGTTATCAGATTATACGAACCATTGTCCCTTGGGCTTGAGGGTTTATTTAGATAGTTTTTTTAATTAAAATAAGATCTGCATTAGAAAGATATTTTGACGCTTCAAGAATTTCAAGATCGAAGGACTTTCAAGTATGCTTAATTTAGATTTGCTCCCCTGCGTGGGATTGATATCATATATTTCCCCTTTCCCTCATTTTGTATCCCCATTTGATTTATTTATGAAATTTTTATAATATTTTGGGGTCAATGGAACATCTAACAGACGACATGTATATCCTTCAAATGTTAGGCTTACCTTTGTCTTGAAAGGTCTCATGTATGCTAAGACGCGTTAAAAATAATTTATGTTCTAAAGTGTTCCATTATTTTGCTTTATCTATATTTTCTTGGTTTGTGTGTGTAAATAACATATGTTTGGCTTTAAACAAGGCTAGTGCATTATTCTATGTTGAATTCTTAGGCGTTGTTAGGCATATAAGACTCAAAAGTTGAATCTCCTAAAATACCCTTAAAAGTCCATCGATAAGCTCACTTCCAAATTACCCAAGTTTTATTTAAAATTTAGTAGGTCATTGTCCAATTCACATTGAACAGACTCTACTCTTGACCGTGTTGAAGGACTTGTTGTGTAGAGTTAGGCGTTGGAATTGTTGTTGTTCTTGGTGTTGTTATTGTGTTCTTTTTGTTCTTCACTCTTTCATCTCTTGTTAAAACAAAAAGTGAACATTAGATCTACAAAAGGTGAAAGATCAAGTTATAGTACTTGTTGGTGAAAGAGTTGATCACATCACTCAAAAGACTTGACAATCACTTTTCAGCTACTTTCCTTGATTTAAGGATCTTGTTTCAAGGAGAAAGTACAAAGAAGGTCAAATCTTGTCTTGAATTTGAAAAAGAAGCTCCAAGACCATATTTCCCTCCATTAACCAAATCCACCAAGTCCAAATTATAAATTAATCAAGACTTGAAATTAGAAGGTAAAATTTAGACAAAATCGAGATCAATAGTGGACTGCCAAGTCATCAAATCACTGGTCATGCAATATTTTTAAGTTTAAATTTTAGATTTCTTATTTCCATTTTATTGTTTCTTAGTTTCGTTTGTTGGTTGGAACACTAATTAACAACCTAGTTATCTCCTACTAACTTGTAAGTTGGTTTTTGTGTCCGTTTGTTCGTGTTAGCGTTGTTTGTGTACTTTTGTCATTTTGATTCATTGATTAGTTCTTGACTCACATCCTATGATATTTTTTTGAGTTTTAAACCGAAAATCCAATCCGGACAAGAGTAGACTCAATCCTCGACTCCCCATGGATTCCTTAGCTGGCTTACAATACTTGTGAAGCCACGAATAATGTAATCGAAGTATTTGAGTGTGGTGAGTTTTTTGAACTAATTTGTTTGTTATTTTTGTAGGTATTTTGCAATGAAAGGATCCACATCTCAAACTGTGGACAATAGTACTTTTGAGACTATGAAAGCTTCCATTGAGGCTATCACCCGAACACTTGAAAAGTTTGGCTCAAATTTGGTATCCGTGAAGGGGGATATGGCCACCATGAGTGGGAGATTAGAATGGTTAGAAACTCAAAGAAGTTCCCGACCTTCTAATCCTCAAAACACTTCCCCTACCATCTCCTCTAAAATGTTACCCCAAATGAACAAATCACCGAGCCAACCATCAAATGCTCCCCAAAACCATGAGTATGATAGACCAACCCTCCCTCCACTTCACCAAGTCCAACATGATGGATTTGGAATTCAAATGCCTCTAAACCCGAGCCCTACACTTAATCAAAGACCTCACTTTCCAATTTAAACTCCATTGAATCAAAGGCCTTACTATTCTCCAAATCCAAATCCACTTAATCAAAATCCACCAAACCGTATTGAGGGTTATGGTAGGGAGGAACAACATGGGTTTTATGGATTTTATGGTGATGTTTACTCAAGGGAAAAAGAGGAGAGGGTTAGGCAAGGTGATCTAGGCCGAAAAGTGAGGGGTGGTCACCAAACCCGAAAGCTTGGCCTTAATTCCATCAAAGTTAGTCTTCCGATCTTTAAGGGTGAGAGTGATCCCGAGGCGTATATTTCTTGGGAATCATCTTGTGATAGGATATTCCAAGTGAATGATCTAACCGAAGAGAAGAGGAGTTGTTACGTTATCGCTCACTTTGAGGGATATGCAAACACTTGGTAGGAGTATGCGAAGAGGTTTGGTGATGTGTCGATTGTTGGAAAGCCACCTCCATGGTTTAGATTGAGCTACCTTATGCATCAAAGGTACTTACCCGAGGGCTACAAACATGAAATTCTTGCCAAGTTGTACAACTTAAGGCAAGGAAACAAAAGTGGCATGGAATACTATGAAGAGTTTCAACAATTGATGTTAAAGCTTGACCATTGAGGAGAAAAATTAAGCCATGAAATTGTAAGATTCAAAGTCGAGTTGAATAGGGACATAGCTTCTCGAATGACCCTCCACAAGTTTGACACTATCGATGGCATCTTCCAAGCGGCCTTAGAAATTAAAAGGGAGCTCTCGGCTTCTAAGCCCAAAAATCACCAAAAAACTTTGTTGAATTGGCACCAATATCAAGAGCACTCAATCCATGCCAGCCTAACCGAGAAAAAGGTTTTCCAAACCGAAACTAAGGCTGCCCAAAGGTATCCTCCAAGAAACGAAGGTAAACTGAATTCTACTTCTTGTCCTAAAGGATTTCAATGTTTTAAATGCCAAGGGTGGGGGCACAAGGCTAGTGAATGCCCAAACCAAAGGAATATAAACCTTAGTGAGGGACAATTGTATTACCTGGGTGAGAAGGTGGTACTTGAATCGAATGAGGGCGATGAGAAAGCTTACGATGGAGACTAAGACGTCGAGGTGGAAATTGATGAAGGCGGGGAAGATGTTTGGCCGATTGATGGAGAGTGCGTAGTGCCTTTGTATATGGCAGGGAGAGTCATAATTAGTGAGGGTTTAGAAGAAGAAACCAAGAGTGAGGAGGGTGAAGAAGAGGAGGAGCCGAGATTCAAGGTTGTGGGATTTTCCCACAAAGACCCTTTGTTGATATTAGTTTGTGGTGGCTTTTATGGTGTCAAATATACCTTCATATCTTGTATTCTTGTTATATTTGTTGAATCCGAGAGTGGTCTCCATCTTGGTCCTCGGATCCTTGGATTAGTGGACTGTTTTGGAGTGTGATTTCGTGCCTTCCTTGTTTGTTGTGTATCAAAGACCTATGAGGCGAGTCCATCAGTTATCTGTTACGTTCCTGAAAAATTACCACTAACATTGTCGATTCCTTGATATCTAATCTCCTCTCTAGATTTTCAAAAATTGCTATTTCTCTCTAAGTCAAGTTTTTGTCTCAATTTTTTCCTAATTTTGGTCATATTCAGATTTTGATCAACATAAAATCAAAACTTTATAAACCCATATTTATAAAATAAATAAAGATAAGAAAATTCATAATCTATAGAACTAAATTTGTCAAATGCATAAATAGGAATCCTATCACTTTTAAAATATTAAATTATCCAAATTTTAACACTAAAAACCCCGCTAATTTCACAAAATTAAATAAAATCTCCTCCTCGTATTTGAAAATTGAAGAAGATTTTAATAAAATATGAGTTGCTATCTCAATCATGGCCCTAATTTATGTTCTTCTCAGATTTTGACTCAAAAAATTAATCAAAAACAAAAATAAAAAATGAAGGACAAATCGAAGAAAAAACATAGGAATATAAACACTTTATAAATGAGAAATCGAAGGAAAAAATGAAGGGAAATGATCGACTGAAGTAGCAGTCGGAGAGAAATTTTTAAACAATTTAATTTAGCAAATGGTGGGATAAACACAATAGAGAGGACATTGTCAAATCATGAAAATATGAAAAAAGAAGAAAGTGACAATTGGGGGTTTGTTGACACGTAACTTAACTACATAATTTAATGTCTTCATGTCTAAATTACCCTTGATTTTAGATTTATTTTTATATAAGGAACCACGTTGATCGTAGCTCCTAAACTCATGTTTCTATTATAAAAATTACATAAAACTATAATTTAAGTATCACTTATTACACAAAATCCCAACTCTCAAAACATATTTCAAAAATTTCACTTTTTCAATTTCTCTCTCTAAAAGTACATATACATTACTTTACTATTATCTATTTACAGATTTCACTCCTTGAAAGATACCTACAATCAAGGAGCAACTTTATATGAGTTATCAGTTTTGAATTCTCAATCATATCTGATTCATTCTCTTCTTCAATGGCATTTTTTTTCCAGAAACTTCATTAATAACATTCTTAAATTTAAGATTGAAAGTTAGTAAAATTTTTTTTATACTTTATCAAATCAAGATTTTGATTGAATAAGTACACACACTCACACATTTTTAAAAGATATGTATGAAAAAAAATTCACACAGCTGGTCTCTCTCTCTCTATATATATGAATTGTTGTGTGTATAAACTAAATTGTTGAAATATAGAAATTGTTGTGTATATGTACTGAATTGTCGGGATAAAGAAATTGTTGTATATATGAACTAAAAATTTAAGGGTAAACAATATACAAAACACTTTTCTTTGTATAAATTTACATATACGTAGAAAATACTTTCATTGGTAATTAGTAACAATATAAACTGAACATATGTATATGTCTACATATACAAAGAGTTTATGAATAAATAAACATATATATTATAAAGAAGGTTAACTACTAATTTTTGTCGAAATTAACGTATGCTAATGAACACATGGTAACATACGTGGATGAATGAAGAATTCAAAAGAATAGCAATATTCATCATCTTGAATTCCAATTAAATTTTTTTTTTCAAAACGATCGACAAATAGGTGCTTGATTTATTTTTATTTTGTGTTTTTTGGTCTGATTTATTTTTAATGTATTTGTATAATTCAAAATTTGAATTTCAATAGTTGTTACATAATTTATGGGATGCAGTAATCCACTTAATTAATTGGTTGCGAAAATTATGTCCTTAAAGGAAGGGAATCAGTTATTTTCATTTTTAATGACAGTAACAAGTTCACATATACACAGGTTTTTAAGTATGTATCGGCTATCTTACGTATATTAATAGGGAGAGAGAATAAAGTAATTAAATAAATGAGAGAAAATGTAATTACTTCTAAAAGGATTGGCATTTATGTTATTTATATTAAAATCAAACTAGATAAGTGATGCATGGCCCCAACACACTGATTTATTAGGGTAAAAGACATAAATGTCCATTTGACCAAAATAAATGACACCGAAATGGCCATTGTTTCAAAATTCCAAAATATTGCTATTTTATTGGCTAATTAGGCGGCTGTCTCTTTTGGACCACTGCTATCCGTATTAAAAAAGAAAAAAAATTGCTCCCTATTAATTTTTTTAAAAAAATTATTCTCTATTATTTTGGACCACTGACCATTTGCTAACTTTTTCTTCTATTTTATTTGTTTTTTGTTGTTATTCCACTATTTTTTTTTTTTGCTCGTTGTGTTTTCTTCCTTTTTTCCCTTTTTTGGTTATGCTCATTATTTTTCTAAAAAATTGATATTTTTATTTATTTTTTAAGTCTATCAATAAAATAATCAAATACAAATTTATAATATCATAACCAAATAAAATTTTATAATTTTTTAAAATACAAATTTATAATATTGTAACCAAATAAAATTTTATAGTTTTGTAAAATACAAATTTATACTATCATAATCAAATAATTGTATAGTTTCTATACATATCTTATACAATATTTAGCTACAATAATTATTTAGATATAAATTCTATACAACATTTATGCAGTCTATATACATCCTATACATATACATATTCTATACAACAATGATACAAATTCTATACAGATCATATATAAAAAATATATTCTATACAATATTTATACAATTGTTTTTATACATTCTATACAACAATTATTTAATTTTTATACACATTCTATATGATCTTTGGCTACAATTATTATTCATATACATATTTTATACAACAATTACACAGTTTAGATACACATTCTGTTCACAATTACTATACAGTTTCTATACACATTCTATACATTTTTTATCTATATTTTATACATATACATATTTAATATAACTATACGATTTCTATAAATATGTCGTGTATAGGTACATATTCTTTACAATAATTATACTTATTTTTATATAATTTTATTTAATTGATATTTTTAACACATTTGGTACAGGTTTCATACATATGTCTTATATTGATACATATTCTATTTAAAAATTATACATTTTTATCAAATTATATTTAATTATTATTTCTTTAAAATAAAAAATCATATTTTTAGTTAAAATTTTTATACAATTTTTATACACATTCTATATAACCTTTAGCTGCAATTATTATTCGGATATGTGTTTTATACATCAAATATAAATTTCTATATACATTCTATATAATTTTTTATATATATTGTACATATATATATATATATTTTATAAACTATCAAATTTCTACCTATATCGTATATAGATACATTTATACATAATAATTATATCATTTTTATATAATTACGTAATTATTATTTTTAAATAATAAAAATATAGACTACTTTTTAGTTAAAATTTATAGGGAAACCCCCCCCTGAAATAACCTTCTTAAAAAGGGCCAAATGGCCCAAGGGTGAAAATAGCCAGTATGGCCGAATGGCCCAAGGCTGAAAATGACCCAATATATTCCAAATGACCCAATGGTTATTTAATGGAATTACTTTGACCGACAAGCCACAAAATGGCAAAAGGCCCAAACTTAGGCTATTATTTTTAAAATGGGTTATAGGGTGTTCTTTTCCCATTTATTAAATATATCGAGTTTGCATAATAAAATAGTACAGAATAATATAAATTCAGATATGATAACATAATACAACTCGTGTTCCATGAATAGAGGAATATTAATTTACAACCCATCGTGTAAAATATTAAAGTGAAAAACTAAACATTGGATTACCCAAGTAATTGGTCAATAAAGGTGAATGAGCAAAACATAATATCTTCCGCGTCGTCTACCTTTATGTCCATGTTGATGTCTCTACTACTCCAGCTTGACACTACAAAAGTAGTAGTTATGGATAGAAAATTATGTTGTCAAAATAAATAAGTTCCCCTGTCGCATCTCTACCTTTAACACTGAATTGATGCAAAAGTTGAACCATGAATCGCAATGCAATTCTATATATATTAGTGTATACATTCATTTCAGAAAAAAAAACAGTATTACATAATCTCAGAATGTATTTCAGAATGTTGGCAAGCAGTATCAAGAGCTAAGGTGCTCTTATGTGTTTTGCAGGAGAGAGAGAAATGATTAGTAGCCAGTTCCTTGAATATTTTGGGAAAATCTATCAACAACACTCAAGGAAAGTTTATCAATAAAACTATCATTACTCTCTACATTCGGCTACAGTAAACTATTACTTCATATTATTTTTTTCTTTTTTTATCAAGTTTCTTTAGGATATTTTGTAAGTACCTTCTGAAAGAGAGTAGATTGTAGGAATGCAGGGTACCTCTATTATATTCTTAGGCTATATTCATGAATCTGAAAGTGACAAAATTGAATATTGAATTGAAAAAAATTAAAAACTTTTCATTATTTAAGCCCATGTCCAGAGAGCAAAATGAAAAAACAAATCAAAGTTTGTAGCAGACAAAATAATGTAAACACTATGTTAAAATGCTATATCTAATAACATGAAAGTGAATGAGCAGATTTGTCGTTCTTTATAGCTTCTTCGGTCATTTCATTTGATTAGTGCCACAGAACCTTTGTTGTCATATTCATCTTCGATCTCCTCCTATTTAAAGTCATGGATGACATTGTTTTCTCTTTTATAGTTCCATGTGCTCATAAAATCTAGGGATATTATATAGGCACTCTTGCTAAGTTAAAAAAAAAATTGCTCTTAAAATGAATATCATAACTACATTAACAACAGACACACACACGAATTAAGTACCTGATATATAATTTTTCAATAACTTTCATAGCCAAATTTAAACGATCTAAACATCTATAATTCTATAAAGAGTGTCTTTCTAATGAGAATCTTTAAGGTTATCAAAATATAGATCAAAACTGCAGATATTATGTGGAATATAAATAAAGGCATTTTGCCCATATGTAAGTTACACTTACTTGGCACAAATAGTCTCTCGTCATTCTTGAAGTACCCAGTTGAAAAACCGTATTCCTATTTCGTTTGCATGCAATGATTCCAATAAAATTTACAACTTCTACTTGCGCTTGCACCGTTCAAATTCATTTTATATTCATGATATGCTAAACAAAATACTGTTACATCCAAGTATTAAGCCCTTATAAGACGGCTTAATAGAAAAAAAATAATAGAGCCATGAAATTGGGGCAGTTAAACAGAGTAAATGATGGAAATGAAAAAAAGTTAGACAATATAAATTACCAATAAAATAAAAGAAGAAAACCTCAATGAAAGGTTAGGAGTTAATTTCTCATATTGTCACTGAACTATTGATAATAACTCACAAAAGTCATTTTTATATTTTTATGACAAAAACGTTATTCAACTATTACTTTGTCTCTCATATTGTCATTCTAACATATTAAGCTACTAAACTCACTTAATTTTCTTAAATGACATTTTAAATTCAATTTTAGTGACACATTCATTAAAATGTACATTTCAATACATAACAAAAATTGATTTTAGTATAAAGGCAATAAAATCTATCCAATTTTATTATAAAAATAATAAAATTCACCAAAACTAAAAAGATTTTAAATAAATGTAAATAATACATGGTGAAAATAATTTTAAAATTAAAAAGAATATATGAGATTTTATAGGACCCTTTTTTTTTTTTTTAAAAAAGAATTACTCTCTCCGTTTCATATTATTTATCCATTATTCTCTATGTGTCCCATAAAATATTATAAATAAGAAGGATGACTTACTAATTTACCTTGTAATTTTTTAAATACATTCTATTAGTGTCTTCATAAATACTAAAATTAACAATATAAGAATTTTCTTGGGAACTTTATTATATTTATACTTTCAAATGAACTAATATAAGGATAAATAATAATTTAATTTTTGTCCTATAAATTGATAAGTAACTTAGAATATATAAGACAAAAAGACTAGTTAATATTCTCACTGTTCTTAAATAAGTGAACAAAATAAAATATAAATTAAGATAATTTAATATATATGTTATAAAATTTTTATATTTATTTTAAAAATTTATTAAATGTATACATATTAATAAAAAATTCAGAATTCATAAATTTTAAATTTTGATTTCATAAGTAAAACATGTAAAGAGAGAAGTCTATAAATAATATGAAATAGAGAGAGTATACTTTTCTTTTAAATGGTCCTATAAAATTTCAAGTATTTTGTTTTAATTTTTTTTTCAACATCTCAATATGTCTAATTTTTGTTTATTTAAAATGTATATTTTATTTTGGTGAATTTTGTTGCTTTTTATATTAGATCCATTTTTTATTATGTACTTGGGATGGTATAATCTAATGAATTGTCATTAAATTTAAATTTAATTAAATGAACTTAGTAGATTAAAATGTTAGAATGACAATATAAGAGATAAAATAATAATTCAATGATATTTTTATCATAAAAAAATAAAAATGACTTTTGTGGGTTATTGTCAATAGTTCAATGACAATATAAGGAATTAACTCAAAGATTACCAATATGCAAAAAGGTATTAGGATAAAGATACATGGATTCCTCCAAACTCTATGACCTCTAATCTTCCCTTGAATACAGGGAGATGAAATTTATAGATTCCTTACTATCAGTTAAGAGAATTTTCTTCATTTCGATTACTCTGTTTTTGCAGAAATAATATCAACCTCAATACAATTTAACAAACAATAGCACAATTGAAAAACAGAGAAGAATTGTAACCAAATAGAGAATTTTTGAAAAGAACCCAAATGAAGTGCAAAAAAAAAAAGAAGAAGATGATTAGAAAGAATGGAAAAATTTCTAGATAAAGGTCAAAAATATTAATGCGGTGGATCTTCAAACTTAGATAGATGACACATTGGAATTTGGTCTAATGTGAAAGCCAACCATTAAGTTGTGTCACCTCCTGGAAGGCCATAAATTGAAATGACTAAACTACCCTCCATCAATTCAACAAAGACATGAAGCACACATGTCAATCCTTACTGGCACTTCTAATATAGTATAAATAATAAAATATTTGAATTACTTTCACATTTTTACTTAAAATTAAGTGTATATAAGTTTTTTTAAATTAAGTGTATATAAGCACCTTTTATATTTTAGCCAAACATTATTAAAGTATTTAATAATTATTTTAACTTAAAAATAATTAGAATAAGTTAATCTATACAAACTCTTGATCTAACTCTTATCTTGTCAAATAGAGAAGTTGTTTACACACCATTAGGGTCGTTTGGTATAGTGTTCAAGAATAATGTAAAATACAATATAAAATACAAGAATAATTGATAGTAAGTAACTATTATTTTCTCCATTTCTCCAATTTATTGCATTGATACTATTTTCTCCATTTTTGAAGATTAGATGTGCTTAGCATCTAATCCCGACGCCATAAGCCGATCGACCATCACTTTCCCTCGTCGGTGAACTTCCCCCGATCTCCTTCTCTGGCGAATACTTTTTTGATATACTACGTTCAATACTGATTGAACGCCGGCCAACATCTCTCTGGGTAACTACGTAATATGAATCCAACTGATTGAAAGCCGGCCAGAATCTCTCCAGCCAGTGGTGTGAGTTTTTTCTTCATGATTGAAAGCTGGTGATAACCAATATCTCCGATCGATAACTCATAAAATACCTTCGGTGAGGATTTTACTCTTTCAGGCGACTCAATCCTATACGGGTTGGTAAGTTAAGGAACAGATCCGGCCAGTAGCGTCCTCCGGCGACTTCTCGAGCAAGTTGTTTTGCACTCCTTCTTCCCCCTCTTCTATTTCCTCTCTTTTATAACCTATTTCAGGTACCATTAAGTCCAGCGCATCTTTTACCAATGATTATAAAAAATTTTGGCGATAATTTTTCGATGGCCAGCATACTTTGTCAGCGACTAACATACTTTTGGCGGCCAATTTCATGGACGATGGTACAAGTAGGTCAAGGTGACGATAATGAAATTTCGATGACCAATTTCTCCACCAACTTACCAAAATCCAACGAATTGATCAAGAAAATACCTTACTTCATCTTCCCCGGATCAGGTTCACTTATTTCATTTTAAGTTCGGTCTTGTCGAATATTTGTTTTTCGATCTTATTACCTTGTCTGGTTACCGTTACCTAATTTACTTGCATATCTATTTATTTTGGTAGTATAGTTCCCGTTATTGATTATTGTGTATCAAAACTTGTGTTATATTATTGGTTTTGTTGCTTTCTATATATTATAGATTATTTTCTATGTTCTTAGCATATAGTGGGCACAAATTCAAGTTCCTTTACTGATTTTACTATAACCAGTGTGTTCTTTTAGCCTTATCTTTATCCCCTTTTGTTATCTTTTTTCCTTTTTCTTTTTATCCTTCTTCTATTTGCGTAGTGGCTGTGATTGACGATGGTAGACTAGGGTTATGTCATAGGCCGGGGTCAGGGCTGGGAGGTGTTGGTTTTGGGTCGGGTTTAGGTGGTGTTGGGTCAGGGTTGGTTCTAGGATCGAGTTTGGGTTTAGGGGCAAGGGGTTGTAAGGTTAGGCAGGATAAGAGAGCTTCTAGGTTGCAAGTTGGGTCTTGGAACATGGAAAATTTATAGGGTAACTCTATAGAGTTGGGAAAGATTCTTAGAAAAAGGAGGGTTAGTATAGCATGTGTCCAGGAAACTAAACGGGTAGTCACTAAGGCGATAGATGTGGAAAGATATAAGTTGTGGCACTCGGGTAGCATGAGACCTAGAAATAGGATAGGTATCTTAGTAGATGAAGAACTTAGGGAGAAGGTGGTAGAGGTTAAGAGAGTTAGTGATAGGTTTATGTCTATTAAGTTGGTAATTGAAGGGTCTACGGTGAACGTTATTAGTGCCTACAACTCGAAAGTAGGTTTGGACGAGAAAGAGAAGCAGGACTTTTGGGAGGTTTTAGATGAGGTGGTGAGTAGCATCCCGAGCACTGAGATGCATGTCGTGGGAGGGTATTTCAATGGGCATATCGGGTCTTTGTCGAGAGGTTATGATGATGTACATGGCAATTTCAGTTTTAGGGAGCGAAATGAAGAAGGAGCTTCTTTTTTGAATTTTTCTAGGGCTTTTGGGTTGCGGATAGCTAATTTGAGTTTTTCAAAGAAGGAGAAACACCTTATTATGTTTCGTAGTTCTGTGTCCAAGACTCAGATAGACTTTTTACTTCTTAGGAAAGGGGATAGAGTGCTATGTAAAGACTGTAAAGTCATACTTAGCGAGAATTTTTTAACTTAGCATAGGTTGTTGGTAAAGGACTTGGTTATCAATAAGGGGAAAAAGAAGAGAAGTGTGGAGGCTCGACCCAGGATTAAGTGGGGTAGCTTGACTTTGGCTAGTACTTTGGAAATGAAGGAGAAGTTGAAGATTAGGGGGGCTTAGGAGAATAGATGGGGTGTGGATAGTATATGGGAGATAACTGCCAGTTGCATTAGAGAGACCGCTAGAGAGGTGTCGGGTGCCTCGAGAGGTCGATCTAGCAAGCATCGAGGAGACTGGTGGTGGAACAAAGGGGTTAAGAGAAAGGTGGAGTCTAAGAAAGTGGCTTATACTAAGTTGGTTGAGATAAAGGATGATGAGAAAAGAGAGACGAATAAGGAGGAGTATAAGGTATCTAGAAAAGAGGCAAAGTTAGCAGTTATGGCGGCTAAGATAACAACTTTTGAGAGCTTATATGTAGCTTTAGAAGAGAAAGACAAAGATAAAAAGTTGTATAGGCTTTCCAAGGCCAGAGAGCGGAGGGCTTGTGACCTTGACCAAGTGAAGTGCATCAAAGGAGAGGATGGTACAGTGTTGGTTAAGGATGTCCTTATTAGGGAGAAGTTGCAGTCCTATTTTCATACACTTTTAAATGACGAGTAGGATAAAAGGTTCGTGTTGGGGAACTTGGAGAAATCTAAAAAGTGTCGCGATTGTGGTTATTGTAGGCGTATCAAGTTCGAGGAGGTCAAGAGATCTATTTGCAGGATGCGGTGGGGTAGGGTGATAGGGACAGATGAGATTTCAGTGGATTTTTAGAAGTGCACTAGTGGGGAAGGTTTGGAGTGGTTGACAATGTTGTTTAACATTATTTTTAGGGAAGCAAATATGCCTAAAGCGTGGAGGTGGAGTATGAAGATTTCAGTGTATAAGAATAAGGGAGACATCCAAAGTTTCAACAACTATAGAGGTATTAAGTTGTTGAGTAATACTATAAAAGTTTAGGAAAGGGTGGTAGAGTTGAAGATGAGAAGGACCGTGAGGATCTTTGAGAATCAGTTCTATTTTATGCCAGGTCACTCGACCATTGAGGCCATTCACCTTGTGAGGAGATTAGTGAAGCAGTTTCAGGAGAGGAATAACGACTTGCACATGGTGTTTATTGATCTTGAGAATACATATGACAGAGTTCCCAAGGAGTTCTGTGAAGGTGCTTGGACGCTAGAGGGGTGCCCGTGGCGTACACTAGGTTGATTTAGGATATGTATGATGGTGTGAAGACTGGTGTGAGGACGGTGAGTAGAGATTCGAAGCACTTCCCAGTTTTGATAGGGTTGCACCAGGGATAGACTCTTAGCCCATTTTTATTTTACTTGGTGATGGATGTTTTGATGCGACATATTCAAGGAGAGGTTCCTTGGTATCTTTTGTTTAAAGATGATGTGGTACTGATTAACGAGACTAGGGATGGAATTAATGATAAGTTAGAGATTTGGAGACAGACGCTTGAGTCTAAAGGTTTTTGGTTATGTAGAACCAAAATGGAGTACTTGGAGTGTAAATTCAGTGATGTATCACAGGAGGCTGGAGTGGTTGTGAAGCTGGACTCTTAGGCCATTCAGAAGAGGAAGAGTTTTAAGTATCTAGGGTCTAAGATCTAGGGCAATGGTGAGATTGACAAGGATGTCACGCATTATATTGGGGCAGGGTGCTTGAAATGGAGGTTCGCTTTGGGATTTTTATAAGATAAGAAGGTGCCTTCAAAGCTTAAAGGTAAGTTCTACAAAGTGGTAGTCTGACCGACTTTGTTGTATGAATTGGAGTGTTGGCCAGTTAAGAATTCCCACAAATAAAAGTTGAAGGTAACAGAGATGAGAATATTACAATGAATGTATGGATATACCAGGAAAGATAGAGTGAGGAATGAGATTATTCGAGAGAAGGTGAGAGTTGCCTCGGTGGAGAGCAAGATGCGAGAAGTGAGGTTATGTTGGTTTGAGCACGTGATAAGGAGGGGCTCTGATGCTCCAGTGTGGAGGTGTGAGATAGTGGCTATGGATGGTTTTAGGAAGGGTAGAGGTATACCAAAGAAATATTGGAGGGAGATGATTAGGCATGATATGAAGCAGTTACAGCTTACGGAGGACATGACCCTTAATAGAAAGGTATGGAGGACACAGATTAGGATAGAGGTTAGGGGGTGGGAGTGCATCGGTAATAGTAGGGGAGCATTTTTTATTTATGTCTGGAGTTTTTTATTCGTGGTGCTGTGGCTGTAGTATTATCGTGTGGCTATTTTGCATACTATACTAGTTTATTGATGTTACGGCTTTTGACGTAATATTTTAGGCCTTTTTCTTAGGATAATTGTGTGTTTTCAAGCAACAATTATCGTATTTAACATGGTGTTTTAGTGTTTTTGGGATAATAACTGAGTATGAAGAATAACTTGGATAAACTGGACAAAACAAAAAAAATAATGATCAGCGACGGCTCAGGCGATGGCCAGTCGACCTTGCGACGAACCGTCGGCCTAAATCGTTGCCAGGAAATAGAATGCAGGACCATTGGAAGTCATGTGAAGGTCCAGGCAATGGACCATCGGTATTGCGATGAACCATCAGCCTAAATCATCACCAGGAAATAGAATGCAGGACCACTGGAAGTCATACGACAGACCAGGCGATGTACCGTCAGTATTGCAATGAACCATAGCCCTACCCATTGTCCAGAAGCAGAACATAGACTCATTAGAGCTCCAGCGACAGTCTAGGCGATGGACCGTTGCCTCAGCAACAAACCGTCGCCTCAGTGATAAATCGTCGCTCGACCCGTCGAGGATGAAGAGACAACTTCGAGTTTGAATTTTAAAATCCTAGTTCTGGAAACATATAAATACTATGTATTAGGGTTTATTCCATATCTTTTGAAATTAGTTTGATACTTTCTTCTCCATTGAGAACTGTGTTGCTCTTTTCATTGAGATCTGAAGCTAGAAGTTGAGATTTCATTATTATATTTTCTATTGAAGATTGAAGAACAATAATTGTGACTTTTGTAAGTAAATTCTAAATTAATTTATGAATACTACAAGGGTTACTTCTCTTTCTATGATGGAAATGTGTGGCTAAGCTCCCATAACTTGGGTTATGGGAGCCTTGATGTGAAAAGCTGATTTGGGTTGTGAATCTAGTAGATTCCCATGATTCATTGATATTGCATAAATTCTTCTTCAATTTAATGACTTTTCTTGGTTACAAACTTGATGAGTGAGCCCAAGAACATCACTTGTTTGAATAGAAAAGTTTTTGTAGGGAAAAGCAAGAGTTTACACACACCTAAAGACTTTAGCCTTTGGAGATAGGGTAGATACCTTAACCGAATCAACCTATGTGAGAACATAGTTGAATAAATAGTATGTTCCTTAAGTTTGAAAGAATTAAGGGATAAGTTACTCATTATAGGTTGAGAAACTAATGGGTAAACTATAGAACTTATCTAATCTTGAAATTAAAATTGTTTATTGGGAATCCAAAATAGTTCACAACCCTAGCTGCTTAAGCATCTTTGTAACCATAACTCAAGTTTGATTTCTCTTATTGAATTACTACTTGCAATACAATCGATATTTGGTTTATTCTCTGTGACAAGCATTTAAATACAAATTTGCAAATCAGATCCCCCTTTATTCTGGAGCCTTCGATCAACAGTCTAATAATAACCACAAAATTTAGTGAACATAGTATTCCCTGTGGGATTCAACACCCAACCTAATTGGGTTCTATATTTGACAGCGACCGCTTACTCTCTCGTAAGAGAGGTGTAATATGGGCGTATCATTTATACAAACTTATCTTTTGTGTTTGTTATACTGTTAGTTTATTTTGCATACCATAATAGTTTATATGCACTTATGTTTTGTGTTTGTTATACTGTTATTGGTCCTAAGCTGGGGGTCTATCGGAAATAGCCTCTCTACTTCACCTGAGGTAGTGGTATGGTATGTGTACACTCTACCCTCCCCAGACCCCACTATATGGGAATTCACTAGGTATGTTGTTGTGGTTGTTGTTTAATTTGTAGTTTCATTAATAATAAAAAACAAGATCCAAAATGAATGGACCAACCCATCCAAATAATAAAAAACACAAGCCTACAATACTATAATTGAATCGGACCAACAAGTGACCCGATCCAAAGCTAAAGAAACATATAAAGAGTGTTGGGTTTCCAAAATGAGCTAAGATTAGCTCCTACCCCTTTAGCTTTTTGCTTCCTTCAACATGCTTGACTTGACGAACCTTCGATTTGAGTTGCTCCAGCTTTGGGTAATAAACACTGTGCCTTGGTCTTGCTGAGTTGAATTTGTTTCCAGCTTGCAAGTTTATTTTTTCTTTTTCTGATCTACCAATTGTTCTTCAGCTCTTGTTGATATTATTTTCTCTCCTTTTCCAACTGAAGTCTCTAGTGTAAGGGTGTATGCAATGATTTTGGTGCTAAAAAAAGAGTCCAGTCCGCTGAGTTCTGGTATTTAATCCTGGTAAGTTGCTTCCATTATTGTGCTTGATTCTGGTATTTGTCCCAAAACATAACATTATCCTTGTTGAATAGGTATGGCAGGGATGGAGATTGTGAGATTCTCGGACCTGCTTATAACTGGATGGTATCAAGTTCCTCAGTAACAAGCAATAAAGATCTAACTTTATGACCACCTCCTACGAAGAGTCCTTTTTGTTGGATGGTGTATTTAGGCTAAGTAGCAATTTCCCTTTTTTGTTTAACTTCTTAGGTTGTAAATGTGATGCATGTGGATAAACTTATTTTAGCCTCTCCAATCTATATACTTCTTTGTTATTGCTAGTATCAAGTAGGAACATTGGTACTTATCACTGTTCAGAATCTTTCTGCCTATACTTGGTAGCTGTTGGAATGCTGTATATGTAAATGTCTTTTGTTCTAATGCTATGTTAGCCAAGTAATCTGCTAATTAATTACCTTCTCTGTATATATGAATTATCTACACTTGCTTGGTTGAAAGTAGTTGCCAGATTTGCCTGATCATGTTTTCTACTTGCCATGGTATCCCCCGTTCCCTCATTAACAGTTTTTGCATTAGCAAAGAATCAGTATGAATGATTACTTTATCCTGCTTTGATGAATGACAATGTCTAGTTGCATTTAAAATAGCCATAGCCTCTGCTTCCATATTGTTTGTCTTTAATTACTGCTCCTTCTA
Organism: Capsicum baccatum var. pendulum; assembly: GCA_030864225.1. NCBI lineage: Eukaryota > Viridiplantae > Streptophyta > Magnoliopsida > Solanales > Solanaceae > Capsicum > Capsicum baccatum. Next base: position 209,738,843 of record CM061554.1, on the reverse strand, counting down.
CATATAGTAAGTCCCCATTTGTGTCTCTTAAACAAAAATCCCAAGAGCTACTCCCTGGATTTCCTTTTGAGACCCCATCAGTTTTGTATTAACCCATCTTTGTTGTGGAAGCTCCCATAGAACTGATATGACCTTAATTGTAGGCTTTAATTGACTAAGCTGCTGTAGGATGACTGGCCATTCAAATGAGAACTCTAGTGTTGGTTTTCTCACCTTAAGGAGCATCCTCAGTTGTCTGGTTACATTCATGATCAACCTATGCAGAGATACACCTTTTCCTTCATATGTCAATGCATTTCTTCTCCTCCAAAGCTCCCACATTATTATCCCTGGCAATGCTCTGAAATACACTTTCTCCCTTAGCTTCACTTGTGCATTCTACCTTACATAAATTGTATCCTCAAGCTCAAACCTTGGATGTTTATACCTGCAAAAAAAAAGAAATAGGACCAAGTCCTGTTAGCATAATTTGACCTCAGCAACACATGAGACACAATCTCTTATGATGGGTTTTGGCAGCACCAATATTTGGATGGCCCCTCTATTCCCCACCTTCTGATAGTATCATCCACTAAAATCTTTCCTTTCCACATTCTCCACATAAGGAATACTATCTTGAATGGTAAACCCCTTATCCACAACTATTTGTAGAAATCATTAATGTCCTCTCTATACTTCACATAATGTCATGTTGATTTGATACTAAAATTTCCTCTTACTTCTACTGACCATATTTCTATGTCATTTTGTGATGTTTGCTGAGGGGGAGACACCTTCTTCCTTATGTGATCCATAATGTCCTCCGTAAATAGTTCATTCATCAACTCTACATTCCACTAGCCATCATTTAGCAAGTATTTGACTTTTTATTATCTTGCATCCCATTCCCTACTATCCTCTACAATAGAGTAAAAATCTCCTACTTCACTCCAATTATCATACCAAATATGTGCATCTCCTCCCCTTATTCTCTATGTTATAAGATGATCAGTGAGATCTCTAACTTGTAGCATCTTTTCCATACTTGGGATCCTCCTCCTAATTTCTACATAACCTCTTTTGGATAGAGCTTTCTGCAATACTTATTCAACATAAACTCCCTCCATATAGAGCTTTTGGTTCTAAAATTCCACCATAATTTACAAAAAAGAGCTGTGGATACATCTTGAAGTAGTCTAAAACCCAGTCTACCTTCATCTTCTGGTAAACACAGCTTAGACCAAGCTACCCAATGCCTACCCCTATAGTACTACTCCAGAAAAACCTAGCAAAATATTTCTGAATAACACTTAAGACATTCTTAGGAGGGTTCATAACTAATAGGCAGTTTATGGGTATACTTTGAAGCACATGCTTAATTAAAACTTCTCAACCCCCAAAGGATAAAAGCTTACCCTTCCATGTTAGTAGTTTGTTGCTTATTCTATTCATGAGTTGTTGATAGTAAATATTTTTCTTTCTCATATAGAATACTGGACATCCTAGATAATTGAATGGGAATTCCTACCTTAAGATTCCAGTAGCAACCTCAGCCATAACAACTGCTCCATTGGATACACTACTATGTAAATACAAGCACTATTTTCTTTGTTTATTTTCTGACCAGACACCACTTCATACCTTTCCAAAGTTGTTGTCAGTAATTGTAAAGTATCCAACTCAGTTTTACAAAGAATGATCATATCATCTGCAAAGGCAAGATGATTGAGTCTTGGACTCTCTCTAGGCATGCCAAACAACTTGAATCTTTCCTTAGAATCAATTCCTTCAATCCCCTGGATAATACCTTTGCTGCAATGATGAACAAAGTAGGTGATAGAGGATCCCTTTTCTTAAGACCCCTAGATGATTTAAAGAATCCTTTCAGTTGTCCATTCAATAATAAGGAGTACCAATTATTGGACAATAATCTGAATTCTATGTTTATGATCTCTTCATAGAAACCAATCTTTCTTAGAACTTTTGTCAGAAAGAGCCACTCCACTCAATCATAGGCCTTCATTATGTCCAACTTCATGACCATGTTTGGTGGTTTTCCCCTCTTTCTAATTTCAGATACTATCTCCTAAACTACCAGGATATTCTCAGCAATACTTCTCCCCTAAACAAATCCAACTTGTTCTTCAGACACAATATTAGGCAATAGACACTTAATTCTTTCATGAATAAGTCTTGAGAAGATTTTATTCACAAAGTTGCTAAGTGGAATAGGTCGCAGGTCTGAAAAATTATTTACAACTAATTTCTTTGATAACAACACTAAGTTGGTGTGTGTGATAGACCTTGGAAGATCATAACTGCAGAAAACAACTATTACCATTTGATATTGATCCTTAGAAATTACGTCCCAAGCATCCTGGAAGAAGGCACCGGTCATACCATTTGTCTCCCTAGCACTATTTCTATTCAAACTCATGACTACCACCTTTACTTCTTCTATTGTTGGGATTGTTTTTAACTATGAATTCTAGACTTTTGTAACTACATTTGAAAGTACATCCAGCACTGTAAAGTCCTTAACATCCTCTTGCTTTTGAAATTGATTCTGATAGAACATAGTAGCAGCTTCAATAATTTTATCCTGATTCTCTAGACAAACACCCTCATTATTCTAGATTTTTTTTTAATCTTTAGTCTTGACCTTCTTCCCTTCACATCTACGTGGAAAAATCTTGTGTTCCTTTCTCCATCATTGAACCACTTAAAACCATCTTTTTTTTTTCAGAATTTCTCTTCTTTTTTCAGTGCATAGCCAATTCTGCTTGTGCTTTAAATAAAGTGGACCTATTATCCCCTGTGGGATCCTCTTTAAACTGCTTATCCCTTGCAAGAGTAGCAATCTCTTGAAAAATATTTCCAAAAGTTTGCTTACTCCACTAAGTCAATGCAGCTTTAGTCCTCTTTAACTTTTGGTGAAAAATAATGAAAGGATTGCCCTCTACTTTTAGTTTCCAATTCTACTTAATTACCTCCAAGTAATATTTTTCTTTAATTCAAAATTTAAGGAACCTAAATGGCTTGATCAGATGATCTTGGTGAGTATTATAATGTAGTAACATTTATGCATGGTCAGAACCACTTCTTACCAAGTTTTCTACCTCGATAACTGGAAATATTTCTTGTAATTTATCATTAGAGAAAGTTCTATCAAGTTTTTTGAATATGCACTCTCCATATACTCTGCCATTCCACCAAGTAAATTTGCTCCCCTTGAAAGCAATCTCCTCTAAATTACAAGTGCTGGTATAATGATTAAAGTCTTCTATCTCTTTAAAAGTTACTGGTAATCCACCAAGATTCTCTTTCTTATGCCTTATAACATTAAAATCTTCACCTACTATCCAAGGTTCATTTATTGAACTAGTCAGTGCCTCAAGAGATTCCCACAACTGAAGTCTCTCAAGTTGAGTACATTTTGCATAAACTAGTATAACCACAACTACTACTCCTGCATTCTGATTTTCCAATCTGAGTGAAAGCTGTTGTTCCTCATTACTGATGATAGTATACTCTATAGTTGACTCCATAAAGGACCAAATCTTGTCTGACATATTGATTGTTGCATGTTGCATTCCCAGCTTTATTATACAATCCTCAATATTCTTACCTTCCTGAAATAGTTCCTAAGGCCAATGAAACCAAATTGGTATCTTTTGTGCATTGTTATCAATCTTGTAAAAGCCTTCTGTGTTTTAACAAACCTGATGTTCCAAATTAAAGCATTCATTATGAGGAAAATTTTGATGTATGGCTCCTTGTCTGCATTAAACTTGCACCTGTACTTTTGATTTTTTTGTTATGTCTTCCATACTTTGCCTTCAGAAACCTGATCTATTTTGGATATATATCTCCTCCCACTGCTACATTCTCAATATTATCTACCAAATCTTCTGTATCCCTGTCTTCCTTCTTGCTATTAATAATATACATTATATTTTCTGCTTCAACTGTCAAAGGTATAATATCCTTCAATACTTGCTCTTGATTCTTATTTTTATCTTTCTCTATAACCACTAGCTCCTTTGACTCATCCTCGGACTTTTCACCCTCTTTTGAGTGTTGTTGTATCTATACATACTATTTTTCTTTAATTTGTACTACTCTCTTCTGTATGTTATTCCTGTTTATTACTGGCATTGTCCTCCTAATTTTTCTCTTTATTACTATCCTTGATGGATTGTACCTCTTCTAATGGTATAGTGTCTGATTTTTCAAAACTCTTAGTCACCCAGTCCTTAGTGCTTTCCTTTTTCTTTATGTGTCTTGACTTGTATTGCTCTTCTCTCTTTTCTTGATCTAACACATCAAAAGCATTTGATGTTTCTATTTCAGCCGACTTCTTCATTATTTCTCCCACTATATGATCATATTGGTCTTTTCTATACTTTTTTCTTCTTTGCATCTACTGATTTTTGTTATTGGCAACACCTGTATTCTTGTTTACTTTCTCTTGTTCCTTTCCTTCTTCTTTAACATTGTCTCTTATTTCTCTTTGTTGTTATACCTGATCAAATAGCTTCGAATGACTATTCCAACAAAAATCCTCACCATACCCTTGGAAGCAGTATTCTTTGCAATACTTAGGTTTTTTATTATACTAAATATGAATCCATTTGGACTTAATGTTTCCAGTGATATCATCTTCCTCATTAATTTTAACTTTGTGTGGTAGTTTAGCTACCAAATCTACCTCTATCTTCACTCTTGCACAACTTGGCCTCATATGATTTCCTGTGGCCATATCCACCACTAAGGTTTTGCCTACTACAAATGCAATTAAGAATATGGCTTCCTTGGCAAAAAAACTGGGTGGTAAATCTAGTAACGAAATCCATGCCACACAAACTGTGGTTTCAATATTTGGTTCAAACCATGGATCCCACTTGAGTGTCCTCATTTACCAATACATGTCTTTGGCCTTGATATAATACACAGTGGTTGATAACAGTTTTACATAGTCCTCCAGTTGATTCAAATGAATCAGTATATGTCTTGTATCTAGCACTCCTATTGTACACTCTCCCTTAATCCCGCATTGCTTTGGGATTTCTTTTCTAAGTTCAGTGAAATTAGGTTTGCCATATGAGAACTTACCAATGATTGCATGTTACAAATTCTCTTGAATTATTAAGCTTTTTACTTCTGAAGACTTCCACGTAATCGATGGTTCCCCATGCAACATAATGATAGGTTTAGGAGGAACCCTAATATTCTCATGTATGTAAGGTTTTGCCTTAAACAAGTCAGGATATTTTAGGGCAGTTGCATTCAGTTTAATCTGTGTTTGTGATTCCTCTGATGGGTTAATCCTATCGGAAGAAGTAGCCATATTGCTAAAAAAATTGGTTAAAATGAAGGTTTTGCATGCACCTCTTTTAGGGTTTCCTACAATGTATCAGTAATGCTTGTACTAGAAATATGTGTTAGCTATACCTGCATTAGTTATACTTGCATTTTTCTTATGCATTTTTTGATTTTGTGTATTAAAAATAACATAAGGGGTAGTTTGATAGAGTGTATTGACCAAAAAAATGCATGCATTAGTCTTGTTTACTACTAGTATCTTCTTTGGTACATTTTTTAGCTAATGTATAACTAATACTTGCATTAGTTATACACTCTATGGTATATTGAGGTGTATATTACTAATTCTTAAGGGGTTGTTTGCAGAGTCTATAAAAATAATGCTGAATATGATATTTTAGTAATGCTTGCATTAATAATGTTGGTATTAGTTATGCGTGCATTAGTTATGTTGACATTATTTCTCATACATTGTTTGATTTGATATATTAGAAATAAAATGTCTTATATAATATTTATGAAAAAATATTAGTTTACAAAAATGTCCTCTGTACAAATAATTTTATGGGATTCTTGAATTCTTTTGCTGATATAATTTTTTTGGGTGATTTTGTTTTATTATTAAAGTTTCATTGAGACTTCAGATTGCCAAAAAAAAAAACGTTAATAACTATGAGAAAAAGATAAAAAATGATAAAATATATGGTGCTTTAATACATTTTTATGTTTGGCAACGTCAAAATAAAAAAGTATCGATCTATCTACAGAAGATGGAGGAGGAGCGTATTTCTCTATCTTGTATAACATTCAATAATATAATGCTATTGTGCACAGATTGATGAGTATGGGTGTCAAATGAGTGGGTTGGGTTGAGATTGAAAATACTAAATGGGTTGAATTGAATATCGGGTTGGGTCATGACCCAGCCAAATTCACTTTGGATTGAAATGAATTGGGTTAAAATGGATAAAATTAGATTGAGTCTTGACCCGCCCAATTTGACCCGCTTAATATAAAACATATTAACATATTGATAATTTACCCCTTGTAAACTCAACTTAAGAAAATATATTTGGATGAGGTTGAAAAGTTGGGTGGGTGGGTCGAGAGTGGGGGTAGGGTTGGGGGTGAGGGTGGGGTAAGAATTTTTTTTTTTCTAAATAAGAATTTATTTTTTGGAGAGGGGTGTGGGGTAGGGAGCCAGCGGTTAGGACAAGATTAAGGTAAGAATTTATTTTAAAAAAGAAATTACTTTTTTTTAAAAAATAACCTTTTGAGAAAGAAATATGCCATGGAGGTGGGGGTTAGGGGGTGATGGGGGGTGGGGTAAGAATTTAAAAACAAATATTTTTTTTTAAAAAATTAGAAGTGGTGTGGGGGTGGGGGTGGGGGTGGTGGTTGGAAAGAGATGGGTGATGAGGTAAAAAAATTTCAAAATTTTTAAAAACTATAGTTTTTGGGGGGATGGGATAGTGTCGTATAGGGGGTTCAGGGGTAGGGGGCGATGGGGGTTGGGACAAGATTTTTTTTTATAAAAAAAAATTATTTATTTATTTTTAAAAATATTTCTTAAATTTTTTTATTTTATTTTGGGAGGTGTAGGGGATGCAGTGAAGGGGGTAGGGTAGAATTTTGATCGTGAGGTAAGAAAAAGTTTTTAATTTTTTTTCAAAGAAATTAAAAGAATAAATTTTTTGGGGTGGAGGTTCGGGGTAGGGATGGGGATAGGGGTCAATTTTATTTTTTATAAAAAGCTCTTTAAGAAATAAAAATAATATGTTTAATGGAGGCGGGGTGGGGCTAGTTTAAGCTGGGGATGTAGTTGGGTTAGGGTGAGGTGAGGTGAGTCATTTTTAGGGTGGGAAGATGCATTGCCGCTTGCTTTTTCTAATTTCATTAAGAAAACCATTTTTCTATTAAACGGATTGAAGTGGAGATTGAATTGGACTCATTTGAACCCAATTCAAAAATGGGTTGAGACTTAATGAGTTGAGATTTTACCCAATAATAAAATATCTTGAACCCAACCCATTAACTATTGAGAGGGTTGGACGGGTCAGCTCAATTTAGATTCATTTTAACACCTCTACAGTGATGAGTATGAAAGAATTCCTGAAATGCTAAGTCATGTGAAACAATTGAGTTTCGTCCTGACAATTTAAGTTACAAAATTAGTATCAATGAAGCAAGTTCAAATATTGCAGGGATGAAAAGGAATTTGAGAAGTAATAATGTCTTTAATCAAAATAAGGCATGTATTAAATCCTTTATATTACTAATACATGAAAAAGAATGATATTAATAATACATGTCTCAATACATAATAGAATGTATAACTAATGCATATACTAAAAATAATACATCAAACAAGAGAAAATTTTTATTACGATGAGTACCACGTGATGTGTGAGGATATTTTTTAATGAGAAAAAAAATAATGAACCCTACCTTTTTTAATTACCAATCAATTTTATACTATTCACAATCACTCTCACCCCCACAACCGCTCGTTCACTTTCTTTCTTCTTCTTCTCCTCTCTCTTTTCATTTCCTCCTCTTCTTCTTCTTCTACCTTCCTCTCATACTACACTATATTTTCACCCATCATCTTCACCCCCTAATGAACACAGTAGCGAATTTAGTATTTTTCTTAAGAAACTTCAAAAACTAAAAATATAAATGTATGAATAAGCCAACATACAATTTCAAGGAATGCAACAATATATAGTCAACCTATACATACCAAAAGCAGAAATATTCACCACAAGCAGATTTTTTTTGAAAAAATAGAGAACTTGCATGCGTCCAGTGAGGATCAAACCTGCAAAGTAGGGCAGGTGCTTGCGGCCCAGTACCACTATGCTGTCTCACGTCTTTGGTTCAAAATTAATATACATACAAAAATGTAGATTTTCTATCCTATGTATACAACGTAATTTTTTATCAAAGAGGTTTGGGTGAACCCCCGCCACCACGTAGGTCCGCCTCACTAATGAAACACCTTTCTTTTACTCCAAAATTTATGTATTTACATTAAGGGATCATTTGGTTGAAAAATAGTTATCTTGGGATAATTAATCTCGAAATTAGTAATCCCGAGATAACTTATCCACCATGCATATGGGATAACTTATTCAATCACTATGATGTAAATGGTGGGATAAGTTATCCCGATATTAACTAATATCTCTAACCAAACATGCGACAAAATAATCTTTTATTTTATCTCGAAACTACTTATTCTTTATACCTAACACCAAATGACCCCTAAATTTCTTAGTACCCCACAACCAAAAATAATAAAAAGACTTGAATCTTTTCGTAGAAAAACTTAACCTCAGATGACCAGAAACTACAAAAGATCAAATTTTTCTACAAAAAACTTAACCTCACACAACCAAAAACTATAAAAGATTGAATTTTATTTACCAAAAAACTCAACCCTAGATAACCAAAATGAATAAAAATTCATTCTTTTGTAAAAAAAAAACTAAACCCCGGCTAATATACATACACACACACACACACACACACACACACACACACACACACACACACACACACACACACACATATATATATATATATATATATATATATATTCAAGTTATGCCCAAAATAGAATCTTGAATCAGAATAGGTGTAATCTAAATGCGGTTTCAAAGGGGCTGAATTTTCAAATATAGAGAGCAATGAAAACAACAAGTATACACACCGTAACACACACTCACAAAAGTCGATATTTAGTAGGAATAACTATTAAGAGTATAGGAATTATTGACACCTAATTTTGGCTCGCACTTTTTCTCTAATTATTTTACCGATGCTTCTCGCCTTAAATAATTTCCAAAAAATTAACTAAAAAATGAGATTCGTATTTTTATCTCTATTTCTATAAGTTGTTAAATAATAAAAGGGAATCTATTTTTCTATCATATTATAAAATATTTTAATTAAATATAATTAAATATTTTAATATCAAAATCAAAAAATGTCTCTTGGCAGTTCACATTCGCATTCTTTCTAATCTTTTATTTTTTGGGGCGATATTATGATCATATGTATATGTATATTTTTATTATATAAAATAAATATTTTATATTTTATTATAATCTTATTTTTACCTATATATATATTGTATTCTTATTTTTTACACACATGTATCTATATACGCATATATCAAATTGTAAAAGATATTAAATTGGACACTGATGCAAATTATGTCTGTAATTTATAAACGTTCATACCAAATAATTTTAGGATAGAAGGAGACACCGATAAAATTAATTTCAGTAGAAAAAGAATATTTGAGTTGATCATAATTCAATTTCATTTCTGTTTTTAGGCCGAGCCCAAATTTATCTATAAGTTTTAGCCGAGAGCCTAAAAATTAGCCCGAAAGTCAGTACAATATCCATGTTCGCTTCATCTTTTCATTCAACCGACATCAATCAATCTAGCCCGTCAATTTTTTTTAACCCATAGATCTGAAATTTTCAACCTTGTAATTTATATTTACTTTATATATTTAATTATTTTTCATGTTTTATTTATTTATTTTACTATTATTAATTTTAAACCGTCCGATTAAATGATCGAACGAATAAAAATAAGCAACTTTAATTCACTTTTGTATTTATCTCTCTATTTTATATATATAATCAGTACAACAAACACTTTCCTTTTCCCAATAAATCAAATCACGCGTGTTACTCCCCTCCCTATGCCATAGATGGGTAAACATCACCCCTTTCCCAAAACAACAACAACAATGATCCGCCTCTCATTTCTCCTCCGTGCTCTCTCCTCCATTATCACTAAATTGGAAAAAACCTATCTCCATAGTTGGTAGCCGACTGCCACCTTTACCACGCGAGAATCTCCTCTTTTTTGACCCCCAAACTCGTGAACTCGACATGGCCAGCAAAGTCAGGAACCATTTTGGTGAAAAAACCCAGAAATCATTTCAAAATAGTCTTCACAACTTTGAAAAGTTGGAGAGTAGGATTTGAAATTCAAATACGACCTCGATTCTTGTGTTATCCTTCAATATTTGTCTTCAAATATAGACTTTCAAGTCCAGATTTAGTTTATAAATAGGATGTTCTTCATCCTCAAAAAGGGAGGTTCAAGATCTAAAAAATAGGAAAGAGACAACAGCTTATACTAGAAAATTTCAAGCAAAATTTGGGTCTTGCAATAGTTGGTTTCTTTTCAGTTTTTGCATAAAAGTCAGTGTCTCGAGTTGAGCTAGGGTCGCCGGAAACTATCCCAATGTCAACGTTCCAGTTTGATACACCAGAAAAGGTGCGGACCCATACCTTTCTCATTTTTGTTTTTATTTCTTTTCTCTTCATCTATTTTCAATTCTGTCGAATATAAGAGTTTTTTTTATTTTGAGCTGTGTTGTTGTTGCTATATTGGCCTTGCGAATAGAAGTTGTGGTTGGTGAATCTGAAGATTATTTGGTGTTGAATATATGAGTTTATACGTTCGTTTATCTCACTTGATGGTTGTGACTTTTGGTCCTTCGGGAATCTTGTCGATGAGCGTGATTTGAATATAAAGGTTTATTTTGTGTGCACATGGGTCTATAAGTGTATTAATATGGGGATTCATTTTTGAGTTAATATGGGAGTTCATTTTCGAGCCTAAGTTTGAAATCGTTGTTCACCGCCTCTAAATCAAATCTATGAATATGGTTTATTTGCACTTGTTTATACAATACTGTGGGATATATTTGGCCCTTCCAAGGATACGAGTTCATCAAAATATGGGGTGTATAGGAGTTCATCAAAATATGGGGTGTATAGCCATCCCATTGATATCGCTGCCCGATTTTTAAGAATTGGAGTTAATTGAACAATTTTGTCTTGATTTCAACTCTCTTTCAAAATATAGTTGGGTTATGTTTAAGTCCAGGAGATGTGAAAATCAGTTCTTTTCCCCTGCTCCGCCCATGTTTGATCTTATGTGATTTATTTCAGTTGTGAGTTTGTGGTGATGTTATTATCGAATTTAATTCTTGTTTTAACACCCTAAGGTTATAATTCTGAGGTAAAATTGTGAAGAGATGTTTTTAGTTTGGCAATATCATTTTAAAGCTCTTTTGTACGACTTTATGTTTTTTGATTTGCCATATATATGTATATTTTCTCATAACTCTAGGCCAAAGATGCTATTGAGAATGATGTGCATGTTTGAACACTACCTGGCAGTAAAGTTTCTTATTTAATTAAAACTGGCCAATATATCTAGACAATAAATTCTCCCACTTAACAGTTTCTCTTTAAATTTTATTATTGTTACTTTATGTGCTTGTTTTCCAGTGAGTATGCATCTCTTTCACCCTAGGAATAAGGGCATTTACTAATCATGGATGGACAGGCAAAAATATTGTATATATATGTGTGCGTCTTTATGATGCTATAATGGACGAAAAAATAAAGTCTTATCAACACTTACACTAATGGACCATATACCATAACCATGAAAATTTTATTTATTTATTTATTTGTTTACTTATTTTTGTGTTATATCTCAATGTGCGAATTTGTTTATCGATTATTAATCCTTATCTTTCTTTTATTTTTACATGTGAACTCGGGAACTGGAGTTTCAATTGAATCTCCATTTCGATCCCAATTATCGGGTCAGCAATAGGATGATTGTAGAGCCTCGAAGTCGTGAAAAAATTAAAAGCTCAAACTCCATTAGAAGTCTAGTATCTCTTAGCCCCCTTTCTCTTTATTTTCATTATTCTTGTTATGTTATTAGTATTTTGGAACTTGAATCAATAATTAATTATTATTATTATTATTATTTCCATATTTAAGTTATATTGTTCATTTATCGTACTTGTATTGCTTTAATGGCTGAAAATTTCTTTAAAACAGAGTAATATTCTCATGTTTTCACAATTAACACATTATGACTATCTCATAAACATAGATTTTGCTTTTGAAAGGGGCTTTGATGGTTTTAATATTCAATTAACTCCCTTTTTACTAATTATATTCCATGAAGATATTTTTATAATAAAATAAATGTCACAATCCTTTAGGATTAATGAGAATTTTAATACTATTGTAGGATGACAATAAATAGTTAAGTTCATATTTTTGAAAAAAAGGAAAGAAACCTATTCTTCAATTTCGGCTTAGTCGTCCTAAAGTTTTACTTTTATACGTTTTTTGTCACTAATTTTTAAACTCTCAAATTTTGAAGCCCTCCAAAACATAAGGTATATACATGTACTTACGCTATCGCATACAAGATATATTTATTATTTTATCATCATTACTTTTACCATAACTACTATTAATGTTATTTAATAATTTCTATTATGGTTTATGTGTTATTTAAAGCCCCAACACATACTATTACATTTACTTTTTACTTAATTTCGATCTATTAAAATATCACAAGTCAAATATAGTTTCATTATCTTTTCTATATACTTTTAAACATATACACATGCTTGTGATTACTTTAAATGAATTCTTACACTTTAAAAATATTATTTTTTCTTTATTCATATATTTAATATTATATATTTATACTCATATTTTTTCATACAACCATAAACTTTATGCTTTCTAATACACATAAAATATTACTTGTCTTTTATATATATATATATATATATATTTTAAAAACCTATTTTCGCAATAACTACATTACACCCTTGTAAATTGTAGTGGTAAATTTTTATATACCTTGAGTTTATTTCGCTAAAAAAAATAATAAACGTTACCACAATTTTAGCAAATAATGAAGCAATAGTCTTATTAAATATTTTTCTAAACTGAGCTTAAGGACTATCTTCGGATAGGCTTTGAGGGGTGTCTAACACCTTCCCTCGAGTAATCAAAATCATTACTCAGAATCTCTAAATGTTTTCAAATGACCAAAACAAAGTTTTCTATAATAAAAAATGGTTTTTCCTAGTTTTCCTAAAAGTTAGGTGGCGACTCTAACAACTAAAAATGAATTTTCTAAACCCGAGAGTCATAAACGCCACCATATGCCGTGTGCTATTTCGACCGGTTCGAAATAGGGCGCGATAGAATGGTGACTCTGCTGGGGATGAATGAACTTAGGTTTTAACCTTAATATTCTTAGTTTAGGACTTTTATGCTTTATTATATTATTTGCTTTACGTATCTTTATATCATGCTCTATGTGAAAGGACGCAAGCCAAATCCAAACTTGCGTTCCTTATTTGTTCAAATAACACTACTTGTTACTGCTTTATCACCTGTATTTTTCTATCGAGTCTTTGGCCGTACACAATTCACACATTGTGGAACATGCGAAAGGTGTACTGCACTCCTCCGAACCTTTTTTGAATTTCTTAGTTTCAGAGTCAGTGCAATTAGGTTAGTGTACCTTCTCGTAGATATTCAGTCCTCGCAGATATTCAGTCCCACTCTCAAATATTTAAGAAAAAATCTTACTCTAGTAATAGGTCATGCTGCATAAACCTTATGCGGGATGGTCCAAGGTATTGTCTTTGCAACTAGGAATCCACCCTTTCGTCAGAAGGTTATGAAACCTTTATGACGTATTTTGTGTTAGAACTGATTCAGATAGTCCAGAAAGCAAATATTAATTGATTCAGAACAATTGGATTGTCCTTGTTTTATTCTTCCTTCATCTGACATCATTTCAAGTCAATAGATATAGAGTATTAACCAAACTCGCCAATATTTGACATTTTTTTCTCGAATATAGAGTATTATTAAAACTCTGCTTCACCAATATTCCAAAGTCCATGAAAGCCGAGTGTTCTAAAAAAACGTTGCTTTCGTTTGACTTTCTCTTCAAGTCCACAGATGTGGAATATCACTGAAAATCCCTCACATTCGTCTAACTTCTTTTGATCCAAACGAGACTGGAATATCATCAAGCATTCTTCCAACGTTTGATTCTTTATTTCTAGTCAATAGACATAGAATATTATTCAAAGCTCTGTATTTATTGACACTCTTCTTCAAAACAATGAATGTGGAATATTATTCATCTCCACCCACTTTTAACTCTTTCTAGCCAATGAGAGTGAGGCATCATCAATACTCCTCTCACATTCGATATCTCTATCCTTATTCATAAATAACTATGCCTAAGACACTTGCTCTTTAAAGGCATCATTTTCAGCCCACTTTTATCGATATATACCATCACCAAGGCCTCTCTCATTTGCTCTTGTTGGATAAATTCTCTCTTCAAGAAAATTAAAAAATTGTTCTGAATCCAAAATATGTCAAAATCTAGATTCATCTATATCAGTTTATTTGAACGAAGGCCTACCTCTGGCAAAAAGAGGCTCCAAAATATAGGACACACTTACTTGACATTGTCTGAATGTGCTTGGCCATCAATATGAACTAACTCTTTAACTTTCATTTGTGTTTCCATTATCCCCCGATATAGGTTGATTGAGTTAATCGATAGAACTAGCCGACTTAAGCTATATATACCAAGAATGAACACCAATGTCGTTGACCCGACCAGAAGTGTTGCAACACTAGCAAACGTATTGGGGAATTTCAAAAGAATAGATATTGCAGATAAGGATGAACGTATTCTTCTTTTGGAGCAATAACTCGAGACGTTAAGAGGATAACTACACCAAGGAAGGGACCCCACACATCCATCCATGACTACTCTACCGCGCCCTCCTCTTTTTCTATTGCTAGAAACTTCAATACCCGAACACTATCTGTCAGTACAACCTCCCATAACAACTATTAGGTTAGCAAATCCATCATTCCCGTTCACACCATCAAATCCCATAAATTTTCTCATTACACCCTATATCCTAATGTTGTCACATATTCTCGTGATATTCAACAAACAAATCACGCTATCTTTGGAGAACCATATATTTCTCCAATGTGTGTAAATGAAACACTCACTTTCACTATACCTACTAAAAGTAGGTTTTTGATGAATTCAAGGATGAAAGAGAAAGGAGACATAATCAACGAGCTTCGTAATCTAAAGCGGGCCATGAAACACACCTCCAATAAACTCAAGTCAATGAGAATTTGGACTACGAAGATTTATGTATCCATCCAGATATTGATTTGCCAGTCGGGGTTCAAGCCACCTAAGTTCGACTTATTTGATGGAACAGGCTATCCTTATACTCATTTAAGAGCATATTGTGATAAATTGGTAGAGATTGGCAAAAATGAGAAACTCATAATGAAGTTGTTTATTAGAAGTTTGTCTGGTGAGGCTCACACTTGGTACACCAAACAAGACCCTATTTATTGGCATAAATGGAGCGACATGGCCGAAGACTTTATGAACCATTTCAAGTTTAACATAGA
This sequence comes from Capsicum baccatum var. pendulum, assembly GCA_030864225.1. NCBI lineage: Eukaryota > Viridiplantae > Streptophyta > Magnoliopsida > Solanales > Solanaceae > Capsicum > Capsicum baccatum. The sequence goes on along the minus strand of CM061554.1, from coordinate 209,723,199 downwards.
AATCACACCGGATCGACCTTCCCTTATTAGTATACAAAGAAGCCCTCTGAGTCATTCCAAGAATATGCTCGACGATAGAGGTCCAAGGCAGGAAAAGTTCAACCACCAATGGACAAAAGTGAATTGATGAAGTATTTTATTCGTAGTAAAAAAGGTGTATATTTCGAAAGGATAATGTCCATATTGGGGCAGAAGTTTGTCGATTGTGTCAAAATAGGGAATTTTATTGATGAGGTAATCAACTCTGGAAAGATTAAGTCAACAAACAACTCGAGCAAATCTACCCAGTTGGATTTCATCGAAGGAGTTAGGTTAGACAATGAAGAAGACGTAGCTATTATGATACCACAACACTCAATACCTGAATCACCCCAATCACTTCAAAATCCTGATAATTAACTGATGCAAATGTTGAATCATAAACTACATCATGCCTATAATGTCCAACAAAATTACCTTTAACCGTGAGCGCCCACATATCAAAATTCATCACGACCATGTGTACCAATCCATGTGTTAGTTTATCAAAATCAGACACCTTTTGTGCTAAGACAAAATCTAAACGGTAAGCGCAATTGAAGCTACACTCAATTTGTTAAACTATTGACACTTTTGTTTGAGAGACTGAGAGCTGTAAATTTATTGCGACCCAAGCCAGGGAAGATTTCTAACCTATTACCTAAATGGTTCGATAAAAGAAAGACATATGCTTTTCCCTTTGAAGTTCAGGGGCACGATACTGAAGATTGTAATAGGTTAAGGCATGAAATTGAGTGCTTGATCAAGGCCAGAGCAATCCAATGTGTCGAAGTGCAACCAAATGCAAATAATGATCGGTGCCCAGTCATTAAAATAAAGAGTGTATATGACATGAGGGACACCATCCTTCACACCGAGCCAGCAAAGTCTTTATATAAGCCCCTCTACAGAGAAATGCTAACTTTAGCGGGAATACGATAGAGATAAATCCAAGTTGATCAACTCAGAAGTAGGCAATATAGTCCTGGATTTAAGGTCATTGGATTCCCTTCTGATTATCATGTAATAGAACTACGTTTTGACCTGATTTCTCATGGGGAGATACGTAGGTAGCCCTTATCGGGTTCGATTGTATTTAAGTAAAATCGTTTCCATTTTTGTAATTGGAACTATATGCGACCTGATTTCCCTTGGTGGGTTACGTAGGTAGCCTATAGGCTCGGTTCCTTTATAATACAAAATTCTATTTTCCCCTAACGATGGAAGAAACTTAAATATGATGATATCCAGAAAACTCAACACGATCCATCAAGGCTATCCCGAGATATGCAATGAAGAATCGCTGAGAAAGTCTTTCTAAGAGACTGGGGCAAATTTTAAAGAACGCTTCAAAAATCAATGAAGGCTAGGACGGTCAACTTGGAAATGTTACAATCAAGGTTGATTTATACCAGATAATGCAAGTCAGCACTAAAGCTGCAAGTTATCAACGGGGGATAAATTGACTACAATATCATGAGAAATACACCAAGGGTTAATACAGAAGACACTTCCACCATTTAACCAAAGATCTTCTCTATAAATACCATAAAGATCTTCTCTACAAATACTGTTAAAATATACTATCAATCCAAATGCTTCGGGATCAACTACACGTATTACATCAGTTATAGAAGGTTAACCAAATCTTCAGGTGGTGCTTGCTTATGAAAGAGCCAGAAAGAAAGTCCATGTAACAAGGAATGATAATATATACCTACAATTCTAGAAGGATTTCCAAAATATGCTCAAAAGCATTCAAGATTGGATTACAAGTAATACATCAATTGTGAACTAATGTCTAAATTAGTTGATGCTACGACTGTAGTGGACCCAAAAAGAGTTCATATATGAAGACACCCACAGGATAAGAAGACTGTCAAGGAGGTGCCAAAGAAATATTCAGAGTTTACGTAGAGAAGACTCGCGTATGTACCCAAGCCTCTTGCTTCCATCAAAATGCAAGTCAGCGGGATTACATATAAAGATAGCTTATATAATGCGTTCACTACTCTCCCTCTCAAAACCATGACACGAAAGAACTGACATTGAGATGGAAATCTCAACTCTTGACCGATTCCAATAACTTACAAAAGCATCGATTGAATTAAGGAATTCTTTGATGTTAATCGTTGGCACAAGAAAAAAGTGATAAGATGTTGAAAACTCTTACATAAGAGACACCACTTCAGTAAATGATCAAATGAGCTTTCAAAAGCAAGCTCATGATTATCAATCTTACCATTCTCCACCCACCCTTTTGGCTAAATTTTCTTAATTCTCCTCATGCGGAACTACATTTTGACTTGATTCCTTATAATACCCCGAGAAATTTATTGTTGAAATTTTATGCGTAAACGTGTTGGGTTCTATCTTCTAAAATGAATTATAAATTTTCCGTGCAGAATGTCTTAGATTATGACCCACCATTGAATAGAGTATCGAATAAGATTTCCAACGATATGTGGATCATCCAAAACGAACACCTGAGAGATGAGTTATGAACATTCTGATAGAATTGTGAATAGTAGTGAACAGTAAAACGTGAAGGAAAAAAAGTACTGAGGCCTGTCGTATTTTTACTCCGAATTTAAACGATGATAACTCCTTGTACATAATGATCTGGGTAATCTACTATATATTAACAGAAAGATCTGCGATTCCTCTTTCCAATAAAATTAGTTTCATCTAATTTGTCTATCGAAGCAAAAAGTTATGGTCGATCTACTTCAGCCTATCGAAAGCGAATTTTTTGATCAACTTCAAAAGATCATAAATCCTCGTACACAATGATCTGGGTGATATACTATATATCAACGGAAAGATATGAGAGTCCTCTTTGAAATGATCTGAGCTAAGTCTGGGAGAAATCTTTAGCACCAAGTGGGAGGTATAAAGCAACCTTACTTTCCTAGAACTACGTGCCCCCATAGGAGTAAGCCTGAGGTTGATTTATATAGTGATCACTAGTTTGTGTGGATTTGATATCGATAGTCCTACTCTGATGGCAAGGATAGGACGACTCTCCCCAATGTGGGTTGTACATTGGACTCCATGTAGCTCACATGGTTTATGTTAGTTATAGGATCTCCCAGTGTGTGTGTGTTTTCTTGAGTCTATGGTGAATAGTGAAGTGATTTGAAAGTAGAATTGTGAAGGTTATTCTTTCAAAAGATTTAAATGATATTTACATTATGAGAATTGATATTCTTGATGAACTTAAAGTGGTTGACAAATTATATGATGATTCACATGTGTTATTGTACTCATTTTATCCTCTCATGATTATGATGATTTTCTTTGGGCTATGTGAGTCTTTCATACATCCTGCATATTTCTTATAAATATTTATGATGATGGTGTTTATATAATTGCATACACCCCCATATAATCGGTCCCTTTCCATGGTACTAACCCATATCTTCGGATATGGGCTTTATTTTCTTAGAGTGTAGGTTCACGTGCTCAGTTCCAGGTTCGACAGTGATTCTTCGAGCACATTGTTCTACATCCTCTATTGTGGTGAGTCCTCATGTTCTAAGGACGTGATGTCTGATGTTTGTTTCATAGAATTATTTACATCTGATAACAAAGTATGAGTCAGTTGGGGCATGTCTCAATGGCTCGCTGGTTTTATTGATTTCTTAGAGGCTTGTCAGACTACTATAGATGTTGGGAGTTGACTAATAGGTTGTATTTTGTTATCTATTTGAAATTCTTTTATTCTTGGATGATGATTACTTTGTTGATATTTAAGGGTTATTTATGGAAACCCCGTTGATTTGTGTTGAACTGAATGACAATGGCTCAAAGGGTTAGCTTGGGGATACTCGTAGCCTCAAGCACCGTGTGACTCTTCGGGACCCATTTTTTGGGGCGTTACAAACTTGGTATCAAATCCTAAGGTTTTAAGGTGTCGTAGAGAGTCTGACAAGTTGTGTTAAGTAGAGTCTTGATCATCGGTGTGTAGCACGCCATATCTATGAGCAAGAGGCTACAAAACATTTTAGGAAAAAGTGTGATTCTTTTTCCATAAGTCTATCATGCTTAAAGTGTCTCTCTTTTCTATTGATTCGTGCTCTCCTCTTTCAGAAATTAGCCTAAACCTATTCCTCCAACTGATAACTGAAGTTTCTTGGGTTTAGTTAGCTATTACCGCCATTTTGTTGAGGGTTTCTCCTCTATAGCATCTCCTATGACTCGGTTGAACAACAAAAAAGTGAAGTTCTTGTGGTCCGAATCTTGTGAGAAGAGTTTTCAGGAGTTAAAGACTAGACTCACTACAACCCTTATTTAAACTTTGCCTGATGGTGTTGATGGTTTTTATTGATGCAGAAGGGTAAGGTGATAGCTTATGCTTCTAGACAGTTGAAACCCCATAAGAAAAATTACCCCACCCATGACCTTGAGTTGGCTGTTGTTGTGTTTGCTTTGAAATTCTGGAGACACTATTTGTATGGTGTCCATGTTGATGTTTTCACGGATCATAAGAGTCTGCAGTATGTGTTTACCCAGAGAGAATTGAATCTTAGGCAGAGACGATGGTTAAAATTATTAAAGGACTATGATATGAGTGTGCTGTACCATCCGGGAAAGGCCAATGATTTGGCAGATGCCCTAAGTAGAGTGTCCATGGGTAGTGTTTCACATGTGGTAGAAGGTAAGAAAGAGTTGGCTCGTGATATAAATCGTTTGGCTAGATTGGGGGTTAGGTTGTTTGACTCTGCTGAAGGTAATATAGGGGTTCAGAGTAGTTTCGAATCCTCCTTGGTTTTGGAAGTGAAGGAAAAGCAATACTTAGATGCTAGTTTGGTCAGACTGAAGGAGTCAGTCAATGACCAAAAAGTAGAGGTTTTCTCCCAAGGGGGAGATGGTGTGTTGAGATTGTAGGGTACATTGTGTGTCCCGAATATTGATGATCTGAGACAGAGGATTATGGCTGAAGCACATGGGTCACAATATTCTATTAATCCTGGTACCACCAAGATGTACCGAGACTTGCGGGAAATCTATTGGTGGAGTGGCATGAATAAAGATATAGCAGCATTTGTAGCTAAGTGTGCAACATGCCAATAGGTTAAGGTTGAACAACAAAGACCTGATGGTATGATGAAAGAGTTTAGTATTCCCACCTGGAAGTGGGAAGAGATAAATATGGACTTCGTGATTGGTTTACCTCCTTCCCGATGCCATCATGATTCTATTTGGGTTGTGGTTGATAGGTTGACTAAGTCTGATCATTTCTTGCCTGTTCATACTTAATATATTACTAAGGATTACGCTAGATTGTATATCCGAGAGCTAGTCAGACTGCATCGAGTTCCATTGTCTATCATTTCGAATAGGGGTACTCAATTCACTTCGTAATTTTGAAAAGCCTTTTAGAAGGATCTTGGTACCCAAGTGCTTTTAAGTTCTGCTTTTCATCCGCAGACCGATGGTCAGGCTGAGCGGACCATCCATACCTTAGAAGATATATTGAGAGCTTGTGCACTTGACTTTAAGGAAAGTTGGGATGATCACTTACCGTTGATAGAGTTTGCTTACAATAATAGTTTCCACTCTAGTATTGGCATGGCTCCGTTTGAAGCCTTATATGGGAGGAAGTGTAGATCACCCATAGGTTAGTTCGAGGTGGGTGTAGCGACTGTGAGTGGTCCTGATTCGGTATTTGAGGCTATGGAAAAATTTAAGTTGATTAGGGAAAGGTTGAAAACTGTGCAGAGTCGTCAGAAGTCATATGCGGAAGTTAGAATGAGAGACCTTGAGTTTGAAGTTGGTGACCTAGTGTATCTGAAAATTTCACCCTTGAAGGGGGTGAAGAGATTCGGAAAGAAGGGGAAGCTTAGTCCCCGTTATGTTGGTCCTTACAAAATTCTTAGCCGTGTTGGTAAGGTAGCTTATGAGGTTGAGTTGCCTTTCGAGTTGTCCTCTGTTCATCCAATAATCCATGTCTCCATGCTTAGAAAGCATATTAGCGATGCTGTGGTAGTGGATTTCTCTGTGAGTGCTGACATTCAAGAAAATCTTTCTTTTAATGAGATTCCTGTTGAAATTCTTGATTTCAGTGTCCGAAGACTAAGGAACAAAGAAGTTCCCTTGGTCAAGCTGTTATGGCGAAACCAATCTGTTGAGGGTGCAACTTGGGAAGCTGAGGCGGATATGCGATCCAAGTACCCGTACCTATTTTACGCAAACTTTGATCAAGCCGAAGGTACCGTTCTTTCCTAAATCATGCACATTTGATAAAAGTTGCAGCAGTTCAGCTGTCATTTATTATGTGTTCAGCTGTAGTTTCTTGAATTTATGCATTCTATGTTGCATTCGGAGTGAGAAACGATGTGGTGATGAGTCTAACAAATGGTTTTAGCTGTATGCTCTATTCCCTATCTAATCTTGGCATGTCTAGCATCATTCGAGGATGAATGTTTCCAAGGGGGGACGATGTAATACCCCGGGAAATTTTTCGTTGAAATTTTGTGCGTAAATGTGTTGGGTTCTATCTTCTAGAATGAATTATAAATTTTTTATGTGGAATGTATGAGATTATGACCCACCATTATGTAGAGTATCGAATAATCTTTCCAACGATATGTGGATCATCCAAAACGGACACCCGAGCGACGAGTTATGAACATTCCAATCGAACCATGAATAGTAGTGAACAGTAAAACGTGCAGGGAATAAAATACTGAGGCCTGGCGTATTTTTGATCCAACTTTAAAAATCATAACTCCTTATACATAATGATCTGGGTGATCTACTCTATATCAATAGAAATCTCTGGGAGTCCTCTTTCCAATGAAATTGGTTTCCTCCAATTTGTCTATCGGAGCAAAAAGTTATAGTCGATCTACTTCAGCCTATCAAAAGCGAATTTTCGGGTCAACTTCAAACGATCATAAATCATCGTACACAATGATCTGGGTGAGATACTATATATCAACGGAAAGATATGAGAGTCCTCTTTCTAATGAAATTAGTTTCATCCAATTTGGATATCAGAGTAAAACGTTATGGTTGATCTACTTCAGACTATCAAAACAGTCCACCAAAGGACACATATGAGAATTATTTAATTTTTAGGGGCGTTTTGGACATTCCTTCTCACCCAAAATCCGTCCAAACCCTATATTAAAGTCTATTAGAAGCATTATATATTATATTTCATCAAATTTCCTCAAAAAGAAAATTCTAAGTTCCTACATCCAACTTCAAGAACCTCCAAAGTTCATAATTGATTCTGCAAATTTATTCATGATTCCAAGTTTCTAGTTCAAGAACTCCAAGAACCATCATTCAAAGGCACGATTAACATCTCAAAAGCGAGTATCGATCTAAAGTTCATCATTCAAGGTATGTGGGGTTTTTCAACAATCTTTCGTTCTTGTACCCAAAAGTAATTTTCTTTACAAAGGCATGATTTTTATTTGATTTTTATGAATTTGAAGCATTAACCCATATTTTATGATGGTTATTATGAAATCTTGATGTTTATGATTTTAAAAGATGAATTTACATGTGGAGAGATATAAAACATGAATCTTGAATGATATTTATCATGATTTTGATACTTGGATCGTAAATCCCAATTGGAAATTGTGTTTTTTTTAGAAAGTGTGTTATAAGTACGTTGATATTGAATATTTGAGATATTTTGAATGATTTGACCTTTTGGTCTTAATGGATTTGTTTTGAACTCGAGTGTGAAAGAAATTCTCAACGTGGTTGATATTGATAGGTGAGAAGCATGATGGCTCCCGATGTATATATATATATATCACTGAAATTATTTTTTTGTGCATTTTCTTTGAAATGACCTTAGCTAAGTCTGGGAGAAATCTTTAGCACCAAGTGGGAGGTTTAAAGCAACCTTACTTTCCTAGAACTACGTGCCCCCATAGGAGTGAGCCTGAGGTTGATTTATATAGTGATCACTAGTTTGTGTGGATTTGATATCGATAGTCCTACTCCGATGGCAAGGATAGGACGGCTCTCCCCAATGTGGATTGTACATTGGACTCCATGTAGCTCACATGATTTATGTTGGTTATAGGATCTCCCAGTGTGTGTGTGTTTTCTTGAGTCTATCGTGAATGGTGAAGTGATTTGAAAGTGGAATTGTGAAGGTTATTCTTTCAAAAGATTTAAATGATATTTACATTATGAGAATTGATATTCTTGATGAACTGAAAGTGATTGACAAATTATATGATGATTCAAATGTGTTATTGTACTTATTTTATTCTCTCATGATTATGATGATTTTTTTCGGGCTATGTGAGTCTTTCATACATCCTGCATATTTCTTATAAATATTTATGATGATGATGTTTATATAATTGCATACACCCCCATATAATCTATCCCTTTCCATGGTACTGACCCATATCTTCGGATATGAGCTTTATTTTCTCAAAATATAGGTTCACGTGCTCAGTTCCAGGTTCGACAGTGATTCTTCGAGCATAATATTCTACATCCTCTGTTGTGGTGAGTCATCATGTTCCGAGGACGTGATGTCTGATGTTGGTTTCACAGAATTATTTACATCTGATAACTGAGTATGAGTCAGTTGGGGCATGTCTCAATGGCTCGCTGGTTTTATTGATTTTCTTAGAGGCTTGTCAGACTAGTATAGATGTTGGGAGTTGACTAATAAGTCGTATTATATTATCTTTTTGAAATTCTTTTATTCTTGGATGATGATTACTCTGTTGATATTTAAGGGTTATTTATGGAAACCCCATTGATTTGTGTTGAACTGAATTAAAATGGCTCAAAGGGTTAGCTTGGGTCTACTCGTAGCCTCAAGCACCGAGTGATGCTCTGGGACTCATTTTTTGCGGAGTTACAAACTTGGTATCAAAGCCTAAGGTTTTAAGGTATCCTAGGGAGTCTGACAAGCTGCGTTAAGTAGAGTCTTGATCATCGGTGTGTAGCGCACCACATCTATGAGCAAGAGGCTACAAGACATTTTAAGAAAAAGTGTGATTCTTTTTCCATAAGTCTATCATGCTTAAAGTGTCTCTCTTTGCTATTGATTCGTGCTCTCCTCTTTCAGAAATTGGCCTAGACCTATTTCTCCAACTGATAGCTGAAGTTTCTTGGGTTTAGTTAGCTATTACCGCCATTTTGTTGAGGGTTTCTCCTCTATAGCATCTCTTATGACTCGGTTGAACCACAAGAAAGTGAAGTTCTTGTGGTTCGAATCTTGTGAGAAGAGTTTTCAGGAGTTAAAGACTCGACTCACTTCAGCCCTTGTTTTGACTTTGCCTGATGGTGTTGATGGTTTTTATGGATGCAGAAGGGTAAGGTGATAGCTTATGCTTCTAGACAGTTGAAACACCATGAGAAAAATTACCCATGACCTTGAGTTGGCTGCTGTTGTGTTTGCTTTGAAAATCTGGAGACACTATTTGTTTGGTGTCCATGTTGATGTTTTCACGGATCATAAGAGTCTGCAGTATGTGTTTACCCAGAGAGAATTGAATTTTAGGCAGAGACGATGGTTAAAATTGTTAAAGGACTATGATATAAGTGTGCTGTACTATCCGGGCAAGGCCAATGATTTGGCAGATGCCCTAAGTAGAGTGTCCATGGGTAGTGTTTCACATGTGGTAGAAGGTAAGAAAGAGTTGGCTCGTGATGTACATCGTTTGGCTAGATTTGGGGTTAGGTTGTTTGACTCTGCTGAAGGTAGTATAGGGGTTCAGAGTAGTTCCAAATCCTCCTTGGTTTTGGAAGTGAAGGAAAAGCAATACTTAGATGACAGTTTGGTCAGACTGAAGGAGTCAGTCAAGGACCAAAAAGTAGAGGTTTTCTCCTAAGGGGGAGATGGTGTGTTGAGATTGTAGGGTACATTGTGTGTCCCGAATATTGATGATCTGAGACAGAGGATTATGGCTGAAGCACATGGGGCGCGATATTCTATTAATCCTGGTACCACCAAGATGTACCGAGACTTGCGAGAAATCTATTGGTGGAGTGGAATGAATAAAGATATAGCAACATTTGTAGCTAAGTGTGCAACATGCCAACAGGTTAAGGTTGAACACCAAAGACCTGGTGGTATGATGCAAGAATTTAGTATTCCTACCTGGAAGTGGGAAGAGATAAATATGGACTTCGTAATTGGTTTACCTCCTTCCCGATGCCATCATGATTCCATTTGGGTTGTGGTTGATAGGTTGACTAAGTCTGATTATTTCTTGCCTGTTCATACTTCATATACTACTAAGGATTACGCTAGATTGTATATCTGAGAGCTAGTCAGACTGCATCGAGTTCCATTATCTATCATTTCGAATAGGGGTACTCAATTCACTTCGTAATTTTGGAAAGCTTTTCAGAAGGGTCTTGGTACCCAAGTGCTTTTAAGTTCTGCTTTTCATCCGCAGACCGATGGTCAGGCTGAGTGGACCATCCAGACCTTAGAAGATAAATTGAGAGCTTGTGCACTTGACTTTAAGGGAAGTTGGGATGATCACTTACCGTTGATAGAGTTTGCTTACAATAACAGTTTCCACTCTAGTATTGGCATGGCTCCGTTTGAAGCCTTATATGGGAGGAAGTGTAGATCACCCATAGGTTGGTTCGAGGTGGGTGTAGCGACTGTGAGTGGTCCTGATTCGGTATTTGAGGCTATGGAAAAATTTAAGTTGATTAGGGAAAGGTTGAAAACTGTGCAGAGTCGTCAGAAGTCATATGCGGAAGTTAGAATGAGAGACCTTGAGTTTGAAGTTGGTGACCTAGTGTATCTGAAAATTTCACCCTTGAGGGGGGTGAAGAGATTCGGAAAGAAGGGGAAGCTTAGTCCCCGTTATGTTGGTCCTTACAAAATTCTTAGCCGTGTTGGTAAGGTAGCTTATGAGGTTGAGTTGACTTTCGAGTTGTCCTCTGTTCATCCAATAATCCATGTCTCCATGCTTAGAAAGCATATCAGCGATGCTGTGGTAGTGGATTCCTATGTGAGTGCTGACATTTAAGAAAATCTTTCTTTTAATGAGATTCCTGTTGAAATTCTTGATTTCAGTGTCCGAAGAATATGGAACAAAGAAGTTCCCTTGGTCAAGCTGTTATGGCAAAACCAATCTGTTGAGGGTGCAACTTGGGAAGCTGAGGCGGATATGCGATCCAAGTACCCGTACCTATTTTATGCAAACTTTGATCAAGCCGAAGGTACCGTTCTTTCCTAAATCATGCACATTTGATAAAAGTTGCAGCAGTTCAACTGTCATTTATTATGTGTTCAGCTGTAGTTTCTTGAATTTATGCATTCTATGTTGCATTCGGAGTGAGAAACGATGTGGTGATGAGTCTAACAAATGGTTTTAGCTGTATGCTCTATTCCCTATCTAATCTTGGCATGTCTAGCATCATTCGAGGATGAATGTTTCCAAGGGGGGATGATGTAATACCCCGGGAAATTTTTCGTTGAAATTTTGTGCGTAAATGTGTTGGGTTCTATCTTCTAGAATGAATTATAAATTTTTTATGTGGAATGTATGAGATTATGACCCACCATTATGTAGAGTATTGAATAATCTTTCCAACGATATGTGGATCATCAAAAACGGACACCCGAGCGACGAGTTATGAACATTTCATTTGAACCGTGAATAGTAGTGAACAGTAAAACGTGCAGGGAAAAAAGTACTGAGGCCTAACGTAGTTTTGATCGAACTTTAAAAATCATAACTCCTTATACATAATGATTTGGGTGATCAACTATATATCAATGGAAATCTCTGGGAGTCCTCTTTCCAATGAAATTGGTTTCCTCCAATTTGTCTATCGGAGCAAAAAGTTATGGTCGATCTACTTCAGCCTATCAAAAATGAATTTTTGGGTTAACTTCAAAAGATCATAAATCCTCGTACAAAATGATCTGGGTGATATATACTATATATCAACGGGAAGATATGAGAGTCCTCTTTCTAATGAAATTAGTTTCATCCAATTTGGATATCATATTAAAACGTTATGGTTAATCTACTTCAGACTATCAAAACAGTCCACCAAAGGACAGATTTGAGAATTATTTGATTTTTAGGGGCGTTTTGGACATTCCCCCTCACCCAAAATCCGTCCAAACCCTATATTAAAGTCTATTAGAAGCATTATATATTATATTTCATCAAATTTCCTTAAAAAGAAAATCCTAAGTTCCTACATCCAACTTCAAGAACCTCCAAAGTTTATCATTGATTCTGCAAATTTATTCAAGATTGCAAGTTTCTAGTTCAAGAACTCCAAGAACCATCATTCAAAGGCATGATTAACATCTCAAAAATGAGTATCGATCTAAAGTTCATCATTCAAGGTATGTGGAGTTTTTCAACAAGAACTCTCTTTTGTTCTTGTGCCCAAAAGTAATTTTCTCTACAAAGGCATGATTTTTATTTGATTTTTATGAATTTGAAGCATGAACCCATATCTTATGATGATTAGTATAAAATCTTGATGTTTATAATTTTAAAAGATGAATTTACATATGTGGATATATAAAGCATAAATTTTGAATGATATTTATCAGGATTTTGATATTTGGATCGTGAATCTCCATTGGAAATTGTGTTTTTTTGAGAAAGTGTGTTATAAGCACGTTGATGTTGAATATTTGAGATATTTTGAATGATTTGACCTTTTGGTCTTAATGGAGTTGTTTTGAACTCGAGTGTGAAAGAAATCCACAAAGTGGTTGATTTTGGTAGATGGGAAGCATGATGACTCCCGATGTATATTTTTTATATTACTGAAATTGTTTTGTTGTGGATTGTCTTTGAAATGGTCTGAGCTAAGTCTGGGAGAAATCTTTAGCACCAAGTGGGAGGTATAAAACGACTTTACTTCCCTAGAACTACGTGCCCCCATAGGAGTGAGCCTGAGGCTGATTTATATAGTGATCACTAGTTTGTGTGGATTTGATATCGATAGTCCTACTCCGATGGCAAGGATAGGACAGATCTCCCCAACGTGAATTGTATGTTGGACTCCATGTAGCTCACATGGTTTATGTCGGTTATAGGATCTCCCAATGTGTGTATGTTTCCTTGTGTCTATGGTGAATGGTGAAGTGATTTGAAAGTGGAATTGTGAAGGTTATCCTTTCAAAAGATTTAAATGATATTTACATTATGAGAATTGATATTCTTGATGAACTAAAAGTGATTGACAAATTATATGATGACTCACATGTGTTATTGTACTTATTTTATCCTCTCATGATTATGATGATTTTTCTTTGGGCTATGTGAGTCTTTCATACATCCTGCATATTTCTTATAAATATTTATGATGATGATGTTTATACAACTGCATACACCCCCACATACTCGGTCCATTTCTATGATACTGACCCACATCTTCGGATGTGGGCTGCATTTTCTCGGAATGTAGGTTCAGGTGCTCAGTTCTAGGTTCGACAGTGATTCTTCGGGCACTCTATTCTACATCCTCTGTTGTGGTGAGTCCTCATGTTCTGAGGACGTGATATCTGATGTTGGTTTCATGGAATTGTTTACATTTGATAACTGAGTATGAGTCAGTTGGGGCATGTCTCAATGGCTCGCTGGTTTTATTGATTTTCTTAGAGGCTTGTCAGACTAGTGTAGATGTTGGGAGTTGACTAATAAATCGTATTTTGTTATCTTTCTGAAATTTTTTTATTCTTGGATGATGATTACTCTATTGATATTTGAGGGTTATTTATGGAAACCCCGTTGATTTGTGTTGAACTAAATAAAAATGGTTCAAAGGTTTAGCTTAGGGCTACTCGTAGCCTCAAGCACCGTGTGATTCTCCGGGACCCATTTTCTAGGGCGTTACATTCCTGTACTAGGATACGTAGGTAGTTTGAGACAAGCTCGATCATATCAATAAAATATTCTCTCCATCCTTTCAAATTTCTATTATCATCTCAAGCCACAACAATCGCATCGCTTTGATGGAAGTCCAAAAGCAAGGAGTAAGACAAAGAAAGTCCTTCACCAAAAGACATATCAGTATGAGTACGTTATTTGGAATTAGGAAGCACCACTACTCTGTATCTCGAATCTACCAAATAGATTTTTATTCGTCAGAGGGTTGAAGGATGAGATAGCTACTAGGCTAAGTTCTCGATCAACACAAAATCAACACCTACTCCGCAAACTAAGAAACTTTCTTTGTGCACAGAAACAACAACACTACAACAAAAGTTCAACCATCTTGAAAGCCCAAGCAATGCTTCATCATCATGATATAAACACTTAGGTATCATCAATTTATCTATAATTATTTCAAGAATCTGTGGAATCTTCTCCAATCTTGTAGGTCTCGATAGTACTCAAGGAAGAACGTATCTAGCATCTTACAACATTTGATCAGAAACTCAACATCGCGTTGCTATCACAAGTCAGGAGGCTAGGTTTTGTCAATTCATTCACTAAAACTTTCTAGCTCTAAAAAAGAAATTCTTGACTTTTTGCAGAGTCACATTAAAGGGATTTTCCTGTTAATCTTCGACCATCAAGTACTAATCAATTGTCTATGAAACTTTAACATAATAAATATAAGAGATGTCCACCCCAAACAATAGGACATGCTAGTCCCCCTCGAATAATAGGACAGGGCAAGTCCGCCTCGAACAATAGGATAGGGTGGTCTACCCCGAATAATAGAATAGGGTAAGTTTGCCTCGAACAATAAGACAGGGTACGTCCATCTGGAACAATAGGACAGGGTACGTCCACCCCAAACAATAGGAAAGAGGAAGTCCATTTTGAATAATAGGACAGGAAAAGTCTACCTCGAACAATAGGACAGGGCAATTCCACCCCGAATAATAGGACAAGCCAAGTCCGCCCCGAACAACAGGACATGGTAACCCGACCCCAACAACAGGGCACATAACACAACTTTTTCTTCTTCAACAAACTTCTCGCCAAATAGAGCATTTTACATTTTCAGCAATCGTTCTGTCAATCAGAAACCTCTACAGTACAAGATGCATCGCCAATCAATACCTATAAAACACTCATCATGATGAAGATGCCAACATTAGTTTGAATATCTGACTCCACTCTTTACATTATAATTTCAATTTATAAATTTTGAATAAATATTTATTTTTTTACCTTTTTTACCTATTTTGCAGGACTATGCAGTACAACATGGAACTGCCCTCTTAGCAGAAAATTGGGGCAAGCTAGCGGAATTTCAAGCATCCCTAACTACGTCAAGGATTTTGGAAAAGAAACTCAACTCAACTTGGCTCAGTCATCTCATTTTTCCCTTTGTGTCATCGCCCAATGTTGTCTAAATCCGACATTAGGGCTATATTTCAAAGTCCATAATTTCTATTCTCCCAAAATCCTCAGCAGATATTGTTGTTCAATGCCTCTTAATTCCCAAATAACCATTTCAGATACAAGTGCACTCGTATCCATTTCATTCGTGCTGAAATTTTGTTATCATCCTCGAAGAAACCCAGTGTCACCATAATCCTACACTAGGGCAAATTTTGGTGTTTACCAAATTTTGCTATAATTCAAACTATAAATGGCCCGATTTCTCGTGAAACCCTAGATATGTAGGCAACTCGAAAATCGGAGCCTGGCCATAATCTTCTAAAAATTTTGTTTTGCCCGAGAAAAAATTAGTTATATCAACATGATTGACCAAAGATTTTCACACAAATCTTCCGTCACTCAAGGGAAACTGTTGACACCAAGTTTCCCCTTCTTTCCAAACCTCTTTACTCCCTTTATGGAAGAGATCCTCAAATAGACTAAGTTGCCAACCTCAAACTCAAGATCTCTTCTTCTTATATCTGCGTATGATTTTTGTCGGCTTTAGGCTATCTTAAGCCTCTCTCTAATCAACTGAACTTTCTCCAAGGCATCAAACACTGAATCTGGCCCTATCAATGCAGTCTCACCTACATCAAACCTACTAATAGGATATTTACATCTTCTCTCATAGAGATCCTCAAATGGAGCCATCAGAATACTAGAGTGATAACTGTTATTGTAGGCAAACTTAATCAAAGGCAAGTGATCATCCCAACTACCCTTAAAGTCGATAGCACACGCTCTCAATATGTCCTCTAAGGGTGAATGGTGCTATCTGCCTTACCATCCTTCTGAGGGTGAAAAGATGTATTGAGATGAACTTGGGTACCAAGACCCTTTTGAAACACCTTCCAAAAGTGAGAGGTAAACTGAGTACCCCTATCTGAAATGATAGACAAAGGGACTCTATGAAATCTAACCAACTCTTTAAGATAAAACTTGGCATAGTCCTCGGCTGAATAAGAAGTATGGACCAGCAAGAAATAAGCTGATTTGTTCATCCTGTCTACTATAACCCAACTCAAGTCGTGCTGACGACGCGTATGGGGTAACCCTATCATAAAGTCCATGTTCACCTCTTCCAACTTCTAAATGGGAATGCTAAACTCTTGCATCATACTACTAGGACTTTCGTGCTCAACCTTAACCTACTAACAATTAGTATATTTAGCTATAAACTCTGCAATATCTCTCTTTATTCTACTCCACCAGTAGATTTTTTACAAATCATGGTACATCTTAGTGGCTCCTGGATGAATAAAGTAACGTGCACCATGAGCTTCTACGAGAATCCACTGCCTCAAATCATCTACACATGATGCACATAGTTTACCCTGGCAATGCAACACACCATTTTCTCCTTGGGAGAAAATCTCTATTTTCTGATCTCTGAGTGACTCATTCAACTTCACTGAACTGGGATCCCTATCTTGCTTTTCTTTCACTTCAGCAACCAAAGAGGATTTTGAACTATTCTGAACCCAAACACTACTCTCAACTGAGTTAACCAAACGAATGCCTAACCTAGCCAACTGATAAACCTCCTGAACAAGCTTCTTCTTATCATTCTCAACATGAGCCACACTACCCTTAACAATCTACTAAGGGCATCTTCCACTACATTGGCCTTGTCCAGATGATATAAAACACACATATAATAGTCCTTCAATAATTCTAATCACCTTCTCTGACGGAGATTTAACTCTTTCTGTAAAAATACATACTGCAAGATTTTTTGATCTGTGAACACATCAACATGCACCCCATATAGATAATGCCTCTAAATTTTCAAGGCAAAGACAACTACTGCTAACTTAAGATTATGGGTAGGATAATTTTTTTCATGAAGCTTAAGCTGTCTAGAGGCATAGGCTATGACCCTACCTCTCTACATCAAAACATAATCACAACCAACTCTAGAAGCATCACAGTAAATAACAAACCCATCTAAACCATCTGGCAAGGTCAAAATAAGGGCTGAGGTGAGTCGAGTCTTCAACTCCTGAAAACTTTTCTCATAACAATCTGACCACTGAACCTAACTTTTTTTGAGTCAATCTGGACATGGGGGATGTAATAGATAAAAACCCTTTAACAAACCATCTGTAATATCCAGCCAAACCCAAGAAACTCCTGATATTTGATGGAGAAATAGGCCTGGGCCAATTTCTTACTGCTTTGATCTTTTGAGGGTCAACTCTAATGTCATCATCGGAAATAATATGGCCAAGGAAAGCTACTAATCTTAGCCAAAATTTGCACTTACTAAATTTAGCGAACAACTAATGGGTTCTAACAGTCTGTAATACTATTTTGAGGTGGGTTTGCATGATCATTTTCATTATGAGAATAGAAAAGGATATTATCTATGAAGACTATGACGAACATGTCCTAGTACTGCTTGAACACCCGATTCATCAAGTCCATACAAGTTGCTGGGGCATTTGTTAGACCAAAGGACATAACTAGAAATTTAAAGTGATCATACCGAGTTCTAAAAGCCATTTATGGAATGTCACATTCTCTGACTCTGAGCTGGTGATAGCCGGATCTAAGGTCTATCTTAGAGAAGTAACTGACACCCTAAAATTGGTCGAACAAGTCATCAATCTTGGGGAGTGGGTTTTTATTCTTGATTGTGACTTTGTTCAATTGACGGTAATCGATGTACATTCTGAAAGAACCATCTTTTTTTCAAATAAAGGACTAGAGCGCCCTATGTGGAAACACTGGGCTTGATGAATCCTTTATCTAAGAGATCTTTCAACTACTCATTCAACTCTCTAAGATCAGCTAGAGCCATTCTGTAGGATGGAATGGATATGGGCTGGGTATTTGGGTGAAGGTCTATTCTAAAGTTAATTTACCTTTTAGGAGGAATTTTGGGAAGATCTTCTGGGAACATATCTTGAAATTACCTCACCACTGAAACTGACTTGAGACTGGGAGTATCCTAACTAGAATCTTTGACTTAGACAAAATGGTAAACACACCCCTTGGATATTATTTTTCTTGCTCCAAGGTACGAAATAACCCCTAAGCGCTGAAGTACTACCCCTCCATTCAAGGATTGGTTCATTCAAAAACTAAAAATGAATAACTCTGTTTCTACAATCACATGAAGTATAGCATGAATGGATCCAATCGATGCTGAGAATGACGTCAAAATCCATCATCTCTAATTCTACAAGTCTACTCAAGTGACTTTATGGGATATTGTGATCGTACAGTTCCTTTATACCTGCCTGGCTAGAATAAAGACACCTACTAGAGTGGACACTGAGAAGGGTTCTTTTAAGGTCTCAGGACTGACATCAAAATTCAAAGCTATATAGGAGGTTACAAAAGAAAAAGAAGCTTCGAGGTCTAACAAAGCATAAATATTTAAATGAAAGAGCTGTAACATACCCATAAAAACATCAGGAGAACTTTCCTGATTAGGAAAGGACTGGAGTACATATAATCTGTTCTGGTGCTGACCATTGATAGAACTGGAAGTGGTGCCTTGCTGAGTTGGGCGTTCTGCTGGTGTATCTGAAGAGTTAGTCTGACCTTGCTGGCGATCATTTCTACCTTTCCACATACCTATCAAACATTCCTTCAACCTGTGGTCTGGCTTACCATATCTAAAACACACATCACTGCCATCCCTGCATATCCCTTGATGATTTCTACCACACTTCTGGCAAAGGAGATTAGTCCAGCCACTGTTCATACTATCCTGAGTCTTAGAGCCTGGCTCCCTATCCTGATTATCATTTTTCAACATTTTCACTGGAGCGCTAGCTGAAGACAGAGCTGGAGCTGAAGATTTCTGATGGAACTGGGGATGATTAGCACCTTCTGACCTCAGCTAGATAAAATTAAAACTACCTGTCCTAGCCCTCTTGTTCTCTCTTTCTTTCTCCTTAACCTTCTCCTTCTCAATCTGCTGAGCATGGACCATAAGCCTAGAAAAGTTCATATTCTTAATCAAGATTGCGGTCCTGTACTCTTTGAACACACTATCAGATACACCAGACACAAACTTGATCATCCTAGACCTGTTATCAGCCACCACGTGAGGAGCATACCTTGCCAGCTAAATAAACTTAAGAAAGTACTCCTTCATTCTCATACTACCCTGTTTCAAATTAATAAAATCTAGAACCTTAGGTTTCGTCAATTATAAGGGAGATAATCTATCTAAAAAGGTGGTAGCAAACTCCTCCCATTCAATAGGCCCTGTATCTACACCTCTATCTACCTTTCACTACTTATACCAGGTGCGGCTACGTCCTGTAATTGGTAAGCAGCCAATTCTACACTCTCATTAAAAGTCACATACATAATATCTGTTACCTTATGAACTATGTAAAGGAACTCCTACGAATCCTCATCAAACTTGAATCCCAAAAATGGAGTAGGGTTTATTTGGGTAAAGTCTCGAATCCAAGCTGCGATGGTATTAGCCACTGGAACGGCAGGGGCAGCAACCTGCTTGTTATTCTGAGCTACCACTGAGTGAGATAAAGTATTTAATGCAACTTTGAATTCAACATGAGAGACATGCTTGTTTAAGGGATCTTCCTGAATAAGCGGAGGTGCAGGCTGATTTCTCTTTCTCCTTCGATTATTCTTTCTGGGAGACATGTTTTGTAAATGAAAAGAAGATTGAATTAGAAAGAGAGTTTAAATTGATCGCATTCTTATTCGCACGACATTCCTAAAACATCTTGAAGCTCGTTGCCCATAAGTGTGGCGTGCTTCACATCGATGCACAAGACTCTACTCGACGTGGCTTTTAGACATTCTAGGACAGTTTAAGACCTTAGGCTCTGATACCAAGTTTGTAACACCCCGGGAGTACACCCTAGATGCCACATGGTGCTTACGGTTACACGAGACCACAAGCTAATCCATGAGCCAATACCTGCTATGAGCACTAAATAAAACTGATAACAAAAGACACACACATGCGGAAATAACTAAATTCGCCATAAGATTTTAAGTACTAAAACATTACTGAAGTATAAGTCTAAAAATAACTTGTTTGAAAACTGATAAAAATAATGACAAACTGACTGACTGTCTGAAAGTATCCGAAAGTCTCTAAAACTGACTAAATAAGAGTTGATGGGACAGGCCCCCACTAACTTTAAATGTCTAACTGAAATAAAATGCTGAAATAATCATGATCGGTCCTTGAAGTATGAGGACTCACCACTGCTACCACTGTTGATGTGCTGGAATACCTAAGTGCGGTTGAGAACCTGAGCATCTAAACATATGATATGAGACATCATAGCGCAAGAAATAAGTATGTAGTCAGTACTTGAAATACACTAGTATGCTAGATGAGGTTAGGCTGATATGCATGGTCTTATGTACATGAATAATAACTGAATAAATGACTAGCATTAGATAACTGATGCATGGTATGCATGAAAACTATAAAATTTGAGGATGCATAACCAAGCATATAACATAATACTGAAATATTTCGTAAACTGAAATCTGGTAATTGAATAACTGATAACTGTATGCCATGGTTAATACAAACCTGAACTAAATTATACTGAAGACTAAACTGAAACTGTGGGAGCTAGCTATAATCGATATGCCTTAATATATTATTAGGGTCCAACCTGTAACCCCAGTTGGAAGAGTGCCAGTACCGTGCCCCGGGTATTAACACTAGTTGTGTGAATCCACTATCTGATGTCCCAAAGGACGAGGGTGTCATGCTTAGCTGATGGGGGACCCCTCAGATTTTACGGTGGCGTCGTAGGTGTGGAACCTAGGGACTGCTACTAATGCCTCATGCCTAACTGATGGGGGAGATTCCATCCCTAAGTTCACTCGGTACTAAGTGTTACTCCCAACTAAAGACACTAATTCTTGAGTTGATCTAATCATGACTGAACCAACAACTGACCATACTAACTGATTGAAGGATAATGCTTATAGTTTATATATAGATCATTCTACAAATACTGAAACAATGTAAACAACTAAGTTTTTGGGTGTTCATAACCCACATGTCTCGATATCAATATCAGAACACATGAGAGCATTTGAAACCATAATAAGTAAGTATTATTCCAAAAATCATTGCTTAGGCGTTTCACTAAACACTTAAGGGTCATAAGTTAAAGCATGAAAATAGTTTAAAACATGTGATAGTAACATAACTTCAATATTAAAATCATGGGTTAAGGATTTAACATGCAACTTTCATCCTTCAAACATGTCAAGGGCTAATTCTAACGAAAACACATGTAAACATAGTATAAAATTGAAATTCATGAAATTTCATGGATATAATTCATGCTAACATGTAAATATCATGACTTTAAACTTGAAAACGGATTCTTGGACTCCATGGGAGAAAAGGACCCATGGATGAATATCTAACATACCTTGGTGGAAGAATTCGTGAGTCTTGGTGAATTTTTTGAAGATTGATCTTGAATGTTGAAGGGACTAGGGTTTATTCTTGAGAGAAAATGTTTTAAATTGAGATAAAATATGAAATAAAATGCAAATAATGCTCTTTTGAGACCCTAATCCCGTGTTATGGCCGAGATAAAGTGAGGAAAAAAGACTGAAATACCCTCCTAGACCCGAAATTAATTAAGCTGATCGTAGTTAGTGACACGATAAGTGATGCATCGTGTTACTTAGTTGACGCGTTAGGCGACACACTATGTTGCACCCCACCAACGTGATAAAAGGTGCGTCGCGGCCATATTGCGCTGACTCGCTGGTTTGAACATTCAAACAAGCCTCAAACCTCATCTGAAAAATTTAAAACTTACCCGAGTCATGCTATCGACCACCCCAATCATGAATCAACTTAAAAATTGATATTCTAAGGCCGAGACGGTCAGAATTAAAATCATCGAAGTTTAAGAGGTTTTGAAAATGTCTAAGTGTTAACACTTAGTGTATTTTTCTAAGTCTTGGACCCCATTAGCATGCAATAGTAAGCTGACATGAGCTAGGATTTTACAGGGTCTTACAGATATAGTCTTGAACTTGTGTTGAAGTGTTTATACAAACTTACAGATTGAGTACCCGAAGACAACAGTGTATGGGTGTCAATTTTTTACTTATGTTTGCTTGTGATTGCACTTGTATTGCTTTATGATTTCAAATAATTTATTCCTTATGCTAGACGATATTGGCATGCATTGATACCTTATTTTATATTGTTATTTTAAATATTCCATGCTTGTTATGTTCGGTGATATTGGAATGAGTTGATGCTTTATGCTATACTGTTATTTCGAATTGCTTACTTATTATATATAGTGATGATGGAGATGATTCAGGTTTGATTTTGTACCTTGACTTAGTTATGATTATCATGCACTTTATCATTCTTATATCATGATTTAGCTCAGTGGTCGATGATTCCTACTGAGTAACCATTGTTTTGGTGCTCATACTACACTTTTGTACCTTTTTAGTATAGATTCAAGTATTAGTTGCCAGCGTTAATCGTGGTTCGTGCACTGATTGATTTCTGAAGATAGGGTGAGCTCTTGAAGTTCGAGTCACCCAATTTCCTTCCATCTTTTATATTGAGTCTTTAGTATCCGAGAAAGATGTATTAACTATTCTAGACTTGGAGTTGTATTAATACTATTAGTTGCTCTTGTACCAGCTTTACCAAGTTTTGGGATTGATAGCTATATGATTTCTTATTCTATCTAGAACCCTCGTGTTAGCAATTGTTGTTCTTTAAATTTCGCCTATGTTGAGCCTTTCTCACCAAATTAACTCATTGTGCTAGCCCTGGGTTATGATATTGGCTTACCTACTAGTGAAAATTGATAGGTGTCATTATGACTCGTAAATCGGATCATGATAGATTGTAACCAAAAATAAAAGTTTTCGTAAAAGTTGATATAGAATATAATTATTTTAGGATGATAATCACCGCAATATGCAATCGAAAGGATAGTGGTCGCATAGAATTCAAACGAAAGTACCCTAACGTGCTTTGGACAATAATTGTCAAATTTAATTTGTCATACGAGTCCATGTAGAAAAAGAAAAATTCAAAGTAATTTCATAAAGAAGTCATTTTTCTAGATTTTTCATCATAAATTTTTAATAAATTATTATTTTAGAATAAAAAATAACAAAACTCGACAAAGCACTTCATAAATAGATATCTTTCAGTTACATCATTTTTTTCTACTATTCATCATAATTTTTTAGTAAGTTATTATTTTAGAAAAAGATAACATACTTGACACAGCTCTTCACAGATAGATGTCTTAAGTTACATACTGTTGATCTACTTCATGCTTTTTTTTTCACATCTTTTTAGCAGTGTTTTAAGTTTGAAAGTAGCTATAATTATTTATCTTTTATTTATTATATTATTGTTGTATATAATTTAATCTTAGATTTAATTACATTTGTTGTTGATGTTAATCACTTGATGTTCAATAATTTTCATTACATTTATAGAACTTCAATGCTTTATAGTTTATTTAAATACACTAAATTTTTAGTAATGTTTATTCATGCATATTATGTTATAATAAAAGACTGGGAAGTGTAAAATTATAAACATTTCAAATTGATTTTTAAAAAATAAGTGAAAATCACAGCACATGTTATTATGTCGTCAGATTAAAACTTTCAAAAGGGGCAACTTATGAGTATAATGACGCAATGGTGTAAATTTAAATACATTTGCTAATTGTCCTTTAATATTATAAACGTATAAAAATAAGGATAAATTATGAAATATTTTGCTCCAGTAGAAAGTCACATTCTTTATTCATGTAGAGAAATTTAGTAGGAGTTTGGTCATAAAAAAAAAAAATCACTTTATTTAGAATTTTTAAAGTTGAAGATAGAATTAAAATTGTGTTTGGTCATAGTATTTTTTAGTTGATATTTATAATTCAAATGTATTTTAAAAAATATAAGAAGTGAAAATAATTTTTTTTAAAATTTTATGAAAATGGGATTATTTTATGAAATAAAAAAAATATTTTTTAAATAAAAAGAAATGCAAAAAGTGAAACTAAAAACCAAATTCCCAAATACAACTTTATTGATGGCCAAACAAGTTTACTGACTGTCTGAAAGTGTCCAAAAGTCTCTAAAACTAACTAAATAAGAGTTGGTGGGACAGGCCCCAACTAACTTCAAATGTCTAACTGAAATAAAATGCTGAAATAATCATGATCGGTCCTTGAAGTATGAGGACTCACCACTGCTACCACTATTGATGTGCTAGAATACCTAAGTACAGTTGAGAACCTGACATCTAAACCTATGATATGAGACACCATAGCTCAAGAAATGAGTATTTAGTCAGTACTTGAAATACACTGGTATGCTAGATGAGGTTAGGCTGATATGCATGGGCTTATGTATATGAATAATAACTGAATAAATGAATAACATGAGATAACTAATGCATTGTATGCATGAAAACTGTAAAATTTAAGGATGCATAACCAAGCATATAACATGCTACTGAAATAGTCCGTAAACTGAAATCACTGAAATCTGGTAATTGAATAACTGATAATTGTATGCCATGGTTAATACAAACCTGAACTAAATTATACTGAAGACTAAACTGAAACTGTGGGAGCTAGCTATAACCGAAATGCCCTAATATATTATCAGGGTCCAACCTGTAACCCCAGTTGGAAGAGTGTCAGTACCGTGCCATGGGTACTAACACTAGTTGTGTGGATTCACTATCTGATGTCCCAAAGGACGAGGGTGGCATGCCTAACTAATGGGGGATCCCTCAGATTTTACGGTGGCGTCGTAGGTGTGGAACCTAGGGACTGCTACTAATGCCTCATGCCTAACTGACGGGGGAGACGCCATCCCTAAGTTCACTTGGTACTAAGTGTTACTCCCAACTAAAGACACTAATTCTTGAGTTGATCTAATCATGACTGAACCAACAACTGACCATACTAACTGATTGAAGGATAATGCTTATAGTTTATATATAGATTGTTTACAAATACTGAAATAATGTAAACAACTAAGTTTTTGGGTGTTCATAACCCACAGGATTCGATATCAATATCAGAACACATGAGAGAATTTGAAACCATAATAAGTAAGTATTATTCCAAAAATCATTGCTTAGGCGTTTCACTAAACACTTAAGGGTCATAAGTTAAAGCATGAAAATAGTTTAAAACATGTGATAGTAACATAACTTCAATATTAAAATCATGGGTTAAGGATTTAACATGCAACTTTCATCCTTCAAACATGTCAAGGGCTAATTCTAACAAAAACACATGTAAACATAGTATAAAATTAAAATTCATGAAATTTCATGGATATAATTCATGCTAACATGTAAATATCATGACTTTAAACTTGAAAATGAATTCTTGGACTCCATGGGAGAAAAGGACCCATGGATGAATATCTAACATACCTTGGTTAAATAATTTGTGAGTCTTGGTGAATTTCTTGAAGATTGATCTTGAATGTTGAAGGGACTAGGCTTTATTCTTGAGAGAAAATGTTTTCAATTGAGATAAAATATGAAATAAAATGCAAATAATGCTCTTTTGAGACCCTAATCCCGTGTTATGGCTGAGATAAAGTGAGGAAAAAAGACTGAAATACCTTTCTAGACCCAAAATTAATTAAGCTGATCATAGCCAGTGACATGATAAGTGATGCATCGTGTTGCTCAGTTGACGCGTTGGGAGACACACTATGTTGCACCCCACCAACATGATAAAAGGTGTGCCGCGGCCATATTGCGCTGACTCGCTGGTTTGAACATTCAAACAAGCCTCAAACCTCATCTGAAAAATTTGAAACTTACCCGAGTCATGCTATCGACCACCCCAATCATGAATCAACTTAAAAATTGATGTTCTAGGGCCGAGAAGGTCAGAATTAAAATCATCAAAGTTTAAGAGGTTTTGAAAATGTCTAAGTGTTAACACTTAGTGAATTTTTCTAAATCTTGGACCCCATTAGCATGCAATAGTAAGCTGAAATGAGCTAGGATTTTACAGGGTCTTACAGATATAGTCTTGAACTTGTGTTGAAGTGTTTATGCAAACATACAGATTGAGTACCCGAAGACAACAGTGTATGGGTGTCAATTTTTTTACTTATGTTTGCTTGTGATTGCACTTATATTGCTTTATGATTTCAAATAATTTATTCCTTATGCTAAACGATATTGGCATGCATTGATACCTTATTTTATATTGTTATTTTAAATATTCCATGCTTGTTATGTCTGACGATATTGGCATGTGTTGATGCTTTATGCTATACTGTTATTTCGAATTGCTTACTTATTATATATAGTGATGATAGAGATGATTCAGGTTTGATTTTGTACCTTGACTTAGTTATGATTATCATGCACTTTATCAC
The DNA here is from genome assembly GCA_030864225.1 of Capsicum baccatum var. pendulum. NCBI lineage: Eukaryota > Viridiplantae > Streptophyta > Magnoliopsida > Solanales > Solanaceae > Capsicum > Capsicum baccatum. The sequence continues at coordinate 209,696,455 of CM061554.1, read as the reverse complement.
TCTTATAGCATGATTTAGCTCAGTGCTCGATGATGCCTACTGAGTAACCATTGTTTTGGTGCTCATACTACACTTCTGTACCTTTTTAGTGCAGATTCGAGTATTAGTTGCCATCATTAATCGTGGTTCGTGCACTGATTGATTTCTGAAGATAGGGTGAGCTCTTGAAGTTCGAGTCACCCAATTTTCTTCCATCTTTTATATTCAGTCTTTAGTATCCGAGACAGATGTATTAACTATTCTAGACTTGGAGTTGTATTAATACTATTAGTTGCTCTTGTACCAGCTTTACCAGGTTTTGGGATTGATAGCTATATGATTTCTTATTCTATCTAGAACCCTCGTGTTAGCAATTGTTGTTCTTTAAATTTCGCCTACGTTGAGCCTTTCTCACCAAATTAACTCATTGTGCTAGCCCCGGGTTATGATATTGGCTTACCTACTGGTGGAAATTGATAGGTGTCATCATGACTCGTAAATCGAATCCTGACAGATTGTAACCAAAAATAAAAGTTTTCGTAAGAGTTGATATAAAATATAATTATTTTAGGATGATAATCACCGCAATATGCAATCGAAAGGATAGTGGTCGCATAGAATTCAAACGAAAGTACCCTAACGTGCTTTGGACAATAATTGTCAAATTTAATTTGTCATACGAGTCCATGCAGAAAAAGAAAAATTCAAAGTAATTTCATAAAGAAGTCATTTTTCTAGATTTTTCATCATTAATTTTTAATAAATTATTATTTTAGAATAAAAAATAACAAAACTCGATAAAGCTCTTCATAAATAGATATCTTTGAGTTACATACTGTTGATCTACTTCATGCTTTTTTTTGCACATCTTTTTAGCAGTTTTTAAGTTTGAAAGTAGCTATAATTATTTATATTTTATTTATTATATTATTGTTGTATATAATCTAATCTTAGATTTAATTACATTTGTTGTTGATGTTAATCAGTTGATGTTCAATAATTTTCATTACATTTATAGAACTTCAATGCTTTATAGTTTATTTAAATACATTAAATTTTTAGTAATGTTTATTCATGCATATGTATGTTATAATAAAAGAGTGGGAAGTGTAAAATTATAAACATTTCAAATTGTTTTTTAAAAAATGGAGTGAAAATCACAGCACATATTATTATGTCGTCAGATTAAAACTTTCAAAATAGGCAACTTATGAGTATAATGATGCAATGATGTAAATTTAAATACATTTGCTAATTGTCCTTTAATATTATAAACGTATAAAAATAAGGACAAATTATGAAATATCTTGCTCCAGTAGAAAGTCACATTCTTTATTCATGTAGAGAAATTTAGTAGGAGTTTGGTCATAAAAATTAAAAAAAAAATTCACTTTATTTAGAATTTTTAAAGTTGAAAAAAGAATTAAAATTTTGTTTGGCCATAGTATTTTTGAGTTGATATTTATAATTCAAATGTATTTTAAAAAATATAAGAAGTGAAAATAATATTTTAAAATTTTATGAAAATGGGATTATTTTATGAAATAAAAAAATTATTTTTTAAATAAAAAAAATGCAAAAAGTGAAACTAAAAACCAAATTCCCAAATACAACTTTATTGATAGCCAAACAAGTTTTCAAAATAAAGTGAAAATGTATTACGGAATATAGTGAATACTATCTATGGCCAAACGGGTCCTTAAAAGTGAAGACAAAGATGAAAAGAAAATCCACAAAAGTTCAAGAAGAGATTGAACAGAAAAGAGAGATGCTCCAACTAGCTGACAAATATGTATCTCATTATTATCTTTTGATAGTTTTGTGCATGAGGTTGAGATAATGTTTTTTGAAAACTTCATACTATTGAAATTATCGTAGAGAAAAGGAGAGAGCAAAGTAGACGCAGATTTTACCCCTACCTCATGAAGATAAAGAGGTTATTTTCAAAATATCCAGACTCATGTAAAGTTGAGTTTGTGTACTTGTATCTTAAAATTATTTATAATGATAGTCAACTTGGTATTCTATTCCACTTATCCCGATATAAAATTCTCAACTATTGTACTTTGATCTAGGTTCATGGATATGTCGACGTTTTATATATAATGTTAGATTCAGAGTCAACTCGAACAAGCTCAATTTGTATGAAAGACGGACAAACTGTTTCAACGTGATAACTAAAATAGTTTATAATTTTTAAATGTCATAAAACATCATTCTAAATTGTTAATTAATTTTTTTACGTTTTAAATTAAATATTTTTGTAAAGTAATACTCAGGTGCAACACATGTACTCTAAATTAGTTTGTAGGAAACATGTCAACTATTTTGAGACGGGAGAGTATATATGTTAACTGAAAAAGGAAAAAGAAGATGAAAGACCAAAGGTTCGCATTTTCGCTAAAAACTAAGGACCTTTCATTTGCTCTTCATTAATTTGAACTATTTTACATTTTCCTATATCATAATGTGTGAGTACTAATCGCAGTTCTAATCTAGCGCGCAAAGAGATTAGAGATTTGCCAGCAAGTGTCGAAGACACCTAAAGGTTTTCTTTCTTTCCTGTCTATATCTTTATGTGTTGTAGTAAACTATAATCTTAATTGTTATTTTCTTCTTAAAGAAAAGGGGATTAAATGAGATTTGATTACATGGATGCTATAATTAACTTGCATTTTTTGAAGTGAACTGATGGAATTCTTTTTGCTCATAGGTTGTTAATTTATATATTGGAGAAGTCATGGAAAGAACAAAAATTTGCTTGAAGCTACTGGTTGATGGCAAAGCTCATAAAGTTGTGTTTGCTGAAGCTGGAAAAGACTTCATTGACTTCATATTTAATATACTCACATTACCAATCGGATATTGCATTGGGCAGCCTAGTACTAAGTCTGTGTTTGGTTCTCTAGGCAACATAATCCCAATAATGAACAGCGCGGGTTCTAATCATATGCAACTCAATGAACTTGGGAATGTCCAGGAAATCATGGCATGGATAGTCACTGATAATCTGTTCATTGCACCGTCTTCTGCAACTAGTGTGATTTCTGTGCTAAAAAGATGTAAGGCACAAGTTGATCAACTTCAATACAAGGCGATTGATTTTCAGATCAGTGATTTGGTACGGCAATCTTCAATATGTCCCTTGGCTTAAACCATTTAATAACATTTGGTATTCAACTTCAATCTTCAATGTGAGTGTGATTACTGTTTAATCTTTTTGTTTTCTTCAATAAAATCCAGGAACAAGAGTTCTTGCAGGTTTCTTTGAAGTCCAAAACAGTTCTAACGGACCTTTTCCTTCGGCAGACAGGATGGAGAAAAACAAAAAATGGTTGGTCATCTTTTGCTCTTTGTTGACAATTGATGTTCGTAATGGTGTTGTACCTTTCACATTTTTTGCATCCTTAAAAGTCATCGATAGAGTTATGGCTAGTGGTCTTGTAAGTTGGTCAATAAATTGAATTGAAATAAAACTTTAATAGGTTAACAGAGTACTAATTCACCACCGACGATTTAGAATATAAACTTGATGAATTCGTTTCTGATTGCTGCCTCATTCTACCTTAAAATTATGGATTCAGAACTTGGCAGTTGTTGAATTTTAGTGATTTTTCACATATTCAAAGGCTTCATCCTACTCGGTTCGCAAGGCTTAATTCTTAGTGTTAATCCTGTTCCTCTCCTATTCTTATCTTCCAATGCAATAGAACCTCTTATATAGGAGTATTTAGAAGGCAAAATACTTAAATATACAAAGAAAGGGACTTTGGGCCTAACTCAACCTCAAAAGCCAGCTCATGAGGAGGAGGATTGCCCAAGCCTTATAAGGAGATCAAGGACCCTTTAACCCACCGATATGGGACTCCAACAAAAGACCCTCCAAGATTTGATGTTTTTATTCAAATTTCCCTTAAACTAATTACTTCACTGTACTTGGCTTTTTTATAATAGTTACCCCTCAAACAATGACTGGTTCTAATTACTCGTACTTGGCTTTTCTATAATCCAAGTGATTTCAAATGACGTGTAAAAAAAAATCTAAAAAATCTAAACAAACATTTCCTTTTATATTTAGCCATTCCAAATACAGCGACCAATTTTTTTTTCTCTTATTATATTGTTTTTTGCAGGAGAAAAATGCAATGTGACACTTATAGTCGACACAAAAGCCAATAGAGTTATCTTTGCTGAAGTAGGAAAGGACTTGTTTTGTTTCCTGATCAGATTAATTCAACTTCCAATTGCAACTGTTATCAACCAAACTAAAACCAATGGAGTTGGCTGTATTGGAAATGTATACCGAAGTTATAAAAATCTGAATGAATCCTACATACAGTCCAATCAAACAAAGGATGAACTCCTCATGGCAACTGTATCAAACTCTTGGTTCGAAGCATTGCAGTTATTTCATGGTAATTTCTTATTTATTTTCTTGCTTTATGCAATGCACCCCAAGTATTAAATCCACTAATTCAAATTTTGTAGTTTCTCGGTTTTTGATATCACAATACATCATTGATGAACATTATTTTGCTTTTCGTTATCTGTACAGATACTCCAAACAAACTTTTGGATAGGGATATTGGGGGTTACGTTAAAGGTCTAGTAGAGTACATGGTAACTGATGATTTGTCAATAACGCCTCTGTCTCTGATATCTGTTATGTCGAGGCTCAACAAATGCAATAATGCAGAATCAACTACAAAGCTTGAAGTGAAGACAGTTGAGTTTGGTGTTAATGAGGTGAGCCTTTACTTTGCATATCTGTGCACAAATAGTTCGCCAACTGATAAGATAGTTTATACTGCCAGTACAACTTGTTATAGGTGGCCATTTCCTCTATTTTATGAATACCAAATTAGACTTGCGATTATGAGTCAGCTGCTGTCGCAAGTCTCATAGTCTAACCGGGTAAAAAAGTTGCATTTTGTTATTGTGCGGAAGTTGAGCCTTCTAAAACAATGGCATTGGATTTATGATGATTCTCTTAATTGATTGACAGGCTCTGAGATTTTTAGAAGCATCATTTCGATCGGAGAGAGTCCTAAGCGAAGTTTTTCTTGTGAGGGATGAGCTTGATGTTGTTGTGGTTGCTTGATTGAAAAACTATGGAAGATACTGCATGTTGTTTTGGGCTTTTAATTTATTAGAATGCAATCTATTTTATTTTGGACAATGCTAGAAGATGATTTGGTTTCAGGTTTCAAGTTACCAAGTAATTTGTATTGTTGTTTGTTTGAAGAGTAAACAATTATGTGAATTGAGCTTAAAATGTTATTTCCAAACAATCCATTAAGAGGCATGTGGTTCATTTTGTTTAGGGTTACGTTCAAAAATGGCCCTAAAATAGGTTGGTCTTGATATTTGATTTCCCATAAGAAAGGTTTTGTAAAAAATGGTCTTTCATAAGGGGTGGTCTTGATATTTTGACCTTGCTTACTTAATCTTGTTCATTAAGTAGACGGTCTATCGTTTGTTCATGAGATAGGCGTTCATGAAATTTCAATGCAATGGACATGCAAAATCGATAAGAAGGTTGGCCTTATAGCAAAAGTTAGAACTTTGATATATTGTCCATAACACAAATATTCTACCTTTTGTGCATAAGGCAAATGATGTTTAAGATATTTTAAGATAGAAGACCTAGAAGTTATGCTTTATAGGCTAAAGTTAGAACTTAGTGTTGTTATTTATCAAACGTAAGTTCTAACTTTCGTTGTTTATTCATGATACACTCTTAGGTGATAAAAATTCAAGACCGAATATTTAGGGGATAAAATTTCAAGACAAAACACTTTGAGGACACTCAGCTGAATTTCTTATTTTATTTCCCGCTTTAAACTAGGAAGCCTTGGGATTCCCGTACATTTATTAGTTTTTCAAAAAGCAAAAGACTCAAATATATTATCGAACTATTGGAAACGACTCATTTGTGTCATTTGTTAAAAGTTTGGCTTATTTATGACATTTTCATTAAAAGTTTGACTTATTTATGCCACTGTTGTTATTGAAAAGATACATTCGTACCATCATTTTTAAAGATAGTTTTGCAATCATTTTTGCCACGTGATCTCTTATTTAAAGTTTATGTCACGAATTAAAATCAACCAGTATTACTTAAAAACAAAATCAAACATTGGACCAATTAAAATAAAACTCGGCCTACATCGTTAAAACAAAAATCAGACGCATAAAAATAAAAGTTGGGCCATTAATTGGGTAGGGTGTGGGCAAAATTTTATTTTAATGGGTTTGATTAGATTCGGAATTGATAGGGTAACATGTAGAAGTTTATTGATACAAACTATTGTGACGATAAATCACATTACTCAAAACTAATTAAAAAACATAATATTATTAGATGATTTGGCCAATTGGCCTACTATAGAACCTAATATTAAAAAGCACAAGAACTATCGAGAGAAAAAATCCCGATAAACAAGACTCTTTAAACGAATGTTTTGTGGATGTTATTTTATTGCGTTTGAGAAAGAACGATCTTCTATGTATAAAAGTCCAAAACTTCTCTTTCAGGAACGGATTAACCAATTATAGAAGCGATCCTTTTCGACAAGAAGACCTATTCTACGAAGAAAACCATTTTGAAGTAAAATATAATTATGCTAAAATTAAGGTAAACTAGAAAATTCAGTACAAATCATAACACAAAGTGTTGTGCGCTTGATGTCCGTCTAAAGTCCAAAATTTTCTAACTCAATTTGGGCTTGGTTATTTTGTCTGTAACTTTTCCTATGCATATAAATAGTCTCTAAACACGTTTTTCAATGGAACTTTGGCCTCAGAGGAGTTAGAAGCAGCCATGGAGACCGAAATTATTGGATTTTACTATTTCTTCTCCATAATACTCGTTTTTTGTTCCTTTGGATGATTGTTATTTTTCTTCTATGTCTATGGAGAACTAAACTTCACGTTCTAGGGTTGTGGTAAACCATGAATATTGACATGTGAAAATTATTTCTATCTTAGTTTGAATTGTCGATTTTGATTGTTTCTTTAATTTTGTGCTTGACTAGCTACTTGATTATTTGGCCAACAGTTAGGGTTCCATGGTCCATCGAAGACACGCTTGGGAAAGATTGTTCGAAGATTAGAGGGATTAAAGAGGACATGATCTAATACCCTGGAACTAGGGAAGGGATTTGCAGCAATGATAAAGATATACCTAGTTGTCGTGTTCAATTAAATACTGAAAATTCCATGTCTTCTTAATAGATTAATTCCATAGGACTATAAGCAGCAAATCTAACATGAATTGGCAAGTAGTAGTTCAGAGAATACCACTAGTAATAATAATATTGTTAATTAGCAATCGTAGGTAATTCAGGTTAAGGTGGAATAGTTCCAGACTCATCAAATAGATATCAGTGGTAGTACTACACTATTATTAAGTTACTAGTTTCATGTTATATGCAATTTCCATATTTACGGCCTTGAGAGTGTAACAAATAAACCAAATAAAGGATTAGATATATGGTTCAGTAAAATATCCCAACAGTTTTATCATCTTTTTTGGGATTTCTTTTGCATCATCATGAACAATTACAATAACGCCAGAACCAGCAGTAGTGTTCGGAACTTCAGCCATAGTGTTAGAACCGTCAACATGAGGTTCATCCAGCAAAACATAATCAATTTTTAATTATTCAAATAAAATAAGAAGTTTGTGAGACCAACATTTAAAATTATTCACAGACAAAGGCTCAAGCTTTGATAAATCGGGAAGAGTGTTGTTCAAAGAAACAACCATTTGATCAATATTGTCCTTAGGAAATGGCTTTCAAATTATCTGATGAGATACTACAATGTTGATACTAAATAGAACTAAAACAATAAACAAATTATCAGTTTGAACATTTAAAAGGAACATCAGTCGTAGTGTAGAATCATCAATGGGATATTCATCCAACAAAATATAACCAACTTCTAATTGTTCACTATTAAATTAAATGTTTTTGAGACCAACATTTAAAATTATTCTTATCCAAAGGCTCAAGCTTTGATAAATGAGGAAGAGTTTTGTTCAAAAGAAAAACCACTTGATCAGTATTATTGTATGTAGGACCATCGCTTTCACGCTGTTAGATAAAATACTACACAATATTGATACTGAACTAGAATTAAAACAGTAAACATTTCGTTAAAAGAAATAACCATTTAAAAGTTTAGAGTTTGCACAAACCGGTTACACAGAAAGAAGAAGAAGAAGAAGAGAGGAATTTCTCCATCTGTCAAGAGAAATCTCAACCTGTATATATATGTAAATAACAAAGTATGGGTGGTAAAGGTTTTTAATTCGGGGGAATGTAGCTTGACTAACTTTAATTTCGGAGAGCGTACTTGGTTAATTATTTAAGGGAATGAACATTTAATAACATTAGTTTTCTAGGGAATGAACCTGGTTAATGCTGGGGAATAAGCCTGATCGATTAATTCAAAGGAATGATTTTTTTTACTAAAGTGAAGCTCTTATCAAATTGAACTCCAATATATTAAAGTTAAGAGTCATATTCTACGGTATCAACTCATTCTGCCTTCTAGCATGTTCAATCAAATCTTCAATCTGCTTATTCAGCAACTTTTTAAAAAAGAAAATACTATTGGAGAATAACTCTATTTATCTAATCATATTGAAAAGCAACCAGAATTTCGTGCTTGACCAAGGACCTAAAAGTGCTTCTGAGGTAAATTCTACATTTTTAGCTTCTGAAAAACAGCTTTTGCCACCAATTCAAAACTCCCTCCTTTCTTAAATTTTTGTCAAACACTTTAATTATCTAAAGTAATCATTTTTGTTTTCAGAAAGTATAAGTACTTTTAGCCTCCTAACCATAAAGAGGAGAATAGGTTCATCTGATTACTTGTCTGCCACATTTCTTCATTTTACAACACCGAAAATATTCTAAGCATAATTCTTCTTCATTTGTGTATGAAGTCTCTACCCAAATTGAAATTAGTATGAATGAATTGGTTTTCTTTGATCTTGTAGACACCTAATTTTATCCCTCCGAAAGATTATTTTTCACATTATTATCTTTTCCTATCGTGTACCCTCAACCATGTAATTATCCCTCCATAAAATGATAAAAATAACAATCCTTAACAATTTTTACCTTATTTTAATCCTATCCTAACAACCTCTCCAATTAAAAAAGGACATCTCACCACCCCACACCTACTCCACTACCCCATCCTAATATACACATAGACCACAATGGAAACAAAGAGGTGAGCATCTTCAGGAGAGGCCCACCACCAACAAATTGATACCATCTCCATACATACATACACACAAAACTGATAAAGGAAGAAGAAGGGACCAGAGATCCTCCATTTTTCCTTTGCCATTAACACACTAGACAGAATTTTCATTTTTCTTTCCTTCTTCTAAAAACAACAGAATACATACACACACGCACCACCATATCTCCTTGACCGAATATACCTACCCACCTGCACGCACTGACCTACCTGGGGACTTCACCGGGAAACGCACTTCACCGGAAAATGCATACAACGGCGCGCGCACACACAACGACTGGCATCTAAAACAGAAATGGAAAAGGAAAAAACAAAGAGTGATCGAAAATCGGGGAAAGGAGGGAGTCAAAATCGGCTAGTCTTAGGTGTTTTCGGTGAATTTTTTGCCGGATTTTGTCCCTCTCTCAGCCACCACAGATCGGAATCCCCAAAATTCACCAAAGAATGACCCTTTTTCCGGTCAAATTCCTCGCAACACGATCGAAAACAAACCCATTCGTATAAAGTTTGGTGCGGGTCATTCTCTCTTAGCAATTTTAGTTTGAATTGGTGAAAGAATAGGATCGCGTTGGATAGCTAGGTTGTTCGATTGGAGAGTATTCGTGTTGAGGTTCGGTTCGACATCTTGGACGCGGTTCTATTCGAAAAGATCAATTAATTGAAATAAAGCGTCAAATTAAGGCCCAATTTTTAACTCTATTTCTTTATATTTTTGTGGTGGTTGATGATATAATTGTGATTGTGATTGGGTTTCTATAATTATCGTGGCTTGATTAGTTGATTTTATTTTGAAATTGAGTAATTATGTGGTTGACAATAAAAAAGGGAAAGACGGAATTGAAAAACTGATAAAAGGGTGAATTGAATTAATTTTGACTTATTATTGTTTTGTTTAATTCGAAATAAATATTGATATCGTTGAACATAATAGTATCATGATAGGTCGAGCGGGGTAGGCAAACATAGGTTGGGTAGGCAAAGTTTAGAATTTGTGGCTTTAGTTGAATGTTGGTAATTCCGTGGAATGTTTGAAATTTTGTCAAATAGTTTGATTTTCTCGCATTTGAAAATGTATTCATTTAGTCGGGGAATGCCCCGTGGTCATTTGTATTCATTCACCAGAAAATGTCCCGAGATATCTTGTATTCGAAAGACGTTCACGATGAAAGCCCGGGGCATCGGGTAAAGAATTGGGGCGTAATTTAGGATTAGTATAAGTTTACTTTTTAGTACCCTTTTTATTTCGGGTTGTAATAATCAGACTGGACACTATAATTTTGGATTTGTTTTATTTATTTGTTTAATTATTTATTTTGTGTGATTTTGTGTGGTTTATGCATTCATAGTGTCACAATTAGCCGATACACTCCACCAAGCGACCGTGGTCGAACCACGGGATCGAGGGGTGCCTAACACTTTTCCCTCGGTCAACAGAATTCCTTAGCCGGAATCTCTGTTCATAAATCAGTTTTAAAGAGTCAAAATAGTTTTTGAAAAGGATTTTCCAAAGGTGACTTGGCACACTGGATTATGCCAAGTGGCAACTCTGAATCAAAAAATGTAAATAATTCTTTTTCGAAACAAATTTTCATTTTTTGTCACTTTAATAATAAAAACCCTTTCGAAACTCAAAATCAAATCTTTTGGAGTTAAAAAAGGGGTGATACAGCTCTGGAACTCTACTGGGGATTTTTCAGAATTCGAGCTTATTTTGGAGTTGTATCAGTTTAGTTTGGCACTATAGGTGTATAGACATTTTGTTTGTGTTGTTTTGTGTTATTGTATTATCACTGTTGAGTGCCTACGTGCTCTTTGTTTACAGTTTTTATCTTATGTGTTATCGATTTATATCTAGCATCATGTGCATAACCCGAGTCATTCTTTCTGCAGCAAGTCCGTAGTACACTTGCTGTACACGGCCTCTAGTTGAGTCACCCTTATTTTAGGAGAGGAGTCATTGGTGTTATGGAGTAGGTGGAAAGCAAAACAGCCACTATCGATCATACGCTCCCCCAAACAGCCTTGTTAGTGAACCCCAACGTAGGTTAGTCTTTAAGTCATGCTTATGTGCACATATTGAAGACCTAGCGGAGCCCACTTGGTTCTTTGTAGAAAACTCACCTCTAAAGTATTCCTACGTGCTAAATGTTGCATCTGTGAGGGTAACAAGGTCATTTGACTGACTGGTTTGGGCAAAAGCATGAGTTAGAAGCAACATGTGTAGGAAGGAAATTGTTTAAAAAAGGAAGAAAAAAAAGAGTGAAAAAAAAAGATTTGGTAGTTTTTAGGGTTCTTTATGGCTTTTGTTTTTCACAATTCAAAAATTTTAAATTTTTTTTTTTTTACTTTTTGCACTCATTTCCCAAAAAATCAAAAACGTTAAAAAGATTTTCCTTTTATTTCTTTAGTAAGTATTCACAATTCGAAAACTCCAAAAATATTTTTTTCTTTCAATAGGAGCTTTGTACATTTTCATATAACGAAAATATCAAAAAGATTTTTTTTTCTTTCATAGTTGTTGGTGTTAGTTTCTAATTAAAAATTCAAAAAGATTTTATTCGTCTGTCTTTAGTTGTGTCTCTCAATTCAGGGTTTAGTTTGTCATTTAATCCTTAATTGTCCTATCTGGACGAACTACGCACCCTTGATTCTCCTCTCTCGGGAGTAAGATACGGAGGCAGCCTATTATTGGTTCGAGGATTTTATTTTAAAAATCCAAAAATATTTTTTTTCACTCTTTATTTAAAGTAGGTGGCATATGCATCAATAAAAGAAAACTACAAAAAGATTTTCCTTTAATAGGTTCAAGTTTCATTTTCGTATGAAATGCAAAATTGAAAATCCAAAAAGATTTTCTTTGGTAATCATAGATTTCATTTTGTATAGGGATGTTAAAGTTGAAAAATTCAAAAAGATTTTCGTCAATTCTTTTGACAAATTGTTATTTTCTTTTCTTCTTAAAGTTTCAGAAAAAAGAAAAAGAAAAAGAGTTTAATTTGGCTATTTTGGCAAGACTTCACGAACTATGCACACCTGATTCTCCTCTCTCGGGAGTGAGATACGTAGGTGCCCTTGGGTTCGGTGATCTTTAAAAAAAAGAGATTTTGAGAAAGTGTTGAACTCTAACGCATTTGCTATCTCTTGTTCAGTTAGTTTGAGGTGGTTGGTTTGTGGCATTTTGGCTAATCCTCCATACTGCACCAAGTCACAGAGAAGGTTATGGCCAACAAGGATACCAAGTTTGTTGTCACTAATCAGATAGGGAGTTCGGGAAATGAGAATTTAGGAGATAATAAAGAGATTCAGAAATTAAGACAGCAAGTGATAGAAATGCATCGAGCTTGGGCTAATGGGTTGCCTCCTCCTCGAGTTCCCACTGATAATCTGGAATATCTTTCTAGCTTGCCTCCCGTGTCATATGCACAATTTCCCATTTTTGTTGATATGCCACAACATGCATCAGGATCGAATTCGAGGCAACAATATCCAACCACTTCTAATATTTATTTTCTCACTCCCAAATCCAAGACTACCACATACTCGGCTTCACCTGTTGAATCCCAAAAATAGAGTAGGGTTCATTCAGGTAAAGTCTCAAATCCAAGCTGCGATGGTATTAGCCACTGGAACGGCTGGGACAAAACCTTCTGGTTATTCTGAGCTACCACTGAGTGAGATAAAGTAGTGAATGTAACTTTGAATTCAACATAAAAGACATGCTTGTTTAAGGGATCTTCCTGAATAAGCGGAGGTGCAGGCTGATTTCTCTTTCTCTTTCTATTATTATTTCTGGAAGGCATGTTTTGTAAATGAAAAGAAGATTGAATTAGAAAGAGAGTTTAAATTGAGCTCATTCTCATTCGCACGACATGAATACTGAAAGAAGGGGAACTTTTCCTAAAATATCTTGAAGCCCGTTGCCCATAAGTGTGGAGTGCTTTACATCCATGCACAAGACTCTACTCGACGTGGCTTTTAGACATTCTAGGACACTTTAAGACCTTAGGCTCTGATACCAAGTTTGTAATACCACGGGAGTACACCCTGGATGCCACATGGTGCTTACGACTACACGAGACCACAAGCTAATCCATGAGCCTGTACCTGGTATGAGCACTAAATAAAAATGATAACAAAAAATACACACATGCGGAAATAACTGAATTCTCCATAAGATTTTAGGTACTAAAACATTACTGAAGTATAAGTCTAAAAATAACTTGTTTGAAAACTGATAAAAATAATGACAAACTGACTGACTGTCTGAAAGTGTCCAAAAGTCTCTAAAACTAACTAAATAAGAGTTGGTGGGACAGGCCCCAACTAACTTCAAATGTCTAACTGAAATAAAATGCTGAAATAATCATGATCGGTCCTTGAAGTATGAGGACTCACCACTGCTACCACTATTGATGTGCTAGAATACCTAAGTACAGTTGAGAACCTGACATCTAAACCTATGATATGAGACACCATAGCTCAAGAAATGAGTATTTAGTCAGTACTTGAAATACACTGGTATGCTAGATGAGGTTAGGCTGATATGCATGGGCTTATGTATATGAATAATAACTGAATAAATGAATAGCATGAGATAACTAATGCATTGTATGCATGAAAACTGTAAAATTTAAGGATGCATAACCAAGCATATAACATGCTACTGAAATAGTCCGTAAACTGAAATCACTGAAATCTGGTAATTGAATAACTGATAATTGTATGCCATGGTTAATACAAACCTGAACTAAATTATACTGAAGACTAAACTGAAACTGTGGGAGCTAGCTATAACCGAAATGCCCTAATATATTATCAGGGTCCAACCTGTAACCCCAGTTGGAAGAGTGTCAGTACCGTGCCATGGGTACTAACACTAGTTGTGTGGATTCACTATCTGATGTCCCAAAGGACGAGGGTGGCATGCCTAACTAATGGGGGATCCCTCAGATTTTACGGTGGCGTCGTAGGTGTGGAACCTAGGGACTGCTACTAATGCCTCATGCCTAACTGACGGGGGAGACGCCATCCCTAAGTTCACTTGGTACTAAGTGTTACTCCCAACTAAAGACACTAATTCTTGAGTTGATCTAATCATGACTGAACCAACAACTGACCATACTAACTGATTGAAGGATAATGCTTATAGTTTATATATAGATTGTTTACAAATACTGAAATAATGTAAACAACTAAGTTTTTGGGTGTTCATAACCCACAGGATTCGATATCAATATCAGAACACATGAGAGAATTTGAAACCATAATAAGTAAGTATTATTCCAAAAATCATTGCTTAGGCGTTTCACTAAACACTTAAGGGTCATAAGTTAAAGCATGAAAATAGTTTAAAACATGTGATAGTAACATAACTTCAATATTAAAATCATGGGTTAAGGATTTAACATGCAACTTTCATCCTTCAAACATGTCAAGGGCTAATTCTAACAAAAACACATGTAAACATAGTATAAAATTAAAATTCATGAAATTTCATGGATATAATTCATGCTAACATGTAAATATCATGACTTTAAACTTGAAAATGGATTCTTGGACTCCATGGGAGAAAAGGACCCATGGATGAATATCTAACATACCTTGGTTAAATAATTTGTGAGTCTTGGTGAATTTCTTGAAGATTGATCTTGAATGTTGAAGGGACTAGGCTTTATTCTTGAGAGAAAATGTTTTCAATTGAGATAAAATATGAAATAAAATGCAAATAATGCTCTTTTGAGACCCTAATCCCGTGTTATGGCTGAGATAAAGTGAGGAAAAAAGACTGAAATACCTTTCTAGACCCAAAATTAATTAAGCTGATCATAGCCAGTGACATGATAAGTGATGCATCGTGTTGCTCAGTTGACGCGTTGGGAGACACACTATGTTGCACCCCACCAACATGATAAAAGGTGCGCCGCGGCCATATTGCGCTGACTCGCTGGTTTGAACATTCAAACAAGCCTCAAACCTCATCTGAAAAATTTGAAACTTACCCGAGTCATGCTATCGACCACCCCAATCATGAATCAACTTAAAAATTGATGTTCTAGGGCCGAGAAGGTCAGAATTAAAATCATCAAAGTTTAAGAGGTTTTGAAAATGTCTAAGTGTTAACACTTAGTGAATTTTTCTAAATCTTGGACCCCATTAGCATGCAATAGTAAGCTGAAATGAGCTAGGATTTTACAGGGTCTTACAGATATAGTCTTGAACTTGTGTTGAAGTGTTTATGCAAACATACAGATTGAGTACCCGAAGACAACAGTGTATGGGTGTCAATTTTTTTACTTATGTTTGCTTGTGATTGCACTTATATTGCTTTATGATTTCAAATAATTTATTCCTTATGCTAAACGATATTGGCATGCATTGATACCTTATTTTATATTGTTATTTTAAATATTCCATGCTTGTTATGTCTGACGATATTGGCATGTGTTGATGCTTTATGCTATACTGTTATTTCGAATTGCTTACTTATTATATATAGTGATGATAGAGATGATTCAGGTTTGATTTTGTACCTTGACTTAGTTATGATTATCATGCACTTTATCACTCTTATAGCATGATTTAGCTCAGTGCTCGATGATGCCTACTGAGTAACCATTGTTTTGGTGCTCATACTACACTTCTGTACCTTTTTAGTGCAGATTCG
Source organism: Capsicum baccatum var. pendulum (assembly GCA_030864225.1). Classification (NCBI taxonomy): domain Eukaryota; kingdom Viridiplantae; phylum Streptophyta; class Magnoliopsida; order Solanales; family Solanaceae; genus Capsicum; species Capsicum baccatum. The sequence continues at coordinate 209,680,530 of CM061554.1, read as the reverse complement.
AGTATTAGTTGCCATCATTAATCGTGGTTCGTGCACTGATTGATTTCTGAAGATAGGGTGAGCTCTTGAAGTTCGAGTCACCCAATTTTCTTCCATCTTTTATATTCAGTCTTTAGTATCCGAGACAGATGTATTAACTATTCTAGACTTGGAGTTGTATTAATACTATTAGTTGCTCTTGTACCAGCTTTACCAGGTTTTGGGATTGATAGCTATATGATTTCTTATTCTATCTAGAACCCTCGTGTTAGCAATTGTTGTTCTTTAAATTTCGCCTACGTTGAGCCTTTCTCACCAAATTAACTCATTGTGCTAGCCCCGGGTTATGATATTGGCTTACCTACTGGTGGAAATTGATAGGTGTCATCATGACTCGTAAATCGAATCCTGACAGATTGTAACCAAAAATAAAAGTTTTCGTAAGAGTTGATATAAAATATAATTATTTTAGGATGATAATCACCGCAATATGCAATCGAAAGGATAGTGGTCGCATAGAATTCAAACGAAAGTACCCTAACGTGCTTTGGACAATAATTGTCAAATTTAATTTGTCATACGAGTCCATGCAGAAAAAGAAAAATTCAAAGTAATTTCATAAAGAAGTCATTTTTCTAGATTTTTCATCATTAATTTTTAATAAATTATTATTTTAGAATAAAAAATAACAAAACTCGATAAAGCTCTTCATAAATAGATATCTTTGAGTTACATACTGTTGATCTACTTCATGCTTTTTTTTGCACATCTTTTTAGCAGTTTTTAAGTTTGAAAGTAGCTATAATTATTTATATTTTATTTATTATATTATTGTTGTATATAATCTAATCTTAGATTTAATTACATTTGTTGTTGATGTTAATCAGTTGATGTTCAATAATTTTCATTACATTTATAGAACTTCAATGCTTTATAGTTTATTTAAATACATTAAATTTTTAGTAATGTTTATTCATGCATATGTATGTTATAATAAAAGAGTGGGAAGTGTAAAATTATAAACATTTCAAATTGTTTTTTAAAAAATGGAGTGAAAATCACAGCACATATTATTATGTCGTCAGATTAAAACTTTCAAAATAGGCAACTTATGAGTATAATGATGCAATGATGTAAATTTAAATACATTTGCTAATTGTCCTTTAATATTATAAACGTATAAAAATAAGGACAAATTATGAAATATCTTGCTCCAGTAGAAAGTCACATTCTTTATTCATGTAGAGAAATTTAGTAGGAGTTTGGTCATAAAAATTAAAAAAAAAATTCACTTTATTTAGAATTTTTAAAGTTGAAAAAAGAATTAAAATTTTGTTTGGCCATAGTATTTTTGAGTTGATATTTATAATTCAAATGTATTTTAAAAAATATAAGAAGTGAAAATAATATTTTAAAATTTTATGAAAATGGGATTAATTTATGAAATAAAAAAATTATTTTTTAAATAAAAAAAATGCAAAAAGTGAAACTAAAAACCAAATTCCCAAATACAACTTTATTGATAGCCAAACAAGTTTTCAAAATAAAGTGAAAATGTATTACGGAATATAGTGAATACTATCTATGGCCAAACGGGTCCTTAAAAGTGAAGACAAAGATGAAAAGAAAATCCACAAAAGTTCAAGAAGAGATTGAACAGAAAAGAGAGATGCTCCAACTAGCTGACAAATATGTATCTCATTATTATCTTTTGATAGTTTTGTGCATGAGGTTGAGATAATGTTTTTTGAAAACTTCATACTATTGAAATTATCGTAGAGAAAAGGAGAGAGCAAAGTAGACGCAGATTTTACCCCTACCTCATGAAGATAAAGAGGTTATTTTCAAAATATCCAGACTCATGTAAAGTTGAGTTTGTGTACTTGTATCTTAAAATTATTTATAATGATAGTCAACTTGGTATTCTATTCCACTTATCCCGATATAAAATTCTCAACTATTGTACTTTGATCTAGGTTCATGGATATGTCGACGTTTTATATATAATGTTAGATTCAGAGTCAACTCGAACAAGCTCAATTTGTATGAAAGACGGACAAACTGTTTCAACGTGATAACTAAAATAGTTTATAATTTTTAAATGTCATAAAACATCATTCTAAATTGTTAATTAATTTTTTTACGTTTTAAATTAAATATTTTTGTAAAGTAATACTCAGGTGCAACACATGTACTCTAAATTAGTTTGTAGGAAACATGTCAACTATTTTGAGACGGGAGAGTATATATGTTAACTGAAAAAGGAAAAAGAAGATGAAAGACCAAAGGTTCGCATTTTCGCTAAAAACTAAGGACCTTTCATTTGCTCTTCATTAATTTGAACTATTTTACATTTTCCTATATCATAATGTGTGAGTACTAATCGCAGTTCTAATCTAGCGCGCAAAGAGATTAGAGATTTGCCAGCAAGTGTCGAAGACACCTAAAGGTTTTCTTTCTTTCCTGTCTATATCTTTATGTGTTGTAGTAAACTATAATCTTAATTGTTATTTTCTTCTTAAAGAAAAGGGGATTAAATGAGATTTGATTACATGGATGCTATAATTAACTTGCATTTTTTGAAGTGAACTGATGGAATTCTTTTTGCTCATAGGTTGTTAATTTATATATTGGAGAAGTCATGGAAAGAACAAAAATTTGCTTGAAGCTACTGGTTGATGGCAAAGCTCATAAAGTTGTGTTTGCTGAAGCTGGAAAAGACTTCATTGACTTCATATTTAATATACTCACATTACCAATCGGATATTGCATTGGGCAGCCTAGTACTAAGTCTGTGTTTGGTTCTCTAGGCAACATAATCCCAATAATGAACAGCGCGGGTTCTAATCATATGCAACTCAATGAACTTGGGAATGTCCAGGAAATCATGGCATGGATAGTCACTGATAATCTGTTCATTGCACCGTCTTCTGCAACTAGTGTGATTTCTGTGCTAAAAAGATGTAAGGCACAAGTTGATCAACTTCAATACAAGGCGATTGATTTTCAGATCAGTGATTTGGTACGGCAATCTTCAATATGTCCCTTGGCTTAAACCATTTAATAACATTTGGTATTCAACTTCAATCTTCAATGTGAGTGTGATTACTGTTTAATCTTTTTGTTTTCTTCAATAAAATCCAGGAACAAGAGTTCTTGCAGGTTTCTTTGAAGTCCAAAACAGTTCTAACGGACCTTTTCCTTCGGCAGACAGGATGGAGAAAAACAAAAAATGGTTGGTCATCTTTTGCTCTTTGTTGACAATTGATGTTCGTAATGGTGTTGTACCTTTCACATTTTTTGCATCCTTAAAAGTCATCGATAGAGTTATGGCTAGTGGTCTTGTAAGTTGGTCAATAAATTGAATTGAAATAAAACTTTAATAGGTTAACAGAGTACTAATTCACCACCGACGATTTAGAATATAAACTTGATGAATTCGTTTCTGATTGCTGCCTCATTCTACCTTAAAATTATGGATTCAGAACTTGGCAGTTGTTGAATTTTAGTGATTTTTCACATATTCAAAGGCTTCATCCTACTCGGTTCGCAAGGCTTAATTCTTAGTGTTAATCCTGTTCCTCTCCTATTCTTATCTTCCAATGCAATAGAACCTCTTATATAGGAGTATTTAGAAGGCAAAATACTTAAATATACAAAGAAAGGGACTTTGGGCCTAACTCAACCTCAAAAGCCAGCTCATGAGGAGGAGGATTGCCCAAGCCTTATAAGGAGATCAAGGACCCTTTAACCCACCGATATGGGACTCCAACAAAAGACCCTCCAAGATTTGATGTTTTTATTCAAATTTCCCTTAAACTAATTACTTCACTGTACTTGGCTTTTTTATAATAGTTACCCCTCAAACAATGACTGGTTCTAATTACTCGTACTTGGCTTTTCTATAATCCAAGTGATTTCAAATGACGTGTAAAAAAAAATCTAAAAAATCTAAACAAACATTTCCTTTTATATTTAGCCATTCCAAATACAGCGACCAATTTTTTTTTCTCTTATTATATTGTTTTTTGCAGGAGAAAAATGCAATGTGACACTTATAGTCGACACAAAAGCCAATAGAGTTATCTTTGCTGAAGTAGGAAAGGACTTGTTTTGTTTCCTGATCAGATTAATTCAACTTCCAATTGCAACTGTTATCAACCAAACTAAAACCAATGGAGTTGGCTGTATTGGAAATGTATACCGAAGTTATAAAAATCTGAATGAATCCTACATACAGTCCAATCAAACAAAGGATGAACTCCTCATGGCAACTGTATCAAACTCTTGGTTCGAAGCATTGCAGTTATTTCATGGTAATTTCTTATTTATTTTCTTGCTTTATGCAATGCACCCCAAGTATTAAATCCACTAATTCAAATTTTGTAGTTTCTCGGTTTTTGATATCACAATACATCATTGATGAACATTATTTTGCTTTTCGTTATCTGTACAGATACTCCAAACAAACTTTTGGATAGGGATATTGGGGGTTACGTTAAAGGTCTAGTAGAGTACATGGTAACTGATGATTTGTCAATAACGCCTCTGTCTCTGATATCTGTTATGTCGAGGCTCAACAAATGCAATAATGCAGAATCAACTACAAAGCTTGAAGTGAAGACAGTTGAGTTTGGTGTTAATGAGGTGAGCCTTTACTTTGCATATCTGTGCACAAATAGTTCGCCAACTGATAAGATAGTTTATACTGCCAGTACAACTTGTTATAGGTGGCCATTTCCTCTATTTTATGAATACCAAATTAGACTTGCGATTATGAGTCAGCTGCTGTCGCAAGTCTCATAGTCTAACCGGGTAAAAAAGTTGCATTTTGTTATTGTGCGGAAGTTGAGCCTTCTAAAACAATGGCATTGGATTTATGATGATTCTCTTAATTGATTGACAGGCTCTGAGATTTTTAGAAGCATCATTTCGATCGGAGAGAGTCCTAAGCGAAGTTTTTCTTGTGAGGGATGAGCTTGATGTTGTTGTGGTTGCTTGATTGAAAAACTATGGAAGATACTGCATGTTGTTTTGGGCTTTTAATTTATTAGAATGCAATCTATTTTATTTTGGACAATGCTAGAAGATGATTTGGTTTCAGGTTTCAAGTTACCAAGTAATTTGTATTGTTGTTTGTTTGAAGAGTAAACAATTATGTGAATTGAGCTTAAAATGTTATTTCCAAACAATCCATTAAGAGGCATGTGGTTCATTTTGTTTAGGGTTACGTTCAAAAATGGCCCTAAAATAGGTTGGTCTTGATATTTGATTTCCCATAAGAAAGGTTTTGTAAAAAATGGTCTTTCATAAGGGGTGGTCTTGATATTTTGACCTTGCTTACTTAATCTTGTTCATTAAGTAGACGGTCTATCGTTTGTTCATGAGATAGGCGTTCATGAAATTTCAATGCAATGGACATGCAAAATCGATAAGAAGGTTGGCCTTATAGCAAAAGTTAGAACTTTGATATATTGTCCATAACACAAATATTCTACCTTTTGTGCATAAGGCAAATGATGTTTAAGATATTTTAAGATAGAAGACCTAGAAGTTATGCTTTATAGGCTAAAGTTAGAACTTAGTGTTGTTATTTATCAAACGTAAGTTCTAACTTTCGTTGTTTATTCATGATACACTCTTAGGTGATAAAAATTCAAGACCGAATATTTAGGGGATAAAATTTCAAGACAAAACACTTTGAGGACACTCAGCTGAATTTCTTATTTTATTTCCCGCTTTAAACTAGGAAGCCTTGGGATTCCCGTACATTTATTAGTTTTTCAAAAAGCAAAAGACTCAAATATATTATCGAACTATTGGAAACGACTCATTTGTGTCATTTGTTAAAAGTTTGGCTTATTTATGACATTTTCATTAAAAGTTTGACTTATTTATGCCACTGTTGTTATTGAAAAGATACATTCGTACCATCATTTTTAAAGATAGTTTTGCAATCATTTTTGCCACGTGATCTCTTATTTAAAGTTTATGTCACGAATTAAAATCAACCAGTATTACTTAAAAACAAAATCAAACATTGGACCAATTAAAATAAAACTCGGCCTACATCGTTAAAACAAAAATCAGACGCATAAAAATAAAAGTTGGGCCATTAATTGGGTAGGGTGTGGGCAAAATTTTATTTTAATGGGTTTGATTAGATTCGGAATTGATAGGGTAACATGTAGAAGTTTATTGATACAAACTATTGTGACGATAAATCACATTACTCAAAACTAATTAAAAAACATAATATTATTAGATGATTTGGCCAATTGGCCTACTATAGAACCTAATATTAAAAAGCACAAGAACTATCGAGAGAAAAAATCCCGATAAACAAGACTCTTTAAACGAATGTTTTGTGGATGTTATTTTATTGCGTTTGAGAAAGAACGATCTTCTATGTATAAAAGTCCAAAACTTCTCTTTCAGGAACGGATTAACCAATTATAGAAGCGATCCTTTTCGACAAGAAGACCTATTCTACGAAGAAAACCATTTTGAAGTAAAATATAATTATGCTAAAATTAAGGTAAACTAGAAAATTCAGTACAAATCATAACACAAAGTGTTGTGCGCTTGATGTCCGTCTAAAGTCCAAAATTTTCTAACTCAATTTGGGCTTGGTTATTTTGTCTGTAACTTTTCCTATGCATATAAATAGTCTCTAAACACGTTTTTCAATGGAACTTTGGCCTCAGAGGAGTTAGAAGCAGCCATGGAGACCGAAATTATTGGATTTTACTATTTCTTCTCCATAATACTCGTTTTTTGTTCCTTTGGATGATTGTTATTTTTCTTCTATGTCTATGGAGAACTAAACTTCACGTTCTAGGGTTGTGGTAAACCATGAATATTGACATGTGAAAATTATTTCTATCTTAGTTTGAATTGTCGATTTTGATTGTTTCTTTAATTTTGTGCTTGACTAGCTACTTGATTATTTGGCCAACAGTTAGGGTTCCATGGTCCATCGAAGACACGCTTGGGAAAGATTGTTCGAAGATTAGAGGGATTAAAGAGGACATGATCTAATACCCTGGAACTAGGGAAGGGATTTGCAGCAATGATAAAGATATACCTAGTTGTCGTGTTCAATTAAATACTGAAAATTCCATGTCTTCTTAATAGATTAATTCCATAGGACTATAAGCAGCAAATCTAACATGAATTGGCAAGTAGTAGTTCAGAGAATACCACTAGTAATAATAATATTGTTAATTAGCAATCGTAGGTAATTCAGGTTAAGGTGGAATAGTTCCAGACTCATCAAATAGATATCAGTGGTAGTACTACACTATTATTAAGTTACTAGTTTCATGTTATATGCAATTTCCATATTTACGGCCTTGAGAGTGTAACAAATAAACCAAATAAAGGATTAGATATATGGTTCAGTAAAATATCCCAACAGTTTTATCATCTTTTTTGGGATTTCTTTTGCATCATCATGAACAATTACAATAACGCCAGAACCAGCAGTAGTGTTCGGAACTTCAGCCATAGTGTTAGAACCGTCAACATGAGGTTCATCCAGCAAAACATAATCAATTTTTAATTATTCAAATAAAATAAGAAGTTTGTGAGACCAACATTTAAAATTATTCACAGACAAAGGCTCAAGCTTTGATAAATCGGGAAGAGTGTTGTTCAAAGAAACAACCATTTGATCAATATTGTCCTTAGGAAATGGCTTTCAAATTATCTGATGAGATACTACAATGTTGATACTAAATAGAACTAAAACAATAAACAAATTATCAGTTTGAACATTTAAAAGGAACATCAGTCGTAGTGTAGAATCATCAATGGGATATTCATCCAACAAAATATAACCAACTTCTAATTGTTCACTATTAAATTAAATGTTTTTGAGACCAACATTTAAAATTATTCTTATCCAAAGGCTCAAGCTTTGATAAATGAGGAAGAGTTTTGTTCAAAAGAAAAACCACTTGATCAGTATTATTGTATGTAGGACCATCGCTTTCACGCTGTTAGATAAAATACTACACAATATTGATACTGAACTAGAATTAAAACAGTAAACATTTCGTTAAAAGAAATAACCATTTAAAAGTTTAGAGTTTGCACAAACCGGTTACACAGAAAGAAGAAGAAGAAGAAGAGAGGAATTTCTCCATCTGTCAAGAGAAATCTCAACCTGTATATATATGTAAATAACAAAGTATGGGTGGTAAAGGTTTTTAATTCGGGGGAATGTAGCTTGACTAACTTTAATTTCGGAGAGCGTACTTGGTTAATTATTTAAGGGAATGAACATTTAATAACATTAGTTTTCTAGGGAATGAACCTGGTTAATGCTGGGGAATAAGCCTGATCGATTAATTCAAAGGAATGATTTTTTTTACTAAAGTGAAGCTCTTATCAAATTGAACTCCAATATATTAAAGTTAAGAGTCATATTCTACGGTATCAACTCATTCTGCCTTCTAGCATGTTCAATCAAATCTTCAATCTGCTTATTCAGCAACTTTTTAAAAAAGAAAATACTATTGGAGAATAACTCTATTTATCTAATCATATTGAAAAGCAACCAGAATTTCGTGCTTGACCAAGGACCTAAAAGTGCTTCTGAGGTAAATTCTACATTTTTAGCTTCTGAAAAACAGCTTTTGCCACCAATTCAAAACTCCCTCCTTTCTTAAATTTTTGTCAAACACTTTAATTATCTAAAGTAATCATTTTTGTTTTCAGAAAGTATAAGTACTTTTAGCCTCCTAACCATAAAGAGGAGAATAGGTTCATCTGATTACTTGTCTGCCACATTTCTTCATTTTACAACACCGAAAATATTCTAAGCATAATTCTTCTTCATTTGTGTATGAAGTCTCTACCCAAATTGAAATTAGTATGAATGAATTGGTTTTCTTTGATCTTGTAGACACCTAATTTTATCCCTCCGAAAGATTATTTTTCACATTATTATCTTTTCCTATCGTGTACCCTCAACCATGTAATTATCCCTCCATAAAATGATAAAAATAACAATCCTTAACAATTTTTACCTTATTTTAATCCTATCCTAACAACCTCTCCAATTAAAAAAGGACATCTCACCACCCCACACCTACTCCACTACCCCATCCTAATATACACATAGACCACAATGGAAACAAAGAGGTGAGCATCTTCAGGAGAGGCCCACCACCAACAAATTGATACCATCTCCATACATACATACACACAAAACTGATAAAGGAAGAAGAAGGGACCAGAGATCCTCCATTTTTCCTTTGCCATTAACACACTAGACAGAATTTTCATTTTTCTTTCCTTCTTCTAAAAACAACAGAATACATACACACACGCACCACCATATCTCCTTGACCGAATATACCTACCCACCTGCACGCACTGACCTACCTGGGGACTTCACCGGGAAACGCACTTCACCGGAAAATGCATACAACGGCGCGCGCACACACAACGACTGGCATCTAAAACAGAAATGGAAAAGGAAAAAACAAAGAGTGATCGAAAATCGGGGAAAGGAGGGAGTCAAAATCGGCTAGTCTTAGGTGTTTCCGGTGAATTTTTTGCCGGATTTTGTCCCTCTCTCAGCCACCACAGATCGGAATCCCCAAAATTCACCAAAGAATGACCCTTTTTCCGGTCAAATTCCTCGCAACACGATCGAAAACAAACCCATTCGTATAAAGTTTGGTGCGGGTCATTCTCTCTTAGCAATTTTAGTTTGAATTGGTGAAAGAATAGGATCGCGTTGGATAGCTAGGTTGTTCGATTGGAGAGTATTCGTGTTGAGGTTCGGTTCGACATCTTGGACGCGGTTCTATTCGAAAAGATCAATTAATTGAAATAAAGCGTCAAATTAAGGCCCAATTTTTAACTCTATTTCTTTATATTTTTGTGGTGGTTGATGATATAATTGTGATTGTGATTGGGTTTCTATAATTATCGTGGCTTGATTAGTTGATTTTATTTTGAAATTGAGTAATTATGTGGTTGACAATAAAAAAGGGAAAGACGGAATTGAAAAACTGATAAAAGGGTGAATTGAATTAATTTTGACTTATTATTGTTTTGTTTAATTCGAAATAAATATTGATATCGTTGAACATAATAGTATCATGATAGGTCGAGCGGGGTAGGCAAACATAGGTTGGGTAGGCAAAGTTTAGAATTTGTGGCTTTAGTTGAATGTTGGTAATTCCGTGGAATGTTTGAAATTTTGTCAAATAGTTTGATTTTCTCGCATTTGAAAATGTATTCATTTAGTCGGGGAATGCCCCGTGGTCATTTGTATTCATTCACCAGAAAATGTCCCGAGATATCTTGTATTCGAAAGACGTTCACGATGAAAGCCCGGGGCATCGGGTAAAGAATTGGGGCGTAATTTAGGATTAGTATAAGTTTACTTTTTAGTACCCTTTTTATTTCGGGTTGTAATAATCAGACTGGACACTATAATTTTGGATTTGTTTTATTTATTTGTTTAATTATTTATTTTGTGTGATTTTGTGTGGTTTATGCATTCATAGTGTCACAATTAGCCGATACACTCCACCAAGCGACCGTGGTCGAACCACGGGATCGAGGGGTGCCTAACACTTTTCCCTCGGTCAACAGAATTCCTTAGCCGGAATCTCTGTTCATAAATCAGTTTTAAAGAGTCAAAATAGTTTTTGAAAAGGATTTTCCAAAGGTGACTTGGCACACTGGATTATGCCAAGTGGCAACTCTGAATCAAAAAATGTAAATAATTCTTTTTCGAAACAAATTTTCATTTTTTGTCACTTTAATAATAAAAACCCTTTCGAAACTCAAAATCAAATCTTTTGGAGTTAAAAAAGGGGTGATACAGCTCTGGAACTCTACTGGGGATTTTTCAGAATTCGAGCTTATTTTGGAGTTGTATCAGTTTAGTTTGGCACTATAGGTGTATAGACATTTTGTTTGTGTTGTTTTGTGTTATTGTATTATCACTGTTGAGTGCCTACGTGCTCTTTGTTTACAGTTTTTATCTTATGTGTTATCGATTTATATCTAGCATCATGTGCATAACCCGAGTCATTCTTTCTGCAGCAAGTCCGTAGTACACTTGCTGTACACGGCCTCTAGTTGAGTCACCCTTATTTTAGGAGAGGAGTCATTGGTGTTATGGAGTAGGTGGAAAGCAAAACAGCCACTATCGATCATACGCTCCCCCAAACAGCCTTGTTAGTGAACCCCAACGTAGGTTAGTCTTTAAGTCATGCTTATGTGCACATATTGAAGACCTAGCGGAGCCCACTTGGTTCTTTGTAGAAAACTCACCTCTAAAGTATTCCTACGTGCTAAATGTTGCATCTGTGAGGGTAACAAGGTCATTTGACTGACTGGTTTGGGCAAAAGCATGAGTTAGAAGCAACATGTGTAGGAAGGAAATTGTTTAAAAAAGGAAGAAAAAAAAGAGTGAAAAAAAAAGATTTGGTAGTTTTTAGGGTTCTTTATGGCTTTTGTTTTTCACAATTCAAAAATTTTAAATTTTTTTTTTTTTACTTTTTGCACTCATTTCCCAAAAAATCAAAAACGTTAAAAAGATTTTCCTTTTATTTCTTTAGTAAGTATTCACAATTCGAAAACTCCAAAAATATTTTTTTCTTTCAATAGGAGCTTTGTACATTTTCATATAACGAAAATATCAAAAAGATTTTTTTTTCTTTCATAGTTGTTGGTGTTAGTTTCTAATTAAAAATTCAAAAAGATTTTATTCGTCTGTCTTTAGTTGTGTCTCTCAATTCAGGGTTTAGTTTGTCATTTAATCCTTAATTGTCCTATCTGGACGAACTACGCACCCTTGATTCTCCTCTCTCGGGAGTAAGATACGGAGGCAGCCTATTATTGGTTCGAGGATTTTATTTTAAAAATCCAAAAATATTTTTTTTCACTCTTTATTTAAAGTAGGTGGCATATGCATCAATAAAAGAAAACTACAAAAAGATTTTCCTTTAATAGGTTCAAGTTTCATTTTCGTATGAAATGCAAAATTGAAAATCCAAAAAGATTTTCTTTGGTAATCATAGATTTCATTTTGTATAGGGATGTTAAAGTTGAAAAATTCAAAAAGATTTTCGTCAATTCTTTTGACAAATTGTTATTTTCTTTTCTTCTTAAAGTTTCAGAAAAAAGAAAAAGAAAAAGAGTTTAATTTGGCTATTTTGGCAAGACTTCACGAACTATGCACACCTGATTCTCCTCTCTCGGGAGTGAGATACGTAGGTGCCCTTGGGTTCGGTGATCTTTAAAAAAAAGAGATTTTGAGAAAGTGTTGAACTCTAACGCATTTGCTATCTCTTGTTCAGTTAGTTTGAGGTGGTTGGTTTGTGGCATTTTGGCTAATCCTCCATACTGCACCAAGTCACAGAGAAGGTTATGGCCAACAAGGATACCAAGTTTGTTGTCACTAATCAGATAGGGAGTTCGGGAAATGAGAATTTAGGAGATAATAAAGAGATTCAGAAATTAAGACAGCAAGTGATAGAAATGCATCGAGCTTGGGCTAATGGGTTGCCTCCTCCTCGAGTTCCCACTGATAATCTGGAATATCTTTCTAGCTTGCCTCCCGTGTCATATGCACAATTTCCCATTTTTGTTGATATGCCACAACATGCATCAGGATCGAATTCGAGGCAACAATATCCAACCACTTCTAATATTTATTTTCTCACTCCCAAATCCAAGACTACCACATACTCGGCTTCACCTGTTGAATCCCAAAAATAGAGTAGGGTTCATTCAGGTAAAGTCTCAAATCCAAGCTGCGATGGTATTAGCCACTGGAACGGCTGGGACAAAACCTTCTGGTTATTCTGAGCTACCACTGAGTGAGATAAAGTAGTGAATGTAACTTTGAATTCAACATAAAAGACATGCTTGTTTAAGGGATCTTCCTGAATAAGCGGAGGTGCAGGCTGATTTCTCTTTCTCTTTCTATTATTATTTCTGGAAGGCATGTTTTGTAAATGAAAAGAAGATTGAATTAGAAAGAGAGTTTAAATTGAGCTCATTCTCATTCGCACGACATGAATACTGAAAGAAGGGGAACTTTTCCTAAAATATCTTGAAGCCCGTTGCCCATAAGTGTGGAGTGCTTTACATCCATGCACAAGACTCTACTCGACGTGGCTTTTAGACATTCTAGGACACTTTAAGACCTTAGGCTCTGATACCAAGTTTGTAATACCACGGGAGTACACCCTGGATGCCACATGGTGCTTACGACTACACGAGACCACAAGCTAATCCATGAGCCTGTACCTGGTATGAGCACTAAATAAAAATGATAACAAAAAATACACACATGCGGAAATAACTGAATTCTCCATAAGATTTTAGGTACTAAAACATTACTGAAGTATAAGTCTAAAAATAACTTGTTTGAAAACTGATAAAAATAATGACAAACTGACTGACTGTCTGAAAGTGTCCAAAAGTCTCTAAAACTAACTAAATAAGAGTTGGTGGGACAGGCCCCAACTAACTTCAAATGTCTAACTGAAATAAAATGCTGAAATAATCATGATCGGTCCTTGAAGTATGAGGACTCACCACTGCTACCACTATTGATGTGCTAGAATACCTAAGTACAGTTGAGAACCTGACATCTAAACCTATGATATGAGACACCATAGCTCAAGAAATGAGTATTTAGTCAGTACTTGAAATACACTGGTATGCTAGATGAGGTTAGGCTGATATGCATGGGCTTATGTATATGAATAATAACTGAATAAATGAATAGCATGAGATAACTAATGCATTGTATGCATGAAAACTGTAAAATTTAAGGATGCATAACCAAGCATATAACATGCTACTGAAATAGTCCGTAAACTGAAATCACTGAAATCTGGTAATTGAATAACTGATAATTGTATGCCATGGTTAATACAAACCTGAACTAAATTATACTGAAGACTAAACTGAAACTGTGGGAGCTAGCTATAACCGAAATGCCCTAATATATTATCAGGGTCCAACCTGTAACCCCAGTTGGAAGAGTGTCAGTACCGTGCCATGGGTACTAACACTAGTTGTGTGGATTCACTATCTGATGTCCCAAAGGACGAGGGTGGCATGCCTAACTAATGGGGGATCCCTCAGATTTTACGGTGGCGTCGTAGGTGTGGAACCTAGGGACTGCTACTAATGCCTCATGCCTAACTGACGGGGGAGACGCCATCCCTAAGTTCACTTGGTACTAAGTGTTACTCCCAACTAAAGACACTAATTCTTGAGTTGATCTAATCATGACTGAACCAACAACTGACCATACTAACTGATTGAAGGATAATGCTTATAGTTTATATATAGATTGTTTACAAATACTGAAATAATGTAAACAACTAAGTTTTTGGGTGTTCATAACCCACAGGATTCGATATCAATATCAGAACACATGAGAGAATTTGAAACCATAATAAGTAAGTATTATTCCAAAAATCATTGCTTAGGCGTTTCACTAAACACTTAAGGGTCATAAGTTAAAGCATGAAAATAGTTTAAAACATGTGATAGTAACATAACTTCAATATTAAAATCATGGGTTAAGGATTTAACATGCAACTTTCATCCTTCAAACATGTCAAGGGCTAATTCTAACAAAAACACATGTAAACATAGTATAAAATTAAAATTCATGAAATTTCATGGATATAATTCATGCTAACATGTAAATATCATGACTTTAAACTTGAAAATGGATTCTTGGACTCCATGGGAGAAAAGGACCCATGGATGAATATCTAACATACCTTGGTTAAATAATTTGTGAGTCTTGGTGAATTTCTTGAAGATTGATCTTGAATGTTGAAGGGACTAGGCTTTATTCTTGAGAGAAAATGTTTTCAATTGAGATAAAATATGAAATAAAATGCAAATAATGCTCTTTTGAGACCCTAATCCCGTGTTATGGCTGAGATAAAGTGAGGAAAAAAGACTGAAATACCTTTCTAGACCCAAAATTAATTAAGCTGATCATAGCCAGTGACATGATAAGTGATGCATCGTGTTGCTCAGTTGACGCGTTGGGAGACACACTATGTTGCACCCCACCAACATGATAAAAGGTGCGCCGCGGCCATATTGCGCTGACTCGCTGGTTTGAACATTCAAACAAGCCTCAAACCTCATCTGAAAAATTTGAAACTTACCCGAGTCATGCTATCGACCACCCCAATCATGAATCAACTTAAAAATTGATGTTCTAGGGCCGAGAAGGTCAGAATTAAAATCATCAAAGTTTAAGAGGTTTTGAAAATGTCTAAGTGTTAACACTTAGTGAATTTTTCTAAATCTTGGACCCCATTAGCATGCAATAGTAAGCTGAAATGAGCTAGGATTTTACAGGGTCTTACAGATATAGTCTTGAACTTGTGTTGAAGTGTTTATGCAAACATACAGATTGAGTACCCGAAGACAACAGTGTATGGGTGTCAATTTTTTTACTTATGTTTGCTTGTGATTGCACTTATATTGCTTTATGATTTCAAATAATTTATTCCTTATGCTAAACGATATTGGCATGCATTGATACCTTATTTTATATTGTTATTTTAAATATTCCATGCTTGTTATGTCTGACGATATTGGCATGTGTTGATGCTTTATGCTATACTGTTATTTCGAATTGCTTACTTATTATATATAGTGATGATAGAGATGATTCAGGTTTGATTTTGTACCTTGACTTAGTTATGATTATCATGCACTTTATCACTCTTATAGCATGATTTAGCTCAGTGCTCGATGATGCCTACTGAGTAACCATTGTTTTGGTGCTCATACTACACTTCTGTACCTTTTTAGTGCAGATTCGAGTATTAGTTGCCATCATTAATCGTGGTTCGTGCACTGATTGATTTCTGAAGATAGGGTGAGCTCTTGAAGTTCGAGTCACCCAATTTTCTTCCATCTTTTATATTCAGTCTTTAGTATCCGAGACAGATGTATTAACTATTCTAGACTTGGAGTTGTATTAATACTATTAGTTGCTCTTGTACCAGCTTTACCAGGTTTTGGGATTGATAGCTATATGATTTCTTATTCTATCTAGAACCCTCGTGTTAGCAATTGTTGTTCTTTAAATTTCGCCTACGTTGAGCCTTTCTCACCAAATTAACTCATTGTGCTAGCCCCGGGTTATGATATTGGCTTACCTACTGGTGGAAATTGATAGGTGTCATCATGACTCGTAAATCGAATCCTGACAGATTGTAACCAAAAATAAAAGTTTTCGTAAGAGTTGATATAAAATATAATTATTTTAGGATGATAATCACCGCAATATGCAATCGAAAGGATAGTGGTCGCATAGAATTCAAACGAAAGTACCCTAACGTGCTTTGGACAATAATTGTCAAATTTAATTTGTCATACGAGTCCATGCAGAAAAAGAAAAATTCAAAGTAATTTCATAAAGAAGTCATTTTTCTAGATTTTTCATCATTAATTTTTAATAAATTATTATTTTAGAATAAAAAATAACAAAACTCGATAAAGCTCTTCATAAATAGATATCTTTGAGTTACATACTGTTGATCTACTTCATGCTTTTTTTTGCACATCTTTTTAGCAGTTTTTAAGTTTGAAAGTAGCTATAATTATTTATATTTTATTTATTATATTATTGTTGTATATAATCTAATCTTAGATTTAATTACATTTGTTGTTGATGTTAATCAGTTGATGTTCAATAATTTTCATTACATTTATAGAACTTCAATGCTTTATAGTTTATTTAAATACATTAAATTTTTAGTAATGTTTATTCATGCATATGTATGTTATAATAAAAGAGTGGGAAGTGTAAAATTATAAACATTTCAAATTGTTTTTTAAAAAATGGAGTGAAAATCACAGCACATATTATTATGTCGTCAGATTAAAACTTTCAAAATAGGCAACTTATGAGTATAATGATGCAATGATGTAAATTTAAATACATTTGCTAATTGTCCTTTAATATTATAAACGTATAAAAATAAGGACAAATTATGAAATATCTTGCTCCAGTAGAAAGTCACATTCTTTATTCATGTAGAGAAATTTAGTAGGAGTTTGGTCATAAAAATTAAAAAAAAAATTCACTTTATTTAGAATTTTTAAAGTTGAAAAAAGAATTAAAATTTTGTTTGGCCATAGTATTTTTGAGTTGATATTTATAATTCAAATGTATTTTAAAAAATATAAGAAGTGAAAATAATATTTTAAAATTTTATGAAAATGGGATTAATTTATGAAATAAAAAAATTATTTTTTAAATAAAAAAAATGCAAAAAGTGAAACTAAAAACCAAATTCCCAAATACAACTTTATTGATAGCCAAACAAGTTTTCAAAATAAAGTGAAAATGTATTACGGAATATAGTGAATACTATCTATGGCCAAACGGGTCCTTAAAAGTGAAGACAAAGATGAAAAGAAAATCCACAAAAGTTCAAGAAGAGATTGAACAGAAAAGAGAGATGCTCCAACTAGCTGACAAATATGTATCTCATTATTATCTTTTGATAGTTTTGTGCATGAGGTTGAGATAATGTTTTTTGAAAACTTCATACTATTGAAATTATCGTAGAGAAAAGGAGAGAGCAAAGTAGACGCAGATTTTACCCCTACCTCATGAAGATAAAGAGGTTATTTTCAAAATATCCAGACTCATGTAAAGTTGAGTTTGTGTACTTGTATCTTAAAATTATTTATAATGATAGTCAACTTGGTATTCTATTCCACTTATCCCGATATAAAATTCTCAACTATTGTACTTTGATCTAGGTTCATGGATATGTCGACGTTTTATATATAATGTTAGATTCAGAGTCAACTCGAACAAGCTCAATTTGTATGAAAGACGGACAAACTGTTTCAACGTGATAACTAAAATAGTTTATAATTTTTAAATGTCATAAAACATCATTCTAAATTGTTAATTAATTTTTTTACGTTTTAAATTAAATATTTTTGTAAAGTAATACTCAGGTGCAACACATGTACTCTAAATTAGTTTGTAGGAAACATGTCAACTATTTTGAGACGGGAGAGTATATATGTTAACTGAAAAAGGAAAAAGAAGATGAAAGACCAAAGGTTCGCATTTTCGCTAAAAACTAAGGACCTTTCATTTGCTCTTCATTAATTTGAACTATTTTACATTTTCCTATATCATAATGTGTGAGTACTAATCGCAGTTCTAATCTAGCGCGCAAAGAGATTAGAGATTTGCCAGCAAGTGTCGAAGACACCTAAAGGTTTTCTTTCTTTCCTGTCTATATCTTTATGTGTTGTAGTAAACTATAATCTTAATTGTTATTTTCTTCTTAAAGAAAAGGGGATTAAATGAGATTTGATTACATGGATGCTATAATTAACTTGCATTTTTTGAAGTGAACTGATGGAATTCTTTTTGCTCATAGGTTGTTAATTTATATATTGGAGAAGTCATGGAAAGAACAAAAATTTGCTTGAAGCTACTGGTTGATGGCAAAGCTCATAAAGTTGTGTTTGCTGAAGCTGGAAAAGACTTCATTGACTTCATATTTAATATACTCACATTACCAATCGGATATTGCATTGGGCAGCCTAGTACTAAGTCTGTGTTTGGTTCTCTAGGCAACATAATCCCAATAATGAACAGCGCGGGTTCTAATCATATGCAACTCAATGAACTTGGGAATGTCCAGGAAATCATGGCATGGATAGTCACTGATAATCTGTTCATTGCACCGTCTTCTGCAACTAGTGTGATTTCTGTGCTAAAAAGATGTAAGGCACAAGTTGATCAACTTCAATACAAGGCGATTGATTTTCAGATCAGTGATTTGGTACGGCAATCTTCAATATGTCCCTTGGCTTAAACCATTTAATAACATTTGGTATTCAACTTCAATCTTCAATGTGAGTGTGATTACTGTTTAATCTTTTTGTTTTCTTCAATAAAATCCAGGAACAAGAGTTCTTGCAGGTTTCTTTGAAGTCCAAAACAGTTCTAACGGACCTTTTCCTTCGGCAGACAGGATGGAGAAAAACAAAAAATGGTTGGTCATCTTTTGCTCTTTGTTGACAATTGATGTTCGTAATGGTGTTGTACCTTTCACATTTTTTGCATCCTTAAAAGTCATCGATAGAGTTATGGCTAGTGGTCTTGTAAGTTGGTCAATAAATTGAATTGAAATAAAACTTTAATAGGTTAACAGAGTACTAATTCACCACCGACGATTTAGAATATAAACTTGATGAATTCGTTTCTGATTGCTGCCTCATTCTACCTTAAAATTATGGATTCAGAACTTGGCAGTTGTTGAATTTTAGTGATTTTTCACATATTCAAAGGCTTCATCCTACTCGGTTCGCAAGGCTTAATTCTTAGTGTTAATCCTGTTCCTCTCCTATTCTTATCTTCCAATGCAATAGAACCTCTTATATAGGAGTATTTAGAAGGCAAAATACTTAAATATACAAAGAAAGGGACTTTGGGCCTAACTCAACCTCAAAAGCCAGCTCATGAGGAGGAGGATTGCCCAAGCCTTATAAGGAGATCAAGGACCCTTTAACCCACCGATATGGGACTCCAACAAAAGACCCTCCAAGATTTGATGTTTTTATTCAAATTTCCCTTAAACTAATTACTTCACTGTACTTGGCTTTTTTATAATAGTTACCCCTCAAACAATGACTGGTTCTAATTACTCGTACTTGGCTTTTCTATAATCCAAGTGATTTCAAATGACGTGTAAAAAAAAATCTAAAAAATCTAAACAAACATTTCCTTTTATATTTAGCCATTCCAAATACAGCGACCAATTTTTTTTTCTCTTATTATATTGTTTTTTGCAGGAGAAAAATGCAATGTGACACTTATAGTCGACACAAAAGCCAATAGAGTTATCTTTGCTGAAGTAGGAAAGGACTTGTTTTGTTTCCTGATCAGATTAATTCAACTTCCAATTGCAACTGTTATCAACCAAACTAAAACCAATGGAGTTGGCTGTATTGGAAATGTATACCGAAGTTATAAAAATCTGAATGAATCCTACATACAGTCCAATCAAACAAAGGATGAACTCCTCATGGCAACTGTATCAAACTCTTGGTTCGAAGCATTGCAGTTATTTCATGGTAATTTCTTATTTATTTTCTTGCTTTATGCAATGCACCCCAAGTATTAAATCCACTAATTCAAATTTTGTAGTTTCTCGGTTTTTGATATCACAATACATCATTGATGAACATTATTTTGCTTTTCGTTATCTGTACAGATACTCCAAACAAACTTTTGGATAGGGATATTGGGGGTTACGTTAAAGGTCTAGTAGAGTACATGGTAACTGATGATTTGTCAATAACGCCTCTGTCTCTGATATCTGTTATGTCGAGGCTCAACAAATGCAATAATGCAGAATCAACTACAAAGCTTGAAGTGAAGACAGTTGAGTTTGGTGTTAATGAGGTGAGCCTTTACTTTGCATATCTGTGCACAAATAGTTCGCCAACTGATAAGATAGTTTATACTGCCAGTACAACTTGTTATAGGTGGCCATTTCCTCTATTTTATGAATACCAAATTAGACTTGCGATTATGAGTCAGCTGCTGTCGCAAGTCTCATAGTCTAACCGGGTAAAAAAGTTGCATTTTGTTATTGTGCGGAAGTTGAGCCTTCTAAAACAATGGCATTGGATTTATGATGATTCTCTTAATTGATTGACAGGCTCTGAGATTTTTAGAAGCATCATTTCGATCGGAGAGAGTCCTAAGCGAAGTTTTTCTTGTGAGGGATGAGCTTGATGTTGTTGTGGTTGCTTGATTGAAAAACTATGGAAGATACTGCATGTTGTTTTGGGCTTTTAATTTATTAGAATGCAATCTATTTTATTTTGGACAATGCTAGAAGATGATTTGGTTTCAGGTTTCAAGTTACCAAGTAATTTGTATTGTTGTTTGTTTGAAGAGTAAACAATTATGTGAATTGAGCTTAAAATGTTATTTCCAAACAATCCATTAAGAGGCATGTGGTTCATTTTGTTTAGGGTTACGTTCAAAAATGGCCCTAAAATAGGTTGGTCTTGATATTTGATTTCCCATAAGAAAGGTTTTGTAAAAAATGGTCTTTCATAAGGGGTGGTCTTGATATTTTGACCTTGCTTACTTAATCTTGTTCATTAAGTAGACGGTCTATCGTTTGTTCATGAGATAGGCGTTCATGAAATTTCAATGCAATGGACATGCAAAATCGATAAGAAGGTTGGCCTTATAGCAAAAGTTAGAACTTTGATATATTGTCCATAACACAAATATTCTACCTTTTGTGCATAAGGCAAATGATGTTTAAGATATTTTAAGATAGAAGACCTAGAAGTTATGCTTTATAGGCTAAAGTTAGAACTTAGTGTTGTTATTTATCAAACGTAAGTTCTAACTTTCGTTGTTTATTCATGATACACTCTTAGGTGATAAAAATTCAAGACCGAATATTTAGGGGATAAAATTTCAAGACAAAACACTTTGAGGACACTCAGCTGAATTTCTTATTTTATTTCCCGCTTTAAACTAGGAAGCCTTGGGATTCCCGTACATTTATTAGTTTTTCAAAAAGCAAAAGACTCAAATATATTATCGAACTATTGGAAACGACTCATTTGTGTCATTTGTTAAAAGTTTGGCTTATTTATGACATTTTCATTAAAAGTTTGACTTATTTATGCCACTGTTGTTATTGAAAAGATACATTCGTACCATCATTTTTAAAGATAGTTTTGCAATCATTTTTGCCACGTGATCTCTTATTTAAAGTTTATGTCACGAATTAAAATCAACCAGTATTACTTAAAAACAAAATCAAACATTGGACCAATTAAAATAAAACTCGGCCTACATCGTTAAAACAAAAATCAGACGCATAAAAATAAAAGTTGGGCCATTAATTGGGTAGGGTGTGGGCAAAATTTTATTTTAATGGGTTTGATTAGATTCGGAATTGATAGGGTAACATGTAGAAGTTTATTGATACAAACTATTGTGACGATAAATCACATTACTCAAAACTAATTAAAAAACATAATATTATTAGATGATTTGGCCAATTGGCCTACTATAGAACCTAATATTAAAAAGCACAAGAACTATCGAGAGAAAAAATCCCGATAAACAAGACTCTTTAAACGAATGTTTTGTGGATGTTATTTTATTGCGTTTGAGAAAGAACGATCTTCTA
This sequence comes from Capsicum baccatum var. pendulum, assembly GCA_030864225.1. Classification (NCBI taxonomy): domain Eukaryota; kingdom Viridiplantae; phylum Streptophyta; class Magnoliopsida; order Solanales; family Solanaceae; genus Capsicum; species Capsicum baccatum. The sequence continues at coordinate 209,658,316 of CM061554.1, read as the reverse complement.
TGTATAAAAGTCCAAAACTTCTCTTTCAGGAACGGATTAACCAATTATAGAAGCGATCCTTTTCGACAAGAAGACCTATTCTACGAAGAAAACCATTTTGAAGTAAAATATAATTATGCTAAAATTAAGGTAAACTAGAAAATTCAGTACAAATCATAACACAAAGTGTTGTGCGCTTGATGTCCGTCTAAAGTCCAAAATTTTCTAACTCAATTTGGGCTTGGTTATTTTGTCTGTAACTTTTCCTATGCATATAAATAGTCTCTAAACACGTTTTTCAATGGAACTTTGGCCTCAGAGGAGTTAGAAGCAGCCATGGAGACCGAAATTATTGGATTTTACTATTTCTTCTCCATAATACTCGTTTTTTGTTCCTTTGGATGATTGTTATTTTTCTTCTATGTCTATGGAGAACTAAACTTCACGTTCTAGGGTTGTGGTAAACCATGAATATTGACATGTGAAAATTATTTCTATCTTAGTTTGAATTGTCGATTTTGATTGTTTCTTTAATTTTGTGCTTGACTAGCTACTTGATTATTTGGCCAACAGTTAGGGTTCCATGGTCCATCGAAGACACGCTTGGGAAAGATTGTTCGAAGATTAGAGGGATTAAAGAGGACATGATCTAATACCCTGGAACTAGGGAAGGGATTTGCAGCAATGATAAAGATATACCTAGTTGTCGTGTTCAATTAAATACTGAAAATTCCATGTCTTCTTAATAGATTAATTCCATAGGACTATAAGCAGCAAATCTAACATGAATTGGCAAGTAGTAGTTCAGAGAATACCACTAGTAATAATAATATTGTTAATTAGCAATCGTAGGTAATTCAGGTTAAGGTGGAATAGTTCCAGACTCATCAAATAGATATCAGTGGTAGTACTACACTATTATTAAGTTACTAGTTTCATGTTATATGCAATTTCCATATTTACGGCCTTGAGAGTGTAACAAATAAACCAAATAAAGGATTAGATATATGGTTCAGTAAAATATCCCAACAGTTTTATCATCTTTTTTGGGATTTCTTTTGCATCATCATGAACAATTACAATAACGCCAGAACCAGCAGTAGTGTTCGGAACTTCAGCCATAGTGTTAGAACCGTCAACATGAGGTTCATCCAGCAAAACATAATCAATTTTTAATTATTCAAATAAAATAAGAAGTTTGTGAGACCAACATTTAAAATTATTCACAGACAAAGGCTCAAGCTTTGATAAATCGGGAAGAGTGTTGTTCAAAGAAACAACCATTTGATCAATATTGTCCTTAGGAAATGGCTTTCAAATTATCTGATGAGATACTACAATGTTGATACTAAATAGAACTAAAACAATAAACAAATTATCAGTTTGAACATTTAAAAGGAACATCAGTCGTAGTGTAGAATCATCAATGGGATATTCATCCAACAAAATATAACCAACTTCTAATTGTTCACTATTAAATTAAATGTTTTTGAGACCAACATTTAAAATTATTCTTATCCAAAGGCTCAAGCTTTGATAAATGAGGAAGAGTTTTGTTCAAAAGAAAAACCACTTGATCAGTATTATTGTATGTAGGACCATCGCTTTCACGCTGTTAGATAAAATACTACACAATATTGATACTGAACTAGAATTAAAACAGTAAACATTTCGTTAAAAGAAATAACCATTTAAAAGTTTAGAGTTTGCACAAACCGGTTACACAGAAAGAAGAAGAAGAAGAAGAGAGGAATTTCTCCATCTGTCAAGAGAAATCTCAACCTGTATATATATGTAAATAACAAAGTATGGGTGGTAAAGGTTTTTAATTCGGGGGAATGTAGCTTGACTAACTTTAATTTCGGAGAGCGTACTTGGTTAATTATTTAAGGGAATGAACATTTAATAACATTAGTTTTCTAGGGAATGAACCTGGTTAATGCTGGGGAATAAGCCTGATCGATTAATTCAAAGGAATGATTTTTTTTACTAAAGTGAAGCTCTTATCAAATTGAACTCCAATATATTAAAGTTAAGAGTCATATTCTACGGTATCAACTCATTCTGCCTTCTAGCATGTTCAATCAAATCTTCAATCTGCTTATTCAGCAACTTTTTAAAAAAGAAAATACTATTGGAGAATAACTCTATTTATCTAATCATATTGAAAAGCAACCAGAATTTCGTGCTTGACCAAGGACCTAAAAGTGCTTCTGAGGTAAATTCTACATTTTTAGCTTCTGAAAAACAGCTTTTGCCACCAATTCAAAACTCCCTCCTTTCTTAAATTTTTGTCAAACACTTTAATTATCTAAAGTAATCATTTTTGTTTTCAGAAAGTATAAGTACTTTTAGCCTCCTAACCATAAAGAGGAGAATAGGTTCATCTGATTACTTGTCTGCCACATTTCTTCATTTTACAACACCGAAAATATTCTAAGCATAATTCTTCTTCATTTGTGTATGAAGTCTCTACCCAAATTGAAATTAGTATGAATGAATTGGTTTTCTTTGATCTTGTAGACACCTAATTTTATCCCTCCGAAAGATTATTTTTCACATTATTATCTTTTCCTATCGTGTACCCTCAACCATGTAATTATCCCTCCATAAAATGATAAAAATAACAATCCTTAACAATTTTTACCTTATTTTAATCCTATCCTAACAACCTCTCCAATTAAAAGAGGACATCTCACCACCCCACACCTACTCCACTACCCCATCCTAATATACACATAGACCACAATGGAAAGAAAGAGGTGAGCATCTTCAGGAGAGGCCCACCACCAACAAATTGATACCATCTCCATACATACATACACACAAAACTGATAAAGGAAGAAGAAGGGACCAGAGATCCTCCATTTTTCCTTTGCCATTAACACACTAGACAGAATTTTCATTTTTCTTTCCTTCTTCTAAAAACAACAGAATACATACACACACGCACCACCATATCTCCTTGACCGAATATACCTACCCACCTGCACGCACCGACCTACCTGGGGACTTCACCGGGAAACGCACTTCACCGGAAAATGCATACAACGGCGCGCGCACACACAACGACTGGCATCTAAAACAGAAATGGAAAAGGAAAAAACAAAGAGTGATCGAAAATCAGGGAAAGGAGGGAGTCAAAATCGGCTAGTCTTAGGTGTTTCCGGTGAATTTTTTGCCGGATTTTGTCCCTCTCTCAGCCACCACAGATCGGAATCCCCAAAATTCACCAAAGAATGACCCTTTTTCCGGTCAAATTCCTCGCAACACGATCGAAAACAAACCCATTCGTATAAAGTTTGGTGCGGGTCATTCTCTCTTAGCAATTTTAGTTTGAATTGGTGAAAGAATAGGATCGCGTTGGATAGCTAGGTTGTTCGATCGGAGAGCATTCGTGTTGAGGTTCGGTTCGACATCTTGGACGCGGTTCTATTCGAAAAGATCAATTAATTGAAATAAAGCGTCAAATTAAGGCCCAATTTTTAACTCTATTTCTTTATATTTTTGTGGTGGTTGATGATATAATTGTGATTGTGATTGGGTTTCTATAATTATCGTGGCTTGATTAGTTGATTTTATTTTGAAATTGAGTAATTATGTGGTTGACAATAAAAAAGGGAAAGACGGAATTGAAAAACTGATAAAAGGGTGAATTGGATTAATTTTGACTTATTATTGTTTTGTTTAATTCAAAATAAATATTGATATCGTTGAACATAATAGTATCATGATAGGTCAAGCGGGGTAGAAAAATATAGGTTGGGTAGGCAAAGTTTAGAATTTGTGGCTTTAGTTGAATGTTGGTAATTCCGTGGAATGTTTGAAATTTTGTCAAATAGTTTGATTTTCTCGCATTTGAAAATGTATTCATTTAGTCGGGGAATGCCCCGTGGTCATTTGTATTCATTCACCAGAAAATGTCCCGAGATATCTTGTATTCGAAAGACGTTCACGATGAAAGCCCGGGGCATCGGGTAAAGAATTGGGGCGTAATTTAGGATTAGTATAAGTTTACTTTTTAGTACCCTTTTTATTTCGGGTTGTAATAATCAGACTGGACACTATAATTTTGGATTTGTTTTATTTATTTGTTTAATTATTTATTTTGTGTGATTTTGTGTGGTTTATGCATTCATAGTGTCACAATTAGCCGATACACTCCACCAAGCGACCGTGGTCGAACCACGGGATCGAGGGGTGCCTAACACTTTTCCCTCGATCAACAGAATTCCTTAGCCGGAATCTTTGTTCATAAATCAGTTTTAAAGAGTCAAAATAGTTTTTGAAAAGGATTTTCCAAAGGTGACTTGGCACACCGGATTATGCCAAGTGGCAACTCTGAATCAAAAAATGTAAATAATTCTTTTTCGAAACAAATTTTCATTTTTTGTCACTTTAATAATAAAAACCCTTTCGAAACTCAAAATCAAATCTTTTGGAGTTAAAAAAGGGGTGATACAGCTCTGGAACTCTACTGGGGATTTTTCAGAATTCGAGCTTATTTTGGAGTTGTATCGGTTTAGTTTGGCACTATAGGTGTATAGACATTTTGTTTGTGTTGTTTTGTGTTATTGTATTATCACTGTTGAGTGCCTACGTGCTCTTTGTTTACAGTTTTTATCTTATGTGTTATCGATTTATATCTAGCATCATGTGCATAACCCGAGTCATTCTTTCTGCAGCAAGTCCGTAGTACACTTGCTGTACACGGCCTCTAGTTGAGTCACCCTTATTTTAGGAGAGGAGTCATAGGTGTTATGGAGTAGGTGGAAAGCAAAACAGCCACTATCAATCATACGCTCCCCCAAACAGCCTTGTTAGTGAACCCCAACGTAGGTTAGTCTTTATGTCATGCTTATGTGCACATATTGAAGACCTAGCGGAGCCCACTTGGTTCTTTGTAGAAAACTCACCTCTAAAGTATTCCTACGTGCTAAATTTTGCATCTGTGAGGGTAACAAGGTAATTTGACTGACTGGTTTGGGCAAAAGCATGAGTTAGAAGGAACATGTGTAGGAAGGAAATTGTTTAAAAAAGGAAGAAAAAAAAGAGTGAAAAAAAAAGATTTGGTAGTTTTTAGGGTTCTTTATGGCTTTTGTTTTTCACAATTCAAAAATTTTAATTTTTTTTTTTTTTACTTTTTGCACTCATTTCCCAAAAAATCAAAAATGTTAAAAAGATTTTCCTTTTATTTCTTTAGTAAGTATTCACAATTCGAAAACTCCAAAAATATTTTTTTCTTTCAATAGGAGCTTTGTACATTTTCATATAACGAAAATATCAAAAAGATTTTTTTTTCTTTCATAGTTGTTGGTGTTAGTTTCTAATTAAAAATTCAAAAAGATTTTATTCGTCTGTCTTTAGTTGTGTCTCTCAATTCAGGGTTTAGTTTGTCATTTAATCCTTAATTGTCCTATTTGGACGAACTACGCACCCTTGATTCTCCTCTCTCGGGAGTAAGATACGGAGGCAGCCTATTATTGGTTCGAGGATTTTATTTTAAAAATCCAAAAATATTTTTCTTCACTCTTTATTTAAAGTAGGTGTCATATGCATCAATAAAAGAAAACTACAAAAAGATTTTCCTTTAATAGGTTCAAGTTTCATTTTCGTATGAAATGCAAAATTGAAAATCCAAAAAGATTTTCTTTGGTAATCATAGATTTCATTTTGTATAGGGATGTTAAAGTTGAAAAATTCAAAAAGATTTTCGTCAATTCTTTTGACAAATTGTTATTTTCTTTTCTTCTTAAAGTTTCAGAAAAAAGAAAAAGATTTTAATTTGGCTATTTTGGCAAGACTTCACGAACTACGCACACCTGATTCTCCTCTCTCGGGAGTGAGATACGTAGGTGCCCTTGGGTTCGGTGATCTTTAAAAAAAAGAGATTTTGAGAAAGTGTTGAACTCTAACGCATTTGCTATCTCTTGTTCAGTTAGTTTGAGGTGGTTGGTTTGTGGCATTTTGGCTAATCCTCCATACTGCACCAAGTCACAGAGAAGGTTATGGCCAACAAGGATACCAAGTTTGTTGTCACTAATCAGATAGGGAGTTCGGAAAATGAGAATTTAGGAGATAATAAAGAGATTCAGAAATTAAGACAGCAAGTGATAGAAATGCATCGAGCTTGGGCTAATGGGTTGCCTCCTCCTCGAGTTCCCACTGATAATCTGGAATATCTTTCTAGCTTGCCTCCCGTGTCATATGCACAATTTCCCATTTTTGTTGATATGCCACAACATGCATCAGGATCGAATTCGAGGCAACAATATCCAACCACTTCTAATATTTATTTTCTCACTCCCAAATCCAAGACTACCACATACTCGGCTTCACCTGTTGTTCATGATTTTATGGTGCCACCCCTATCTGAATCTCCTATTTTTGATGTTCATTCACAAGTTGTTCCTGATGTTCATCCACAAGTTGTTCCTCCCTACTCTACAAGAGAGCCTGTATTGAATATTACTGGTGATCAGCGTTATTCTTTCGAGCCTACATTCAAGTTGACTGGTCTTTATGGTGACACTCACCTGCCTAAATTTCCTCCTAACACTGAGAAGCCTGTTATGACAGAAGAACAAGAGGAAATGACTAGAAAATTGAGAAGTTTGGAACTGGCTATGAAGAACTTACAAGGACTTGGGGGTTACAAAAGTGTCTCATATAAGGACTTATGAATGTTTTCAAGTGTTAACCTTTCTCCAAGCTTTGAGACATCAAAATTTGAGGAGCTTGGTGGACAGAATAATTCTGTGAAACATTTGGGACGATATTGCAATCATTCAAGGGAAACTAAAGGAAAGAAGAAGGAAAACGCATCTGTTGCCGTGCCTGGGCCAAAGCAGAGTTTGAGAGGTCCAACTCACCAATACTGTCAGCCTCAATCTCGATCTTACATATCAAGTCCACTTATTCATCTACAATAAGGTTCCTCTTTTCAAAATCCAAGGAGTTCCATTCCACTTCCTAAATGTCCTTTGAACAATGCACAATTGTGTACCCATCCGTCTTCTTATCCACAATGGCATGCACCTGTCCCTCAATATCGTCCTCGACCCCCATAAATTTACCAAGGAACCTCTAAATTCAATTTTCATCCAAGGACAAAGTTCGCAAAGATGAGAAAGAAAAAGGATAATTTCACTCCTATTGGGGAGTCCTATGCCAGTTTGTTCCATAGATTGAGATATAGGGGCATAATTACTCCTCTCCTTGGGTATATACCTGACCCACATTCAAGAAATTTTGATCCTAATGTATGGTGTGCATATCATTCTAATTTTTAGGGTCATTGTATTGAAGATTGTCGTACTTTGAAAAGAGAAATAGAAAAGATGATTCAAGATAAATTGATTGTGGTGCAAAACATTGGCCGCTCAACCATCCCACTGAGTTTTTCACCAGCATGCGGTACTGCACAATATGTGGGAGGCAATGAGTTAAGCATGGGGATCCAGAACTTATTTGTTGATGGAAATATGTCTGACAGTGGTGGAGGCTCTAGTCATGCTAGTATGAAAATCAGTGGCTAATATGTCAGGCTGAACAATTGAGAAGTCACCCCTCTCCCTAATAGGAAGAGGTCTGGTAATTTGTTTTCTATAGGAAGAGGTCTGGTAATTTGTTTTCTTTTCTTTTCTGTTATCCAAATTATTTCAGGGTGGTTGTTCGGGATCTATCTTGATTTGTCCCTTTTGTCATTTATGGTCAAACCTTTTCTATCTTTTATTTCAACTAAATAGAGTGTCCCTTTTTCCTCTGTGTTTACATATATGTTATTTGTTTGTTTTATTTACATAGTACATTTTATGTTGGCTTTAGTGATATGACATGCTGGCGGAATTCATTGCTAGATCTTAAAATCCAATTTGAGCATAAACTTTGAATCAGAGGGCTAAAGTTAGAAAAAACATGTGAGAAATAGGTAGTGTGTTAAGACATTTGGTGACCATGTTGAAACCTTCTTTCAAAATTAAGGCAATTGTTTTGAGAATTACCAGAATAACTTGGTCATCAATTGTAAGGCATGCCTCAATTAGGTCAAACAGTGGATGTGGGATCCTATATCAAGAGGAACAGAAATAAAATCCGCTCCACAAAATCATGAGTCATTCAATGTAAGAAATGTACAACAAAAGTAGAGTTGTATGCTAGAAAAGATAAGAAGAAGTAGTGACGCACAGACTCAGTCAAAGTTAATGTTGTAAAATATGTCGCACGTGATCTTTATTTCCAACTTTCAAATTGCATGATATGTACTTGCATTTGCAAAGATTGATATGACGAAGACATTTCATTATGTTATCCAAACATTGTGTCATCCTTTGTTTATCCTATTTGAGCCTTAGTTTTATTTTCTTTCATACACCTCTTTTGGAATCAATATAGAGTCAACAAAGCTCAAAAGAAAAGTGTCGAGCAAAAGAATAAAGTCAGAAAAGTTTCAGAAAAAAAGTGTCAAAAGGAAATAAATGAGAAGAGTGTCAAGAAAAATAGAGTCAGAAAAATCCCAAAACAAAAAGAGTCAATAAAAGAAAAAAAAGAGAAAACAAATCAAAATCAAGCAAAGAACGAGCTGCCAGAACTACGCGTCACCTAATTCTTCTCTCTCGGTGGTGAGATACGTAGGCTGCCCTACTTTGGGCTTGGTCCAACCAAATAAATAATTTAGAATTGCCCAGTCAAAAGAAACTGGGGCATGAGTTAAACCTCATTATTTGAGTCAATTCCAAAAGTTGTAAGTCCCACCCCACTTCAAGTGTCGTTTGGTCCCCATGCCATCCTTTCTTTATAACCCTATCCAAAAGCCAGGTTACAACCAAAGAAAGATCTTCAGATCAATTTTTGAGGATGTTAAGGCTAAGCATGTAAGAGATATGATGATGCATCTGGGAACTACTTATCTTCCTCAGCATAAGAAATCAGGAGAGAAATAAAAATAACAGTCTTATTGGTAAAAAACCTCACGGGCACCATAAGACGATGGTAAGTTGAGAGAGATAAAAATGAGAGAGTCTTATCGGTGAAAACTCTCACGGGCACCGTAACACGACTGTGAGTCAAGGGAAACAAAGATAAGAGAGTCTCATTAGTGGAAAGCCTTTACAGACACCATAAGACAATAGTGAGCTGAGGAAAAGAAAATGAGAGAAGCTTGTTGGCGAAAACCTTTAAGGCGCCACTAGCCGAATGTGGTCTTAAATACAATTGACCTAAGGAAGCAACTCAGTTTCATGGCCATTAACTCAACAACATTGGGTAGAAATTTTGGATGAAAAGATCAAGCTGCTTAATCCAAGATGCATGGCATAATCATTAGTGTTAACTGTCATTTTTAGATGAATTTTTCATTTCTTTGTTTCAAAAGGGGACATTCGTTGTCTTTTCTTTCTTCTCTTTATTTTTATTTTATCTTTCTTGAGTCAGTTATCCAAACAAAAGTTGTCATTCTTTTTTTTCGTTTCTTGTCTTTGAGTCAAGTTCGTGTCAAAACAAGTGAGAAAAGATTTCAAAATTGGCTACCAGCTTCTTTGATTGCACAAAGCAAGAGAAAAGCTAGCACATAAAAGAGACATGATTGTTAGCCAAAAAAGGGCATGCAGAAATTTTTGTCAACAGAGAAGTCAGGGAACTCATGGAAATACCAAGGTTCAAAAGGACTATCTGAGAAGCATGGCAAAGCAGAGATGTTGTGTTTGTCTCAGTCACTCTTAATAATCTGAGTTTGGTCAATGAAGCAGCAAGTCAATGACACAGGCTAATGGTTGGAAGCAAGATTAAATATGATGACGGCAAGAGCGTTTGCCACGAAAGCCAAAGCCAAAAATCAGTCACCATGTTTTTAAACTCACAACCTTTCTTTGCATGAAACAGGAACACATGTTACCTTCAAATCAAGGATTTCAAAGCCTAAACATCAAGGCCCGTAATTTCTCACTTTTACAAATGCAGGAAGCAATGATGCTGCACAGGTTTGGTAATCAAATCCTGGTAAAATTCATCATCTTATATCCCTCGGAGACACACTTTCTTATCCAGGGATTTCAGTTTTCATTTGCTGGTTGATACACTTCTTAAATTGAACCTTCACTCCTAAAAGACGTACTTTTTAATCGAGTCATCTCCCTTTAATTCCTACAAGATGTACTTTTTAGTCGATTCATTTTTTTTTAATTCCTAGAAGACGTACCTTTTAGTTGAGTTAATTCCTTTGATTCCTATAAGACGTACCTTTTTGTCGAGTCATCCACCATGATTCCTATAAGACGTACCTTTTAGTCGAGTCATCCCCTTTGATTCCTAAGAGACGTACCTTTTAGTCGAGTCATTCCTTTTTGATTCCTAGAAAATGTACCTTTTAGTCGAGTCAATTCCTTTGATTCCTATAAGATGTACCTTTGGTAGAGTCATCCCCCATGATTCCTATAAGATGTACCTTTTATTTGAGTCATCTTCCTTTGACCCCTATAAGACGTACTTTTTAGTCGAGTTATCTCCCTTGATTCCTATAAGATGTACCGTTTAATCGAGTCATCCCCCTTGATTCCTATAAGACATACCTTTTAGTCGAGTCATCTCCCTTGATTCCTATAAGACGTACCTTTTATTCGAGTCATCTCCCTTGATTCCTATAAGACGTACCTTTTAGTCGAGTCATTCCCCTTGATTCCTATAAGACGTACCTTTTAGTCGAGTCATTCCCCTTGATCCTTAGAAGATGTACCTTTTAGTTGAGTCATTCCCTTTGATTCCTATAAGACATACCTTTTAGTTGAGTCATCTCCTTTGATTCCTATAAGATGTATCTTTTAGTCGAGTCATTCCTTTTGATTCCTATAAGATGTACTTTTTAATCGAGTCATTCCCTTTGGCCCCTAGAAGACGTACATTTTAGTCGAGTCATTCTCCTTGACCCCTAGAAGACATACCTTTTAGTTGAGTCATTCCCTTTGATTCCTATAAGACATACCTTTTAGTCGAGTCATCTCCTTTGATTCCTATAAGATGTATCTTTTAGTCGAGTCATTCCTTTTGATTCCTATAAGATGTACTTTTTAATCGAGTCATTCCCTTTGGCCCCTAGAAGACGTACATTTTAGTCGAGTCATTCTCCTTGACCCCTAGAAGACATACCTTTTAGTCGAGTCAATTCCTTTGATTCCTAATAGGTGCACCTTATAGTCGAGTTATTCTTCTTAATTCCTATAATGATGTGACTTTCGCAAAAGTACTTTGATGATAAACTAGGGTAAAATTTTATTCTTGTGTTGGAACTTCACTTTCCTGGCATATGAAATCTATTTATAATAATCTTTGTTTAGGATAATTTTCTTTTTAGTTTTGATGAGACTTCAGGAGCCTGCCTGAAGAGCAGGGCAAATAAATAAAAAGTCAAGAAGCATGGTGAAGAAGTTGAAAGTCAAGTAACAAGGTGAAGAAATTGAAAGTTAACAGATGTAACACCCCGTAATTTTTTTCGTACACTTGTCGCGATTATATGGAGTCCTAAAGACTTGCGTATGGGTTAAATTAAGTTTATGGTGTTCGGAAGTATCCCGTCAATAGTTGTATGTGTAGGTATTGGAATAAGCTTTCCAACGATATAAAGTTTGCCCAAAACAGAGGAGTATTGCATATAAGCGAGCACATTCGAAATTTCAAATCGGTGGCCGGGAAGCCTGTGAACAGTAATTCTGCAGGAAAATTACTGCAGCTAGGCAATCCAACTTTAGACGATCATAACCCCTTGTACAAAAAGAACTGTGTGAGATTCTATATATCGACGAAAATCTCCGAGAGTCTTCTTTCCGATGAAATTGGTTTCATCCAAATCCAATGTCTAAGTAAGGATCTATACCCGTTTTACTACAGCCTATAAAAAAAAACAGAATTGTGGGACAGATTTTTGCGTCAACTTTAAATGACCATAACTCTTTGTAAAGGAAGAACTGGGTGGTATAATTTATATGAAAATGAAATCCCTTTGAATTATCTTTCCAATGCAATTGGTTTCACCCAAATACGATACCGGAGCAAAGAGTTATGATCGATTTACTTCAGCCTGTCAAAACTGTCCACTGGGGACAGATTCGGGATTTATTTAAATTTTTAGGGCAAAATGGTCATTTTCTATTACCTCTTGGACGAAAATTGGTCTTTATAAATCTGAAATTAGCCTCATTTATATCAGATATCATCCAATTATTAAGAGAAGGTGAAACCCTAGCCAATTTCAACTTCAAATATTTTGTGATTCAACCGTAGAAAATTCGAATTGGTTCCGTAGTTGTGTTCACCATCTCGAAAGCTTCGAGAAGCACCCCATGGTTATGTAAGGAGGATTCTAAATACAAGAGTTCATTGTTAAGCTATGAATATTGTTTATTCTTGATTCTTATCCATGAATAAGTATTGATAAAGGATTATGAGTATTGTCTTGATGTTGGAAGATAACTAGAAACATAGTTATGAATTGTTGTGTATAAATTGTTAGTAGTAAATTATGGAAGTTGTTGTATTGGATTATGGAGGATGAATTGTGGTGATATATCATTATATTAGTGGTTATGTATGCCTAGTGATCATGTTGGTATTGGATGGTGATTAAGAAGGGAAATAAAGGCTAAGAGTGATGTTGAGGGATATTTCATGAAAATGCATGATATGTGAATGTAATAAGAGTATAAGAGGATGTATGTAGTACTCTTATTGATGAGCTAAAGGATTACTTCCTAGACATTATTTGGTGAAGTTAATACCTAAATGGTAAGGTTTGGTTGCTAATACTAGTTTGCCACAAATGACTTATTGTAGATAAGTGTTCGAAGAGTACGGGAAGTCACTTGTATTGAAGTGGTTATATCAAGGTATGTAAGACATACTGTATCTAATCTTTGGCATGAATAATGACCCATGGCACTATCAAGTAAGCTTCCAACATTGTCCTACGACACATGACACATAATAACATCATATGATCTTCGACACTACCAATTGAACTTGTTTTCACTTTTAAGATGTCCGGCTAGTCAAAAAAATGTCCATATACTATTGTTGACTCCGAAATGGTTTAATGAGGTATCCATGATTCTCTACTTCATTTTCATGATATTGATTACCTATTTACATGTTTTTCCTATTGAGGTATCATGGTTTCAAGTTCCATAAAGTGTGACCACAAAGTAACCAATCTCAAAGATTAATTGAATTAAGAAATGGAATGTCTGTATTTTAAATTGATGATATGATGTATTGTATTAGTACCACTGATCAGTTGGCCATTGTATTATAAAGATTATGTATATATGCTATTCCAGGGGTGGTCCCTGATGTATCGTATTAGTACCACTGATCAGTTGGCCATTGTATAACATATGTTATGTATTGATAAGGATTACGGGAAGTAATGATATGAAAGTAATGTGCAGGTATCCCATCAGTTCTTTTAAGTGTGGTCTACTCATACTGTTTATTCACTGGTATCTGGGTTTTGTTGATCTTTTGTATCTCATCTTGATACTCACTGCCTTACATACTCAGTACATATTTCCGTACTGATGCCCCTCACGGGGATCCTGTATTCATGCCTGCAGGAATAGGTACTTCAGGTCGTACACCTCCGCAGTAAGAGCCAGGATATTCTGTTGTTAGTGGTGAGCTCCAGTTGTTTTGGGGCATCCCAAGTCGTCTCTATATGTACTTTTGGTATTTGTATAAAGGTCTTTTGTGGGCGGGAGTTTGTCCCGATCCCAACTCAGTTGTGTATCTATGTAGAGGCTTTTGTAGACATATTGTACAGCCATAGAAGTGTTTGGTTGATAGACGTGATGGCTCTGACGGCCAATTACTGTTCATATATATATATTTATGCGTGTCTGCTGGGCTGATACAGGTACTGTTTTCTTCTATTTACAACGAAGTGCTGCCCAAATTTCTAATTTTCATAAGTAATGTAAATGTGAAAGTATAGGTTATGAACGGGTTCTCCCGGGCCTCCTCGGCTACGGGTGCCAGTCCGCTCCAATGGGATTTGGGGTATGACAACAGATTGATGAAATAGCAAGTTAGGAGCCCACCTAAAGAACAGCGTGATGAAATTGCAAGTCAGGAGCCCGCCTGAAGAACAGGATGATAAAATTGCAAGACAGGAGCTCGCCTGAAGAATAGGGTGATGAAATGGCAAGTCAGGAGCCCGCCCGAAGCACAGGGCGAATAAATGGAAAGTTAAGCAATAAGGTGAAGCAATTGAAGACAAAGCAACAAATGATGAAATTGCAAGTCAGGAGCCCGTCTGAAGAATAAGGTGATGAAACTTAAGTCAGGAGTCCAACGAAGATGTATAAATAGGGTTTTGTAATTTCATTTATGTTTTAACTTGTAATTTTCATTTTGATATAATGACAGAGCCGCGAAACGAAACCTCGATGGAACCTCACTCGACTCTCCAACTCGATATAGTCCATTTTCTTCCAATCCTTTGAGACACCGTCACTTGATTCCTCCATAACTTGGGTGGGTAGGATGGCTTAAGTCAGAACTCGATTGTTCTTCTTCTTTCTGTTTCTTCCTTTGAATAATGGTCTGGACAAAATTCTGTCTTGTTGTCTACTTCTTTGTCTGAAAACACTTCGTGTTTACATTCTAAGGGGGCATGATGTAGCCACCTAATTTTGTTCCTCCGAAAGATTATTTTTCACATTATTACCTTTTCCTATCGTATACCATCAACCATGTAACTATCCCTCCATAAAATGACAAAAATAACAACCCTTAATAATTTTTACCTTATTTTAATCCTATCTTAACAACCTCTCCAATTAAAAGCGGACACCTCACCACCCCACCCCTACTCACGTGCACCCCTATCCCACTACCCCATCCTAATAGACACATAGACCACAATGGAAAGAAAGAGGAGAGCATATTCAGGAGGGGACCACCACCAACAAATTGATACCATCACCATACATACATACACACAAAACTGATAAAGGAAGAAGAAGGGACCAGAGATCCTCCATTTTTTCTTTGCCATTAACACACTAGATAGAATTTCTATTTTTCTTTCCTTCTTCGAAAAAAAATAGAATACATATACACACGCACCACCATATCTCCTTGACCAAATATACCTACCCACTTGCACGCACTGACCCACTTGGGGACTTCATCGAGAAAAGCACTTCACCGAAAAATGCATATAACGGAGCGCACACACAATGACTGGCATCTAAAATAGAAACGAAAAAGGGAAAACAAAGAATGATCGGAAATCAGGGAAATAAAGGAGTTAAAATCGGCTAGTCTTGGGTGTTTCCAGTGAATTTTTCACCGGATTTTGTCCCTCTCTCAGCCACCACAGATTCGAATCCCCAAAATCCACCGGAGAACGACCCTTTTTTGGTTAAATTCCTCGCAATATGATTGAAAACAAACCCGTTCGTATAAAGTTTGGTGTGGGTCATTCTCTCTTAGCAATTTTAGTTTGAATTGGTGAAAGAATAGGATCGGGTTGGATAGCTGGGTTGTTCGATTGGCGAGTATTCGTGTTGAGGTTCGGTTCAAGATCTTGGACGCGGTTCTATTCGAAAAGATCAAATAATTGAAATAAAGCATCAAATTAATGTCCAATTTTTAACTCTATTTCTTTATATTTTTGTGGTAGTTGATGATATAATTGTGATTGTGATTGGGTTTCTATAATTATGGTGGCTTGATTAGTTGATTTTATATCGAGATTTAGTAATTATGTGGTTGACAATGAAATTGGGGAAGATGGAATTTAAAAACTGATAAAAGGGTGAATTGGATTAATTTTTATTTATTGTTATTTTGTTTAATTCGAAATAAATATTGATATCGTTGAACATAATAGTATCATGATAGGTCGAGCGGGGTAGGAAAACATAGGTTGGGTAGGAAAATTTTAGAATTTGTGGCTTTGGTTGAATGTTGGTAATTCCGTGGAATGTTTGAAATTTTATCAAATAGTTTGATTTTCTTGCATTTGGAAATGTATTCATTTAGTCGGGGAATGCCTCATGGTCATTTGTATTCATTCATCGGGGAATGCCCCGAGATATCTTGTATTCGGAAGACGTTCACGATAAAGGCCCGGGGCATCGGGTAAAGCATTGGGGCGTAATTTAGGATTAGTATAAGTTTACTTTTTAGTACCCTTTTTATTTCGGGTTGTAATAATCAGACTGGACACTATAATTTTGGATTTGTTTTATTTTTTTGTTTAATTGTTTGTTTTGTGTGGTTTATACATTCATAGTGTCAAAATTAGCCGATACACTCCACCAAGTGACCGTGGTCGAACCACGGAATCGAGAAGTGCCTAACACCTTCGCCTCGGTCAACAGAATTTCTTAGCCAGAATCTCTGTTCGCAAACCAGTTTTAAAGAGTCAAAATAGTCTTGAAAAGGATTTTCCATAGGTGACTTGGCACAACGGATTATGCCAAGTGGCGACTCTGAATCAAAAAATGTAAATAATTCTTTTTTGAAATAAATTTTCATCTTTTGTCACTTTAATAAGAAAAATCCTTTCGAAACTCAAAATCAAATCTTTTGAAGTTAAAAAAGGGGTGTGACAGATCTCAAATCCTAGCTTTATTCATACTCATACTACACATACTATAAAAAAGAATCCAAGGTTTCTTTCCCCTTCAAGCATCTTCATTTCTAATTCTTTTGATAATCAGATCAGTTTTATTTTCTACCCAAAAGAGAAAGAGAACCTTCTCTTTCATTTCTTGGGAAGGACTTCAAACTTTACAATCATGTAATGGCCTGTTACTCTATCATTTAAGTAGTGGACTCCTTTGAGTTAGCAATTCCACGGCTGGAAAATTCAGGATTATTCCATCTGATAAAGTGGGATGGTGGATTTTATTGGATTAGTGCATTTACTCTTTCTTTTGATCCCTCATGATCACCTCATTTAAGGATTGTTTATTTCAAGAAAGAAACAACTGAAAATAATTCCTATTTTTGGGTATTTATGTATTTATCAGAAATGGATACTTGGGAAGTGGTTGGGAACGTACCACTGGTACTTTTGAAGTGAATGTGTGTCATGATATATCTATGGGGATCTTCTCGAATAAACAGTACATTTGTTTCAATATCAATGAGGGAGAGTTGGTGTTAATGACCTTGCCATTTATTTATGGAGTTCATGAATATTCATGGAAAATTGGGTGCCTTTAGCAATGGGATGGCACTATCTATTTTACCAAAGAAAATGATTGAGTGAGCTGGATCAGTAACTATTAAGTGGACTCAAAAAAGGTATGTCACTGCTGCTTATCATCATTTGAAAGATATGCTTCATGAAATTATAAATAAAGAAGGTGCAGAGCAAGGCCGATATTATGATTGAACAGAACTCAAGTTCTCTGTAATTGATATTGGTAGAGGAGACGAGGAATGGGACCCTATAATACTGGCAGCCGTTTTTAGCAAAGTTGTTTCATATCATTTGGCACAGAGAGAGATTAAAATTATCCTTGACCTAGACTTTTCGGATGATATTTCAGGAGATGTTTGCTCTAATTGCAATATTGCAGGAGATGTTTCCTGTAATTGCAACAATTAGGTAATTACATCAAACATCTCTTGAAATGTCATCCGATAATACTAGGTCAAGAATAATTTTAAACTCTCTTTGTACCAAATTATATGAAACGACTCTGCCATAAACGGCTGCCAGTATTTAGTGGCATGTTCCTTGTCTCCTTTGTCAATAGCAATTATAGAGAACTTGCACTTTGTGTGATCATATCGTCGGCCTTGCTTTGTACCTTCTTTCTTTATAATATCACAAAGCATATCATTCAAAAGATGATAAGCAACAAGGCTATATTTTACTGAGTCCAGTTAAAAGTTGCTTGATCCAACTCAGGTCACTTTCTACAATAGAATAAACAATGTCAAGGACAACCAATTTGCCATAACAATGCATGAACCAATGAATAAATGACAATGTCATTAGCATTCATCTTCCCCTTATTGATATCAACTCAAATGTAACGTCAATTGTAAACCCAATGAATAGCCCCATTCGAGAAGATCCCATAGACATATCAGGACATACAATTCACTTCAAAAGTACTATTGGTACATTCCTAAGTACCCCGTTTAAATAAACACATAAATATCTATAAATAGTAATTACTTCCACTTGATTCTTTCTTGAAATAAAGAATCCTATAATAAGGCGATCACAAAGGATTAAAAGCAAGAATAAATAGACTAATCCAGTAAAATTCACCTTCCACCTTAGCAGATATAAGAATCTTGAATTTTTTAGTTGTGGATTGCTATTACAACAGAGTTCACTGCTTAACCAACAGAGTATGAGGATTTGACATGATTCTTAAATTGTGAAGTCCTGTCTAGGAAACAAAAGAGAAGGTTTTCTTCCAATTTTGGGGGAAAAAACAAAACTAATTTGACTTTCAAAGGAATTAGAAATGAAGATGCCAGAAGGAGAAAGAAAACTTGGACTTGTTTTGATACTATATGTGGTATTGGCATGATTAGAGTAGGGATATGAGATCAAAGAATACCAATTTTTGCATACTAATTTCAATCTAATTGGAGACTTCACAAGCAAATAAAGAAGAATTATTCTTAGAATAATTTTTATGTCACAAATGATCTGGGCAAACAAGCTATCAATAAACCTACTTTCCTCTTCATGCTTGGGAGACTAAAAGTGTATATTTTTCTAAAAGAGAAAATGATTACTTTAGAGAATTGAGGTGTTTGACAAAAATTTAATAAAAAAGGGTTTTCGATTGGTAATGAGAACTTTTTTTTAAAAGTTTAAAAAGTAGGATTTACCTCAGAAGCACTTTTGGGTTCTTGCCCATGAACAAAAGTTTTCTCGTGTTTCAAATTGATTAGTCAAATGTAAACAGTAATTTTTAAAAAGTACTTCATTGAAAGACAGAAGTTGTAGAATTAGCAGGTTTGAAAATTTGGGCAAACATGCTAGAAGAAGGCAGAATGCATTGATACTGTTGGGTTTGAAATTGAGAGGGCGTCATGCGGAAGCTAATTGTTGCAAACTATGAGAAGATAAATCAGACAACAACTAAAATAATAGTTAAAACATAATATTATTACATGATTTGGTCAATAGGCCGACATATTAAAAACCTAAATAAAAAACATAAAAACTAATTGAGAGAAAATCTCCCCTAAATAAAACTCTTAAACGACTACATTGTAGATAATATTGTGTTATGGTTTGAGAAGGGGGTCTTCTATTTATAGAGTTCCAAAACCTTTCCTCTGAGAAAGAGGTTTGTCAAATATGAAAAAGTTTTATATTTTTCTTTCAGGAAAATTAAAAGTAATTATGGTATAACTTTTATTTTCTTTCTAATAGAACTAAAACTTAAATTTGGTAAGAAAATTAGGGGAAAACCCTAAGAAATCTTCCCTTTTTGGCTTGATTTTCTTGACATAAATTGATTCACCTTCTTCGCATGCATGATTTTTGTTCTTCATATAATCTTCATCACCGTTGCTTGCCATGGTTAAAAATAAAGTTTAAAATATTATGGGTTAAAAATTTATTTAAAAAATATCTTATTTTTACTGTTAAAAATGCTTCATTATCATCAAATTAATTGCAACTTTAATCTTAGCATTGTCTTCAATCTGAACCAACGAATCTTTGAACCATAGGCTCTGATACCACTTGTTGGATTCTAAATCGAGAGGGCATCATGCGGAAGCTAATTGTTGAAAACTATGAGAGGATAAATCAGACAACAATGAAAACAGTATTAAAAATATAATATTATTATATGATTTGGCCAATAGGCCGACATATTAAAAACCGAAATAAAAAACATAAAAACTAATTGAGAGAAAATCTCCCCCTAAATAAAACTCTTAAACGATTACATTGTGGATAATATTGTGTTATAGTATGAGAAGGGGTCTTCTATTTATAGAGTTTCAAAACCTTTCCTCTGAGAAAGAGGTTTGCCAAATATGAAAAAGTTATATATTTTCCTTTTAGAAAAATTAAAAGTAATTATGGTATTACTTTTATTTTTCTTCTAATAAAAATACAACAACAACAACAAACCCAGTATATTCCCACATAGTGGGGTCTGGGGAAGGTAAAGTGTACGCAGTCCATACCACTACCCCCGAAGGAGTAGAGAGGCTGTTTCCGATAGACCCCCGGCTTAAGACAAAAGACCGTAGACTTCTTTCTAATAAAAATAAAACTTAAATTTGATAAGAAAATCAAGGAAAAAACCCTAAACAAATACCTTACTGCATAGCTCCCAACTATAATATATAGGAGGTCGATTTGATAAGAATTGCACTATAGTAAAGTAAAAGATTCATTTTCCTGAATTAATCACGTTCTTTTCGTGGAAATTAATGTTAGTCAAAGTTCATTCCCACACATTAATCGGGTTCATTTTCAGGAAAGTAATACTAGTCAAAGTTCATTTTCCCACATTAACCAGGTTCATTCCTGGGAAATTAATGTTAGTCTTATTTCTCGAATTGACCTAGTTCCTTCCCGTATTAAAGTTAGTCAAGGCATATTTCTCCGAATTAAATGACATTTGCTACCTAGACTTTATCATCTACATCATAATATACTGATAGCGGAAAGACTGTTAAAAGTTGAATTATCAAAATATCTATCAAAATTTAGTTGACCATTTCTTTTTTCTCGAAGAAAATAAAATAAAAAGTTTATCGCATCAAATTATAAAAATTACACTAAACTTGATACCTTGTACTCCCTCCATCCATATTTACTTATCCATTATTCACTTAACACACACCTTAAGAAGAAAAAACAGGTCGTCTGGCGTACTAAAGTTTCCGTTTTTCGAGGGGTCCAGAAAAACAATAAATAATGTGAATAATTTTACAATATCGTTGAATATAATAAATTCAATCTATGGGAAATGCATTGAATAATGAATAGTATTTAATAGCAAAGGTAAAATTAACATAAAATTGTAAATATCTATTAATTTCCAACAATATTTGTCCAGTTTGGAAAATCAATGAATAAGTTACCCGAGTAAATTGAAGGAAAGGTTTCTTTTAAGTCTTGAATAAAGGATTGGTGACATTGACCAACTTAAAGGGTAAAAAATTATTAGAAAACTTGATCAAGTTAATTGTGGACTTGATTTATATTTTCAAAACTTTCTACTCTTTTCAAAAATACAAATCAACCCACACCCATCTTCAATCAAAATCAACTAGTCTTTCTCCTCTCTCTCTCTCGAAAGCTTCTCTCAACTCTCACACAACCAATAGTTCTGCGAAATTCTCCCTTCGATCCCGGGCGACTTTAACCTCCGACAAAAAATAGTCGGTCGAGTTCCTTTTCGACTTTCAACCGTCAATCGACGTGAAGACTTCTCTGGCGACAACAACTTCGAGTTCTTCATCATCCCATATCTTTTTTCACAGGTAAAAAATTATGAAGAAACAAAGAAACTTGAGCCAACTACTCTTCTAGTATTGAAATGTGGACTGAATAAAACCCTAATTTCTGGCATTTCTTCTTCTTGTTGTCGTAATGTTGATTTGAATTTGTTGGTAATTTTTATTCACAGTTGACGTTCTTAGTGTGTGTGTGTGTATGATGTGTTGGTGTTTCTGGGTTGATTTGTTGTTTGTCTTAGTAAAAATGGCGCTGCAACAGATAAAACATATGATGCAACAGATGAAGATATCTGATGCAACAGATGAAGACATAAGATGCAACAGATGAAAACATCTGATGCAGCAGAGGAAAATATTTTATGCAATAGATTAAAATCTGATCCAACTATGAAAATCTGATGCAGGGGATGGACAATCTAACAGATTATTCATCTGTTGCGACAGACGACTCCTCTGTTTGGAAGAAATTTAAATAATATTAATCCAACAGATAACTCATTTTGCAATAGATGAGTGATATGTTTCAACAGTTTATTGATCTGTTTTACTGTCTCCAACGATTTACTCATCCGTTGTAACAGATCGGTTATATGTTGCAACAGATAACATACCTGATGCAACAGATATATGATATATTTTTACTATTTTCAATGGATTATTCATCCATTTCAACAGGTTGTTATATGTTGCAACAGATAAACTACCTAGTGCAATAGATATGTGACATATTTTTACACTTTCCAACAGATTACTCATTTGTTTCAACAGGTTGGTTATATGTTGTAACATATAAACTACTTGGTGCAATATATTAGAGATTTGTTTTTATTGTTTCCAATGATTTACTCATTTGTTGTAACAGGTCGGTTATATATTGCAACAGACAACATACCTAGTGCAATAGATTTGAGATCTATTTTTATTATTTCCAATGATTTACTCATCCATTACAACAGGTCGTTCATATGTTGCAACAGATAACATACCTGGTGCAAAAGATGTGTGGTCTGTTGGAACTGTTATTTTACCATTGTGCATGTTAGATTTACTGTTATTCCTTTTTAACGATGCATTAATCAATTATAATCTATTTTATATTCCTGTTAATTTAAGATAATATGGCTCCCAAAAGAAAAGAAGTCGAATCAAGTCTAAGTAAAGGAACAAGTGCAGTAGCTTGGCTACATCCACCACTCTATGGGCTTACTTTACAAGTGTTATCTCAATCAGGAGCAGCAGATAATGAACATGGAGAGGAGGAATGTCTCAAAAGAGATGATCCAAATGCTAATAGCCCTTACGCCGAAGAGTTGGTCAAAACCTTCAGCATTGATCGTTATCCTGTGAGAATGCAGTGCGATGGTGTCACAGATTTAACGAGTTATTTCGTGGATAAGTCAACCATGGGAAAATCTTTTGACGCCTTCAGAAAAATACTTTGAGAACAAAATTAGATGCTTATTACAGGGAAAGCTGCTTTGGGCAATATCGTGATTTGCTGGAGGACAACAATGCTCATTTCCAAATGAAAATGGTATATGATCTTCTCAAGTGTAGGTTTATGAATGAAAACAAAGACAAGATGGATGAGGTATGGATAAATTATTATGGCATGCCTGTTTATTTTGGTTGGAAGGAGTTTGCCATAGTTACTGGACTAAAATATTATCTTCCTTCTCCTTCTCAAGTTATACCTACTCTGACCTAAAAAAAGCACCCTACACACCTAAAAAAGGCAAAGGCAAGTCGAGTGATCGTGATGACCTAGTCTCGATTATTGGTCTAAGCTTCAAAAACAAAAATGTGATAGAAGAGTTGAAAGGTAAAGGACTCTCAAAGAAGCACAAGCAATCATTGTGCTTGGTTTTGTTTGTATATAATATTCTTTAGGTGAGAGACATTAATAACAACATAAGTGTTGGTTTAATAAAGCTCTTCGAGGATCTTGACGCATTTAACATCTATCCTTTGGGTTATGAAAGCTTCAAAATAACTGTACAATATTTGTTGACTCCGTTAACACCAAAGAGAGTCAACTTATATGGCTTTCCATGGGCCTTCATGGTAAATATTTCTTTTATCACGAGATGATTCATCATTTTTTTAATTCAATAATGCTTTGATTTATTGGCGTTATGTTATAGGCTTAGGCATTTGAAGCCTTTCCTTATTTGAGACAACAAGTGAACTACCAGAAAAAAGTTTCCTGTCCAAGAATGCTGAGATGGTTGTCGGCCAAAACCAATAGAAATGTAAATTTTTTTGATCTTTTCAACCCTCCTAAGGAAGCAATAAGTCAAATTCTAATCAAGTTCTGGTTTTAATTAATGATCATTTTAAATAATTTCATCATCATTCTAATATATGTACCAAATTATTTTAGATTGTCTATCTGTGGCTTGTTCCGACCAACCGAGAGTTAAAGATGCCATTTTTTCTTACTTTATAGTTTGTGCAAACTTTACCAGACCTTAAGGTCATTGATGGAATAAAAATGAAATTATTTGGAGTAATAGCCATCACAAGAAAAATAATTTTGGAGGGTGGGCTTGTTCCTGTTGATGATGGTAGTCGTACTAGTAGTGGTAGTGGTGCTACTCTTGGGGCTAATGATGCTCCTCTTACCATTTTTGAAACAACAAGCCATTATGATTATGATCATACTGGTTGTACAAATTTTTCTCTAGATTTTGCCACATTTAGCGAATGTTCTGCATTGAAATGTCAAGGCTACAAGGTAAAACATGATAAAGTAATTAATGCTATTAATGCACTAACTACTTCTGTAAAAGAAATGGCATCAAATAGGGGTGTTATTCCATCAAAGATGATTTCATATCCATACACTCCACTAGAGATCAAGGCGGCTAAGAGGAGAAGGAAAGATACTTCCAAGGCATCATCAAGCATCAAAAAAAGCAAAATTGCAATGCCTCTGTTTTTGTCTTGCACCGATGTTCAGTGTGCAAGGGCCATAGGAGAGAAGCATGAGCCTAAGAAGGTGAATGTACATCATCTATTTGATGATAGGCGAATTTACACGCCTATAGCACTAGATTTTGCCCATATTTTAGCCAAGTTTTGAGAACAAATTATATATTTCATGCATTTTTAGTCCTTTTTCCTGTAAGTGAGCTAACGAACATGATTAGCAAGTTTTCAGGTATAAATGATGCAGATTTCAGCATTTTATGGATAACTTGACGCCAAAGGAAGCTTCACGAAAGAAGGAGAGCAGCGTTTGGGCGTCTATGGACTGAAAGTGATGCATGGAAAACCTGTCCCGGGCAAAAACAGCATTTCTGAAGACTTTGGGGACCAGCAGTAACCTATTAGGAGTAGGATAATAATGCAGTAATTCATTAGGATTAGGATAATGATACATTAACCTAGTAGGATTGGGTTAAGTAATGCATTAGCTTAGTAGGAATAGGATAGGAGTATTATAAATACCCTATTTTGCTAGAGATTTTTATTATTCTCATTCTAGTTCTAATTTTCATTCTACTTCTTATTCCACAACTTACAACTCGGATTCTAATTCTTCCATTAATTCTACTTTTTATTCTTCTTCTATTCATCTATTTAATTCTTAATTTCCGCAACAAGAGAAACGTTACTTGCAAAGAAAGTCACGCCTAAACGCCTACCACACTTTGCTACACGAAATCTTTATTGTGGTATAATAACAATGTCGATTGTGATTTCCTTCGCACTCATAGGTAACTAAACTTCTCTGTTGGGGTTATGGAAGCCATATGAGCTACTGTCTATTGCTATGAGTTTGTGAATTCGTGACACGTATGCTGCTTATATCATTATTCTCTTCATCTTAATGCAAATTCTTGTGGTTGCAAACGCATAGAATAACGCCAGTATAGCATTAACTTGTTCGAAAGAAAAGTTATATGTCTGGAAAAGAGATAATGTCAAGGTAATAGGGTCCCATCCCCTATTAAAAAGTTAGTGCCGTAACTGGATTAACCTCTTGGAGAATTTGTACCGTTAGATACGCTTTAAGCTCGAAAGAGTTAAAGTGAAATAGTCCTTGTTTAGGTCGAAAGACGCTTGGATTTACCATAAAATACAATTCTCTATAAGCACATGCATGTCTGAATTCCACATAACTCATAGCCAATAGAGACGTACAACTCATAAGGTGGATATAACCCCAACTTCTCAATTCTCATTGTTTTACATATTATCAAACATTCTTACTTTTTACTTTGCTATTTTCCGTTTTTACCTTATTACTTTGGTTACATTACTTGCACAACAAAACTTTTTCCTTTTTTACGAGACTTGCACTAAAAGTCTAGTACTCTTTGCTTACTTGTTGACCAAGCTATTCCCTGTGGGATCTATACCCAACCCAGTTGGGTTATATATTTGACAACGACCGCTTTACACTCCTACGAGACCTGTAGATTGAGCGTTATCAAAAATTGGCGCCGTTGCCGGGGAGTACGAGTGTCAATTAAGTTTGTGATAATTACTAAACCCTTTGGTCAAAGATTCTCATACTTTTACTTTTTGTTTTTGTTTTTGTTTTCTGCAGGTTTTTATTCAGTGCATGCCCCATACTCAAAGTTCTGGTCAACCGTTATTAACTATCAATCCTGAACCTCAACGTATTGGAAGAATGGAGGCACAATACGAAATTAAAAGGATGGCTACTTAACAGGAACAGGCGAGACTAGCTGCTCTTGCCGCCGCTCAAGTACATCAACAAAATATTGATAACCCTGGGCAAACAATAAATTCTGACGACGAGGACCTAGGTGATGACGAGTTGCTAAACCCTAGGCATGCCGCTGAGATCGCAACACCTGCTAACAGAAGAGATCGTCAAGCTAGGTTTAGGCCTGAACGCCGAGTTATGCAACCAGCTTTCGACGATGATGATAATGATCTTGATGGAGCCAGAGCCACGGGGGCCATTATTCCTCCACCATTGGCACCCGGAGCCAAGTTCAACATCACAAGCACCATGATTCAGTTATTGCAACTCAAGGGATTATTTGGTGGACTAGCAGGCGATGATCCAAATATGCATTTGATCAACTTTATTTCTACATGCAAGTCGTTTGACAATCCTGGCGTTGGTCAGAATGCAATTCGGTTACACCTATTTCCATTGTCTCTGTTTGGGGAGGCAACTCTATGGTTGAATGGGCTGACTCCTAATTCTATTACAAATTGGAGGCAATTGAGAGACGCTTTCCTAGAAAGATTCTTTCTGCCATCCAAAAGAGCACAATTGAGAGATGAAATCAGCAACTTTCGACAGCTTCCAACTGAAGCCCTTCATGAAACATGGGAGAGGTTCAAGACAAAGCTAACGAGGTGCCCAAACCATCACATGACTAATGTTCACCTAATGGAGATACTATACAGAGCCTTGAATTCAATAACTAAACCAGTGGTGGATAATTCGGCTGGAGGATCTTTTATGGACCTCACCTTTGGTCAAGCAAGCAATATGCTAGATCGTATGACGAAGCAAAGTAGAGCTTGGCACACCAGGGATTCTGAGGTAGCTAGCCCCACTCTATCTATTGGCATGACTGGAGACCAAAGGAGAAGAGAAGAAGAACGTGATCAAGATATGGCGCACATGAAAACACAAGTGGATCTTCTTACAAAGCATTTATTATCAGGGAAGACCAAAAAAGTCAAAGCTATTGCGTCGAAAGGAAGAGACGAATCTGATTCGAAAGAAGAGGCCAACTACTTAAACAATTAGGGGGGTTTCCGAGGGAATACCCAAGGAAACCAAGGTCGGAACTATTATGATAAATCTGGAAACAAGGACCAAGGTAGTTGGAAGAACAAGAATGAAAAGAGTGGTTTGTACGTTCCCCTAGGAAGACGTGACACCACCACATCTAGTTCTGGATATATGAAAGAGATGATGGCTAAACTATTGAAAGGAGTGGAAGCAACGAGCGCTGGAGTAACAGAGGTAATAAATGATTTGTCCTCTATGAAGCAATTAGTTGATTCTCATTCCACTTCAATCAAGCAAATAAAGCAGCAATTGAGCCAACATTCAGCAGCACTCAATCAAAGAAAGACTGGCACTTTACCTAGAGACACTGTGCAAAACCCAAGGAATGATGGGTCATGCATGGCTGTTACTACCCGAAGTGGTAAGGTGCTGGAAACTTCATCAAAAGGCAAGCAAGTGGTTGACGAAGTAGCGGACATTGATGATAACGCAAAAGGAGAGGAATCCGCGGAAGCCACCCACGACGTCCATGACGTCACACCGTGCATGTTGTAGCCTGAAAAGGCTGAAAAACGGAAGCAAGAGGAGAAGAAAGCCGTGGAGAGAACCATTCCCTATCCACCACCACCTTTTCCTCAAAGATTAAAGAAGGTGGCGGATGATACAAAGTTCAGCAAATTCATGACTATGTTAAAGCAACTGACCATTAATGTTCCATTGGAAGAGGCACTTGAACAAATGCCTGGGTATGCGAAATTTATAAAGGATCTTTTGACAAAGAAGCGGTCAGCCATCTATGAGTTGAAAGATGACGTTCATCACTGCAGCGCAATCGCTACCCGATCACTAGTTCAGAAGAAGGCTGACCCCGGTGCTTTCACTATTCCTTACACTGTTGGATCTTTGAATTTTGGCAAGGCATTATGTGATTTAGGAGCCAGCATCAATTTGATGCCATTATCTATCTATAAAAAGTTGGGGTTGGGAGATCCTACTCCAACCAATATGAGGCTAGTAATGGCGGATAGGTCGGTAAAATGACCTGTTGGTATTCTATGTGATGTATTGGTAAAGGTTTCTTCATTCATCTTTTCGGCAGACTTTGTTATTTTGGATTGTGAGGCAGACTTAGAAGTCCCCATAATCTTGGGGCGCCCTTTCCTTGCTACGGGAAGTGTGCTTATTGATTTAAGAGCTAATGAGCTTTTATTCCGAATAAATGACGAAGTAGTTCGCTTTGATGTGTGCAAAGAAATGAAGCAACCCAAAGAGCTGAACGTATTCTCGGTGGATGATGTTTACTTTGATGATGAGGAAGAATCACTTGAAGAAGAGCAAATTATTGATGACCCATTGGCGATTGTGCTCATGAATGGAGAAAGTAAGGATGCTGAAAATTGCGAAGAAGCTATTTATGCTCTATCAGGATTAGGGACATATCGCCATGCTCCCAAGAAGCTGGACCTTGATCTAAAAAATCAACCCACACCACCAGCTAAGCCATCTATTGAAGAGCCACCCACGTTAGAATTGAAAGAGCTGCCTAGTCATTTAAAGTATGCATTCTTAGGAAACGGAAACACACTTCCAGTCATTGTGGTAGCAGATTTGGGTGAGCAACAAGTTGCAGCTCTCATTGCTATTCTACGGAAGTCTATAAGAGCCATTAGTTGGACCATTACTGATATTATTGGTATTCCACCTGGGATTTGTACACACAAGATTCAGCTTGAAGAAAATTGCACACCCACCATTGAACACCAAAGACATCTCAATCCACCTATGCAAGAAGTAGTCAAGAAAGAAATAATTAAGTGGTTAGACGCAGGAGTTGTGTATCCAATATCTGACAGTACATGGGTAAGCTCGGTACAATGTGTCCCCAAGAAAGGAGGAATGATGGTGGTCGCGAATGAAAAGAATGAGCTTATTCCACTCAGACCCATCACCGGATGAAGAGTATGCATGGACTACCGAAAGCTGAATTCATGGACGCTCAAATATCACTTTCCAATGCCATTCATGGACCAAATGCTAGATCGATTAGTGGGGAAAGGATGGTTTTATTTCTTAGACGGTTATTCAGGCTATAATCAGATTTGCATTGCCCCCAAAGACCAAGAGAAGACAACATTCACATGTCCATATGGCACGTTTGCCTTCAAACATATGCCATTCGGGCTATGTAACGCACCAGCCACCTTTCAACGTTGTATGATGTCCATTTTTTCTGATATGGTTGAAGATACTTTGGAGGTATTCATGGATGACTTTTCTGTTGTTGGCGAATCGTTTGAAGCGTGCTTGGCAAACCTAAGTATGACGTTGGAAAGATGTGTAGAATTCAACCTAGTGCTGAATTGGGAAAAGTGACACTTCATGGTAAAAGAAGGAATCGTTCTTGGGCATAAAATCTCCAAAAGAGGAATTGAGGTTGATCGAGCAAAAATTGAAGTCATCGAGAAGCTACCGCCCCCAATTTCAGTGAAGGGAGTTCGTAGTTTCCTCGGTCATGTAGGTTTCTATCGGCGGTTCATCAATGACTTCTCCAAAATTGCGAGTCCATTGTGCAAACTCTTGGAGAAAGATGCAAAGTATGACTTCAACGAAGATTGTTTGAAGGCATTCGAATGCCTCAAAAGAGAACTCATTGAAGCCCCTATCATGATAACACCAGATTGGTCTCTCCCGTTCGAAGTCATGTGTGATGCTAGTGGGGTTGTTGTTGGCGCTGTACTTGGCCAGAGGAAGGAGAAATTATTTCATCCTATCTACTATGCTAGCAAGGTCCTAAACAAAGCCCAAAAGAACTATACTGTCACAGAACAAGAGCTCCTAGCAGTTGTGTATGCTTTTGAGAAGTTTCGGGCGTATCTGTTGGGAACCAAAGTGATCGTTCATACAGACCATGCAGCTCTGAGGTATGTAATAACAAAGAAGGATGCAAAACCAAGACTAATTCGATGGGTTTTGCTGCTGCAAGAATTTGATTTCGAGGTTAAAGATAGAAGAGGTTGCGAGAACCAAGTGGCTAATCATCTATCTAGACTCGAGAACGAGCATGTGGTGCAGCCTGAAATCGAGATTGATGATGCATTCCCTGACGAGGAGATCTTAGCGACAATAATGGAAGGACTACCATGGTATGCCGACTTTGCAAATTTTGTGGTGAGTAACGTGATACCTGCAAACTTATCTTACCATCAAAAGAGGAAGTTTATGCATGATGTGAAACACTACTTTTGGGATGAGCCATATTTGTTTCGACGATGCGCGGATGGTGTTATCCGGCGATGTATATCGCATGTAGAGGTGCCTGATATATTGGAAGCATGCCATACTTTCCAAGTTGGGGGACATCACGCAGGTAATCGGACAGCAAGGAAGGTATTGCAAAGTGGATATTATTGGCCTTCGATATTCAGAGATGCCTACGACTTTGTGAGAAGATGCGACCAGTGTCAGCGACAAGGTGCTATTTCGAAACACCATGAGATGCCCATGTCAAAAATCCTTGAAGTAGAGCTCTTTGACGTATGGGGTATTGATTTCATGGGTCCATTCGTAAATTCATTTGGAATGAAGTACATCCTAGTTGCTGTAGATTATGTCTCAAAATGGGTTGAAGCTGTAGCGTTGGCCGATAATGAGGGAAAGCATGTTGTAGCATTCTTAAAGAGAAATATCTTCTCTCGCTTTGGAGTACCACGTACTATCATAAGCGATGGAGGATCTCACTTCTGCAACAAGCTATTCAAATCAGTGTTGGCAAAATATGGTGTCAAGCAACATAAGGTAGCCACGCCTTATCACCCACAAACCAGCGGACAGGTAGAGGTTTCCAACAGAGAGATCAAGTAAATCCTTACTAAAACGGTAAATGCTAATAGAAAAGATTGGTCTCGGAAGCTGGACGATGCGCTATGGGCGTATAGGACTGCATTCAAAACGCCAATTGGCATGTCCCCGTACCAACTAGTTTATGGGAAGGCTTGTCACTTGCCCATTGATCTTGAGCATAAGGCATTGTGGGCTTTGAAATGATTAAATTTGAACTGGGATGATGCAATGAATCTGAGATTCGAGCAACTGAATGAGATGGATGAATTCCGTCTACATGCTTATGAAAGATCGAATCTCTACAAGGAGCGGATGAAAAAGTATCATGATCAGCGGATTGTTCGACGAAACTTTCAAAAGGATGATATGGTACTTCTCTTCAATTCCAGACTGAAGTTATTCCCAGGTAAGTTAAAGTCCAACTGGTCTGGTCCATACAAAGTTAACCAAGTCTACTCGTCTGGAGTAGTTGAGTTGGAAGACACTAATGGTGTTGTCTTTAAGGTGAATGGCCAACGAGTAAAACCATTTATTGGTCCTCTTGATTCGATAAGTTATATGGCCATCACTTATCTTGACGAAGTCTAAGTACTCGAGATAGCCATGTCGTGCCGCGACAATAAATCAAGCGCTAGATGGGAGGCAACCCATCGTTTTTCATTTTTTGTCTTATTACGTGTTTTCTTTTGATAAATAAAAATCCAAAAAGAAGAGTCGTGCCACGACCAAAACTAAGGCGCTTGATGGGAGGCAACCCATCGTTCTAATCGTCTTTGTTGTTTTTGAGTAAATGTAGGTGCAAAGAGGTGTAAAACGAGGAGGTCGATTTCAAATTTTGATTTGGACGTATTGCATGTTAAAGGTGGTAAGTTAGGAATGAAGAAGAAAAAGGCTATGGATTGAGAATTGCTCATGAAAATATAGGCATCGAACAAGGCTAGGCCTAGGTAAAACTAGGCCACGAACAAGGCAAGGCCTATACTATGGCCTAAGGTCTCGGAATCTAGTGTGCCATAGCATAGGCGCCGCCCATGCCCAAGTATGCCATAGCATAGGCACCGCCTATGCTAATGCCTTTTGTCTCTGAATATCATATGCAAAGTGAAAGGCGCCGCCTATGCCTAGGAATGCCATGGCATAGGCGCCGCCTATGCTAGACAATGCTTTGCAAAAGGCGCCGCCTATGCCAAGCATAGGCAAAGCTAAAGGCGCCGCCTATGGTCACTTCTTGTCTCCAAATCCGATTTTAAATGGGTCAAAACCCGACCCAACCTTTTCCTATAAATATGAGACTTAGTCTTGAACCAAAAACACATTGGAAACCTAGCTTATGTGTCGCCTATAGCCTCCAAATCCTCTCAAAAATTTTCCTTTTACTCTTTTTCTTCACAAGAACATCATCCAAAGGCATCAATCAAGTAAGTACTACTTTGTTCTTCATATATATTCCGTAAGTACTACACTACTACGCCCATTATGAATTGTTGAATCTAGAAAGTAGTATTGATGATTTGAATGTGATTGAATTATTGTGATACAACCAAGTGGGTGAATGAATACGTAAGGATGATCTTAACTTATTCCAACTTGAATTTGGTTTTGATGCATTATCATACTTCTGTGGAATTGATATGGTGACAAAAATTGCATAATCTTTTCACTTGAATACTTACATGTTGGAATGACTTGTTCATCGGAATAAGAATTATACTTGTCTACCGACATAGGAGGTTGTGATTATTGTTAAATGCTATACCTTGATTCAATCCCTATGTAGTAGTCTTGATATATCAAACATGAAAGTATTGCCAAGATTACAAGAAGTATGACTGCTCTAATTTTATTGTTGGAATATAGCACCTAAAACGTATGTCGATGAAGTCTGAATAATCGACCACTTTCACTTCACTAGTCTGTACCAACAAACTAAGTGTGGGGTGGTGCCCCTATTGCTTGTTTATAGATTGTATCCATCGAGATGATGCTAACAGGAACATTGTTTTAGTCTCAGGTACAATGGCACCCAAAGCAAGACAAGGCAAAGATAAGGCTACCACTTCCCAAAAAGGCAAGAAAAGAGGCTGAAAAGAGCAAGGAGAATCATCCTCGATGCAATTACCACGCCGCATGTTCGGAATTAAATGGGTTTTAGAGGAGGAAGCAAAGGAATGGTATAGGAACAACAAAGAGAAGAAATATGTTCATGTGGACTTGATAAACAAGGAAAGCCTAGCAAAGAAAGAACCGCGCATGTTGGCCAAGATCTTGGCATTACATCTTGATTTCATTTTCCAAGACATGGGAGAATGCAATCTCGATTTAACAAGAGAATTCTATGCCAACTGGTCGCCGAAAACCACAGGAAGCGAGGTCAAGATTCGGGGCCAAGTTTTACAACTCAATGAGGATTTCTTCAACTCCTTTCTTGGCTTGCCTTCAGTCGATCCATCACCATTCAAAGAGCTGTACAGTAGACCTCCATATAGAGCCATTCGACACACACTCTGTGGAACAAGATCCATGGCACGGTGGAGTAAACACAAAGACACCGGTCGACACAACACCTTCCCTATGCTCCTTTGAATAGGGAAGCAAGGATATGGTTGCGCATAGTCAACTCTTGCCTCATTCCAGGGATGCAATACACAAAAATAACAAGAGATAGAGTGTGCTTGGTATATGCATTGATGACGAATGTCCCTATCAACATTGGGGCAATCATTGGATCTACAATGCGGAAGGATAGGCTACACAAGCGGTCCCATTTCAGCTTCGGCAATCTGTTGACTGCAATCTTGAGGAAGGAAGACATCGAAGAGGAACCGGCTGATCATAAACTCCCACACAACCCGAAGAAGGTTGACCTTACAAAGGTCAAAGATGCTGAATCAACACATGGCGTCAACCTTACTACGACAGAGAGACATGCTCGGGATGAGAGTTTCTTTCGCCATCTTTATGGCATGACTCGGTTTACAATGATGAGCGGAGGTCGTGTTCCAACTGCTGCAGAGCTCCAACAGCTGGATCATGACTATCCAATGAATATGCATGCAAGGGAGATGTGTGGAGTAGGTACATATTTTGAGGAACCTCTTGATGAAGATGTGCCAACCGATGACGATCGACGAATGCCAGACTCCGACGTGGAGGAGAATTCTGATGACGACGACTCCTATGATGATTCCGATGAAGGGGGTATGACCCCCGACATAGAGGAGGAGTATGACTGACCAGGTTCTTCGTATTTATTTTCCACTGAGGGCAGTGTGTCCCGTCTAAGTGTGGGGTGGTGGTATTTGCATGCTATACTTCTCTATCCGCATTTGCATTTATGTTTTCTTTAGTTTTTTTTCATTTTTTGTTTTAGTTTTTTTTTTGTTTTTCATTTTTTTAGTAGTTAAATCTTTTTACTTAGCTTTGCATGAAATTATTCTAATAGGTAGCATGAGATTATAACAAGAGTTTGTGCTAAAATCATGACTATTGAGACGTTTAGGCTCTAATTGTGACTCACTATGTGATATTGTGTGGTTCAATTCCTTCATCTGTTGGGTCGAGAATCTATACTACTCCCAATAAAGTCGACCATGTGCCTTGTGTGTGTGAGATAATAGTATATTCTGTGCTTGTGGCTGATGCTAGAACTTGCCTGGTATGTATGAAGGCGAAAATAAAGAGTGTAAGTTTAGGAGATGATTTAGGCATTTCTTTGGCAACCTATACTTATTTACCTTCTTTTTACCTACCCGTGGACATTATCCTAGTTAAACCCTTTTGAGCCTTTAGCCTATTTTCTTTGACAACCTCATATGTAAGCCTAATCCATTTTTTTCAAGACCATAATTTGATCCAAATTCCTAAGTGTTTTAAATTGAAAGAGTCATGTGACAAAATAAGAGGAAATTGGATGAGTATGATGCCTTAGAATGTATTGGTGCTTGAATTTGTTATGAAAAAGAAGTGCTATCATAAGAGGTATGTTATGAAAAGAAAAAGGAAAGAAAAAAATAAAACTGAAAAGTTAGTTATGTTCAAAATTGAAAAACAAAAGAGGAGAAAAGGGGTGGTAGAATAAAAGAAAGTAGAAAGGTTGTTTGAAAGAAAAGTGTTAATGATACAATGTGATGTATTAAAGCGCTTAGGAACATAGTCACTATTTCTGGCCAAAATAGTCCTACCCGTCCCTGAGCCTACATTACAACCATCAAAAGACCTATTTGATCCTAAGCTTAGCATTCTGACATTTAGTGGAGCATTACACTAAGGGCAAGCCTACGAACATCAGTTGCAGCATATGAATTCTTTGTGAGAGCGAGAGCAAGGATACTTTTATACCCATGTTTGAAAAATATGCTATACTTCTGAGTGATTATGGGTAATATATTGTGAGACACACATGGTTGATGAGTCTTGGGTAGTTGTGTATGATTCTTTGTGCCTTAACTTTTGAATATGAGATGACCACCATCACGAGTCTATGCTAGAGGTTAAATTGTTTCTACTAATGATCGGAAAACTACTCTTTGTTGATAATTGTTGTGCTTGTCTTGATGAATATTTTGTGTTGATACTGTGAAATCCTAAGTTGATGTAAAGACGGACATGATATTTTGTTCGAGGACGAACAAAGCTTCAAGTGTGGGGTGTTGATGATAGGCGAATTACACACCTATAGCACTAGACTTTGCCCATATTTTAGCCAAGTTTTGAGAACAAATTATATATTTCATGTACTTTTAGTCCTTTTTCCTGTAAGTGAGCTAACGAACATGATTAGCAAGTTTACAGGTATAAATGATGTAGATTTCAGCATTTTATGGATAACTTGACGCCAAAGGAAGCTTCACGAAAGAAGGAGAGCAGCGTTTGGGCGTCTATGGACTGAAAGTGATGCATGGAAAACCTATCCCGGGCAAAAACAACATTTCTGAAGACTTTGGGGACCAGCAGTAACCTTTTAGGAGTAGGATAATAATGCAGTAATTCATTAGGATTAAGATAATGATACATTAACCTAGTAGAATTGGGTTAAGTAATGCATTAGCTTAGTAGGAATAGGATAGGAGTATTATAAATACCCTATTTTGCTAGAGATTTTTATTATTCTCATTCTAGTTCTAATTTTCATTCTACTTCTTATTCCACAACTTACAACTCGGATTCTAATACTTCCATTAATTCTACTTTTTATTCTTCTTCTGTTCATCTATTCAATTCTTAATTTCTGCAACAAGAGAAACGTTACTTGCAAAGAAAGTCACGCCTAAATGCCTACCACACTTTGCTACACGAAATCTTTATTGTGGTATAATAACAATGTCGATTGTGAATTTCTTTGCACTCATGGGTAACTAAACTTCTCTATTGGGGTTATGGAAGCCATATGAGCTACTATCTATTGCTATGAGTTTGTGAATTCGTGACACGTATGCTGCTTATATCATTATTCTCTTCATCTTAATGCAAATTCTTGTGGTTGCAAACGCATAGAATAACGCCAGTATAGCATTAACTTGTTCGAAAGAAAAGTTATATGTCTGGAAAAGAGATAATGTCAAGGTAATAGGGTCCCATCCCCTATTAAAACGTTAGTGCCGTAACTGGATTAACCTCATGGAGAATTTGTACCGTTAGATATGCTTTAAGCTCGAAAGAGTTAAAGTGAAATAGTCCTTGTTTAGGTCGAAAGACGCTTGGATTTACCATAAAATAAAATTCTCTATAAGCACATGCATGTCTGAATTCCACATAACTCATAGCCAATAGAGACGTACAACTCATAAGGTGGACATAACCCCAACTTCTCAATTCTCATTGTTTTACATATTATCAAACATTCTTACTTTTTACTTTGCTATTTTCCGTTTTTACCTTATTACTTTGGTTACATTACTTGCACAACAAAACTTCCCCCTTTTTTACGAGACTTGCACTAAAAGTCTAGTACTCTTTGCTTACTTGTTGACCAAGCTATTCCCTGTGGGATCGATACCCAACCCAGTTGGGTTATATATTTGACAACGACTGCTTTACACTCCTATGAGAGCTGTAGATTGAGCGTTATCACTATTCCAAAAAATGATACATCCCAACAAATGATACATCTGCTGAAAATTATCAAACAGATATATACATCTGTTGCAACTGTTATCTAACCTTTTACATAAGATTCGTTATCTGTTGCAATAGATGAGTCTTATGTTACAACAGATGGGTCATGTGTTTGAAATTATCGTACTGCTCTGATTTACCTATTCAAATTTGTCCGAACAGATGATCCATCTGTTGCAACATAAGGCTCATCTATTGTAATAGATGGACAATCTCTTGTATATCTGTAATTAGCATTAATAATTCTGGCTTTACAGGTGGATGTCACAGTAGAAGCCACTGCTGAAGAGCATAATATCATAGTTGATAATCCATCAACTGCTTTCAAAGAAGAAGAAAAAGTAGAGCTTGTCAGTCCGGGAGAACGAAAGAATTACTCATTTGAAGGGTTCAACATCTCGAATGAGGCTCCAATAAAACTAACATAGTTGATCAATGACTATTCAGAATGGATTGTCGATGGGCTATTAAAGCATCATGCCGGTAGGTACATAAATTAATTTTTAAAGATATTGGTTTACACTATTCTTGTTGTAAGAACGTGACATTAACACATATAAATCATCATGTAAAAAACAAAATGACGAATGCTACAAAGTGAACGAATCGAGTCTTGGTTATGATATGTTCGACTTTGTAGTTGCATATCCCGAAACAAAGAATTGGTTCTATTTGATGTCACAGCCCCAAACTTGTTGGAATGATGAGGTTTAAATGTCATACATATTACTATTAATTAATATTTTATTTAATTGCATCTACGTATAAATTTTTTCATCACGTAATTCAAAATGTTTGATAATATGTGCAGTATATTATGTCATTTTTTACTACCTCCGATAGAAGGCAAAGTTGCAAACACAAGAATAATATAGATACATGACAGGAAA
Source organism: Capsicum baccatum var. pendulum (assembly GCA_030864225.1). NCBI lineage: Eukaryota > Viridiplantae > Streptophyta > Magnoliopsida > Solanales > Solanaceae > Capsicum > Capsicum baccatum. Next base: position 209,620,300 of record CM061554.1, on the reverse strand, counting down.
TTATTTGTACAAAGTTTATATCAATAATGCCTACAATAGGTATTGTCAACAACAACCGAAAGTTTTTCGAAATGAGAAATGCTTAATCAACATCATCAAAGGTTTTAGCATTTCGACTGGCTTACCTTGGAATTTGGTTGATGAACTGTACATCCCAATTAATTGTGGTGATGAATTCTATTAGGTGTTGGCTGTCGTCATTCTAAAAGAGAGGCGCATCCGAGTTTATGACTCGATGTCACGAAGGAGACATTCTGGACCATCGTCTGAGATACAAAATCTGACTAAAATATTGCCTACTTACCTTGATATGATTGGATTTTTGGACCAAAAGGTTAGCATACCGGGATAAAATGACTAATCCATTTGATGTAAAGTATATTGAAGGAATTTCTCAACAAACCATTGGTACCCTGTAAGTTTAAATGTCATGATTTAGTTTCATTTCACAAATTTCACAATGCTTGCATGAACTGCAAGATATGGATTATCTGTTTTGTTATAATGTAGGGATTGTGGTCCTTTTGTTGCAGCCTACGCCGAGTATTTGAGCGATGGATTACAAGTACCAAATAATGGACTTGATGCCAGATTACTCAGCAAAAGATATGCTGCACTTTTATGTAAATATGGAGAAGCGAAAGTTCAAAAGTCCTACGCAAGTGACATTAAAAATCCATGACGACCAAAGTCGAATTTTGTAGCACCAGATGAAGAATAACTTGTTCATATTGATTATATCTTTATAGCTTGAGTCCGTCAATGTAATAACCTATCCTCCTTGGTTTAACTTGTTGATTTATTTGTAGAGTAGATTGTTTTTACCCATAATGATTTTTTTTACATTTTATTTATTTGTTGAGTTATTTCATGTAATTTCCGAAGGAGTCGATTTATTTTATGTTGTCTATGAATATAATTTAATCCTTCGTTTTGAACATGTTAATTAAAATGGAGTACTAGATTCAAATATCGCAATAGATAATACATCTGCTACAACAGATGCCATATCTTATCAAATAGATTTAGACATATATTGCAACATGAGAAGCAACACATTTGGTGATCTGCTGGAAATTGTATAACAGGTCTTCCTACTTTTTTGATTTGCTCCAACATATTTCTAATCAGTTGCAACCAATAGATTATATGTTGCAACAGATCGTAAATTTGTTACGACAGACAGACTAGGAACATCTGCATAACACAATAGATAATCAACCGATTCCAACAGATAATCAATCTGTCATAATAGGTACTATATCTGTTATGACAGATATAAAATCTGTTGCATTATAAAAATTCAACTTGGCCAGACATAAAAATTATTGCCACTACATGTAAAGTGAATTGGCTTGAAATGAAAATTTCTTATCGTGTTCGTCTTTATCTTTGTACATATTCTTCTTTATACACGGGCTCTAACCATTTAGTTAGTACCCATATGCCCAGACCCATTGCATCTTTTCCACAACGGCGATGCATACACCGGTCATTTGTGTGCTGGTTATCAAACACTCGATGTACGCAATCGAGTACGGCCCGCACACTGCATCGGTTATATTTTTTGGAGTTGAATGTTCTTATTTCTACCTTCAAAATCTCATGATTCCTTCGTCAAGACTTTAGCCAGCAAATGATCCATCAGCTTACTCTGCGTCAATAACTTGGGCAACAACTTCAAGAGTGGCTATATGTGGGTTAAAAATGTCTTCTCGCTGAAGACAGGTAAGTTGCAGTCATAAACCTTAATATTTCCCTCATATAGTAGTATCTCAACAACGAGAAAATGTGTGACATCCACATTTATGACTACAAGGATTCTCTTTACCTTGGTCCAGCTCTTGCCATGTGGATATGGCCTCTTCCCTCTAATATATTTAATTGTTTCTTCATCCCATTGGAACGTAGAAACTAACTCATCAAATCTCAGGCAATAAAAATCAGCTAGCTCATGGAGATTAGCGTACCTATCCTTGAAATTATTGTAGAAGTTGAGGTCCATTATCCTATCAGTAGCATCATAAGCATCTAGGTATGCTAATTGCATTCCTCTCATGAGGCAGAGGATTTCATCAACATACTGTGGTATTATAATACCTCATACTTTTTCCTAGCTAATTTCATCTTAAGAATGTCTAGTATTAGCTTCTAAATTGAATGATGGTTATTCCATGAGGAATTTTTAAGATTTTAACTTTTGTCATGTGGGAAATTCAATAAGATTTCCATCGATATAAGATTCACCCAAATTTGATAACCGAGTCAGAAGTTATGACTATTTTAAGTTCCCGTCGTAAAACAATGCCATATTAGTCAGTGGTGCACCGCGCCACAAAAGGAAATGGCATTTGGAAAATTCTAGTATGGGTCCGAAATTATGGCACGTCGAGCCAGAGCCCAAATTCAGAATTATCCTTTTCTAGTGTCTTAGTATGATTTTCTCCGCGTCGTATCAAATTTCCAGGTCACAAAAGAAGGGGCAACGCGATGGCTCCGCATTGCACCATCCCTCAATTTTTCAATTGTCAATTTCTAGTGACATGGCGTGATAACGCCGCATCGCGCCAGGGGCCCAGTTCAAGAAAATTTTACTGAAATTAAATGACGCTTCCAGGATTAAAAGGGTCAATTTCCTATTGCTATTTAAACTCACTAACACGTGATTTAGTCATTCTTCACCCAAAATATACTATTTTCTCTCAAGTTTCTCTTAAGAACAAGCTAGGGTTTCTATTGGGGATTCAAATTCAAGAAGGTTTCGCCGTCAATCTTTATGAAATCACGAACCAAGGTGTGCATAGTGTTCATTCATGAAATCCTTTAATCCATGAATCCCAAGAATCTCTTTTCTAAGTTTAAGTTTATGGATTTCTTTATGAATTTCATGTTGGGTTTGTTTTGTTTATGTTGAGAATGATCAGTTGAATTCAAATCCATGTTGGGTGATCAATTTTATGTGGAATTGATTTGTATAGATGTATATTTATGTGAACCTATGAATAAACCCTAGATGATGAAATTAGAGATGAATCATGATGACTAATTGTTGTATAATGTTTTCTACATGTGCTATGCCTACCATGTGTTTGATTAAATGCCTAGATGAAGGAACAATGCCCAACTAGTATGATATCATAAAATCCCCATGTATGTACAAGTTATGCCTATCACATGTTTTGATGGAATGCTTCAATAAATGTATTATGAATTATGATGTTAGTTATATGTTCAAGTATGTTCTGCTTGGTCAGTTTCCTTTCATCGAGTCCTAGGGGTACTTGTACCCAAAACATTAGCTGTGTGCTTAGAGCCATGTCATGTTTCCAGGATACTCTCATTCAAGCTATGAATCCTTAGACTTCAGACAGTCTTATGACTCAGGAAATCTCCATGATCTCATGAACTCAGTCAGTTGTCAGATATCAGTAATATTCTGTCAGTCAACGAAATTCAGTAACTCAGTCCATGTTTAGTTTTGTAAATTATGTTCAGTGTCTATTCAGATGGGAGTAGAAATAAGCACCGAGTGAACCCAAGGATGGGAACTCACCTGTTATATGAGGGTGTGATTCTTAGAAGCAATCCTTGCATTCCAGAACTATGTAGCCAATATAGGTTGAGACATTATAGCTTGCTATATGAGGGTATATGAGGTGGATTAGCCTGCTATATGAGGGTTCCTACCGTTCTCACTAGAGTTACCTGTTATATTAGGGTTACTTACATGTTATCCTTACTAGTGGTGCGGTATTGACATCCTTCCAATTCGGGCATAGATTGAACCCCAATTCAGGTATAATGCATCATTTGGGGCATGTCGGTTAGATGACTACCTCCCACAGTCTCAGTAAAAGAACTCATATAGTTCTTCAAAATTCAGGGTTGTCTGATACAGTCAACTCAGACACAGTACGAAACTCAGATAGTTCCATCAGATTCAGGACTGTCAGATACAGTCACTCATGTTATCCGTTATATTTAGATTTAGTAATCATGTTATCATCGTATTAGTGTCAGTTGTTATGTCCCACGCATGTATTCTCACACTCATGATAGGTAGTCAGTTATTATTATTGTTCATGCATATTAACCCCATACATTCAGCCTACCTCACATGCGTACCATTACATTCAAAGCATTGATGCATTTGCGCTATGGTGTCTTATACCATAGGTTCAGAGACACGAGCTCCAGATCAGTAGTAGATTCCAGTTTCTGCAGTTAGAGTTAGAAGTGAGTCCTCATCATTCGAGGACCTGATTATTCCCTATTATCTTATTAACTAGTTTATTTATTGGAGTTAGTTGGGGACATGTCCCATCAACTCCTTATTCAGATTATTCAGACAGTAGAGGCTTTCAGACTTGATCTAGACTATCATGTTTCAGACTTCAGTATTTTTAGTTTTATTTTTTTTGGTATTTCATACCCCGTTTAGATGTTATGTTTTACTTCAGTTATGTGACCCTTATAGCCTTTCAGGTCATGTTTCCATATTATTCAGTATTTTATGCAGTATACAAGTACAGATATCAGTCATGGGTTAGATTGTGGTCCTTTGGGGTCATGAGCACCGTGTAGCATTTCGGGAACCAAATTTGGGGTGTTACAAATATGGTATCAGAGCCTAAGGTTTAATAGAGTCCTAGGAAGTCTGAAAGCCGCATCTAGTAGAGTCTTGTGGATGGGTGTGTTGCGCACCACATTTATGTACAAGAGGCTATAAGATGTTTTAGGAACAGTTTCCCCTCTTTCAGTATTCATATCGTTCCAATGAGCATAATCATAAATCAATCTCTTAGTCTAATCCGTTTTTTCTTTTTATTTTAGAATATGTCTCCTAAGAGAAGAAATCAATCAGCCCCTCAGCCTGAAGAAACTTTAGGCGATCATATTTCTCATGCGGAGTTCAGGACCACATTTACCACTCTTACTCAGTCAGTAGTTGCCCATAATGAGTGACCAGCTATCGTTCTGGCCAACCCAGTGGCTAATTCAGCTATAGCCAGGATTCAGGATTTTAGCCGAATGAATCCTCCATCCTTTCTCGGGTCTAATACAGATGAGGATCCTTAGGAATTCCTAGATCCGGTGTAGAAAGTGACATACATCATGGGGGTGACTACTGTTGAGAGTGCAGAGCTAGTTGTATATCAGTTGCAGGATGTTACTCACACTTAGTTTAAGTAGTAGAAGTCAGAGAGGGCAGATAATGCAGGGTCAGTTAATATATTTTAATTAACATATATTCAACAATGTTGTTGATGCATCAAATTTCCCATCTGTTGTGACTGATGTATCCATTGTTAGAAAAAAATAAAAAAACAATTAAAATAGATCATCTATTTGTTGCTACAGATGGTATATCTGTTGCAATTGATGGTTTATCAGATTTAACAGATATACAATCTGATGCTAGAAATAAAAATGATTATCATTTTATTAAAGAAATTAAAAAGCTATTTTTTAAAAATTTATAAAATAAAAAAGTCAGCAAATTTGGATTAATGATATGATGATAGTTTTTTTTTAAAAGTAGATTATATGTTGCAACAAATATATTATTGATGCAACAGGTTCTCTATTATTGTAATAGATGATATATCTGTTGTCACAGATGAATTATCTGATGCAATCAATATAGAATCTGTTGTCACAACTCAATAAAAACGGTTCTTGGAAAGAACTAATTAATAATAATAATTTGAATGTCATGAATTATCTCAATATTTCTTAATTTGATTAAGTCATTACTTTTCACAGAAATAAAAGAATGTAATTAATAAATGAAGGTGCACAGTAAGATTATATGTTGCAACAGATAGGTTATCTGATGCAACAAATTTTATATTTGTTACAACAAATAACATATTTGTTGTCACAGATGAGTTATCTGATGCAACAGATGTAGAATCTGTTGTCACAACTCAATAAAAATGTTCTTAGAAAGAACTAATTAATAATAATAATCTGAAAAGTCATGAATTATCATAATATTTATTTTCTTAATTTAATAAAAAATGTAATTAAAGAATGGTGGTGAACAGTCGCGCCTTTTTGCCTTGCCTCTCATTCAAATTCAATCCTCTATAAATAGGTCCCCCCCTTACTCAATCGTTCATTCAACTACACTCTATTTATTTATTGCATCTCGTCTTTCATATTACACCTTCACTTCCACCACTTTCTCTTCCCTGACTGAGGTAAGTTTTTTTCTTGTCAATTTGTAGTTTACATTGTATTATATTCGGTTATTCTTAAGATCTTTACTTTTGATTTTAAATTTTTTGTCAATTCACATGTGTTCTAGATTATGGATGACCCAGTGTGGGACGTTGCTTTTCTGCAAGACGCCGTGAATGAACTTCAGAATCAAGTTCGTGACCTGCAATGGGAACTGAGAGGAGTTAGAGGAAGAATGTTCCACGAGATACGCTGGCTGAGGAGGACCTTGCTACTTCCGATTGAAGATTGACCGGCTGACAATGATGATAATAATAATAATTAGATTATTATTTTTCTTTTAGTCTATTATATGTATTTTTATTTGTTTTTGTTTAATAAAAAAATTATGTTTGATCTTTGTCGTTTTAATTCGTATTTAATTTTCATTCTGTCTATTATCTTCTCAACAAACATGTCGATGATTCGACGTAAAAAGGAATAATTTAGATCTACAGTAGCAATAGCAAGATTTATCTGTTAGGTTTGTGGCAGGGGCTGATGTGTTGTTCAAAATAGATTACTCATATGTTGCAACAGATAATCAGTCTGATGCAACTGATAATCAGTCTGATGCAACAAATAAATAGTTTGTTTCAACAGATGACTAGTTTGTTGCTTGGCTTTGATGTTTTAATTCGTACTCCCTCTATCTCAAATTATCCGTCCTAAATTGAGATGCCACATTGACTAAGAAAAATAATTAATAACATGCCTAGTTTACCATAACCCACTGATCAGTTGGTAGGACAGTAGACGTGTTTGAAATAACTATTGTTTGCTATTCAATTGAAATTTCATAAATGATGTTTCCATTTTAATTTGAATAAAAAGTGATTAATGCAAAGGGTAAAATATAATTTTTTTTAATCTTTTCTTGATTAATAAAAAAGACAAGTAAAATGAGAAATCAAATTAGGAAATTTGGGACGGGTAATTGGACATAAGGAATAATTTTGAATCCAGTAGCAATAGCAAGAGTTAAAACATATTGGTTATCTGTCAAGTTTGTGGCAGGGGCTTGTTGTTCCAAATAAATTAATCATCCGTTGCAACAGATAATTAGTCTGGTGCAACAGATAAACAGTCTGATGCAATAGATAATAAGTCTGGTGCAACAGATAAATAGTCTGATACAACAGATAATAAGTCTGATGCAACAGATAAACAGTCTGATGCAACAGATAAATCTTCTGATGCAACAGATTACTCATATGATGCACCAGATGATTGATCTGTTTAAATTGTAGGCACTTATGTTAGATTCATGATCGAGATTCTATCCATTGTTGGAAAAACAGCAGTGTACCCAGATGAAAAATACGAATAAAAATCATAATTTTACTTACCAAAGTCACCTATGAAGTAATGCCAAAGTGGAAAGTGATGCAGTAAACAAAATTTGAACTAAGAAATTGGTCAGATAGCAGCAGTAGCGTCGTAACAACAACAACAACAACAACAACAAATGGTCGATAAGAAGAAGATGAAGATGATAATGAAGTAGAAGATGATGACAATGAAGCAGAATATGATGAATAAAGCAGCAGAAACAATGAACAACAAAAATCGCTAAGAGAGAGAAAACAACAACGGATGAGAAGAGAGAGAAAACCCCCCTTTTTCCCTCCATTTTCCGTTACTTTAGGTAAACATTGGGATCAAAGTATAAATTTAAAAACTTGTAGGTTATTTTCAAATTTTTCCAACTTTCTTAACTCATAATAAAGTAATTGTCACCCCCACTCAATAATTAATACTTGTGTCACCACACCTCATTTTAAAAGTCTTGCACATATAGCCCAAAGCCCCAATTTACCCTTTTCTATCCATTTTACCCTTATTATTAAATGTATATTGATCACTCAAAATGGGTAAATACTATTTTACCCATTTTACCTTGTTATTAAATCCTATTTATCGGTTGTGTCCCACAACTTGAAAATTCAAGATTATTCGATCGGCTAAGATGGATGGTGAATTTTATTGGATTAGTCCATTTACTGTTTCTTTTGATCCTTCACGATCGCCTCATTGTAGGATTGTTTGTTTCAAGAAAGAATTAACGAGAAGTAATTACTATTTTGAAGTGAACGTGTGTCCTAATGTGTCCTTGGGGATCTTCTTAAATGGGGTTGTCATTGGGTTTCCATGAACAAATTTGTTTCGATATCAATGAGGGACGATGATGCTAATGGCACTGCCATTTACTTATAGAGTTCATAAAGTTTCATGGAAAATTGGTTGCCTTTGGCAAATGGGAAGGCACGTTCTACTCTGCCAGATGACCGGAATTGGAATTTGCATGAGCTGGACAAGATAACTTTTAAGTGAACTCAACAAAAGTATAGTCTTGCTGCTTATCATCTTTTGAAAGATGTGCTTCGTGCAATTACAAAGCAAGAAGGGACAGAGCAAGACCATCCATATGATCTAACAGGCCGCAAGTTCTCTGTAGTTGCTAGTCAGAGGTGAAAAGGAAGAGGACACTCTAGTACTGGCAGCCGTTTTTGGCAGAGCGTTTCATATAATTTGACACTAAGTGAGGTTAAAATTGTTCTTAACCTGGATGTGCCGGGCAATATTTCAGGAGATGTATGTTGTAATTGCCTTAGTGCTCATCTATTCATAGAAACTCTATGTACTGTTCGACAGTAATATAGGCTTCCTTTTCTTTTTTTTTCCTATAGTGGGGACGTTAGCATGAAATATATCATGTTTAGAACTCTGGGTTCTTAACCAAGAGTTTAGCTAAAATTCTTGGTTTGTGTATCTACATCTCTAAGAAGAACAATGTCTTGATCACACCTAATAGTTTAAGATAAAGATTGCCCAGAAAGAAACTTCAACTAGCATTGACTACACACTACAAGATATACACAGTTAACAAGTCTTTTGTAATTTCCACTTGAAATTAATAAGCATACACAGTTCAGAATACTATATCACATCTTTGAGTAAATAATTCAATTCTTTTGCCAATTCAGCATCTAAAGTGTCTGTGCTAATACAATATAACTGGCCAGCAGTGACGGAACCAAGAGTTTTACTGAGGTATCAAAATATAAAAAAAGACACAAAAAAATAAGGGATTTAATATATAGTATTTATATATGAAACTAAATTTTAACCTACCTAAACAGTGTACTTTTTTCTGACAAAGACACTCCTGGATATAAGGTGATGTTGCCACTGCTGGCAAAAAGTCAACGAACATAGGAAGAAGTGAATTGTGTTCATGTTGGATTCTATGTATAAACATAAATATGTGTGATATCTTGTCAGAAGATTCAACTAACCGAAAGAAGTCCTTGCTCATCATTCTCAAGTAAGGCTTGTCGTTCTTCAGATAGAGCATTGCCTGTTTCCTCAGTCTGTTGCAGCCTGGCATGATCCCTATCTCCTGGATATGTGAAATAGAGGAAGGAGTAGAAGAAGCAGCAAAGAGAAATTGGAATGCCTATTGCAGTGTACAGTGCCTTAGCAAGTGAGGCAGCGTTCTGTCTATCTGTTTCAATTTCTTCCGAGCCCGTTGATCCCTTTGGAATTGGTTTGAAACAAAAAAATGTGCTGAGCCAAAATGCCAACCAGTGGAGGAGCAAATGACGATATAATTGACTCAAAAGAACGATCCAGAGCATAAATGCTTGTTCGAGCTCTTTCTGGAACAATCTCAGCAAATATTGGACTGCACACATATCGACGATGAGTACTTTTAGTGATCTTTCAGGTAAAATTTAAAAATTGTAGAAGCCTCCATAATGAAGTTTGTAGTAGAGGAGGCAAAATGCAACAGATAGTAGTGAACTAAATCATGAAAGACCAACTCTAACACGCCAAAGGTAAAAGCTCAAGTTTTGTGAATGCACCTAGATGTGCTCCTTAGCACGCACGCATATGTCCAAAATTGTCTATATGAGAACGTAATCAGGACGCAAAGACTGAATATAGCATTTTGAGAAGGGAGAATTTGTAGTGGTTTGACCAAAAAGATGAATAAACAAAGTCATGCAGAAGAGCAAAACATAAAAGAAGCTAGATTGATCTAGGGGTAAATTTAAAGTTATTTTTCTTTTATTCATTACATCCATGCTCATTAAACTTTATTTCAACCATCACAAAAGTCACTATGACCGGATTTTACAATAATTTCATCAAAAAAATAATATGATAACCTTAATTAGTTCTTAATTTTAAGTGAATATATAATGTATTACTCATATCTTGACCTTTTTTTATATGTGCACAACTCAATCTTCCTTATGGATTATTTAATGAAAGAATACCAATTTGTTAATAGATTAGATTACCTAATGCAGACTATTTACAAAAAAAAATTTGATTGATATTCTTTTGAAATATTTTACAATATTGCATTCATTTGCCAAAAAAGTGTGTCGAAAAAGAGTGATAAACAAGATAAATTCTTCAAAACACATAAAATAGAAATACATGTATGATATTAGTTTTTTAAAAAAATTATTTTAATTCTTTGAAGATAAATCAACATGCTAAAGATAGTTTTAAAATAAAATCTTTTTAATTATGTCATTGAATAAGTATTGTCAAAATTTATACAAATAATGTTATATTAACATACAATTTTGTTAATAAAAGTTATAAAATACTTTAATAGATAAAGAAATTATAGGATATCTAATTTTTATATTTATCAATTAAATTAATTAAATAATATGTGATTTATCAGAAATTGAATATTATAATAAAAACTTTTAAAAGAATTAATCGATTAGTCAAACAATTAAAAATACAAAGACAAACTCAATAAATAAACTAGTTTATCATATTATTATGATATACCGAATGCAAAGACTCAAGTGGCAAGAAAAAGAATGTATGAAAAAAATGATTTTATCAACTACATGTCACAATTTTAAAGGGAGAAAAATAATTTTATCAACTACATGCCATAATATTAGTGGAAAAAATAATTTACTAACACATGTCTCAACTTTAGAGAATGTTAAGAATATATAAGTATAATTTTACTTCATAAAAATATCAACCAAATTTATTTTATGATAATAGTCTTCATTAGGTAATCTAATCTATTAAGAAATTGATATTCTTTCATTAAATAATTCATAAGAAAAATTGTGTTGTATATATAAAAAGGGTCAAGATATGAGTAATATATATTTAAATTAAAATTAAGAACTAATTAAGGTTGCCACATCATTTTTTCTGATGAAATTATTGTAAAATCCGGTCATAGTGATTTTTGTGATAGTTGGAGTAAAGTTAAATGATCATGATAAAATGAATGAAAGAAAAATGACTTTTGAATAATAGATACAAAGTTAAGTGACCATCTATGAAATGAAGGAAAGAAAAGTGACTTTTGGGTAATAGATACAAAGTTAAGTAATCGAAATTTACTCGTTGTTCTCGAGTGTTTTGAGATCAATTACCCATTAGGTACAGAGTTCAAATTATGAATATATATGATAGAATCCTAGATTAACGAGTTCAAATTATGAATATATATGATAGAATCCGAGATTAATTAAAGTAGACAAGTGGAACTAGCAAATGAGCACAGCAGCATATAAAGGTGACATCAGCAATTGAAAGTTGTTTATGTGTAAGCATTGTATGTGAGATGAAATCTCAGGGTAAAAGTGGTTTAGATGAAGCTTTCGTTTGAAGCTTAAAACCAGCAAGAGTCGGCATATGTCTATCTAATACACTGTTGTTAAACAATTCTCTTGGTTCCTATTCAAACATTTATGTAATAGTATTTGATAAATATGATGGTCCAAGATTGCACGACTAGGTGAACTCATTGTCCATAATTTTGAGACAATCCTTAAAACTGAACCTTACGCTGCAATGAGAAATTCTTTGGAGCAGATAAAGATAGAGCCAATGATGATATTTGAACGAATGGAAGAACAAGTTGGAAGAGGAGATAAGTAGCAAGGACGGAGCACTAATAGGTGTTGTCTACCAAATAGTTCAGAATTTATAGTCACAACTTCACAAGGGTTATGTAAAGCAACTCCCAGATTTAGAGCACACCACGAGAACGAGATTATATGACCATGTGAAGTCAGTTCATAGTTTGTTTGGATACTAGTATTAGTATACACTATTTAGTTACTCGTTTCATGCTGTGTGCCATCGCCATATTTTCAACCTTCAGGGAGTAGCTCGTCTTTCCTACTTCACTGCACCCACCCCACCCCATCCGCATGCAAAAGGGAAGAGGACAATCTGCAAGTATTCTAACATATGATACCGTGGACACAAGGAGACATACTTGATAGTTGCTGGAGCATTCCACGATACGCATAATCCCATGATGAACATGACTAAGCCATGCACCAGAACTGATGAAGAATCATACGGCAATAGCAGAAGCAGAATTGCAGCTAAAATAACTGCTGAACCAAAGCTTATTTGAGCTAGAATAATTCTACCAGAATTAGCAAGTGCTTGCCCATGATATCCCCCATTATACCTCCGAACAATGCACCAAGTGACTGAGCAACATTAAACGAAGTCCAGAGGAAGGCTGTTGCCTTGTGAGAAAAGCCAATAAGCTCCAACCACATAGGAGCGAATGACAATGCTGACCAGGGGAATGAGACAGAAATCCCTTGGGCAATAAGTAATTGAAAGGAGGGAACTTTCATTACTTCTTTTGCTTCTTTTAGCAGTTGTCACTTCTTCTTGAAATGGTTGCGGTGGAGGTTGATTCTTTGCATTTCCATCACTATCAAGATAGCGGGGATCGATGGCAAAGATCCGGACCAAAATTCCAACAGAAACACTTATTATACCAACCAAATGAAAGGCGATTCTCCAGCCCGGTATCCCCATGAATGATGTTTCAGCTAACAGCACGGATATAAGCCCTCCAAGGGTGGAACCAAAATTTGTTGATAGTTGTAGCCATCCAAAAGCTGTACCCCGGTTACTTTCATTAGTTGAGTCGGCAACAAGAGATTGGATTGCTGGAGTGACTATTGCAAGTCCTATTCCATTCAAACCTCTAGAAATTGCTATCTGTCAAACAGCATGAGATTGCTAGACTATAACCATACAACTCAAATTCAAGAATGGTAACACTTAATTCCATCATCGTTCTTCAATTAAGAGCAGCAGAACTAGAAGGGCAACAAAATGCTAATATTTTCCTGTTCAAAAGGTGGAGAATATAATCATATGAAGAATAACAAAGTCATAATCATCCTCAATGAATTAATCTGCTTGTTCCCTACTATATCAATGTGCAATTGTGCATCATATATCATACGAAACGAAAAGCAACAAGAAACTTTAGGACTGACTGAGACAAACAAGCACAGATGTAATTTGACCAAATGCTTGAGAAAGACAGAAGCGCAAATGCTTGACCAAAATAACAAATAACTGCTGATATAAATTCAGATCAGTATATAATTTAGACAATTCCTCAGTGATAACTAACATATAACAAGTCCACACTTGAAATGTAATTTGGTAGAATTTTGTGTGGTACTTCGACTACTAATATTCAAAAATATAAATTCCTAAAGGCTACTCATCAGAAGAAAAAAAATATCCAAGCCATTAAAAGGAAAGCCATAGTCCCTACACCCTTCTCACCTTCCCAACCGCCAAACGCACCCAAATGAAAACCTTTTATCAAACTTTCCATTCCTAAATAAAAGGAAGTTCATTTCTGTAATTCCCCAAATTTTAGTGCAATCCAATCACACTTCTATTTCCCAACTATACCAGCCTGCAAGAACCCCACCTTATATTTTTGAATTCCCCATTTTCAAGTCTCTTAAACATCTCTTCTTAATTTCAACAGTCGCGTCGTCATTAGCTCCTACTGATAAACTAGACACAAAATTGAGAACATGACAAATAGTAGAATCCAAAGTTTCTATCATCCAATTAATATCATGCTATCAAACACTCCAAGCATAGAAACTCTTACACCCCTCACATTTACCTCCCTCCTCATAAACTTTCCAACAACAACCCAGTGTATCCTACAAAATGGGATCTTGAAAGGGTAGAGTGTACGCAGATCTTACCCCTACCTCAGAGGTAGAGAAGTTGCTTCTAATAGACCCTCGCTCAAGGAAAAATGGTCCAAAAAAAAGTAACTAAAGTACAAAAAACATCAGAGAATAACAAAAACAAAAACAGCATATGGTAACAGAACAGAAACCACAACAAAACAATACAGTAGTGAGATACAAGGAATTATTCACACAAACTTTCCTTTTCAAAATTAAATAAACCATGTTTCTGTAATTCCCCAAATTTTAGATCAATTTTATTAGGTTTCTAACTCCTAATCACACCCACTTTTTTTTTTTTTTTAGAATTCCCCATTTCCTCTTTCACTTAAAAAATCACAATCTAGAGAAAGGTAAATCTAGCTCATTTGGCTGGCTAGCTGAACTTTCCTCTTGTTGCTAAAGGTTCGATTCTCCAGCTTGTAATATTTTTCCCGTTTCCCCTTCCCTTGCTGCAATTTTTTTATTTAAAGAAAAATCAAATCTACACAAATAAACCATGAAAACAGGGGATCTTACTAGCTCAATAAGAACTTTTCACCTTGTTGGTGAGAGTTTGATTCTCCATATTGTCATCCCCTTCCCCTGCCCCCAATTTTAATTTAAAAAAAAATAAAACAAGAAAACCCCAAAACAACACCAAATTCAAGAATCATTAGCTTGGTTGTCACTCAATTCTCTAATAAGACACCATATAAAGAGGGATTATAGCAAAATTGACAACAAGAGAAGTAGAAGCAGACCAAAGAAAAGCACAGAGAGCAATAACATGAGCTCTATTATAACGAGAAGAAAGATACGAAGCAAGAGGATTACAAAGACATTGAACTAATGATCTAAAGAGAGCAAGTGAACCAAGAGCAGTTGGATCAGTGTGCAAGTCCCTGCCAACTTCTTTATAAACACCAGGAAATAAAGTCTCATCAGCTTTCTCCATTATACTAGCTATATTTACCAATACTAGAGTCAATCTATCTGATTGTAAGTTCTGCATGAGCTAAAAAGGCAGGCCGGTGCACTGAAACTCTCACTATGAGCAGGGTCCGGGGAAGGGCTAGACCATAACGATCTATTGTACGCAGTCTTAGCTTGCATTTCTGCCACAGGTTATTTCGAAGGCTTGGACCCGTGACCTCCTGATTACATGGGGATAATTTTACCAGTTACTCTAAGGCTTCCTTCCGCAAGCTCCATGAGAAAACAAAAAGTAACGGAAGTACAAAAAATAGGGTATAATTAAAAAAACAAACAGATAGTAACAAAACATGAATTATCACAAATCCCCCTACACACAACTAAGAAAATAACCAAGAAAACACCAACAACAAACCAAATTCAAGAATCATCAATTGGGTATCAAATCATTTCACTAATTAAACATCAAATCAAGAGAGATTACGCAATGGACATCGGTGAAGTTTGAACAGAGGGCAACTAGGAAGTGGTAGCAGACCAAAGAAAAGCACCAAGAGCAATAACATGAGCTCTGTTATAATGAGGAGAAAGACACACAGCCAACAGGTAACAAATGCATTGAACCAATGATCTAAAGAGAGTAAGTGAACCAGGACCAGTAGGATCAGTATGCAAATCCTTGTCAACTTTTTTATAAACACCAGGTAAGAAAGTCTCATCAGCTTTATCCATTATACAAGCAATATTCACCGATACACGAGTCGACCTATCTGATCTTAACAAAAAACAACAGATAATAACAAAAACAAGAAATAAAAACGAAAACAGCAGGCAATAACAAAAATACCAAGTAGTAGCAAAATAACAAATATTAACAGAATATAAACTACTACATAATACGAATAGTCGAGATAAACCAAGAAACCACCCCCCACCCCCAAGAAAAAAAGATCAATAAAACACCAAAAAACAATATCAAATATAATAATCATCAATTGGGTATCGAATCATTTCACTAATTAAACATCTTATAAAAAGAGACTGTTGAGATTAATTATATAATCATCTCAAGGCCTTTGGTTGTGTATGTTATCCTACCATTCTTAAAGGACACAAAGATAAATTTGAGCCAAGAACCACTCCTCACATCTTTGTAGGATACCTTTTTGGCATCAAAGGTTACAAGGTGTTAGACTTGACCACAAAAAGATTGTCTATTTCTAGGGATGTTGTGTTCTATGAAAATATTTTCCCTTTTGCATTATGTCCTGATCAATCTACCTTCCCTTTTGTTTTACAATCAGTAAAGTCTTACTTTAGCAATCCTTCACAACTAAACACTAACACACACTCACTGGTACTAGTTATCTGGATATAGAGGATATCACTGATTGTGTTAACACTGAATCTGCCCACACTGAAGTATTCATGCCAGATTATTCAGACTTTCCCACACAAACATCTCATACTTCATCACAAGAAACCAATGATAATACACCTACATCAACACCAACTAATACATTACCTGTTGCACCTGATCTACCTGCACCAAGAAGATCATCAAGAGTCCATACAATACCTACCTACCTTAAAGAATACAATTACACTCTACCTGGGTTCCATATCAAACCTACTAATGCAACCACTAGTACATCAAAATTTTCTATTTCTTTACCAGTAGCATCCTTATCATTGACAAACAATTGCACCTCATTCATATCACTTACCCAAGATAGTCAAGAGATACTGAGAAACATATCACTTGCTAGTGAACCCTCTTCTTAAGAGGAAACAACTTTGAATCCTGCATGGCAAGCCGCTATGACACAAGAATTTGAGGCACTTTATGCAAATCAAACTTGGGATTTAGTGAAGCTGTCTGCTAATAAGAAAGTCATAGGATGTAGATGGGTATACAAGATTAAATATAAAGCAGATGGAAGTATAGAAAGGTTTAAGGCAAGGCTTGTAGTTAAAGGTTTTACACAGCAACAAGGTGTTGATTACACTGAAATTTTCTAACCGGTGGTAAAGATGACAACCATCAGAATCTATAGAGCTTACCACAAAGAAAGGATGGCCACTATACCAACTTGATGTCAACAATACATTTTTGCATGGAGATCTAAAGGAAGAAGTCTACATAGAATTACCACCGGGACTGTCAGTTGACCAAGAGGGACTGGTTTGTAGATTGAAGAAATCCTTATATGGTTTAAAGCAAGCAAGTAGACAGTGGTATGACAAACTAACTGAGTCCTTGTGTTCAAGAGGTTTTGTGCATTCAGCCAGTGACTAATCCTTGTTTTATAGGAAGAATGAAAAGTCCTTATGTTTTGTTGTTGTCTATGTTGATGTCGTTATCATCACTGGCACTAACATATGTGACATCCATGATCTCAAAAGATTCTTGCACTACCAATTCAAGATTAAGGACTTGGAAAAGCTACACTATTTCTTAGGACTGGAGATACTCTATATAACTGATGGTGCTTTGATCTCTCAGAGGAAGTTTGCTGCAGATTTACTCAAAGAATTTGATTGCTTGAACTACACCAAAGTTTCATCACCATTAGACTCCACAGTTAAGTTGTATGCAGACAAAGAGAAATTGTTGTCTGATCCCTCTGTATACACAGGAAACTGGTAGGGAAACTAAATTTCCTTACTAACACAAGGTTAGACATTGCCTACAGTGTGCAGCATCTTAGTCAATTTATGCATGCTCCCAGGAACCACACTGCCAGGCTGCACTACATGTGCTAAGATACATTAAGAATGATCCAACTTTAGGACTTTTTCTATCCAACAAACCAGACTACACTGTCTCAGCACACTGTGACTCAGACTGGGCCTCATGTCCTGACTCTAGAAAATCAGTAAGTGGTTATATTGTGTTCCTTGGTGATACTCCCATCAGTTGGAAGTCCAAGAAGAAGTCCACCATCTCACTCTCATCAGCAGAAGCAGAGTACAGGTCTCTTAGAAAGGTAGTAGGAGAGTTAGTTTGGATTGACAGATTGTTGACCGAGTTAACTGAGTGTTCCACCAAGCCTATTTCTGGCTGCAATTATATTGCAAGGAACCCTGTGTTCCATGAGAAGACCAAGCACATAGAAGTTGATTTCCACTTTGTCAGAGGCAAGATCCATGATGGACTCATCAGTTTACAGCATATCTCAACCACACAATGGTTAGCTGACATTCTTACTAAAGCACTTGGTGGTGTCAAACGTCACTCTATCCTTGGCAAGTTGTCAGTGCAGTCCTCACCTCCAACTTCAAGGGGGTGTTGAGATTAATTAAATGAATTAATTAATCAAGAAGTTAGTTAGTTAATTTTGTACACATTAGTTAGTTAGCTGTAGTTAATTGTACTGCCTAATTGCTACTCCTCCTGTATAAATAGACTCTTGTTTTACAATGAGAATCAGTTTTCAGTTTCCACAAAATATCTTCTCTTTCACATCATAATTTTCAAAACTGAGAGCTCAACGCACTCCATTAATGGAGGTTCATCATCATCTTAGCTCAATCTCAACAGAGACTATAGCAGAAACCTCAGCGAAGTTAGCAGAGACTGCAACAAGAAAGTAGCAGCAGACAAAAGAAAGCACCAAGTGCAATAACATGAGCTCTGTTATAACGAGCAGAAAGATAAGCAGCCAGCGGATAACAAAAACATTGAACTAATGATCTAAATAGAGTAAGTAAATCAAGACCAGGGATCTGTATGAAAATCCTCGCTAACTTTTTTGTAAACACCAGGTAATGAAGTCTGATCAGCTCTTTTCATTATACCAGCAATATTCACCAATACAAAAGTCAACCTATCTGATCTTTCCACCAGAAAGAGTAACGGAAATACAAGAAACAATAGATAATAACAAAAACAATCAGATAGTAACAGAACATAGACTACAATAAAACAGTATCATAGTCGAGATAAACAAAGAAACAAAAACATCAAAAACAATACCAAATTCAAGAATTATCAACTGGGTGTCGAATCATTTAAATAATTAAACACCATACAAAGAGAGATTTACACAACGAACCTCAGTAAAATTTGCCGAGACAGCAACAGACCAAAGAAAAGCACCAAGAGCAATAACATGAGCTCTGTTATACCGAGCAGAAAGATACGTAGCTAATGGATAACAAAGACATTGAACTAATGATCTAAAGAGAGTAAGTGAACCAAGACCAGTAGGATCAGTATGCAATTCCTCTCCAACTTCTTTATAAACAGCAGGTAACAAAGTCTCGTAAGCTTTTTCCATTATACCAGCAATATTTACTAATACAAGAGTTAATGTATTTGATCGGAGGTTCTTGAGTTCCACCATTTTTTCCGGTAAGTTTCGAGGAAGATTTTGATGGTTGGAGGTAGTTGTTGACTTATTTTGGAAACTGAAAAAGTGTGAATTTTGGAAACTGGTGCAAAGGGACAAACTCGTGAAATTTATGAAACCGATATGTAGGACCCAATATAGTTGACACAGTGGATAAAATTAGGGGGTGTCCATTGGTCACTTCGGTATTATGTATTATTGATTTTTAAATATTTTAAATCAATAATTAAATCAATAAAGTATTTTTTATTGATTTTTAGTTTATCGTTTTTTTAGCTCTTAACAGTTTGATTTTTGATTTAACCGATAAGAAAATATGCATAAAATAGAAATAGTAGCAACTAACAAGAAAATAAATGAAATCTTTGTTGCAGCAAAAATTCTAAATGATATGTTTTATTTTACAAGAATCTTCAAGCTTGAATAAGTTTTCGCGAAATTGAATAGGTTTATATAAATGAAAGAGAAATATAGAGTGAGTTATATATATATAGGGATAAAGTGTAATTTGAGATATTCTTATTGGGTTATCGGTTTACCCAATAACCCAATAAAAAAAATAAAACCGAATCAATAACCCAATAAAAAAAATTTATAAAATCATTAAAAAAACCGTTAACACAATAACCCAAAAACAATAAACCAATAACATTTTTATTGATTCACTTTATTGGCCGGTTGTCTTTGCACACCCCTAGATAAAATTAGTTTGTGAAACTTGATTGTTTGAACATAAATATGAAATAAAAAAATTATTTTATTTTAGTGGGAAAAAATAAAAACAAGATGCGTTTGGTCATGAAAATTTCTAGTATAATTTTGAAATTATGTTTGAAAAATTTAAAATTTTCACTTTTTTTACTCATACTTCTCTCACAAAATTTTAAAAATAACTTTGATTTATATTCATGGTCAAACACAAATCCAACTCCAACTTCAATTTCAACTTCAACTCCGAAAAATTATGCTTTTTATGACCAAACGGGGCCTAGTCGTATACTTCTTCCGTTCCATAATACTCCCCCGTTCACTTTTCTTGTCACAAATTTTCTAATTGTAATTTTCCTTTTACTTGTCATTTTTGACATATCAAGAAAAAATAATTTCTTTTTTCCTCTTTTACCCTTAGTATTAATTGTTTTTCTCGTAATTATTTTCCTTTTAATCATGCTAATGCATGCATTAGTTTTCATTGTGTTACTAATATCATTGTTTTTAGGGAAAAGATATCGTTTTCACCCCAAACTATACAAGAAAAGTCGAAGCCACACATAAACTATCTAAGTGACCTATTACACACCTTAACTATATAAAAGTGATATTATTATAACCTCCTCGCGACACTCATTCTAAGGCGCTTTTCTTACACTTATTTTAGGCACGTCTAGTCTATTAAATAACAAAAGTAAAAGGCTAAAGACATTAAAAGTATATCACTTTTAATTCCCAACGGATCTATTCTTATTTAAGCCAATTTGGGGCTCAAAACTAGGAAACCCTAATTCCCAAATTTGTCTCTCAAAATCAAAATTGAAGATCATTTGTTTGAAGAATTGGTAACTAAATCTTTTTAATCCTTCTATTTCTCGCCATATTGATGATTATTTTGTCTTAATTTTGTTGACATTTTTTTTTTCTTCCCTTAAGTATTGTTCAACCTCTCCAAAAACTTGTTTTCTTAATCAAGGTACTTTAATGGCTAAGATAAGTTTGAGTAGACTTTGTAAGCAAGAAGAAGATCATGAGTTGGATGAGGTTTGATGCAAACATGGACATCTTTTGCCTTTGATGACTTCATAGACCTCAAGAAATTCGGGTAGACAATATTGGACTTGTCCTTACTATGAGGTAAGTGAGTTTTTCTGTAACGCCCCGTAAAAGTCATGCATGTATTAGACTGTAATTTCTGAGCTTTAGACTTAAGTTTTAAATTCTTCTAAGTGTTGAAATGACTTAGACTCATTTTTAGCTGGCAACCTTCGGGATACAACTTCTCGACCTTCCCGACCTTCATTTTTGGATTTTTTTGTTGCGTTACGATGGGGCAAGGTTGTAGTACGTCTCGGAGAAAATTCAGAATTTTTGGATGAGCCTAAGGCCTCGTTTGAATTTCGATCCTGTGGCAGCGCGCGATTAGCCCGCGCCGCCTGCTGGATCGCGCCCGGCCAAAATGTTCAGTCCATCCGGATTTTTAATGGCATTTCCGTAAATACTCATTTTCCTATCAACTTAATCACGGAAATTAAATCCCTAAAGAGCCAAAATATCATTATATTCTTCAAATTTGCTCAAGAACTCTCCCTAGGGATTCAACATTAAAATTCAAGCAACTCAAGATTTAACCGCGGGTTCGTGAAACAAATTACAGATTTGGAATCCTCTCGACGTAGGCTTTGATAGACACCCAAAATTCGTGGAGAACAAGGTACGCGGGGTTTTTCCTAAATTCTCATGGGCATAAAAAAAATCATGTTTTAGAATGAGGTTTTAAATTATGTATATATATTTATGTATAAGATGTTTTAACATCATTGTTTTGGTCTTCTGACCATCTCCAAAGCGATTTGACAGTTTATATACATATATGAATGAATGTGTTTCAATTTTGAATACATGAACTTGCTAAAGACATTTGACCACCAGGTGTTTGATGAAATTTTTGCATGAATTGAACTTCAAGTTTCGGAATATGAAATCCTTTACATCAGTTACATGTTTTGGTGGTTTAAACTATGTTTTGAATGAAAGCTCTTGCTTAATACATTATGGCTCAGAAAAATCATGACTTGCAATGTCTTGGTATGACGATACCAATTCAGACTAACGCCATATCAGACTCAAACTAACAGATATTTCAGAATTTCATGATTTTAGACATTCAGAATGTTGCATGTACAGAAAAGGTTAAAAATGGGCATACAGAGATGTTAGGTGATTCCCCGAAGAGGGCTTGAGTTCAAGCGACTCATTGCCTAAAACCGTGGTTTGCCGACCCGGGTATACTATTATGCGCTAACTTAAATGTCCTGTGGTGTATCAGACTCAGACACTCCAACCCTTGTGGCACACTTGGGTTGGGGGATTCCCCGCCGAGTAAATGGCGGATTCCATACAGCCCGTGGAATATCAGACTTGTAGGGGAATACTACCTAACTCAGAAGTAAAACACAGATCTTGATTTGAAATGAACAGGCAGGTTGCATGTTTTCAGAAAGTGCCCATGTATTTTTCGGAAACAGTTTTATACATGATGTCTTGATGAAAAATTGCTTTCACTTAATATATATATATATATATATATGTATGTATGTTCCATTATACTATTTTTGGATTGCTTCGCGTGCTAGTACTTTTGTGCTGACCCCCCCTCTTCCAGGTCTTGAGGCACAATCTAGGGATCCAGCTACTCAGTAGACATTCTCGGATTTGCAGACTTGATCTCGCAGTGGTGAACCTTCTATTATTCGGAAGGCCTAATTGTGTCAGACATTATCTTATTTATTATGTTTTCGGTTTACTGGGGGCCTTGTCCCAGTTTCTTCTCAGACAGATGTTTGTGTTCTTAGTAGAGATTTCGCAGACTGATGTCAGATAGTATTATTCAGAAATGTTGCAGAACTTGACCATGTATTCCGTACTTAGTTTCAATTCCGTATTTTATTATGATTACGAACGTTGTGCATGATAACCAGATAGAGAATGGGTGTTCCGAGCCTTCATTGTTCGGGATGGTCGTCACGGCTAGGTCCTAGGCTCGGGTCATGACAAACTTGGTATCAAAGCACGGTTCATGGTCCCAGGGTGTCTGCGAAATCGCGTCGAGTAGAGTTCTGTTTATGGGTGTGTAGCGCGCCACACTTATAAATAGGAGGCTACTAGGCGTTTAGGAATGTTTCCATTCTTTGTGATTTAGTTCGTGCTTCAGAGTCTAAACTGTCCCCTAATCAATGACCTCTTGTATTTCAAAAACACGACTATGCCTCCCCATCGCAACATCGATCAGAGTGCTCAGGCAGATGTGGTCCGTCCCACCCATGGGATGCGGACCCATAATAGAGCTTCCACGCCAGAACTTGTCCCTACTTCGGGAGTCCCTCCAGTCCCAACCAGTCCACCTCGGGCTCCGCGGACTAATGTCAACCGTCCACCAACTGCTCATAGAGATATCTCAAATGCAGAGTTCAGACGGTCTATCCATATGCTGACACAGCTGGTAGCTAACCAGGCTCAACATGTTGGGTCTGCATCCATTACGTATGAGGCTACTAGAGTTGGGCATTTCATGAAGATGAATCCACCTAAGTTCACTGGTACAAAGGTGGAGGAAGACCCACAGGAGTTCGTGGATGAGATGGAGAAGATCTTTAAGGTAATGCATGTAGATGAGATTGAAGGAGTGGGATTGGTAACTTATCAGCTTAAGGATATTGCAAATCAGTGGTATGTAGACTGGGAAGATGCAAAGGGTGAGAGTGCTGAGCCTACAGTTTGGGGTGAGTTTGTAGAAGCTTTCCTTGATAGATTCTTTCCTCTGGAGTTGAGAGAGGCTAAAGCAGAGGAGTTCATGAATCTGAAGTAGGGTAGTATGAGTGTACAGGAGTACACTTTGAAGTTTAATCAACTAGACCGCTATGCACCAGAATTGACTAGCAATATGAGAGCCCAGATGAGGAAATTTGCATCCGACCTTGCTGATAACCTGGTACTTGAGTACCAGGGGCCAATGTTGAATAGGGAGTTAGACTTTGCTAGACTGACAGCCCACATGCAGCAGGTGGAAGAGAAGAAGAGAAAGATCGCTGAATCTAGAGAGAAGGAAAGACAGGCCAAGAGAGTCAAATCTGCGGACCAGCACCAGAGTCAGCCGCAGAGTAGTAACTAGGGAAATAGGTGGTCGAAGAAGATGAGGTTTTGGAATAATACACAGTCAGCAGCCAGCGCCCCAGCGCCCAGACCCCCTGCAGACGACAGACTCAGAGCTTTCAGACTCCTCATGTATCTAGAGCACCAGATACTCAGTCGCAGGGTAGTGTGGCTCAGCAGCATCGCACTTACCCGCGATGTGAAGATTGTGGTAGGAAACATCCGGGGAAATGTCAGTTGGGCACACTTGTATGTTATTCATGTGGTCAGTCAGGCCACTTTCAGAGGGACTGTCCATCTGCTAGGAAGAGTGTTGGTGGTGCAAAGTTTCATGGCAATTCCATAGCGCCACCCCTGTCTCAGAAGGGCGCCACATCAGCTACCGGGAACAGTCTAAACTGGTTATATGCCTTGACCAACCGCCAGGAGGCGGAAGCTTCCCCAGATGTTATTACCGGTACGTTACAAATCTTTTCCCGTGATGTCTGTGTGTTACTTGATCCCGGATCTACCTTATCCTATGTGACCCCTTATGTGGCTGTTGGTTTCGGGTTTAAGCCCAGTATGATTTCTGAACCCTTTTCTGTTTCTACCCTGGTGGGGGATTCTGTTGTTGCTAGAAGGGTATATAGGGGTTGTGTGGTGACTGTTGGTAGTCGGGATATGGTGGCAGACCTTATAGAGTTGGACATGGTTACATTTGATGCTATCTTAGGGATGGATTGGCTCCATTCATACTATGCCATATTGGATTGTAGGACCCGTAGAGTTACCTTTTCCTTTTCGAATGAACCAATGATAGAATGGGAGGGACATTCTTTAGCACCCAAAGGGCACTTGATATCTTATCTCAGAGCCCGAAAACTCATTTCTAAGGGTTGCTTGTATCACCTTATTCGAGTCAAGGACTCTAAAGTTGAAAATCCTCCTCTTCAGTCTGTCCCTGTGGTGAATGAATTTCCAGAAACCTTTCCCGAAGATCTCCCAGGGATACCCCCTGATAGGGAGATAGAGTTTGGTATTGATGTGTTGCCAGATACCCATCCCATTTCTATTCCGCCATATAGAATGGCTCCCGCAGAGCTAAAAAAGTTGAAAGAGCAGCTAGCATACCTCCTAGATAAGGGATTTATATGCCCTAGTGTATCTCCTTGGGGTGCACCTGTACTTTTCGTGCGTAAGAAAGATGGTTCCCTTCGTATGTGCATAGATTACCGTCAGTTGAATAAGGTCACAATTAAAAACAAATATCCTCTTCCTAGGATTGACGATCTTTTTGACTAGTTTCAGGGTGCTAGATGTTTTTCAAAAATAGACCTTCGTTCGGGCTATCATCAGTTGAAAGTTAGGGAGTCAAACATTCCCAAAACAACTTTCCGAACTCGATATGGTCACTATGAGTTTCTTGTCATGTCCTTTGGGTTAACTAATGCCCCTGGAGCCTTCATGGATCTTATGAAAAGAGTTTGTCATTGTATTTATTGATGATATTCTGATTTATTCTAAGAGTAAAGAGGATCATGCCGATCACCTCCGAATCATTCTTCAGACCCTTAAGGATCATCGGTTGTATGCCAAATTTTCCAAGTGTGAGTTCTGGTTAGATTCTATTGCCTTCTTAGGGCATATTGTGTCCAGTGACGGGATTAGAGTGGACCCCTAGAAAGTTGAGGCAGTGAGAAAATGGCCCAGACCCACGACTCCAACCGATATTCAGAGCTTCTTGGGTTTGGCAGGTTATTACAGAAGGTTCGTAGAGAGTTTTTCATCCATAACGGCCCCACTCACTAAACTGACTCAGAAAAAGGTAAAGTTTGTGTGGTCTGATTTATGTGAAAATAGTTTTGAGAAGTTGAAAGACAGACTGACCACTGCACCTGTTTTGACTCTTCCCGAGGGTGTTGATGGTTTTGTGGTTTACTGTGATGCGTCCTGTGTGGGACTTGGCTGCGTTTTGATGCAACATGGTAAGGTGGTAGCTTATGCATCTAGGCAGTTGAAGGTGCACGAGCGGAACTACCCTACTCATGATTTGGAGTTAGCGGCTGTGGTGTTTGCCCTTAAGATTCGGCGGCACTACTTGTACGGTGTTCATGTTGACATCTTCACTGATCACAAGAGTTTGCAGTATGTTTTCTCGCAGAAAGAAATGAATCTCAGGCAGAGGCGGTGGTTGGAACTTCTGAAAGACTATGATATGAGCCTGCATTACCATCCGGGAAAGGCAAATGTTGTAGCCGACGCCCTCAGCAGGTTGTCTATGGGCAGCCTTTCTCATGTAGAAGAAGAAAAGAAAGAGATGGTGAAGGACATTCACCGCCTTGCGAATTTGGGAGTACGACTGTTAGATTCCGAAGACGGAGGGGTGATTGTTCATGAGTTAGCTAAGTCATCCCTTTATGCTGAAGTGAAGGAGAAGCAGGTTGAAGATTCCATCTTGATGCAAATCAAGAAAGATGTGGGTCAACAGAAGGTGATGTCTTTTGAAATTGGTGGTGATGGCATTTTGAGGTTTCAGGGTAGATTATGTGTTTCGAATGTCGACGGGCTTTGAGAAAAAATTCTTGATGAAGCTCACACCTCGAGGTATGTTGTCCATCCTGGTTCTACTAAGATGTACCATGATTTGAAATCTATGTTTTGGTGGAATAATATGAAGCGAGATGTGGCTAACTTTGTTTCTAAGTGCTTGAATTGCCAACAAGTGAAAGTAGAACATTTGAGGCCAGGAGGTACTTCCCAAGAAATAGCGTTGCCCTTGTGGAAGTGGGAAATGATCAATATGGACTTTATTACAGGACTTTCGAAGTCCCGAAATCAGTATGACTCTATATGGGTGATTGTAGATAGGCTGACCAAGTCAGCTCACTTTCTGCCTGTCAGGACTAACTGGGAAAGATTATGCCAAGCTGTTCATTGCAGAAATTGTCCGTTTGCATGGAGCGCCTGTCTCCATTATATCCGACCGAGGTACGAAGTTTTCTTCTCAGTTTTGGAGATCGTTTCAGAAAGGTTTAGGTACCCAGGTGAACTTAAGTAGAACATTCCACCCTCAGACTGATGGGCAAGCTGAACGCACCATCCAGACCCTGGAGGACATGTTGAGGGCCTGTGTGATTGACTTTAAAGGTTGTTGGGTTGATCACTTGCCACTGATAGAGTTTGCCTATAACAACAGTTTCCACTCTAGTATTAAGATGGCACCTTTTGAGGCATTGTATGGTAGAAGATGTAGGTCTCCAATAGGATGATATGAAGTGGGTGAGATGTAGATGTATGGGCCTGATCTTGTTCATCAAGCAATGGAGGGTGTGAAACTCATTAGGGAACGATTTAAGACAGCTCAGAGTCGTCAGAAATCCTATGCCGACGTCAGAAGAAGAGAGTTAGAGTTTGAGATTGGAGATTGGGTTTTTCTCAAAGTTTCTCCCATGAAGGGAGTTATGCATTTCGGGAAGAGGGGTAAGCTAAGTCCTCGCTATATAGGCCCGTATCAGATTGTAAGGAGAATAGGTGGAGTTGCGTATGAATTAGAATTGCCTGCAAGTTTGGGTTCTGTTCATCCAGTATTCCACATATCCATGTTGAAGAAGTGCATCGGAGATCACTCTTTGGTGGTGCCCATTGATTAGATCAAGGTGGACGATTCCTTGTCTTACGAGGAAGAGCCCGTGCAAATCCTAGATTGACAAGTGAGAAATTAAGGAGTAAGGAGATAGTCTCAGTTAAAGTGTTATGGCGAAATCAGAAAGTTGAAGAAGCAACTTGGGAGTCGGAGCATGACATGAAAGTGAGATACCCAAGCCTATTTGAACCAGCAAATAACGAATTGGAAGGTACAATTCTTGCTTTATGTTTCCTTCTATGTATGAATCTGCTTGAAATCGTGCGTGACTATTCCCGCATCATCATTCGGGGATGAATGATCCCAAGGGGGGGATAATGTAACGCCCCGTAAAATTCATGCATGTATTAGACTGTAATTTCTGAGCTTTAGACTTAAGTTTTAAATTCTTCTACGTGTTGAAATGACTTAGACTCATTCTTAGCTGGCAACCTTCGGGATACAACTTCTCGACCTTCCTGACCTTTATTTTTGGATTTTTTTGTTGCGTTACGATGGGGCAAGGTTGTAGTACGTTTCGGAGAAAATTCAGAAGTTTTGGACGAGCCTAGGGCCTCGTTTGGATTTCGATCCAGTGGCAGCGCGCGATTAGCCCGCGCCGCCTGCTGGATCGCGCCCGGCCAAAATGTTCAGTCCATCCGGATTTTTAATGGCATTTCCGTAAATACTCATTCTCCTATCAACTTAATCACGGGAATTAAATCCCTAAAGGGCCAAAATATCATTATATTCTTCAAATTTGCTCAAGAACTCTCCCTAGGGTTTCAACATTAAAACCCAAGCAACTCAAGATTTAACCGCGGGTTCGTGAAACAAATTACAGATTTGGAATCCTCTCGACGTAGGCTTCGATAGACACCCAAAATTCATGGAGAACAAGGTACGCGGGGTTTTTCCTAAATTCTCATGGGCATAAAAAAAATCATGTTTTAGAATGGGGTTTTAAATTATGTATATATATTTATGTATAAGATGTTTTAACATCATTGTTTTGGTCTTCTGACCATCTCCAAAGTGATTTGACAGTTTATATACATATATGAATGAATGTGTTTCAATTTTGAATACATGAACTTGCTAAAGACATTTGACCACCAGGTGTTTGATGAAATTTTTGCATGAATTGAACTTCAAGTTTCGGAATATGAAATCCTTTACATCAGTTACATGTTTTGGTGGTTTAAACTATGTTTTGAATAAAAGCTCTTGCTTAATACATTATGGCTCAGAAAAATCATGACTTGCAATGTCTTGGTATGACGATACCAATTCAGACTAACGCCATATCAGACTCAAACTAACAGACATTTCAGACTTTCATGATTTTAGACATTCAGAATATTGCATGTACAGAAAAGGTTAAAAATGGGCATACAGAGATGTTAGGTGGTTCCCCGAAGAGGGCTTGAGTTCAAGCGACTCATTTCCTAAAATCGTGGTTTGCCGACCCAGGTAGACTATTATGCGCTGACTTAAATGTCCTGTGGTGTATCAGACTCAGACACTCCAACCCTTGCGGCACACTTGGGTTGGGGGCTTCCCCGCCGAGTCAATGGCGGATTCCATACAACCCGTGGAATATCAGACTTGTAGGGGAATACCACCTAACTCAGAAGTAAAACCAGATCTTGATTTGAAATGAATAGGCAGGTTGCATGTTTTCAGAAAGTGCCCATGTATTTTTCGGAAACAGTTTTATACATGATGTCTTGATGAAAAATTGCTTTCACTTAATATATATATATATATATATATATATATATATATATATATACGTATGCTCCATTATACTATTTTTGGATTGCTTCGCGTGCCAGTACTTTTGTGCTGACCCCCCCTCTTCTAGGTCCTGAGGCATAGTCTAGGGGTCCAGCTACTCAGTAGACATTCTCGGATTTGCAGACTTGATCTCGCAGTGGTTAGCCTTCTATTATTCGGAAGGCCTAATTATGTCAGACATTATCTTATTTATTATGTTTTTGGTTTACTCGGGGCCTTGTCCCAGTTTCTTCTTAGACAGATGTTTGTGTTCTTAGTAGAGATTTCGCAGACTGATGTTAGATAGTATTATTCAGAAATGTTGCAGAACTTGACCATGTATTCCGTACTCAGTTTCAATTCCGCATTTTATTATGATTACAAACGTTGTGCATGATAACCAGATAGAGAATGGGTGTTCCGGGCGTTCATGGTTCGGGATGCTGTCACGGCTAGGGCCTAGGCTCGGGTCGTGACATTTTCCTTCAAAGATTGATCTTGAATAGTGTATATGAATCTTATTGCTTTCATTTTAGAATGCTATATCATGCGATTTTTTGCTTTGAAAGGATGATTCTATTGATGAACGATCGAAATTTGTTATACCTAAATTGTTGGAAAAAATTGGGGATCTTGAGGAAAGAGTTGAATCTTCGATAAATTGTACATTTTATGAACACAAAATAGTTGATGAAAAGACTACTAGGACAGCCAAATCTGTGGAGAGAAAAATAGACATGAACAAAATAGAGTTACAAATGGACAATTTTTAGGATGATAAAGGAAAAGAGAAGAAATGGAAGATCAAATTGGCTAAGTCCAAGAAAAGAGAAAAACAACTTGGAACTACTCTCATTTGTGTATGTATTTTGGGTGTTAGTTATCTATTTCAATTCATGTTCTTGAAAGGAGCTCTAAGAAGGCTGCCCTGAACTAAGTTGCTTTATTTTTGTTATGTTTTAAGGGGCTGAAATTTGGATCAATTATTAGGTGTTACCTTTGATAAAACTGTTAGGTTGTGTAATGAAATTGTAAGGTTGAACTTGACAGTTTTGGCTTTCAATTATTAGGTGTTACCTTAGATAAAACTGCTAGGTTGTGTCATTAAATTGTTGTGTAATAAAATTGTAAGGTTGAACTTGATAGTTTTGACTTTGTTTTCAATGGTTCATTATGTTGCAATTTGTATACAAAATCACAACACTAAATGCAGTCACAGCTGCTGCACAAGCACAAACACAAATTTCAACAACATCACAACACAAATTTAACATTAATAAATATAGTCACAGCTGTTGCATAAGAACAAACACAAATTTTAGCAATAATGAACTTACAACTGCATAATCATTAACCAAAAATGAGTGCCAATTACATATTGTTGCCAAATATATTTACAAAAAGATCAGTACTGTTAAACTAATTACAGTTACAAAATGCAATCAAAGCTGCCACCAATAAATTATTCTTAAAGCAATCACAACTGCCAAAATCGGTGAACTACCAAAAAAGCCAAAATCAGTGAACTACCAAAAAATAGTCTTAAATGCACTCCCAACTATCAATATCAGTGAATTATTAAAAACATAGTCTTAAATGCAGTCACAACTGCCAAGCTTTATACAAGGAAAACTATATAAATGTAGTGTTAAATGTAGTCTACATCAACTTCTCATAGAGATTGACTATTGGAGCTTTCTTGACTCAAGTGTGCATTCTTGGACCTTGTTTGCATTTATTTTTTGCCTCTCATTTCTTGTAGTTGCCTAGAGGTCATAAATTCTTTTTTATTTCCATTTACACCAGTTTTTGATGTATATACGATATTTTCAGTCACAAGTGCTGAAGACTTGGCAGTTTAAATCTCTCACTAGGCATTCCCGACTGCTCAAATAAAGAAAGTGTTAACTTTAGTAAATAAAATTGTAGTAAATAAAATTTAGATAGTAAAATAGTAAATATAATAGTAAACCTACATTAAGAATTGTGCATCCACTTTGTGTGTGAAGTAATCCCATTCCAACCATTCTTGGTCTGCCAACACACTAAAAAGAAAAAAAAGAAGATATTTAGTATTAGATAAGTATAATTAGTTCACAACACTGTCAAATTAAATAAAATACCTTTTCTGTAGAATCCTTTGGTGGTCTACCCCTTCCTCTTCCAGTTGAACCTCTCCTTTTTTTAACAGTAGGTGCTGCACTTGGACCTGCACTTGGGTTTGCACCAACAGATGAACTTGGGTTAGGATTTGCGTTATTGCCAACAGTAGGTGCACCTGTTGGACATCTTCTTTTGTTGTGACCCTTGCTATGGCAAGTGCTACATGAATCTCAATCCCCCTCTTGGACAACTTTCCAGTTTTCTTTTTGGTTTCACCTTTTTCTTTCTCCTATTCTTTCCAGACCTACCTGGCATCTTCCTAACATGAGGTTGTATAATAGAGATATTTGTGATTGTGGATACATCTTCATATTCAAAATTGGTTGAATGAAGAAACTATATGTGTTCATGTAAGTTTTTCTATTGTACCAGTAAGAGATTTAGTTTACTGATTCTAATTTTTTATGGTGAAGAGTAGCCGCTGCATGAGGACAAGGTATACCCTTCAACATCAATGCTCTACAACTACAATATTGTGTAGGAAGATCCACAATATGCCTATATCCTCTATCAAGTATCTCATACCCTATATCAGAATTCCATTCTATGCTGCACTTCATAGACCTTGTTGTATTATCATTTAGTACTTTCATAGACATTGGAGAAATGTCACTGATCCAAGTTTCACAAAAATCCCTCATCTGTCCCACTCTTTTCATCATTTTTACCTTTATCTCCTCTAACATTGCAATTATAGTCTTGTGCCTAGCTCCTAAAATTCATGCATTAAAATATTCTGCCATGTTGTTGTCTACAGCATCATACTTTGTTCCAAAGCTAAAGTAAACCTTGCTCCATCTCTCTGGATTAAAATACATCAACTTATCTAGTATTTCTTCCCCTCCTCCAACATCTTCATATAACTAATGTTGTCCCTAAGCTCAACCTCAAAGGTATATCTTGTACACTTACAAAAATATTTTTTTCTCAATACCTCTACATATAGCATCTTTTGACCAGTTTGCAAGGACATGCCTTGCACACATTCTATGTTCAGCATTTGATAAATATTCAGTTACAATAATTTCTAATCCTTATAACAAAAACAAAAACAGAAATAATTACAACATAAATATAAATAGAAACAACTATAGTATAAACATAAACAGACACAAAAACAACAATTCTTTATCTTTTGCATGTCTGTTATCACTGTCAAATCTGTCCCGTCTCCCATCTGAAGATCTCTTTTTACAATCCTGATAAACCAACTCAAAGTGGTCTTGATTTCAATCTCAACCACTGCCCATGCCAGTGGCAACATTTGATTGTTACCATCTTTACACACAACAACTAATAACTACCCTTTTGTCACTCCTTTGAAAAAACATCCATCCAAACCAATGCACTTCCTATAACCAACCAGCTAGGAAGGACTTCTTCGTTGCATCAAAACATATGTAGAAGCCTTGAAATATTTTTCTACCATCTTCAAATGTTTCATCATGAAGCTTCACTACACATGTACTACTTGGATTTGATCTTAACAACTCATCTCTATAATTTAAAATTCTCTCAAATTCCAGATTATAGTCACCTATCAGTTTTGCAATCACTTTATTTTTTGCTCTCCTACACATTGTTCTTCCAACATGTAAATCCAGTTCCTTCTTAATAAGCAGCTGAAACTAAAAATTTCTAATATCTAGTTGTTCCTTTATCCTCTCATTGAAATGGATAGCTAAGAACTTGGTATTACAAAGTTTGTTCCTATTGATAGGATCACACTTATGAACTGGATTGTAGTTCTTCATAACAAAGTTCATGAACCTAGAATCAATGCTAGCATAAAGAAGCCATGGATAATTAGTTGTACACCTAACCCTTACCCTTGTAAGTTCATTAACACATTTTTCAATTGCAACATGTTCAACAATAGCATATTTAGTAACAACAGCTCTAAATTCATTAACACTTTCAAAAACAAGTCCTAACTGCCACATAACTTTCTGACAACCTGAACTATATATAACTCTTTTAAAATTTTTCCTACTTCTAGCTTTATCTATATGTTCAACCTGTTCAACTTTATATTCTTCATCAGTTACATCATCTTAATAAGTTTCAAAGATGGTAGCTTTATCAGATGGGTAAAAAGGTTCATCACCAGCTAACTTACCCTCCAAACTATTTCTATCACCACTTACAGATTCATCATAGCCAATATCTGATCCCTTTCTTCTAGTTCCTAACTTAATATGTTCAAGAATTACTGGTCTCACTCCCCTCTTTCTTCTTTTTCTTTTCCTTTTTTCTTTCTTAAGACCTCTTAACTCTTTATCCATATATTCATCCACCTCACTCCCAATCTCTACACCTCCATCAATAGATTCTACATCTGAATCTATAAAAGATTCAGAAGGTGCAGCATATGAATTAGTAGGAGCAACAGTAGAACTACTAGGAGCAACAGTAGAATTAGTAGGAGCAGTAGTAGAACTACTAGGAGCAATAGTAGAACTACTAGGAGCAACAACTATAGGAGAAGAGACATGAGGAGTAGATTGGTCAGTAGGAGGAGAAGAGATATGAGCAGTTGGTTTGACAAAAGAAGGGAAAGTATGAGCAGTAGGTTGTACAGTAGAAGGAGAAAAAGTATGAGCAGTAGATTGGTCAAAATCTTTACTATTTTTAGATGCCCTATCAACACTCCCAATGTTATTTTCAGTGTCTTTATTAAAAGATATACCACTTTTTCCCTCCACATGCCCTTCCCCATCACTTACAAATTCCAAAAAAAGGTGGGGCCAACTCAGGTTCACCAACCATGTGACATACAAAAGCTTTCAAAACTTGCCCATTACCTAATTTCTTTGAAATGTCAATTGTGTCCTTATCTGACGTAATATCTTTTAAATTAGAACACTTAGTCAGTTTAACATATAGTAAGCATTGTTTGGGATCATACCCTAAATACCTTACATAATCCCTAAATGCAAAAAGAGGCAGTCTATCTACATCAACATCTAAAAATTCAGTAACTTGTCCACCCTCATATCTTTTTTCCTTTTTTTCCTTTACCTTACCCTTATTAAGTCTCCACCATGATAAAATCTCAAAGTGATCAATTCAAAAATTATTTTATAAACCTGAAATCATTGACAACAAAAACACAATAAAGATACAAGTCTCACAGTACACAAAAACCAAAAAGATATAAGTCTCACAGTACACAAAAACCAAAAAATTATAGTATTTATGCAACAATTATAAGTATCACAAGTTATTTATCACATATTGAACCTCACAACGCATATTGTAACAGATTGAATCACATAAAAAAACTATAACAGATCAATTTTGAAGATAAATAAAAGACAGCAAAAACTCCTAATTCAAAACCCTAGTTAAATCAAATAATTATAAATTTCAAGGGTTATTTATCACATATTGAGCATCTAAATGGAGATAAAATAAATTAATTTGGACAAATTAAAGATGGCAAAGCCCTAACTAAAAAAACCCTAGATCTATTTTAGGAATGAAAATAAATCCTAGATCTACTATATTTAGGAAAAGAAAAAAGTTAACCTTTGATGCCTTTTCCCTTGTTTTTAGGAATCGTTTAGTAGATTGTATTAAAAATATAATGGATATATTATTTATTGTGTATTATTAGTACCGCATTTGAAAAAAAATTATTGTGAGTGAGGAGTACCATATCATATGTGTGTGGGGATATATTTTAATGAGGAAAAAAATAGTGAATCTCATTTTTTTCAATTACCAATCAATTTTCTACTAGTCACAACCACCCCACCCCCACCCTGCTCATTCACTTTCTTTCTTTCCCTTCTTCTCCTCCTCTTTCTTTTTCCTAATAGTTATTCTTGTCACGCTCTATTTCGAACCGGTCGAAATAGCACATGACATATGGTGGTGTTTATGACTTTCGGGTTCAGAAAATTTATTTTTAGTTTTTAGAGTTGCCACCTAACTTTTAGAAAAATTAGGGAAAATCATTTTTATATCTAGGAAACTTTGTTTTGGCCTTTCGAAAGCATTTAGAGATTCTGAGTAAGGGTTTTAATTGCTCGAGGGGAAGATGTTAGGCACTCCTCAGAGCCTATCCGAAGATAGTCCTTAAGCTCAGTTTAGAAAAATATTTAAAAAGACTATTCCTTCGTTATTTGCTAAAATTGTGGTAACCTTTGTTTTTTTTTTTAGAGAAATAAACTCAAGGTATATAAAAATGTACCACTACAATTTACAAGGGTGTAATGTAGTTATTGCAAAAATAGGTTTTAAAGATATATATATATATATATATATATATATATATATATATATATATATATATATATATAAGACAAGTAATATTTTATGTGTATTAGCAAGCATAAAGTTTATGGTTGTATGAAAAAATATGTTTATAAATATATAACATTAAATATATGAATAAAGAAAAAAAATATTTGTAAAGTGTAAGAATTCATTTAAAGTAATCACAAGCATGTGTATATATTTAAAAGTATATAGAAAAGATATGAAACTATATTTGACTTGTGAAATTTTAATAGATCGAAATTAAGTAAAAAGTAAATGTAATAGCATGTGTTGGGGCTTTAAATAACATATAAATTATAATAGCAATTATTAAATAACATTAATAGTATTTATGGTAAAAGTAATGATAATAAAATAATAAATATATCTTGTATGCGGTAGTACATGCATATACCCTGTGTTTTGGAGGGCTTCAAAATTTGAGAGTTTAAAAATTAGTGATAAAAGATGTATAAAAGTAAAACGTTAGGACGACTAAGCCGAAATTGATGAATAGGTTTCTTTTCTTTTTTTTCAAAAATATGAACTTAGCTATTTATTGTCATCCTACAATAGTATTAAAATTCTCATTCGTCCTAAAGGATTGTGACATTTATTTTATTAAGAAAAGATTTTCAAGTCAAATAATTAGTAAACAGGGAGTTAATTGAATATTTAAACCACCAAAGCCCCTTTTAAAAGCAAAAATCCATATTTAAGTGTTAGTCATAACGTGTTAATTGCGAAAACATGAGGATATTAATTTGTTTTAAAGAAATTTTCAGCCATTAAAGCGATATAAGTACGATAAATAAACGATATAACTTAAATACGAAAATAATAATAATAATAATAATTAATTATCGATCCAAATTCCTAAATACTAACAACATAACAAGAATAATAAAAATAAAGAGAAAGGGGGCTAAGAGATACTAGACTCCTAATGGAGTTTGAGCTTTTAATTTTTTCGCGACTCCGAGGCTCTGCAATCATCCTATAGCTGACTCGATAATTAGGATCGAAATGGAGCTCCAATTGAAACTCCAATTTCTGAGTTCACATGTAAAAATAAAAGAAAGATAAGGATTAATAATCGATAAACAAATCCTCACATTGAGACATAACACAAAAATAAGTAAGCAAATAAATAAATAAATAAATCAAATTTTCATGCTTATGGTATATGGTCCATTACTGTAAGTGTTGATAAGTCTTCATTTTTTTTTGTCCATTATAGCATCATAAACACACATATATATACAATATTTTGCCTGTCCATCCATGATTAGTAAATGCCCTTATTCCTAGGGTGAAAGAGATGCACACTCACTAGAAAACAAGCACATAAAGCAATAGTAATAAAATTTGAAGAGAAATTGTTAAGTGGGAGGATTTATTGTCTTGAACATATTGACCAATTTTAATTAAATAAGAAACTTTACAGCCAGGTAGTGTTCAAACATGCGCATCATTCTCCATAGCATCTTTGGCCTAGAGGTATGAGAAAATATACATATATATGGAAAACCAAAGAACATAAAGTCATACAGAAGGGCTCTAAACAGATATTGCCAAACTAAAGACATCTCTTCATGATTCTACCTCAGAATTATAACCTCGGGGTGTTAAGACAAGAATTAAATTTGAAATCATAACACAACTATATTTTGAAAGAGAGTTGAAATCAAGACGAAATTGTTCAATTAACTCCAATTCTTAAAAATCAGGCAGCGATATCAATGGGATGGCTATACACCCCATATTTTAATGAACTCGTATCCTTGGAAGGGCCAAATATATCCCGCAATTCTATATAAACAAGTGCAAATATACCATATTCATGGATTTGATTTGGAGGCAGTGAACAACAATTACAAACTTAGGATTGAAAATGAATTCCCATATTAACTCAAAAATAAATCCACATATTAATACACTCACAGACCCATATGCACACAAAATAAACCTTCATATTCAAATCACGCTCATCAACAAGATTCTTGAAGGACCACAAGTCACAACCACTAAGTGAGATAAACGAACGTATAAACTTATATATTCAACACCAAATAATCTTCAGATTCACCAACCACAACTTCTATTTGCAACGCCAAGATAGTAACAACAACACAGCTTGGAATCAAAATAACTCTTATATTTGACATAATTGAAAATAGATGAAAAGAAAAGAAATGAAAAAAAAATAAGAAAGGTATGGGTCCGCACCTTTTCTGGTGTAGAAAACTGGAATGTTGACGTCGGGATAGTTTCCGTCTAGTATAAGTTGCTCTCTCTTTCCCCTCTTTTTTAGATCATGAACCCCCCTTTCTGAGGATGAAGAACATCCTATTTATAGGTTAAATCTGGACTTGAAAGTCTAGATTTGAAGCCAAAAATTAGAAGGATAATGCAAGAACCGAGGTCAGATTTGAATTTTAAATCCGAATCTCCAACTTTTCAGAGTTGTGAAGATGACTTTGAAATGATTTCTGGGTTTTTTCACCAAAATGGTGTCTGACTTTGCTGGATGATACGCCTAAATTACACCTCTCCTATGAGAGAGTAAGCGGTCACTATCAAATATAGAATCCAACTGGGTTGGGTGTCGAATCCCATAGGAAATACTGTGTTCACTAAGTATTGTGACTGTTATTAGACTGTTGATCTAAGGTCTTGAGTAAAAGGGGGTTAGGATGTGTTAACAATATTATTCTGTATTTGTATCACACAAAGTCCAGCTAATGAGAGTTAATGTAGATGTAATTTTAATAAGAATGAATTAACTAGAGTTATGCTTACCAAGATTTTCAAACAGTTAGGGTTGTGAATTTGTGCTCGAATTCTAACTTATGTATTCAATTGCAAGAATTATTGAATTCTAAGAATTACTCATGTGTTTCTCAACCTAATGAGTGTTTCACCCTTTACTTCTCACGAACTTAAAAAATTCATGCATTATTCAATAAAACTCTCATGAGGGTTGATCTTGTTAAGGGATCAACCTGTTAACCCAAAAGGTAAACCTATGGAGTTTATGTGAATAACTTCTTTTCCTAACATCCACTTTTTTGTCAGACAAGTGGTGTTCATGGGATTACATCTCAAGTTTGCAACATAGAGATATCATTATAATGAAGAAAGATTCATGCAATTTTGATAGATGTTAGAAATCAAACTAATTTATAGCCCCAAAATAGTTCTCTACATCAAGGCTTCCATAACCCTAGTTATGAGAGTTTAGCTACTCATCTCCATGTAAGAAATCAAAGATATATTGATGTTAATAAATGGATTTAAGAGAGTACTTACAAAATTCACAATATTGTTCTACTCAATCTTCAATGGAAAATATAAAAACTAATAATCAGATCTCCATCTCTAGATTCAAATCTCAATGAAAAGTGTTACACAACTCTTAATAGATGAGAAAGTATAAAAATAATGACAAAAGATATGGAATAAACCCTAATACTTGGTATTTATATGATTCCAGAACTGGGGTTTAAAAATTCAAACTCGGATTTTCCACTTCATGGTCGACGGGTCAAGTGACGGTCTGTCGTGGGGCCAACGGTCCATCGTCTAGACCATCGCTGGAGCTCCAGTGAGTCTATATTTTATTTATGGTCGACGGGTAGGGCGACAATTTATCGCAGGGTTGACAGTTCGTCGCCTAGACCATCGCATGAAATCCAGTGTTTCCTCATTCTATTTCTTGGTAATGGTTTAGGCCGATGGTTCATCGCAGAGTTGACGGTCCATCGCCTGGACCATCGCAGGCTGTGTAGTGTCATTGTTTTCTATTTTTGGGCGATGGTTCAGGCCGACAGTTTGTCACAAGGTCGACGATCCGTTGCCTGAGCCGTCGATGATCTTTTTCCTTTATTTTGCCCAGTTTATCCAAGTTATCCTTTACACTCAGTTCTTATTCTGAAAACACTAAAGTACACAGTTAGATACAACAATAGTTACTTGAAAATAGACAATTATCCTAAGAAAGAAGCCTAAAATATTTTGTCAAAAGCCGAAACATTAATACCTTCAACTTAAGGCAATTGCTTGTCCTCAAGCAACTCAACACCAAGATATATATACAAACAACATCATGATGGGCACTCAACATTCATATCAACACAGCTATACAATCATTTAACTGCCCATTTGGCTAAATGCTCTAATACATAAGGATATATAACTAGCATCAACTATTACTCAACATATTTATATCCACAGATACAATATCCCATAGCAATCAATAGTCTATAGATAACTGTTGTGCTCTTACATATAATGAAGTCCACCTCTCCTTATATATAATCAATCTGTGGACAAAACTAATACTCTTGCTCTCAGAATAGAAGTTGCAAACATAGTGCACACCCGTAGGCTTTATCATATCATCTAATATTCTCTCATGATTTACTTGTCGAGATCAAGTAGGACTTGCTAAGGGTTGTAAAGAGGATTTAGGCTCGGTGAGGGTTATTTATTTGGATAAGTGACTTAAAGTACAAAACTTCACTTTTTTTACCCTTTTCAGTAGCTACTCACCAGAATTAAAGTTCCTTTTACTCATTCGCAATCAATATTATCCATCTGCGCCCATATCATAACCCAAATCTTTTTTTTAAACAACAGTATCATCCACTCTCAACTTACGCTGATGTAGAAAGTTGAGGTGCACAATATCTATTTAGACAACTAAATATACTAGGGACGGATGCTACCTCTCAAATCAATTTCAACTCAACCTTCCAGGCTGCCAACAATCCAATAGTAGCCACCCTCAACTTAGGCAATTTGCCTGAGTTAAAGTGCACAATGTCCAAAATTAGACCAGGGCCAAAGCTAAGTGCTAACGCCTTATAGAGAGTGAATCACTATTTATTGGGGTAGAATAAACATTAACAAGGCTCAACAAGGTTGCAACAGAAACAAAAAGGTTTTGGTGGGTCATTATTTTAGCTAAACGGACTAACAAACAAAGAGGCCTACTATCCTGTCTTATTGAGTCAGAAACAAAACAACAACAAATGAACTGAGAAAGTTTTGGGTGTAGCATCTATGTAAGAACTATACAAACACTCACACACATAAGCACTAAGTTAATTTATATTCTATTAACCCTTGGGATTTATAATATATGGCTATAATCACTTACATTTGTATGCCAGTTTCAGAGTCACAGATGGTCACATAACACTTTTACCAACAGGAAAAGAAGAATTAATTATATAACAAATGTACGCAAACACTTTGCCTTAGTCACTTATCATTCACATATATAAAATGATGCTAACATAAACATCACTTTTATTTTATGGAATAGTATTACAAATAGAACATAACTTAGGAAAGAGAAATTTCAAATCTTCAGTAATCCTAGACAAGAAATGAAAATGCAATAACTTAATAACAACCTAGACATACCGATTCTCCTAGATAGAATATGAAAGGAAAAGAATATCGAAAAAACATCCCCCTCATGGTGCAAGAACATCCCCATCCCCACAGAAAATGATGCATTGTCCTCAATGCATATAATTGAATTAGAAAGAAGGGGAAATACTTGTAGTGCCCCTTATTCATCTGAGGTGTTTCCGAAGTGCAGTAAGGCTCTAGTATTCTCATCAGGTGCAATGTTGACCCCCATAGTGGTGGGAGTGCTCAAAATATCTCCCTACAGAATTGGAGGTACTACATCTCTAGCAAGATCTACAGGTTGCCTCCTAGCTGTGGATGAATTGGTAGACGCTCCAGCTGCTTCATCCTATACTTTTTTCCTTCTTCTCTCTTTATCTTTCCTCAATATCTTTCTTGCTTTCTTCATATTATATTGCTCTTGTTCCTCCGGTGTCATGGCTTTGAACCTCTTTCTTTTGGCAGTTTTTTATGTAACTTTCTCAGTCTTTTCATCTATTTCAGCTGCTTTTTTACCCTTATCCTTGATTGGTCTCCCAATTAAGTCCACAAGACCTTCGTCTTTATCACTTTCGATCTGGACTAGATCAAATATAGGCTGCTGTTGCTGCTGATTCATCTTGTCTACATCAACCCTGATTTGTGTAACCTCCTCAGTCAATTTTGCAAAATCTAAAATGGACATAGCATCCAAATTCTTGTTGATTCGATCCTCCATGTTATCCATTCTTAGTTGCATATTCCTGAAAGGCCTCATTGCTTCCTTCATAATTCTTTTAATAAAGGGTTTAAAATCTGCCCCTATATAGCCAACTACTTTTCAAACCTCTTCTGTGCTTGGACTCTCTTTACAAAGTTCTCTTGGTACAGCCTATACTCAGAATAATGGAGTGTAACTGATGTAGAATATGTGTCCCCACCCATATGCATTGAAGCTGAACCTGCAGATGGGTCGGAGGCACGCGCATAGAAAGAGGCGGTGGCATACCTTAAGGGAATTCTGATGACTCATGAATTGGCACCGACTGAGTTTGTTGAGCTTGAGTTCTATTTATTTGTATGACAAACTTCGAGTCATCCCTACTCTTTTTAATATTCTGCTTATGTATCATCTAGATCGCATTATCTATTCCACTGATCAAAGTTACCTTTGCCTACTTGCATAATTCTGTGATAAGGCATGGAAATAGCAGTGCAGTCTTAGTATTGTGAGCGCGGTAAAATAACTCGTCAAAAATGATGTGGCCAAAATCCACTGTCAACCCCTCAATCAAAGCAGCAATAATCATAGCTTTAGTGAGTTCTAGGCGTTTATCCCCGCCTATTGGCATCAACCTTATCCTCACAAAATGCCTATCAAAACTTAGCCCTAAATCTTAGGGATGACTTGGATATCTTTTCGCGGGGATTATGTAGCTATGCAGGCTCTCCTCCATCTGTCAATATTCTAGCTAACCAGGGATTTTGTTGAGTTTGCATGAACAACCGATGTTCCAAGTCCGGTATTGCACCTTGTATCTGATATTCATCCCCAAACAAGAATCTATTTAATGTACGCTTTGAGATATCTATGTTAACTCCACGAACAGGAACCGTGTCCAGCTTGTTCGTGTGAGTAGTTGACTTGTCTGGGGGAAAATTCTTATCCAGTAATGGTAAAACACTCACCTACCAAGTTTGGTTGGTAGGGTCCAAGTAGTCTTCTCATCCATACCAACTCATATTCATTGAATCGGCGTTCAAGTTCTTGATACTTGGGCAAGTTTGTTGTCACAATCTGATGTTCTTAAAAAATAGACCTCTTTATGGCTACCCTGTCTGTTGGTGCCAACCCCTTTGTAGAAATTCTCTCTAGTACCCTCAACCTGCCATCTTATAGCTTCTCGCACTTGTGGATCCTTGTATCGAACTAAATTCGAGTCCCCTTGTTATGGACTCTCCTCTTGGATGGGGTTAGATACTTCAACCCTTTCCTCAATCGGACTTGAACTTGAGCTGCTGCTGCTACTGTTGTCACCCTCCTCTTCAGACTGGGAGGATGAAGAAATGACTTGATGATTACACTGGGTGTTGAGTTTTGAGGCATCTGCATCTTGTGCTAGCTCTTGTCTGGCCCCTTGGCCTCTACCTCTACCTCTGGTGGTTGGTAATTTATTTGCCATGATACCTTGTTATTGTAGTATTGGGTCACTTCTCTGACATTTCACAATGAACTCCACACAATAGATGGTTATTTTTTTTAGTGAAAAGAACTTAGTTGGCTTATGATGAATAAAGAAAAAGGAGAAATGGACTTTAAATAGCTAGGAAAGAGAA
Organism: Capsicum baccatum var. pendulum; assembly: GCA_030864225.1. Lineage (NCBI taxonomy): Eukaryota > Viridiplantae > Streptophyta > Magnoliopsida > Solanales > Solanaceae > Capsicum > Capsicum baccatum. The sequence continues at coordinate 209,576,348 of CM061554.1, read as the reverse complement.
AATGGAGAGTTATAAGAGAAGATGAAAGAGTTTAGGTGTGTTGAATAGTTGGGAAGTTACTTAACTGCTTCAAATTATTATTTAAACCCATTTGAATCGGATAAGAATGAAAAATTTGTCTATTTAAATTAATTCGACCCGACCCACTGAAATTGGGTTTTATGCGATGGTTTATTCAATGGTCCATCGCATTTGCGACGTTCCGTTGGACAATCCTGTCGTCCTTTTCCAGTGACTTACCTGGAGACATACTGGTGATGGTTTAAGCGACAATCCATCCCATGTGTGATGGTCCATCAGTCAACCCGTCGCTACTCTTCCAGCAAATTAGTTTCTGGACTTTGTTACGATGGTTACCATGATGGTCCGTCGGGTTACTCATCGGTCACCCCAAACTTTCTCAGCTTCTATTTTCCTACACTGTCAGAGCTGCACACTTTTACAAACCCTTCAGCTTGTATAAAACAATAAAACAAACACCAAAATAACTTTAACTAGTGCTTTACAACAACATAATGAGGGTTGCCTCCCACTAGCACTTGATTTATTATCGCGGAACGACAAAGTTATCTCAATTACTCAGACTTCACTGAGATAGACAATACCAATACTCTTTATCGAGTCCATTTGACTGATACAAAGTTTAATACGTTTCCCATTTACCTTGGAGAAACTTCCATCTTCATTTTCAAGTTCCACCACTCCAGATGAGTAGAGTTGACTCACTTTAAATAGGCCAGACCATTTGGATTTGAGTTTACCTGGAAATAGTTTGAGTCTAGAGTTGAATAGAAGCACCAAGTCACCTCTCTTGAAATCTCGCTTTTCAATCCCATGGTCGTGGTACTTCTTCATTCTTTACTTGTATAGATCAGCCCAATCATAAGCTCCAAGACGGAACTCATCCATCTCATTTAGCTGCCCTAATCTCATATTCACTACCTCATTCTTATTCAAGTTAAGCGACTTTAGTTCCCACAATACTTTATGCTCTAGCTCAATCAGCAAATGGCACGCCTTGCCATAAACCCATTGGTATGGCGACGTGCCAATAGGTGTATTGAAATCCATTTGATATGCCTATAAGGCATCGTCCAGCTTCCTAGACCAATCTTTCCTGCTAGTATTTACAGTCTTGGCAAGGATAACTTTGATTTCCCGATTAGAGATTTCTACCTGCCCACTGGTTTGTGGGTGGTACGGTGTAGCCAATTTATGCTGCTTAACTCCATATTTTTCCAAAGTAGCTCTGAATATTTTGTTGCAAAAGTGTGATCCTTCATCGCTGATAATGGTACGTGGTACCCTAAAGCAAGATAAGATGTTTTCCTCAAGAATGCAATAACTCTCTTTCCTTCATTATCTGCTAGAGCCACTGCCTCAACCCATTTTGACACGTAGTCAACGGCCACTAATATGTACTTCATCCCAAATAAGCTTACGAAGCGCCCCATGAATTCAATGCCCCAAACATCAAATAATTCTACCTCCAGCATTTTAGAAATTGGCATCTTATGGTGCTTTGAGATGGACCCTTGCCTTTGACATTGGTCACACCTCTTCACGACTTATAGGCATCTTTGAACAAACAGGGCCAATAGTAGCCACTCTGAAGCATTTTCCTTGTAGTCGGATCACCTGCATGGTGATCTCCAACTGGGGAAGCATGACTCGCTTCCAGTATACTTTAAATATCTACTTCTGTGATGCACCGTCTAATAATACCGTTTGCACATCGCCAAAAAAGATATGGCTTATCCCAGAAGTAATGGGTCACATCATGGAGAAATTTTTTCCTTTGATGAAAGAAAATATTCTCTGGTATTACCTCGCTCACCACATAATTTTAAAAAATCAACATACCAAGGTATTTTCTCCATAATAGCAGCCAAGATTTCCTCATCTAAAAATGCATCATTGATCTTAAATTTATCTCTAACTGCTTATTCACCTTCTAGCCTGGACAAATAATCCGTAACTTGGTTTTCGTAACCCTTTCTATCTTTGAATTCAAAGTCTTATTCTTAAAGTAGAAGCACCCATCTAATTAACCTTGGTTTTGCATCCTTTTTCGCCATCAAATATCTCAAGGCTGCATGGTCAGTGTGGACTACCACCTTGGTTCCTAGCAAATAAGCTCGAACTTCTCAAAAGCATAGACTACTACAAGAAGTTCCTATTCTATGATGGTGTAGTTCCTTGGAGCTCCATTCAGTACTTTCCTGGCATAATAAATTGGATGAAACAATTTGACTTTTTTTTGTCCCAGCACAGATCTAAGGGCAACACTGCTTGCATCACACATGATCTCAAATGGTTTTGACCAATCCGGTGCAACAATAATAGGAGCATCAACCAGCTTCTCTTTAAGGAATTCAAATACCTTCAAGAAATCATCATCAAAGGAGAATTTGACTTCCTTCTCCAAAAGTTTGTAAAGGGGATTTTCAATCTTTGAGAAGTCTTTATGAACCTCCTATAGAAGCTAGCATGACCAAGGAAACTTTTCACCCCCTTCACTGAAATAGGAGGTGGAAACTTCTCTATAACCTCAAATTTAGCTCGATCAACTTCAATCCCCTTTGCTGAAATTTTTTTGACTGAGAACAATGCCCTCCTTCACCATGAAGTGGCATTTCTCCCAATTAAGCACACGATTATACTCCTCACACTGCTATAAGGCCCTACTTAGATTTACCAAGTAGAGATCAAGAGAATCACCGACAATTGAGAAATCATCCATAAACACCTATAAGGTATCTTCAACCATATCAGAGAATATCGACATCATGTATCACTGAAAAGTGGCAAGTGCATTACACAACCCAAAAGGTATTCTCTTGAAAGCAAATGTGCCATATGGGCACGTGAATGTCGTCTTCTCCTGATATTCAGGAGCAATAGAAATTTGGTTGTAACCAGAATACCCATCTAAGAAATAGTACCAACCTTTTCCCGCTAGCTGAGCAAACATCTGATCCATGAAAGGCATTGGGAAGTGATACTTCAATGTCCACAAGTTGAGTTTTCTGTAATCCATACACACCCTCCATCCAGTAACTGGCCTGAGTGGAATCAACTCATTCTTCTCGTTAGCCACTGCTGTCATGCCCCCTTTATTGTGCATGTACTGAATAGGACTTACCCACTTACTAACTGAAATGAGGTACACCACTCCTGCATTTAGCAACTTAATAATTTCTTTCTTCACTACTTCTTACATAGGTGGGTTAAGACGGCACTGATTCTTAATAGTCAGGACACAATTCTCCTCTAGCTGGATTTTTTGTATGCATATACCAAGAGGAATGCCGATAATGTCTGCAATCGTCCAATCAATAACCCTCTTATATCTCTTAAGAATATAAATGAGGGCTTCCACCTATTTTTCACCTAAGTTAGCCATAATAATAATAAGTAATGTATTCCCGCTGCTAAGGAACACATACCTCAAATGACCAGGCAATTCTTTCAGCTCCAAAGTGGGTGGCTCTTCAATAGATGGCTTGGCTGGTGGACTGGGATGATTTTTCAAGTCCAAATACAGCTTCTTGGGTGTATAAGAATAAGACCCCCAACCTGTCAAGGCACACAGAGTCTCCTCATAATCTTCAATACCGTCTTGATCAAAATTTATTAATACGGCAGCTAAAGTCTCCACAACAAATTTTTCTTCTATAGGTACTTCTTTCTCCTTCTCATAATAAACATCCACAGTAGAAAATATGCTCATATCTTTATGCTGTTTCATGGACTGGCAGACATCGAATTGAACTACTTCATCATTCAACCTGAATAGTAACTCATTTTCCTTAAGATCAATAAGTACACTCCCAGTTGTAAGGAAAGGTCTACCCAAGATTATGGACACCTCAAAATCCACCTCATAATCAAGAATAACAAAATCATCTGGAAATATAAAACTAGCCACTTTCACTAATACGTCATATAAAATCCCCACGGCCCGCTTTGCAGATCTATCTACCATAACTAATCTCATGTTTATGGGAGTAGGATCCCCCAAACCCAGTTTCTTATACATAGAAAGAGATATCAAGTTTATACTGGCTCACAAATCATAAAGAGCTTTTGCAAACTCAAGAGGCCTAATAGTGCATGGGATAGTAAATACTCCCGGGTCTGCCTTCTTCTGCACCAACGACCTTGTGGAAATAGCACCATAATGATGGAGATTGTCCATCGTCTCATAACTAACTGTTCGATTCTTCATAACAAGGTCTTTCATGAACTTTGCATACCCAGGCATTTGCTCCCATGGTTCCACCAATCGCAAGTTAATTGTCAACTGCTTAATCATGGCCTTAAAATTGCCATTTTTGTGTCATCGGCCTTCATTTTCAATCGATGGGGAAAAAGAGGAGGTGGTTTTGGGAGTGCAGTAACCAACACTTTAGTTTTTTTTCCCTTGCTTTTCTTCAACTCATCAACCTGCTGATGGTTGGATGGTGTATTATCAATAACTTCATCCAGTTTTTCAAACTCCATTAGATAAGTTTCTTCATGCCCAATATCCTCTGCAATCACTGTTTTGCCCACAGACGGGCCTAGTAATAACTTACCACTCCATGTGGTAATTACCATACATGAGCCATCATTTTAAGGGTTCTAAACTGTATCACTTGGCAAAGTTCCTCTCTTCCTCTGATTCAATGTTGCTGAGAGTTGGCTCATTTATTTCCCTAACTACTTAATAGAAGTAGAGTGTGAGTTTACCAACTGACTCATGGAAGATAGGCCACTCTTCATAGTGGTCACCCCAGAGTTGGTAGTCTCAACTCCCTTTAATAATTTCTCCATCATGTCCTTTATGGATATGTTACTAGAGCTAGTTACAACATTATCTCTACTTACAGGAGGTATATATAGTCCACTCCTATCATTTTTTGTCTTCCAGTTCCCTTGATCTCTATTTTTGTAACTAATTTTATCATAATAGATCCGACCTTGATTTCCTTGGTAACTGCCTCGGAAATCCCCTAATTATTTAGTTAGTTTTCCTCTTCTTTTGAATCAGAATCAGATCTTCCCTAGGATGAAACAGATTTCACCTTCTCTATTTTTCCAAATAATAGATGCTTAGTCAACAAATCTATTTGAGTCTTTAAATGTGCCATATTCTGGTCACGTTCTTCCTTCTTCTTGCGTTACTCTATAGTCATACTACTAGACACAGTAGAGCTTGCTACCATAGAATCCCTGGTATGCCAAGATCTACTCTATTTGTTCATCCGATCAAGTATCTCTAAGGCCTTTAGGAAAGTAAGGTCAATAAACGACCCTCCCGCAGCATTATCTATGCTTGGATTCGTAATGGAATTCAAATCCTGATAAAGAGTCTCAATCAGATGAATATCCGTTATGTTATGGTTCAGGCATTGCATCAGCTTCTTTTTAAACCTCCTTCAGGTCTTATGAAGAGCTTTAGTGTGAAGTTTTTGAAAGTTACTGATTTAATCCCTCAACTATACCCTTTTGGAGGGTGGAAAGAACCTTTCTAGGAAGCTTCTTTTAACTACCTCCAGTTGGTTATAAAGTTAGGAGTCAGTTCATTCAACCATAGTGTCGCCTTCCCAGATAGAGACAATGGAAACAAATGCAGATGGATAGCATTCTGACCCACTCCTGTATTATCAAAGGACTTGCAAATGGTGACAAAATCACCAAATGCATGTTTGAATCATCTCCAGGCAGACCACTGAACAACCTCTTAAGATAAAAGAGTTGAATCATCATACTGGTAATATTAAATTTAGCTCCTGGTGCTAGAGGTGGAGGAATTATAGCTCTTATTTCACCTACTCCATCCATTCTATCTTCATCGTTGTTCAAATCAAACTGCACTGGTTGAATCTCTTGCCTTGCCCTAAAGGGGCGATTTCTATTGATATTTTGATTCACTGGTGCAGCCATATTTTCTGCACGCCTTAGATTAACAGGATCTAACAAGTCATCATCCCCCAAATCGTTATCATCAGGATTAGTATGACATGTCTGTTGACCATTATTCTACTAATTTAGTTGAGCTATATCCAAAACTGCTATGCTTTCAACATCTTTGGGATCTTCTATTCTGCCAATTAGCTACGATTCTGAATGTATTGGTAATAATGGTGCACCAGATCTCCATATACTTGGTATACATAATAACTCCCCCGCACAGAACAAAAATAACAAACAAAAGTAAAATTTGGAAAAATTGACCAAAGGTTAATTAACAAACACAAACTTAATTGACAACGGTATTCCCCAGCAACGGTGCCAAAATTTGATACGCCCAAATTACACCTCTCTTATGAGAGAGTAAGCGGTCACTGTCAAATATAGAACCCAACTAGGTTGGGTGTCGAATCCCATAGGGAATACTGTGTTCACTAAGTAGTGTGACTGTTATTAGACTGTTGATCTAAGCTTCTTGAGTGAAAGGGGTTTAGATGTGTTAACAATGTTATTTCATATTTGTATCACTCAAGGTCCAGTTAATGAGAGTTAATGTAGATGTAATTTCAATAAGAATAAATTAACAAGAGTTATGCTCACCAAGATGTTCAAACAGTTAGGGTTGTGAATTTGTGCTCGAATTCTAACTTATGTATTCAATTGCAAGAATTATTGAATTCTAAGAATTACTCATGTGTTTCTCAACCTAATGAGTGTTTCACCCTTCACTTCTCTCAAACTTAAAGGATTCATGCATTATTCAATAAAACTCTTATGAGGGTTGATCCTGTTAAGGCATCAACCCGTTAACCCAAAGGGTAAACCTATGAAGTTTATGTGAATAACTTCTTTTCCCAATATCCACTTTTTTGTCAGACAAGTGGTGTTCATGGGCTCACTTCTCAAGTTTGCAGCCAAGATATGTCATTTTAATGAAGAAATATTCATGAAATTTTAATAGATGTTTGAAATCAAACTGATTCACAACCCAAAATAGTTCTCTACATCAAGGCTCCCATAACCCTAGTTTTGGGAGTTTAGCTACTCATCTCCATGTAAGAAATCAAAGATATATTGATGTTTATAAATGGATTCAAGAGAGTACTTACAAAATTCACAATATTTTTCTTCTCAATTTTCAATAGAAAATATAAAAACTAATAACCAAATCTCTATCTCTAGATTCAAATCTCAATGAAAAGTGTTACACAACTCTCAATAGAGGAGAAATTATGAAACGAATGACAAAAGATATGGAATAAACCCTAATACTTGGTATTTATATGATTTCAGAACTGGGGTTTAAAAATTCAAACTCGAATTTTCCGCTTCATGGTTGACGGGTCAAGTAACAGTCTGTCGCAGGGCCGATGGTCTATTGCTGGGCCAACGGTTCATCGTCTAGACCATCGCTGGAGCTTTAGTAAGTCTATATTCTATTTGTGGTCGATGAATAGGGCGAGGTTCATCACAAGAATGAGAGTTCATTGCCTGGACCGTCAGATGACATCCAGTGTTTCCTTATTTTATTTCTTGGTGACGATTTAGGCTGATGGTTCATCGTAGAGTCAACGGTCCATTGCCTGGACCGATGTAGGCTATCTAGTGTCACTGTCTTCTATTTTTTGGCGACGGTTCAGGCCGATGGTTAGTCGCAAGGTCGAAGGTCCATCGCCTGAGCCGTCAATGATCTTTTTCCCTTATTTGTCCAGTTTATCCAAGTTATCCTTTACACTCAGTCCTTATCCTAAAAACACTAAAGTACAGAATCAAATGCAATAATAGTTACTTGAAAACACACAATTGTCCTAAGAAAGAGGCCTAAAATGTTCCGTCAAAATCCGGAACATCATTGGCCATGTTGAGTTCATGAGTTTGGGGGTCAAAAAAGAGGAGATTCTAGCATGGTAAAGGTAGCAGTCGGCTACCAGCTATGGAGATAGGTTTTTTCTGATTTGGTGATAATAGAGGAGAGAGGCTAGAGGAGAAAGGAGAGGTGGATCATTGTTGTTGTTGTTTTGGGAAAGGGGTGATGATGACTTGTCTGTGGCATAGGGAGGGGAGTAACACATGTGATTTGATTTATTGGGAAAAGAAAAGTATTTGTTGTACTGATTTTTGATCCGTCCGATCTTATGATCGAACGATTAAAAATAGAAAATAATAATAGCAAAAAAATATTTATATACATAATATAGAGATAAATACAAAGGTGAATTAAAGCTACTTATTTTTATCCGTTCGATCATTTAATCAGACGATTTAAAATAAATAATAATAAAATAAATAAATAATAAAAAATGAAAAATAATTAAATATATAAAGTAAATATAAATTATAAGGTTGAAAAGTTTAGATCTACGGGTTAAAAAAATAAATTAACGGGCCTGATTGATTGGTGTTAGTTGAATGAAAAGATAAAGTAGACATGGATATTGTACTGACTTTTGGGCTAATTTTTAGGCTCTCGGCTAAAACTTGTAGATAAAGTTGGGCTCGGCCTAAAAATAGAAATGAAATTGAATTATGATCAACTCGAATATTCTTTTTCTCCTGAAATTAATTTTATCGATGCCTCCTACTATCCTAAAATTATTTGGCATGAACATTTATAAATTACAGACATAATTTGCATCAACATCCAATTTAATATCTTTTACAATTTGATATATACGTATATAGATATATTTGTGTGTAAAAATAAGAATGCAATAAATATAGGTAAAAACAAGAATATAATTAAATATAAAATATTTAATTTATATAATTAAAAAATACATATATTTATGATCACAATATCGCCCCCAAAAATAAAAGATTAGAAAGAATGCGAATGCGATCAGCCAAGAGACATTTTTTTATTTTGATATTAAAATATTTAATTTTATTTAATTAAAATATTTTTTAATATGACATAAAAATAGATTCCCTTTTATTATTTAACAACTTGTAGAAATAGATATAAAAATACGAATTTCATTTTTTATTTAATTTTTTGGAAAATATTTAGGCCGAGGAGGAGCATCGGTAAAATAATTAGAGAAAAAGTGCGAGCCAAAATTCCTGATATGTTGGCCCTTACAGGATCTTGAGTTGTTATGGGAAGGTAGTGTACGAGCTTGAGTTGCCCGTAGATTTGGCATCCGTTCACCCCGTATTCCTTGTTTCTTTACTAAAGAAGTGTATTGGTGGTCCAGATGTAGTTGTTCCCTTAGAAAGTCCAGATGTTCAGGATAGCCTTTCTTACGAAGAGAGGGAAAATAACCTCCCAATAGGAATATAAGTCATGGGGGTCAGATTCGGAGACTAAGGAACAAAGAAGTTCCCTTGGTTAAAGTTTTTGGCGGAATCAGTCTGTAGAGGGTGCCACTCGTGAAATAGAAGCAGATATGCAAAACAAGTACCCTCACCTCTTCTCCGCAAACTCAGACTCAACTCAAGGTAACAATTTTCCATAGATTATCTCTTTTCTATTCTCAGTTCCAGCCAGGTAATTATCTTAATGACATTGCATACATTCGTGAATCAATTCAATTCTATATATCATGTTTCAGGCTCAGTCATGTAACTATGTTTTTAGTTATGTACATTCAATATATACTCTCAGTATCTTAGTACTCTCAGCTTAATCAGTCTCATTCGAGGATGAATGTTCTCAAGGGGGAGATGTTGTAAGACCCCATAAAATCCTAGCTCATTTCAGCTTACTATTGCATGCTAAAGTGGTCCAAGACTTAGAAAATTTCACTAAGTGTTAACACTTAGTCATTTACAAAGCCTCTTAAACTTTGATGATTTTAATTCTGAGCTTTTAGGCCTTAGAACATCAATTTTTAAGTTAATTCATGATTGAGGTGGTCGATAGCATGTCTCAGGTAAGTTTCAGTTTTTTCGGATGAGGTTTGAGGTTTGTTTGGATGTTCAAACAAGCGAGTCAGTGCGATATGGCCACGACCTATCGCTTATTGCGATGGTGGGGTGCAACACGGTGTGTCACCTAACGCGTCGACTGAGTGATACGATGCGTCACTTATCCCATCACTGGCCACGATAAGCTTAATTAATTCTGGGTCTAGGAGGGTATTTCAATCCTTTTCCCTCACTTTATCTCAGTCATAACATGGGATTAGGGTCTCAAAAGAGCATTATTTGCCTCTTATTTCATATTTTCTCTCAATTAAAAATATTCTCTCTCAAGAACAAACCCTAGCCCCTTCAACATTCAAGATCAATTTTCAAGAAATTCACCAAAACTCTCATGAATTCTTCAACCAAGGTATGTTAGATATTCATCCATTGGTTCTTTTCATCCATGGAGTCCAATAATCCATTTTTAAGTTTAAAGTCTTTATCTTTACATGTTAGCATGAATTATATCCATGAACTCCCATGAATTTCGATTTTATTCCATGTTTACATATGTTTTCGTTGGAATTAGCCCTTGACATGTTTGAAGGATGAAAGTTGCATGTAAAATCCTTAACCCATGATTTTAATATTGAAGTTATGTTACTATCACATGTTTTAAACTATTTTCATTCTTTAACTTATGACCCTCAAGTGTTTGGTGAAATTCCTAAGTAATGATTTTTGGAATAATGCTTACTTATTATGGTTTTAAATGCTCTCATGTGTTCTTATTGATATTGATATTGAGTTCTGGGGGTTATGAATACCCAAAAGCTTAGCTGTTTACATAGTTTCAGTATTTGTAGAGTGATCTATATATAAACTATAAGCATTATCCTTCAATCAGTTAGTATGGTCAGTTTTTGGTTCAGTCATGATTAGATCAGCTCAAGAATCAGTGTCTTCAGTTGGGAGTAACACTTAGCATTGAGTGAACTTAGGGATGGCGTGTCCCCCGTTAGTTAGGCATGAGGAGTTATTAGCAGTCCCTAGGTTCCAGACCTACGTCGCCACTGTAGACTCTGAGGGTTCCCCCGTCAGTTAGGCATGACACCCTCGTCCTTCAGGACATCATATAGTGGATCAACACAGCTAGTGTCAGTACTCATGGTACGGTACTGACACCCTTCTAACTGGGTTACAGGTTAGACCCTGATAATATATTGGGGCGTGTTAGTTGTAGCTAGCTCCCACAGTTTCAGTTTAGTCTTCAGTATAATTTAGTTTGGATTTGTATTGACCATGGCATACAGTTATCAGTTATTCAGTTACCAGATTTTAGTGATATCAGTTTACGGACTATTTTAGTATCATGTTATATGCTTGGGCATGCATCCTCAGATTTTACAGTTTTCACGCAAACCATACATCAATTTTCTCATGTATTCATTTATTTAGTTATTATTCATGTACATGAGCCCATGCATATCATCCTAACCTCATCTAGCATACCAGTACATTCCAAGTACTGATCGTATACTCATTTCTTGTACTATGATGTCACATATCATAGGTTTGAATGCTCTGGTTCCTGACTGCCCTTAGGTATTCCTGCGTATCAACAACGGTAGCAATGGCGAGTCCTCATACTTTGAGGACCCATCATGATTATTTCAACATTTTATTTTAGTTAGACATTTGAAGTTAATTGAGGCCTGTCCCATCAACTCTTATTCAGTCAGTTTTAGAGTCTTTCAAACACTTTCAGACAGTCAGTAAATTTGTCATTATTTTTATCAGTTTTCAGACAAGTTATTTTCAAACTTATGCTTTAGTAATGTTTTAGAACTTAAAACCTTATGGCAAATTTAGTTATTTTTGCATGTGTGTATCCTTTGTTATTAGTTTTATTTAATTCTCATAGTAGGTAGCAGTTCATGGGTTAGTGTAATACCCCGTATTTTCCTAGCTTAATTTAACTCTCAGTACATGAGTTATTCCATATAAAATTTTAAAATACTCTGCATTTTTCAGTTTAGAGCCTACCATTGCATAGGAAATTTTGTTAGCTTTTCAACGGTATAAAATTTGCCCAAATTCGATATCCCGATGAAGAGTTAGATCCTTTTTTGTAAGACAATGGCTAAATGGCATGTCAGTACGTTATGGAGGCCAGCCAAATGGAAATTGTCAAATTCTAGTGTTGCTTCGTGATAATGGCGCATCGCGCCATAAACTCAGTTCACAATTGTCTTTTTCTCTGTGAAGCTATGTGATTTCACCGCGTCGTGATGAGTCCCAAATTCGCATCTAGTATGACAACACGATTCTACGGCGTCGCACCACTATCCAATTTCCTAGTTATCAATTTCCAAAGATACGGCGTGATAGTGCTGCATCGCGCTAAGTGCCCTGGTTGGAAAATTTTTATGAAAATTAAAAGTTTCGTCCAGGGTTAAACTAGTCTATTCCCATGATTTTAATTCGCCCAGATATGGGATTTAATCCCTAAAAACATTTTAAACCCATTATTTATTAACTTTTCCCCAAAATCAACAAGCTCTCTCTCAATTAGCAAACCCTAATTTTTAAGAAATCAAGAGAAAATCTCAAGAAACTCACCAAGAACTTCAAGAACTTTTCTTCTCAGGTATGTTAGGTGTTCATTCATGGGTTCCTTTCACCCATGAAGTCCAAGAACCATTTTTAAACTTACAAGATCTCAGAATTATGAATTCTATGCTTAAAATTGATTGAATTCATGTTCATGATATTAATTGGGTTTCAATCCATGATTTCATATAAGTCTCATTAAATTAAAATAGTTCATGTAATGAATTATACGAATTGCATGCTAAACCCTTGAATTTTACATTGAGTATTGCGTTCATGATGTTCATGTGCTGGCCATTATCATGTGAAATAATTCATGCACCCCAAGTGTTTGCTAAAATGCCTATGTGAAGAAGATACTGGAATCATGACATGTCATTATGTGTTCCCAATCATGTACAAGTTTATGCCCTACAAGTGTTTGATAAAATGTCTCTATGAATGAATTATGAACAAGTGGACATTGTTATGCTTTTAAAGATCATGCTATGATTTACTTTCACGCTATCGAGTCTGGGGGGTATCTATTACCTGAAAATCTAGCTATTTACCTAGATCTATAGTAGTTACAGAATAGTCTCAGTACTGTTACAATCAGTAACCTCAGTCATTTACAGAACCCAGTAAACTCAGTCAGTTACAAAACTTAGTGAAACTCAGTATCAGTCTAGTTTAGCTCAGTATAATCAGTTCAGTGTCTATTCAATTGGGAGTAGGATTCATTAACGAGTGAACCCAAGGATAGTGAATCACCTGCCAGTAGAGGGTGTGATCCTTAGAATCAGTCCTTGTATTCTAGAACTACGTATCCAGTATAGATTAAGACATCAACCTATCAGTTGAGGGTTGATAAGGTGTTTCTACCTGCCAGTTGAGGGTACCACCATTCTCATTAGAGTACCTGCCAGATGAGGGTAACTCTTCAGCTTGTCATTATCCATGGCACGGTACTGACCCCCTTCCAAATGGGGTTATAGGTTGGACCCCAATCTATTCAGAAAAGAGGCATGTCGGTCAGATGATTACTTCCCATAGTCTGAATTTCAATCTCAGTATAGAACTTAGTTCAGTTCTATAGAATCAGGACTGTCAGATATAGTCTCTCAGTTATGAGTAATTCAGTTATCAAAAATCTCAGATTATTTGTTATACAGTTATCAAAACTCAATTCTCAGCTTTAGTAAAAGCTCAGATTTAGTATTCACGTATATGCTAAGTATTGCATACTTAGTAATTATAGTAGTTCAATTACTCTATATCATTCAGTTAGTTACTATTCATGCATATGAACCCTTGTATTCAGCCTTACCTCATCTAGCATACCAGTATATTCCACGTACTGACACATACTATTTCTTTTTACTATGATATCTTATATCATAGGTTCGGACACTCAAGTTCTTAACCGTACATAGACAGATTTAGATTCGGCCAGCAGTATCAGATTTAGAAGTGAGTTCTCATCTCGAGGATATGCTTTCATTTTAGTATTTTTAGTAGCTTCAGTATTTCAATAGTTGGAGTTAGTTGGGGGTCTGTCCCATCAACTCCATATTCAGACAGTTCAGTTAGAGGCTTTTCAGACTAGACTTTCAAATAGTATTCAATTTTGTAGATTATTATTTCAGTTGATATTCTTTATCAGTATTTTTAGATTTTTAACCTTATGGCATTTCAACCTATTTTCCATATTTTATAGTATTACAATTCAGTGCTCACATCAGATATAGACATGAGTTAGCTTGTGGTCCTTTGGGGTCGTAAGCACCGTGTAGCATCCAGGGTATAGACTCGGGGCATTAAAGTTAGCTTATGGTCTCGTGAGGCCGTAAGCACCGTGTGGCATCCATGGTGTACTCCCAGGGTGTTACAATATCAAGAATTCCTATGAAGTTTGTAACACCTTCACCACAAGTTCTTCAAGAACTATCAAAGAAGTATGTTGTTTAACGAATTAAGATGAAGAAGAAATAGAACCAAGTTCTCTTAATTCATAGAGTTTCCTTAAGGAATTAATTCTCCTCAAGTAACCAAGGTTGTGGAATTGTTCCTTCTAGGATAAAAGGACTCACAATCAAAATGTAGCGGTACCTCAAACCTTCTGATTCTCTTAACACACTCAACGATAGATGATCACAATGAGTTTTTTGACGTAGAGGAGTGCTTTTGAATGCAGAAATTTTTCATAATATTGAGGAAAAAAGTTTAGGTATTTATAGCCATCAAATGCCCCTTAGAAAAGGAAGCAATGGTTCATGGAAAGGTGTATCATTGGAATAGTCATGTCTGTCTATTTTGAAATAACATGTGTTTTCTAAACAGTCACATCCCACCGAATAGTCATCCATTTTCTGAAATAGTGTGTCTTTTTATCGAAGGGTTGTGTCCCTCTATTTTCCATTCACTCCAATTGAACCCAACAATCCCCCACTTGACTGGGGAATGACTACTCTTTGTAAAACTTTATGAAAAAGTATATGATCATCAAGCAAATACTGATTGCATCTGGATAAGTGGGTTTCCCTTTGAACTTTCCATAGTGAACATACATCAGATGCACTCGGTCAATCGGTAGATTTGATATCTTTGAACCGTTGATATTTAATGTACACCTAGATAATATATATCACACAACCAGCCTTTTACTATTTATGGTTCTCACAGTTTTATTTTTTTCAGCCATTAACACATCCTAGTTTCATGAGAGGTTAGAGAATAGGATTTTACTAACATTCTCCTTGAAGCGACTTCAACTTCACCCTCACATAGGTGATTTTTAAACGTTCAATCATATATATTAAACTATTTGGTCAAATCTATCAAATTTAGATAATCATTAAAAGGCTTCGCACTACAAGCCTTATCCTTATTTGCCAAACATTGTCTACATTATGAGAATAGGTTGGATATATTGATAATGTTGAACCTTTCAGTCACAAATTTGTTTGATCTCCTTGAACCTAACTCTTGTAATCTCCAGTCTGTTAGGTAGAATTACCGCTATGCTGGCTTTTCCTAGGCCGTAAACCCATTCCCCTTGATATTCTTTCAACTCCCTCTCTAGATAGGCCTTTTGTAAGTGGTTCCGACACCTTATCCTTTGACTTCACATAGTCAACAATGATAATTCCACTAGAGAGTAGTTCTCTAACAGTATTATGTATCCATTTTATATGATGAGATTTATCAATATACATCATGCTCCCTGTCCTACCTATCACTGCTTGGCTATCATAGTGTATACGTACTAGTGCCACTATTTTGGGCCAATAAGGAATATCTTCCAAGAAATTCCAAATCCATTCAACTTCTTCACCGGATTTATCTAATGTGATAAATTCAAATTCTATTGTAGACCGAGCAATACATATCCATTTGGATGATTTCCAAGAGACTACTCCTCCACCTAAAGTAAATACATATCCATCCGTGAATTTTACTTCATTCGATCCGGTGATCCAATTTGCATCACTATATCCTTCAATTACCCCTAGATACTTACTATAATGCAAAGTATAGTCTTGCGTGTATTTAAGATACACCAAAACTCTTTTCATTACCATCTAATGGGTTTTATTAGGATTACTTATGTACTGACTCAATTTACTAATAGCACGCGCTATGTCTGGTCATGTACAGTTCATAATATACATTAAACATTCCAGCACTCTTGCGTAATCCAATTATGAGTCACTTTCACCTTCATTCTTTTAAAGTGCAAAGCTCACGTCCAATGGAGTCTTGGCAATATCGAATTCCAAATACTTGAATTTGTAGAGTACCTTTTCAATATAATGAAACTTTGACAATGCCAACCCGTGTGGAGTCTTATGGATTCTTATTCCTAAGGTCACATCCGCAACTCCAAGTTTTTTCATATCAAACTGGCTCTTAAGCATTCGTTTCATAGAATTTATGTCAGAAATGTCTCTACTGATGATCAACATGTTATCCACATACAAACAAACAATGACCTTGTGATTTGGAGTGTCTTTAATGTAAACACACTTATCATATTTATTTATCATAAACCTGTTTTCTAACATTGTTTGGTTAAACTTTGCATGCCACTGTTTAGGTGCTTGTTTTAGTCCATATAGAGACTTAACAAGTTTTCACACCTTCTTTTCTTTACCAGGAACCAAAAAACTCTTGGGGTTATTCCATGTAAATTTCTTCCTCCAATTCTCCAATTAGAAATGTTGTTTTCACGTCCATTTGATGGATTTCAATACCATATACTGCCTCCAAGGCAATAAAGATCCGAATTAATGTTATCCTTGTTACAGGAGAGTATGTATCAAAGTAATCAAGGACTTCCTTCTGTTTGTAGCTTTTTACTGCAAGTCTTGCCTTGTATTTTTTAATGGTACCATCCTCTTTCATTTTCCTTTTGAAGATTCATTTAGAACCTAAAGGTTTATTTCTTAGAGGAAGACCAACCAACTCCCAAGTATGGTTGCTCAAGATTGAATCAATATCACGATTGACAGCCTTTTTCCAAAAGGATGAGTCTGAAGATGACATCGCTTTTTTAAATGTTTGAGGCTCATTTTCTAAGAGAAATGTTACAAAATCTAATCCAAACAAAGTTGACATTATTTGACGTGTACTACGTCTTGGATTCTCATCATCATGTACATCCTCACTTAGTTTATCTCAAGGTTGTTTAGACCCTACACTAGACTGTTCATGTCTAGTTTTATACGGATAAATGTGTTCAAAGAACACAATATTATCTGATTCAATTACCGTATTTTCATTGATATCTAGATGTTCGGATTTATGAACCAAAAACCAACATGCTTTACTATCTTTAGCATACCTTATGAACATGTAGTCCACTCTCATAGGTCCTATATTCACCCTTTTGGGCATAGGAACTTGAACTTTTGCTAGACACCCTCACACTTTGAAATATTTTAAGTTCATTTTCCTTCCTTTCCATTTTTCATATGGAATTGATTGTGTCTTACTATGGGTCACTCTATTGAGTATTCGGTTAGCTGTAAAGATAGTTCCCCCTACAAGTTTTGTGATAACCTGGACTTATTAGTAAGTCATTCATCATTTCCTTTAAGGATCAGTTTTTCTTTTTTGCAATTTCATTAGATTGAGGTGAATACAGGGCCATAGTTTGATAGACAATTCCATTCTCTACACATATTTCCATAAAGGGAGATTTATATTCTCCACCCCTATCACTTCTTATCGTTTTGATCTTTTTCTCTAACTGGTTTTCAACTTTTATTTTATATTTCCTAAATACATCTATTGCTTCATCCTTACTATTTAGTAAATAGACATAACAATACCTAGTTCAATTGTCAATAAAAGTTATAAATACTTTTTTCCACCACGAGATGGGGTTGACTTCATATCACAAATGTCAGCGTGGATTAAGTCCAAGGGATTGGAATTTCTTTCAACAGACTTATACGAATGATTAGTATACTTTGATTCCACACATGTTTGACATTTTTATTTATTGCACTCAAAGTTTGGCAAAACTTCTAAGTTAATCAGTTTTTGTAAGGTTTTATACCTGACATCTCCTAAGAAATTATGCCACAAATCATTTGACTCTAGCAAGTAAGAAGAATCCTCATCTTTATTTCAACAACCATTACATAAAGTTTGAAAAGGCCCTCATTGAGGATGCCTTTTCCTACATATGTTTCATTCTTGTTTCTTATAATTTTCTCCAAAACAAACATACACTTAAATCTGTTTTAATGAGAAGTGTTGTTGACACTCAGTTTTTCTAATAGTAGGAACATAGAGAACATTGTTAAGAGTCAACATCTTGCCGGAAGTCACTTTTGGGAATATCTTTCCATTTTCTTCAATTTTGGTTGTTGTATAATTTCCCATGAAGATCATCTCTTTGGGACCAATGGGATCGTAAGTAGCAAAAGTTTCTTTGTCCTCTAAACATGTCTAGTGGCTCTTAAATTAAACCACCATTCATTTGGATATCAACTAGATTGCTTTCAGTGATCATATCACATAGATTTTCAATCTTTCTAGTTGTTTCCAACATGTTTAACGAATCTCTTTTCTTGTTCTTATTTAGAACTTGACTATTTTTAGCTTTGTGGCCAACATCACTACAAATATAGTAATTTCCTTGGAACATTTTCTTATTCTGCTCTTTCTTTTGTCCAGAAGACTTCTTCTTCTTCTTGTCATTTGGAGCATCATCTTTAACAGGATTTGTAACCATCATTGATGATTTTTCATTCAGCTCATTATCCTCATCTATCTTGGAATGACTCATAAGATCTTTCAAATCAGACAATTGATTTCCAATCATTATTTTTTTCAAGAATATGAGGATCTATACTTTTGAACATTTTCATTGCAAGTTTGGCTAGTCAAAATGACATCATTTGCTACCATTCTTTGAAGTTCACACCAAAATATTTTTCTAATTTCTCTGTTGTTTTCATTGCTGGTAATACCTGAATGACTTAATAATGCAACATTGGTTGCCGTTGGGACAACACCATTCACAACAAAATTAATTTATTATTCAGTTTCATTCGTCATTTTTCTGTCAATCTTTGACATACTCTTTAGTATCTTAGAATATTAACAATAAAGAATTCAATCTTTAGCCAACTTATTTCTAGTCAATAATGAAGTTTTTATATCTTCAAATCATGAACCTAATGAACTATAAAACATGATGAAGTTTTTATGACTTCAAATTATAATCAAATTCAAACAGAGTGAAATTCCACAGATTTTAAACCCCAGAAACAAATACGGAGATTTTAATGAATCAGTGAAATTTTTATATTCTTTGAAACAAATTCTCATAATGATTTCTCGATGAGGTTTTTATATTCTTCTAACCGAGGGGGTAGAAATCAAAATATTTTAGTCTTCACAAAATCAGATCCAATACAGATTAACCAAATACTTGATTTATAAATGGCGATAATTTTTTTTCCCTTCACCAAACAAGCACAAAAATAAATATTTTTATACTTTTCTTAAAATTGTTGTTTTTCTCAATTTTGATAAAATCTGTATTTTTCAATGATAACTTCAAACACATGTTCAAATTAACATATGAACAATCAAATGAAGTTTTAACTCTATACTTACAACTCTAAACTTTTAACAATAAGTTCAACCCAACTTATGAGCATTAACAAAATGAAGTTAAAACTATTTTATGAAAAATAGCAAAATCAAATGTTAAGAACTTCAACACAAGAAATAGCAAAACCAAATGTTAAGAACTTCAACACAAGTTCAACCAACTTATGAACTATCAAAATGAAGTTTCAAGAACTTCAAACATAAGTTCAAAAAGTTGAAGAACTATCAATATGAAGTTCAAACTATTTACTGAAAAGATAATAAATGAAACAATACAGATTAGTAGTTAATTCCTTAAGATTGTTGTCTTCGGGTACACAATCTGTATATTTGCATAAACAATTCAACACAAGTTCAAGACTATATCAAGAACACCTATGAAGTTTTTAACACCTTCAATACAAGTTCTTCAAGAACTATAAAAGAAGTATATTATTTAAAGAAATAAGATAAAGAAGAAATAGAACCAAGTCCTCTGAATTCACAGAGTGTCCTTAAGGAATTAATTCCCCTCAAGTACCCGAGGTTGTGAAATTTTTCCTTTCAGGATAAAATGGCTCACAATAAGAATGTAGTGGTACCTCAAACCTTATGATTCTTCGAACACATTCAACGTCAAATGATCACAAAGAGTTTTTAGAAGTAGAAGAGTATTTTTCAATGCATAAATTTTTCATACTACCTGAGGAAAAAAGTTCAGGTATTTATAGCCATCAAATGCCCCTTCGGAAAGGAAGCAATGGTTCATGAAAGGGTGTAACATTTAAGAACAATCATGTTTGTCCATTCTGAAATAACATATCTATTCTGAATAGTCACATTCGACCGAACAGTCACCCATTTTCTAAAACAGTGTGTCTTTTTCTCGAAGGGTTATGCCCCTCCATTTTTCATTTACACCAATTGAACCCAACATACATTAACTAGTGCATAAAGTAAAAAACCCATCATGACGTCCCATACCACCGGAGAGTACACCCAAGAGAGCATAAAGTAAAGAATCGAATCGCCAATATATATATATATATAGTAACCAAATTTCTCATTATCCATAGAATTTCACAATTTTCATCAAACGACCATTTTTAAAAATTCATAATCATCACCAATAATCATAATTGAATAACATATATCAATATACTCGTAACTGTAATCATACCACTATATAGGAACCTATCTCATCATGACACCCTATTCACTCATTATTAGCTAGCCAATACTTATTGCTAAACTAATTACTTACTAGTCATTATATAACCTCTAATTATTATCCATCCATTATTCATGACTTAGTCACTATCCATGGGTCAACGAATAACCGTTATTTACTCACTAGCCAAAAGAAGCATCTAGTCAAGATTCACTACTAGACCGTATTCTCCAATTAAGCAATATTCATTTCTAGCAAACATAATTCCACTAGTCACCATTTAATAAAAGACCACTAATCACCATGAGTACACTTATTCATGTCTCAACTAACATCTCTTATTAACTAGCATTATTAATCTACAAATTCTCATTAAATAATTAATCAACATCATAAACTTATTCATCAATAGCAACTAATTTTCACCATAGCTAAACTCATTATCATTAACCACCATAATAAAATAATTATCTGTATTAATAACCATCAATGCTACTAGTCCTTTTTACCACTAAGGTTCACAAATCCACTAGCCACTATTAGCCACTTAAGTAATATCCACCACTAAGCTTTTTTCATCCTTATATCAACAACTATACTACTTTATACCTCAACCCATTAGAAGACTATAACCAACATCTCTAATGTCAATATTATAGCCAACTACACAAGAACATAAATAAACATATATTTACCATACATAGGGCTAACTAGATTCAACTGGTAGGTGCACATTTAGGGTCATCAATAATCATATCCTTCGGCCTTGTCGGACATCATCATGTCATCATAATGTCCTCCGGACTTGAACCGGTTATCAATACATCATCATAATATCCTCCGAACTTGTCGACTATTAATATATTATCACAATACCCTTCGACCTTGCTGGACATCAATATATCATCAATATATCATCATAATATCCTCCGATCTTGCTGGGCATCAATATATTATTATAATATCCTCCAGACTTATCGGGTATTAATAAATCATCATAATATCCCTCAGACTCGAATCGGGTATTAATAAATCATCATAATATCCCTCAGACTCGAATCGGGTATTAATATCATCAACATATCCTACGAAGTCAAATCAGGTATCAATATCATCAAAATATCCTCCAAACTCAAATCAGGTATCAATATCACCAGCATATTCTCCGAACTCAAATAGGGTATCAATATCATCAACATATCCTTCATACTCAAATTGGGTATCAATATCATCAATATATCTTCCAAACTCGAATCAGGTACAATATCATCATAATAGACAATCAATATTAATAATAAAGAACAAGCCCCACAAGGGCTAAAGTAAATGACAAGCCCCACAAGGGCTAAAGTAAAGTGCAAGCCCCACGAGTGCTAAAGTAAATGACCAGTACCACGAGGGCTAAAGTAAAAGAGAAGTAAGGAGGAGCATACATTTATATCTCATCATGCATCGTTGAGGCTAATTTATCCATAAATATGTGAATATATATATATATATATATATATCATGAATATTACAAAGCACTAATGGCTTCAACATGGTTAGTAGCATAGCTCCTCATGTAGTCAATAAATATACCTTTTAGAATCCTTAGTATCATGACTCATAATATTAGCAATACGAAGGCTTTCTAACATAATCACTAGTTGGGTTACTAGATAAAGCATAACATGAGTCCAACATAATCAATAAAGTATCTTTACGCATAGTCAATAAGCATGACTTCTAACACCATTAACATCATCATTTCAAATGTAGAAAATAAGGAATATTTCCAATATAATTTATTAGCATAATTATTAAGCATGATCATAACTTGAGCAATAGTATAGTTAACGGCCCAAACACTAGCCTAAATGATTGCTTAATCAAGAGTATAGTTAAGGACTCATCATTACAAAATTCATAATTTAGTCATTTAGACCTTAGGCATAACGATAAGCAATATCATGAACAATAGCCCATTACTAGCATATTCATTAGCCTACTATTGGCCTAAAGATATTTCATCATTAGTATGAACAATGGATAAAGCATTACATGCACCATAATTTATTCATAGCGTGGTCAATAATATCATTTATGACTTAGGCCATATTATAGACAAGGGCTCATTTAATAGCACGTTCATTAGCCCAACCAATAGATAATCATAATAACATAATTAATAGTTTAACATAAGATTTAGCCAACAAGGCATTCAAAGGCATAATTACTTGGGCATCACTCTCAATGTCATTCCACATAACCAAGAAGTACCAAGAATCATCAATACTGCCTCAAAAGGGCACTCTTTAGTCAATTACTAGGTGTAAGGGTTCAAGGAAACTAATCATAAGTCTTGTCTTAAGGTGAGTCAACAAGCCCACATCTAAATCCCAAAATGCATTCTAAGTCAATTTTTATCTCAAACTAGGATATGGTATCTAAATAACTATTAGACTAGGTTAAGGTATCTAAATAACTCTTAGATGTATAACAAGCTACTATAAAACCTAAGGTAGATATTCTATTCAAGCACCTTTACTATGTCTAATGGAACCAAGGAAACCTTTCCTAGTATAAGCAACTAAGGCCAATTTACTCTAAGTATGAGCAACAAGAGCATTATATCTAAGGTTGAGTATTCTAATGCATTCTCATGCCAAACATGAGTAATGAAGTCTATTCCACCTAATATAATGGGAAACAAGTCAATATTTCCAACTTCTAAATTTCATATAGCTTAATTGGTCCAACTAACCCAAGTCATACATTTCATGAATACAATACTTAAAACCCATTCCAATATAACAAAATATCACAATTTTATCAAAACATAGCTCAATCTAACAAGGAGTAAGCGTAACCTTCCTCAAATCCAAAAAAAGCCCACTAACAGCTAAACATTTGCTTTTCCATTCTGAGAAGCTTCTTCAAGATGCCAAGATATCAAAAACATAATATACACATCATTTGGGAATTTTGATACCCATATTGCACCATTGTACTTTGTGTCCAAAAACGACACAAAAAACTCAAGTGGATCCCACACACGGAAAATACATTTTCAAGACCAACCCAATATTCATACACCACTAAGGAATCATAACCCTCAAGAATTAGGTGTAAACTAAGAATATTTGGGCTAAAATCAAGCAATTTGGGATTTTGGTCAAAATTGAAGAAATTAAAGCTTGGAAAAGGAAGGATTCATACCTTTAATCCACTGTTAATCACGAAAATATATGTTAATCAAGATTTTAACTCACCCCCAAGAATTAATTTGAATTTAATCTATCATTCTAGGGCATATATGGATAAAAGAGGAGTGAAAATGGTCAATTTCGTGACCAAGGGGCTATTTATAGTACCTTGGCTGCGGTTAAATGGGGTCTGCGAGTTCAAACTTAATTTTGATCTATTGGACTCATTCGAACTCCGTTTTTCATAAATGAACTATGTAACCCACCTAAATTCAATGTTCCAAATGCATTGGTGAAGTAAGATTTTCTATCTAAGTTTGTTTAAACCAATTATAAGCCCCAAATCCATGTCTACCGATTTTCTCACTTTTCTACTAATTGGTTGAAATGAACTCGGGTGTCTTGGGACCCTAACCAAGGGTATTTCTAGCCTAAAACCAATATTTTAGAGCTTTTAGAACATTAAGAATTTACATTCGAGGATGTTTAACTAAAGTTTTACTCGGCGGCCATTCAAAACCAACGAAGACTTTTAAACATGTAATTGGTCCTAAAACCAAATGAATTACTTGGTAACCAAACTAGCAACTCCAGCAAGTCATAAATGACTTGAGGCAGCTATGGAAAAGCACTAACGGCAAAAATAAGCAGACAATATGAAAAATGATCTGAAGGGTCATTACAATATCCACTACTTAGGAACTTTCATCCCCAAAAATTAAGGATAAGAAAGTACCTGAGCCTAAAAAGGGGAGGATACTAGGTCTGCGTATCGCTCTCGATCTCCCTAGTGGCCTCCTTTACTGGGCAGTGTCTCCATTGAACCTTAGCAATGGGAACTTCTCTGGGGCTTAATTACCTTACATTACGTTCCAAAATAAGGACAAAGTCCTCAACAAAAGTCGAATAATTATCCAAGTGGGATGATCCCCATCAAAACACATGAGAAGGATTAGGACTAATTCGTCGCATTATAGAGACATGGAAGACTGGATGAACTACAGAAAAATCTGGAGGCAAAGCTAACTCATAAACTACCTCACTAACGATGTGGAGAATCTCAAAGGGTCCAACATCCCACAAACTGAGCTTACTATTTCTTTTGAACCTCATCATGCTTGTCATGGGCGAAACATAGAGAAATACACAGCCACCAACTCTAAATCTGAAGGAACAAAGACGACGGTCTACATAGGCCAATGCCTAATTTAAGTCGCTCTCAGTCTATCCTACCATACAAACTAGACATGTCCTGAAGCAAATCTGAACAACGAGGTCTCACCTCAAGATTCTAAACCTATCCAACTGGAGAACGACATCTCCTACCATACAAATCCTCGAATCAAACTCAAAAAACACGGCTCCATCCTGAAGCTGGTCAAACAAATCATCAATGCGAGGCAAAGAATAACGGCTGCCTATAACCAATATACATATACAAAGATCCATATGGTAAGTAGCCATAGAAATAGGTTGGATGCCAAACTCGAGGTCAGTAGCAAACTTAATCTCCTTGACAGGGGGAATACCAGGCAGGTCGATAGAAACCACATCAGGAAACTCACAAACAATAAGGACAAAGTCAAGCGACAGACTCTCAATACTTGCATCAAAATATAAGAGAAATATGACTTGCAACCCCTAGAAATATGTCCCCTAGCACAAACATAAGATATAATACTCATTTCCTCACAGATAACTACTTTATGCCACATGACTGGGGGTACACCAGGCATAGCTAAGGCAATAATCTAGGCAAAATAGTCCATGATAGTGGGATAATCAGTCCATGCCAAAAATCCTATAAAAATCCTCCATAATTAGAATAGTAGGTCAACATAAGTATCAATATCACTGAAGTTACAATACCTGATCAGAATACATCAATCCACTACTAAAGAATCACCCACGAGAGTAGATACGTGCAATGGAACATATAATAAATCAATAGAAAACTCAAACTATGGTGCATAATAAGAAGATATATCTATATATATATATTTATAAGCATAAGTGGATCTGGGATCTAATAAAGCAAGGGCCGACTGACGGCACTTCAAAATGATACATGTATCTATATCATCCAAAGTTTAAGCCTCGAGTCTATTAGATACTTTATATAACTGACCATGCCCATCACTTGGCTAGGCACCTAACTGACCTCTTGCCCTTCCTGTTTGAGGACCACCTCGAGCATCCTGGTAACTACCCCCGTGGCCATAAGAACTATCTCTAACCGAGGGAAGTGAACTGCTCTAATAGAGGATCACTCAAATATGAACCAACCATCGCCCCACAACTAGGTCAATACCATGAATAATGACTAAGAAGTCCACGTATAAATCAAGAAATTTGAGTAGAACCAAAATCAATTGATCCAGCTAACCCAAAATAATTACCATGTCTAAATAGACCAAAAAATAAACCCATTTAATACTAACTCTTACCCTTTATAGGGTGATATTCTAGAACTAAACCGACCTCTGCTAGTAATCTAAAGAGCTGTCAGAATAGGTTGATTCATCTAAATCTAAGGCTGAAAAGATGAACGCTGAGGATACCTACTCTAATGAGACATACACATAGAAAGCCTCAACTCTCTAACAAAGCAATGAGCTATCTTATACCCCATAACTATCATAGATACCTGCTCCAATATGGGGAACTTATTCCTCAATTGATCTCCAAGGCTATGAGGCATATACTCCTCCAAGAATATCTCAGAGAACTAAGTTATGGGGAATTACCGCTAGTCTAGAATCTATAAAATTTCTCCACTAATGATGAGATGAAAAGTCCAACTGATATGTGGCGTAATCCTTACAATGAGTCTCAACAATATCCAAACCATGAATCCTATCCTTATATGCAGTCCAGAACTCATGTTCATCCCCTCCAGAAGCACCGTAAAATCTCAGTGAAACTAATCTCAAAAATTTGCCCAAAATCTTCTTCTCCTTAAAAGATGTAGTAGGCTAGGAAACCACTGACTGGGCAACTATAATTACAGGAGAAATCTCAACTCTGGGAGCCATAGTTACTGGTTACACCCCTGCCTCAGTACCAGTCTGATCCACAGACTATGCACCATCCAATAACACACCACCAATACTACTCAATAACTGACTAATACATCCCTGAGCACTGCTGAAGAAATAACCTTGGTGGAGCCTAGGATGACTTTTGGTCCACTACTGGCTGTGGAGAAAGAATCTACGGCTTTGATTCAGGAATAAGGTCTGGGGAAGATGGCCTATCTTGGACTCTAAATGTAGACACACCTCTAGTCTATCCACTACCTGTGGGTTATCCACGTTTAATAATACAAGTAGGGTCCCTAGGTCGGTCTCGGGATCCTCATCTCGTATAGCGGTAGCACGTGTCCTAGCCTTCTATGGAAGAGTAAAGTGAAAAGCATATTCTATGAACCAACTCAGACTCTCAGCATGATATGAGTGAAAGAAGTGCAGAACTCCTAAGGATGCCTCATAGCCCCCCGAACATAAGAAAAACATCAAAATTTTGATCCACAGGGCTCTACTATACACTTGCTCTTATACCAACTATATCGGTGAAACCTGGATCTGATACCAATTTATCATGACCTGATTTATGAGTCATAATGACACCTACCAATTCTCACCAGTAGTTAAGCCAATACTATAACCCAGAGCTAACACAATGGGTTAATTCGGTAAGAAAGGCCCAACATAGGCAAAATTTAAAGAACATCAATTACTAATATGAGGGTTCTAAATAGAATAAGAAATCATACAAATACCAATCCCAAAACCTGGTAGAGCTAGTACAAGAGAAAATAATAGTATCAATACAACTCCAAGTTTAGAATAGTTAATACATCTATCTCAAATACGAAAGGCTGAATATAAAAGATGGAAGAAAATCGGGTGACCCAAACTCCAAGAGCTCACCCTATCTTCGAAAATCGATCACTGCATGAACCATGATTAATGATGATTGTTAATATTCAAATCTACACCTAAAAGATAGAAATGTATAGTATGAGTACCAAAACAATGGGTACTCAGTAGGAATCATCGGCTGACTAAGTTAAATCATGAAAGTTCTATTCTGACGACATAATAATACATGTTTTGATTTCACTTCATATTTTGAAATTCATTTTAAAATGCCTATAACTTGACATTCCTAACCTTTTATTATAACATATATATGCATGAATAAACATTACTAAAAATTTAGTGTATTTAAATAAACTATAAAGCTTTGAAATTCTAGAAACATAATGAAAATTATTGAACATCAAGTGGTTAACACCAACAAAAAACATGATTAAATCTAAGATTAGATAATATACAACAACAATATAATAAGTAAAACCTAAATAATTATAGCTACGTTCAAACTTAAAACATTGCTTAAAAATGTGAAAAAAACATGAAGTAAATCAAAAGTATGTAACTCAAAAATATCTATCTATGAAGAGCTTTGTCGAGTATTGTTATATTTTTCTAAAATATTACTACCCTATTTCAAAAAGAACGACCTACTTTTATTTTTATTCCATTTCAAAAAGAATGACCCCTTTCTTTTTTTGGTAATACTTTAATTTTAACTTTTCACATGGCATGTTTAGGACCACGAGATTAAAGAAAATTTGGGTACATTTGACATAACTTTAATTTAAGGCCACAAGATTCAAAAGTCTTTTTTATTTTCATAAACTTTGTGACAAGTCAAAGTAGGTCATTATTTTTGAAATGGAGGGAGTAACTTTTTAAAAAATTATGAAGAAAACTAGACAAAAATGACTTATTTATGAAATTACTTTGGATTTTTATTTTTCTACATAGACTCTTTGAAAAATAAAATTTGACAATCATTGTCAAAGGACGTTAGGGTTCTTTCATTTGAACGGGCCTACGATGACTATTATGGGCTTCAGGATTCTTAGCCTATGGGTAAGGCCTTCAATGATAAAGGAATGAAAGACCTGTATATGACCACTATCCTTTCAACTTATTGTTGTATCATGTTTTAATGACAAAATAATACTTAGCGGACCAGGTCTGTTGCTTACTTTGTCCAGGCATAGCTATCAGTCTCTGCATAGTTTTATCCGCTAGTGCAATAACTGTGTAGGTTCATAGAGTACCAGAATGGACACCTGGTCTAATAAAAATTTGGTCGTTCAATTTCACACTACTATAAATACGTAAGGATTCTCCTTCCTCAATTATTTTTGCAATTCTAGGATTAATTTGAGATGACAAAAATCTTGATGGCTCAAGATTAAATATTTCATATTTCTCTTAGTGTTTGTGTTCTTGAGTTGAATTCTATAAAATATTACTCTAATGGTTGAGAGTAAAGTTTTTGTTTTTCTTTTGAGTTTCTTAGGTAGAGTTACGTGAGGTTGGCTGGTTAGAGTTAGCTAGCTCTGAGAGTATTTTTGACAAAGCTATCAAGAGTAAATTGTAATAGAGTTATTGCAATTTAGTAGAACTTAGATGTAAGTTCTAATAGAGCCTGTAATCATGTTTGATTCTGATTATAGTGGAGTTTGAGAGCTTGTGAGTAAAGACTGTGGTTTTTCTCTCTTGAGCAAGGAGGTTTCAGTGTAAAATTATTGTGTTGATTTATTTACTGCATTTTCTGTGTGTTATTATTTTATTGTCACTTATTACACTTCCTAACTTGGTCCCTTAGCAGTGGTGTACTCCTACGTTTGATCAATTGGTATCAAAGCAAGGTCACTCAAAAAGGTTCACACCTAGTGTGTCTTTGTTATCATGGTCTAACCACCAATCAAGAGGAAAGACAATCTAATACTAGGCCACCCCATTTCAATGGATAATACTATGGGTGGTAAAAACTAGAATGTATGACTTCATTATGGCCGAAAATAGTGAGCTAAAGAATATGATACTTAATAGAGTCTATGTTCTAGTAAAAGAGGTTAAAAAAATGAGATAACTAGGATTGTAGGTAAAACTAGAAGAGAGTACAAAGAGGAAGATCATTAGAAGATTGAAGAGAATTTTAAATCCAAGAAATTACTAGTTTTTGGGATAGGACCAGATAAATACAACTGTATCTTTGCATGTGAAAGTGCAAAAGAGATCTAGGACTACTTAAGAAATGCTCATGAGGGAACAAGTTAAGTAAAGGAATCAAAGATGGATAAACTAACCACCCCATATGAAGTCTTCTCTATAAAAGAGAGTGAAACCATCCAAGAGATTTACACCAGATTTACTACAATCATAAATGAATTGCGTTTCCTTGATGAGGTCATTCCACTCTATAATAAGTAAGGAAGATTCTGGAAGTTCTCCCAAAGTCTTGGGAGAGTAAGGTTGATGCTATCACTAAGGCTAGATATTTAAATATTCTTATAATGGATGAGTTGATTGGAACTTAAAAAATCATGAACTAAAGAAACAATAGGAACAAGAGAAGAAGGAGACAAAAATGAGAAGTCACTAGCTTTAAAAGCTTCAAAATTTGATGCCAGTGAGGAGGATACTGATGTTGCTTACTTAGGTTGAATTTGCTTTTTTAAGATTCAGACGTCTGAATCTGAATGCATATCTGAATGATTAAGATGTTGTCTCAAAATCTGAAAACTGAATGATTAAGACTGTTTGTTTTTCAACAACTGAATGTGAATTTTTTTTATTTGTATATATAATAAAATAAAAAATATAATCCAAATAAAAAACTAATTATGTATCAAAAAAGTATGTAATTTAATACAACAAAATTATTATTTGATTGAAAAAAATATTTATGTTTATTAGTGATAGTGAAGATGGTTTATAATGGTGGTTGTGGTGACAATGATTGATGTTAGTGATTAGTAATGTTTGTAGTGATATTTATGATAGTTGGTATTGTGGTGACTATTATGATGGTGGTGGTTGATAGTGGTGGTGGTGGTTGTGATGTGATGTTGCTTGATGTTAGTAGTTGGAGGTGTTGATGTGATGACTGAAAAATAAATGCATGATGGTTGATGATGTGTTGATTCTAGTTGGAGATGTTTTTATTTGTGATGGTGGAGATGGTTGTTAGTAGAGATAAATTATAGTAATAGTAATGGTTGAAGTGGTGGTAGAGATAGCATTACTAGTGACAATTGCGGTGGCGGCCAAAGAATGTACGGGGGTTGTGATGTATTAGTGGTAGTTAGTGGTGGTGCTAGTTGCGATAGATGAGTTGGTCGGTAGTAAGTATTTGCCGGTAGTGGTTGATGATGGTGGTTCTATTGATGGTGGTGAATATAATTAGAATAATAGAGGTAGTAGGCGTGGTAGCGATTGATAATAGTGGTTGATAGTGATATTTATTATTGATGGTATAGGTGGTTGGTGGTGGTAGGTGGTGGTTGATAGTAGTGGTGGTGGCAAAGGTGGTTAGTGGTGGTGACTGATGATTATAAATAAATTGACACTGAATATTATCTAACACCAGAATACCTCTTCAGACCTATTAAGACTTGATTCTAGATCTGAATGATTAAGACTTATTAGACCTATTAAGAGCTAAAATCTTAACAAAAAATAAATTCACTTAATGGTCTGAATTCTGAACCTTTCAGCTTCAGACCTCCATTAAGTGCAAACAAATGATCCCTTAGCCACGAAGATTGTAAGTGTCATGAAAAGAAGTGGCAAGTTTCAAAGAAAAAGGAGTAGCAACATGCAAGCTAGTACAATTAAGGTCTGTCATAAATGTGGAAAATCTATACACTTCATCAAGGATTGTCCTCTACATAAAATGGATTATTAAAAGTATCTGAAGTTAGGGGAAACTAAGGAAAAAAGAAAGGACCAGGTCCCTGATAAATCAAGAAAGAAAGTTGTAGCTAACTATATGGTGAAGCAACCACTAGCTGTCTAGGGATTCCTCAAGTAAGTTTGAAGATGCAAAAAAGTCTGAAGATGCATCTATGCTGGCTGTGGAAGATAATAAAATCTCCCATAACTCACATTTTCTCTTATGTCTAAATCAGAAGATGGAGAGGATGAGGTAACTCCTTTTAACATTAAGGAAAACCTAAATAATTACTCCACTAAAAAGTTAAATAAACTTGCAAATGACTTGATAGACTCAATATGTGAGATTACTGCTAAGAAGGAGTTTCTTAAAGATAAGGTAGAAACCTTAGAACATGAAAATCTATCATTAACTATTCAATTATCTCAGATAGGAGAACATTCTTTATAATTGAAATCTGAAAACAAGGAATGGTGGAAAGACTGAGAGGGCTAGCTGAATTTGATGGTAAAGGGAAAAAGAAAGCTACCAAGTTATAAATTGACCTTGAAGAAAAGTTGAAAGACTCTTAAAAGCTCCTTATGATTGTTCTTGAGAAGAATAAGGAATTAGAATGGGACCTAGTACACATAAAAGAAGATCTTAACAAATTCCTAAAATGGACCACCTCTTCACCGATTCTTACAAACATAAAAAGTCAGGGTATAAACAATGGTAGAGGTCTTGGTTATCAACATCACATTTATTCTCTTAAGTCCCAAGGTAAGTATGTCCCCGTTGCTAGTAAGAAAATTAATAATTTTCTATACGCTCATTGTGGTAGAGATGGTCACAAGAAGGAGTACTGTGAAGGATGACATAGAGTTAAAATGAATTTAGCTAGGCATGTTCAGCAGATGCAGTCATTTTCCAAGGGATATATTTCCTTGACAAACTTTAAGAAGAATAAACTACCTAGTTGGATAAAGAAAGATGTGATCCCTCCTTTATCTTTCTTTTGGGAATTCAAACTCAAATGGGTTCCCAAATCTAATAAATGACCTCTGTATGCAGGTGGGAGTAAGGGAAGGTAGTCAAAGATGGTTCATGGATAGTGGATGCTCTAAGCATATGACTGGAAGAACTGACTATTTTCTCTCACTCAAAGCATTTCAAGGTGGAGGTGTCTCTTTTGAAAATAGAAAGAAAGGCTATATCTATGGTGTTGGAAATATATAAAATTCTTAAATCATGTTGTTGAGGATGTTTATTATGGGAATGGTTTAAAGTATAGCCTTCTAAGTGTGTCTCAAATCTGTGATAAAAGAAATGAAGTGAAGTTCTTATCTAATGGGTGTACAGTGTCCAACTTGAAGACTGGGTAAGTTATACTTAAAGCTAAAAGATTCAAGAACATGTATATGGCTGATTTAGACATAGTAGCTGATTGTGAATTGACGCTCAAAGTGAAAATGTTGATCTATGGCATAGAAGGTTAGGATATGTAAGTTCCTTTATAATCAACAAATTGATCTCAAAGGACCTAATTAGTGGTGTTCCAAAGATGAAGTTTTCAAATAACAAGGTTTGTTATTCTTGTGTCAAAGAAAAATAAACCAGATCATTCTTTAAGCAACGGAAGCAGGTAAGCACCACAACACCCCTTGAATTGCTGCACATAGACCTATGTGGACCTATCAAAGTCCAAAGTAAAGGTGGGAAAAGATATGTGTTTGTTATTATGGATTACTATTCCATATTCACTTGGGTCATATTCTTAAGCACCAAGGATGAAACTTATGAAGTACTGGTATTTTTGCCTATCAAATTCAGGCAAAATTGAATAACAAGATTGCAGGATCCAGATTGGTCATGGAACTGAATTTGAGAATTTTAAAGTAAAAGAATTCTATCTAAAAATAGAATTAGTCACAACTTGTCTACTCCCAAGAACTCCTCAGCAAAATGGAGTGGTTGAAAGGAAGAATAAGACACTAATAGAAATTGCCAAGACCATGCTGATTGGTAGTGGTCTTCCTAAAAGTTTTGGGGTTGAAGCTCTTAATACTGCCTTTTATGTGACCAATAGATGCCTGATTAGATCTTTCTTAAACAAAACTCCATATGAACTTTTTTTTAGAAAAAAACCTAAAATTGATTACTTCAGACCCTTTGGTTGTAAGTGTTTTGTTCTAAATAAAGGAAAATATGAGCTTGGAAAGTTTGACTCCAAAAGTGATGAAGCTGCATTTGTAGGTTACTGCTCAACAAGTAAAGAATATAGAGTCTTCAACAAGAGGACCTTGTGTGTGGAAGAAAGTGTACATATGGTTTTTAATGAATCAGGAAAACTAAAAAATCCCGTTGGAGGTAAAGATTCTAGTATGGAAGAACTCATTCCTATTCAATCGGATGGTATAGATAAAGCTAAGGTTCAAGAACAGAATGATATAGTTGATGATAATGAAAAAGTTAGTAAATCAGGTCCTCAGTTGCTGGATCCAATTTTAGAAGAGAAACATCAAGAAAAATCTATTCAAAATTCTCAAAGACCTGGTCCCAGCAGACCCCAATTAAGAAGATCAAATTGAAAGCATAAATCATCTTAACCCCTTGAAAATTTGACCTCTCCCTTAGAATCTGGAATGCAAATAAGAGCTCAACCTAGGAATTTTATGGCATTCTCAACCTTCTTGTCACAAGTTGAGCCTATAAATATAATGAAAGCCCTAACAGATATTGGCTAGATTAATGCTCTGTAGGAAGAACTTCATCAATTTAAAAGGAGCAAAGTCTGGAACCTGGTCCCCAAGCCTATTGACAGAACAATCATTGGAACAAAATAGGTGTACAAAAATAAGTGAGATGAACATGACAAAAATAAGTGAGATGAATATGGAATTATCAATAGAAATAAAGTAAGGCTTACTATACAAGGATACAATCAGGAGGAAGGAATTGACTATGATCAGACCTTTGCTCCTATTGAAAGGATGGACACAATTAAGATTCTCATTAATTTTGTAGCCTATATGGATTTCAGACTATTTCAAATAAATTTCAAGAGTGAATTTCTAAATGATAATTTAAAGAAAGAAGTTTATGTCAAACAACCTCCATGTTTTAAGGATGCTGATTTCCCACAGCATGTGCTCAAACTGGATAAATCTCTTTATGGGTTAAAGCAAGACCCATGAGCTTGTTACGAGAGACTATTAAATTTTCTTCTGGACAATGGCTTTAAAAAAGAAAAAAATTAACAATACCCTTTTTCTGAAGTCCAGAGGAAACAACTTGCTAATTGTGTAGATATATGTTGATGACATAATCTTTGGAGCTAACTCTAATCCTTGTGTGAAGAATTTGTAAAATTAATGGGAAGTGAGTTTGAAATGAGCATGATAGGTGAATTAAGATTATTTCTAGGGATGCAAATTAAACAAACATCCCAATGTACAATGATTTACTAGAAAAATACATCAAGGAGCTGCTGAAGAAATACAACATGCGGGATAACAATCAAATTGATGCTCCCATTGGAATCAACTAAAAAATGGATAATGATGGACCTGGTCCCTCAGTCAATGAGACCATGTATAGAGGGATTATTAGATCTTTGTTATATCTCACTACAAGCAGACCTGATATTATGTTTAGCATGGGTATGTATGCTAGATTTTAGGCATGTCCAAAGGAGTCTCATCTAAAACCAGCCAAGATAATTCTTAGATATCTAAAAGAGATAGGGAACTTGGTCCTGTTCTATCCATCTGGAGATAATTTTGATCTAATAGGGTATACTGATACTGATTATGTTGGGTACTTGGTGGATATAAAAAGGACCTCCGAAATGGCTTATTTTCTAGGTTCTTTTCTAATTTCCTGGGAATCTAAGAAACAAAATTTAGTTGCACTGTCTACTAATGAAGCTGAATATATGGTTGTAGCTTCTTGTTATGCTCAATTTCTATGGATAAAACAATAACTGAAGGACTCCTTTGATTGTGTGACAATACCAGTGCTCTAAACATAGATAAATACCTAGTGCAACATAAAAATAAAAAGCATATTGATGTGAGACATCACTTCTTAAGATACAACATTAAAAAGGGGCAATTTGCATTAAGTTTTATAAGACTAAAGACCAGGTAGATAATATCTTCACAAAGGCTCTACACAAGGAAGAATTTATGAAGAATAGGCTAAGGTTAGGATTGATCAAGATAAATTGACCTACTCAGTGGATCAATTTCCTCAAATCTTTGGCTATGATTATGAGACATGTATCCTTTCTTCAATTGATGCAATATGGTCTAACTCAGTACCATATATTTTGCGGGTACAAACACATGGTAAGTAACACTTAAGGTGGACTATATGACACAAACACAAATTAAAAGTTCCTTCAATGCAAAGAGGGTCCTGATCCCATCCTGTAGGTCAGTATCATTATGTGTCATAAAAATTGCATAATACTTTT
This sequence comes from Capsicum baccatum var. pendulum, assembly GCA_030864225.1. Classification (NCBI taxonomy): domain Eukaryota; kingdom Viridiplantae; phylum Streptophyta; class Magnoliopsida; order Solanales; family Solanaceae; genus Capsicum; species Capsicum baccatum. The sequence goes on along the minus strand of CM061554.1, from coordinate 209,540,254 downwards.
GTCTGAAAAGCCATGTCTCGTCCCATTTGCTTGAAAACTGTCAAATCTTTGAAGAAATAAAGGGTCATATCTATAGGGACCAGAATGTAACATGCCTTTTAATTTAAAATGTTGTACCTTTCTTTCTCTATATAAAAAAATAAAACTTTTTTTCTACCCATATGTTATTTCCAAAATTAGCTCCAAATTTCTTACTCAATAGCAAATCTTTTCCCTTTCTCCAAAAATTGTCGTTCCTTGTTTTAAAATTAATCTTCAAAAATTTTAAATGGTTGACAAAGCCTTATCTTCAATCCCCACAAATGAATTTGAGACTGTTCAAACCATCTCTTCTTTCTCTGAAGCTTTACTCGTTAAGTCATCTTCCATACCAGTCTCCATGGAAGAGTCCACCATGGATAAAACCCCAGAAATGATAGAACCCATCTCTAAAAGTACTATAACTATTGACCAAAGTGAAGCCTTTGGTTCACTAATAGAAGTCGAATTTCCTCAACCCTCCATTCCATCAGAAAACCCAAAAATGGTTGTCCCTTCTGAAACTTAAAATGAACCTAGTTGTCCCATCCTTTCTGACTCAAACCCTATTTTGCCCAACTCTTTGATAAAGATCTTCTAGTAAAGAAATCTAACCCCTCTATTAGTGAGTTGGCAGGGGAGGATTGGTCGCTGAAAATCAAATTTTACTATCAAATAATCCTAGAGAAAGTTCTATAGGATTTGAAGAAAATATGGCTGGTGATGAAAATTTCTTTCTCTAATTTAACTCAGTTTCTAAGTTAGATGAGCATACTACTCCCTTTGTTCAACATCTTGTGGAGAATGAGGATGACATGCCTCTAAGGTGGTCTATGCAGAGACAAAGGAGAAGTAAAGAGGAGGAGAAAGTTTAGCAGAATATGAAAGTTACTAAGACTTACATAACAAGGAGTATGGAAAAGAAGTTCATGGGATATTCCATAAAGGCTAATAAGTCTGCTACTGCTAAAAGAAGAAGGTTAAAGAAAGGGACAATGATTAAAAAAGAAAATATAGAGGTGGTTGAAGTTGGTGAAGGTGAGGAAGATATACATTCTTATGTTGCTACGACAATAGAAAAGAGAAGAAAAGAAATTCAAGAAGAGAAGAGAGCAAGTTCTCTTAGAAAAAAAAAAGAAGTCCAACTCCTAAGAAACACATTATTGTGAAGAAGAAAGTGACTGAGGGACCTGGTCCCAAAAAGAGAAGATGAAGAAGATCCTGAAAGTGGCTTTAAAGTAAGATAAGTGGTTGATAAAGGGAAAATCTAACTAGAGAACAATTGAATGAGATTCTAAGATCTCAAAAAGTTCTAACAGGGAGAGTTTTAAATTCTAGGATTTTTGAGAAACCTGGAATAGTAGAGTTAGTAGAACATGTAAGACACCAGGGTTGGCTTAACATTCTAGAGGAACTAGTTCCCTCTATTTTTAAAAATGAGGTGAGGTAGTTTTACTACACAAAAAAGTTTTATGATGATGGGCTGAGTTTAACAGCTTTGGTTCAAGGGAAGAAATTGAAATTGGATAAAAAGGTTCTAGGGAAAATTTTAAATGTTTCTATATTTGGAGTGAGTAATATTTTAAAATAAAAACCCTCAATAGAATTTATGGTGGATATATCAAAGGTAGGGGGAACATCTGTTGCGGTGTGAGAAAGAAATTTCTCAAAGGTGAATTTTAATTGGTCTTTAAGTTTGTAAAAAAGTTGGTCTTGCATAGGTCTGAAAAAAGGACAATAGCTTCAGCTATTGATCTATATGTGATGAGTTCCTGAATAAGTTTGAACTAATCAATCTACTTGCTTTGATGATAAAGCATATGTACAAAGTTATCCATGTTAAGAAGGAAAGACATGGCATGCCTTATGGATACTTTATTATCAGGGTAGTTGATCACTTTGGAGTTATTAGTGAAAAAGAGACTCCTGATATTGCAAAAAAGATATTTACTCTAACAACCTTGATTGATAATAAATGAGTGGAAGGCAAAGTGGGGACCATGTCCAGGTGTCAGAATTACTATGTCACGACCCGAGCCTAGGCCCTAGCCGTGACGAGCATCCTGAACCATGAAGGCCCGGAACACCCATTCTCTATTTGGTTATCATGCACAACTTTCGTAATCATAATAGAATATGGAATTGAAACTGAGTACGGAAAACATGGTCAAGTTCTGCAACATTTCTGAATAATACTATCTGACATCAGTCTGCGAAATCTCTACTAAGAACATAGACATCTGTCTGAAAAGAAACTGGGACAAGGCCCCCAGTAAACCAAAAATATAATAAATAAGATAATGTCTGACATAATTAGGCCTTCCGAATCATAGAAGGCTCACCACTATAAATCAAGTCTGCAAATCCGAAACTGTCTACTGAGTAGCTGGACCCCTAGACTGTGCCTCAGAACCTGGAAGGAGGGGGGGTCAGCACAAAAGTACTGGCACGCGAAGCACTCCAAAAATAGTATAATGGAACATACATATACATACATATATATATATATATATATATATATATATATATATATATATTAAGTGAAAGCAATTCTTTTCATCAAGACATCATGTATAAAACTGTTTCTGAAAAACACATGGACACTTTCTGAAAACATAAAACCTGGCTGTTCATTTTGAATCATGATCTGTGTTTTACTTCTGAGTTAGGTGGTATTCCCCAACAAGTTTGATATTCCACGGGTTGTATGGAATCCGCCATTGACTCGGAGGGGAAGCCCCCAACCCAAGTGTGCCGCAAGGGTTGGAGTGTCTGAGTCTGATATGGCACAGGACATTTAAGTCAGCGCATAATAGTATACCCGGGTCGGAAAACCACGATTTTAGGCAATGAGTCGCTTGAACTCAAGCCCTCTTCGGGGTACCACCTAATATCTCTGTATGCCCATTTTTAACCTTTTCTGTACATGTATCATTCTAATAATTTCTAAATCATGCAAGTCTAATAAAAATTTGATTTCTGAACTAGTCTGTGTTTGTTATGGCATTTGTCTGAGTTGGTATCGTCATACCAAGACTTGCAAGTCCTATTTTTGAGCCATAATGCATTTAGCACGATCTTTCATAAAAATATAGTTTCAGACCACCGAAGCATGTAATTTGCATTAAAGATGTCATGTCCCGAAACTCAAGTCAAATCTATGCAAAACGTTTATCAAACATATGGTGGTCATGTGCATTTTGGCAAAACCATGCATTCGTTCATTACATGCATATTCAGCATTTACAACCCTCTCTTTCGTGTTCAAAATCATATTCCAAACATAGCAAGAGTCAAAGCACTTCATATCATGATTTCCTTTTCTTTTCGAGATGTATTTCAAAACAATTTATATTACGTAAATCATGAAAAACTTTACATTAAGAGAGGGGTTTCATAAAAGTAATGCTCTCAATTCATATTTCAGGACAAACACATATATACGTATACATAAAATTTTCAATTACTTTAGGGGAAAGCCAAAAGTCCCAAAGAATATCATTAAAGCTTCTAAAACATGAGTATGTACATGAAATTACAGTCTAATACATGCATGACTTTTTACGGGGCGTTACATTATCCCTCCCTTGGGATCATTCGTCCCCGAATGATGATGCGGGAATAGTCACGCATGATTTTAAGTAGATTCATACATAGAAGGAAACATAAAGCAAGAGTTGTACCTTCCAATTCGTTATTTGCTAGTTCAAATAGGCTTGGGTATCTCACTTTCATGTCATGCTCCGACTCCCAAGTTGCTTCTTCAACTTTCTGATTTCGCCATAACACTTTTGATGATAGGCGAATTTACACGCCTATAGTGCTATATTTTACCCATATTTTAGCAATGTTTTGAGAACAAATTATATATTTCATGCACTTTTAGTCCTTTTTCCTGTAAGTAAGCTAACGAACATGATTAGCAAAGTTTTCAGGTATAAATGATGCAGAATTCAGCATTTTATGGATAACTTGACGCCAAAGAAAGCTTCACGGAAGAAGGAAGGGAAAGCTTACACGCCAAGGACCAAAAGTGGCACATGGAAAATCTGTCCCGGGCAAAAACAACAATTCTGAAGACTTTAGGGACTAGCAGTAATTTATTAGGATTAGGATAATGATACATTAACCTAGTACAATTGGGTTAAGTATTTCATTAGCTTAGTAGGATTTGGTTAAGTATTTCATTAACTTAGTAGGAATAGGATATGGGTATTATAAATACCCTATTTTGCTAGAGATTTTTATGGATTCTACTTAACAACAACTCTCATCTTACCTTACAATTCATTCACTACTACTTTTAATTCTACTTTTTATTCTTCCTCTATTCATCTATTCAATTCTTAATTTCCGCAACAAGAGAAACGTTACTTTGCTAGGAATTCACGCCTAACGCCTACCACACTACTACTATACGAAATCTTTATTGTGGTATAATAACAATGTCTATTGTGATTTCCTTCGCACTCATGGGTAACTAAACCTCTCTGTTGGGGTTATGGAAGTCGTATGAGATACTATCTATTGCTATGAGTTTGTGAGTTTGTGACACGTATAATGCTTATATCATTATTCTCTTCATCTTAATCTAAATTCTTTGTGGTTGCAAACGCAAGAATACGCCAGTATAGCATTAACTTGTTCGGAAGAAAAGTTATATGTCTGGAAAAGAGATAATGTCAAGGTAGTAGGGTCCCATCCCCTATTAAAACGTTAGTGCCGTAACTGGATTAACCTGTTGGAGAATTTGTACCGTTGATACACTTTAAGCTCGAAAGAGTTAAAGTGAAATAATCCTCGAATAGGTCGAAAGACTCCTGGATTTACCATCGAATACAATTCTCTATAAGCACATGCATGTCTGAATTCCGCATAACTCATAGCTAATAGAGATGTAAACTCAGAAGGTGGACATAACCCCAACTCTTCAATTCTCATTGTTTTACAACCTACTAAACATTCTTTCTTTTTACTTTGCTATTTTCAGTTTTTACTTTAATATTTTGGTTACACATTACGATCCCCCCTTTTTACGAGACTTGCACTAAAAGTCTAGTAATCGTTGCTTACTTGTTGACCAAGCTATTCCCTGAGGGATCGATACCCAACCCAGTTGGGTTCTATATTTGACTACGACCGCTTTACACTCCTACGAGAGCTGTAGATTGAGCGTTATCAAAAATTGGCGCCGTTGCCGGGGAATACAAGTGTCAATCAAGTTTATGATAATTACTAGACCCTTTGGTCAAAGATTCTTGTACTTTTACTTTTAGCTTTTGTTTTTGTTCTCTGCAGGTTTTTCTACAGTGCATGCCCCATACTCGAAGTTCTGGTCAACCGTTATTACCTATCAATCCTGAACCACAACGAATTGGCAGAATGGAGGCACAAACGGAAATGGAAAGAATGGCTGCTCAACAGGAGCAGGTGAGATTAGATGCTCTTGCCGCAGCCCAAGTACACCAACAAAACATTGATAACCCTGGGAGAGCAACAAATCCTGACGATGAGGATTTAGGTGATGACGAGTTACTAAACCCAAGGCATGATGCTGAAATCGCAACACCTGCCAACAGAAGAGGTCGTCAAGCTCGGTTTAGGTATGATCGCCAACCCATACAACCAGCTTTTGACGACGATGATGATGATCTTGATGGAGCCGGAGCCACAGGAGCCATTATTCCTCCACCATTAGCGCCCGGAGCCAAGTTCAACATCACAAGCACCGTGATTCAGTTATTACAACTCAAGGGATTATTTGGTGGACTAGCAGGCGATGATCTGAATATGCATCTCATCAACTTTATTCCTACATGCAAGTCGTTTGACAATCCTGGTGTTAGTCAGAATGCAATTTGATTATGTCTATTTCCATTGTCTCTGTATGGGGACGCAACTCTATGGTTGAATAGGCTGACTCCTGATTCTATTACAAATTGGAGGCAACTGAGAGACGCTTTCCTAGAAAGATTCTTTCCGCCATCCAAAAGAGCACAATTGAGAGATGAAATCAGCAACTTTCGTCAGCTTCCAACTGAAGCCCTTCATGAAACATGGGAGAGGTTCAAGACAAAGCTAGCGAGATGCCCAAACCATCACATGACTAATGTTCACCTAATGGAGATATTATACAGAGCCTTGAATTCAATAACTAAACCAGTGGTGGATAATGCGATTGGCGGATCTTTTATGGACCTCACCTTTGGTCAAGCAAGCAATATGCTAGATCGTATGACGAAGCAAAGTAGAGCTTCGCATACCAGGGATTCTGAGGTAGCAAGCCCCACTTTATCTATTGGTATGACTGCAGACCAAAGAAGAAGAGAAGAAGAATGTGATCAAGATATGGCGCACATGAAAACACAAATGGATCTTCTTACAAAGCATTTATTATTAGGGAAGACCAAAAAAGTCAAAGCTATTGTGTCAAAAGGAAGAGACGAATCTGATTCGGAAGAAGAGGCCAACTACTTGAACAATCAGGGGGGTTTCCGAGGGAATACCCAAGGAAACCAAGGTCGGAACTACTATGATAAATCTGGAAACAAGGACCAAAGAAGTTGGAAGAACAAGAATGAAAATAGTGGTTTGTACGTTTCCCCTGGAAGACGTGACGCCACCACATCTAATTCTGGAAGTATGGAAGACATACTGGCTAAAATATTGAAAGGAGTGGAAGCAAAAAGCGCGGGAGTAATGGAGGTAGTTAATGATTTGTCCTCTATGAAACAAATAGTTGATTCTCATTCCACTTCAATCAAGCAAATAGAGTAGCAACAGAGCCAACTTTCAGTAGCACTCAATCAAAGAAAGACTGGCACTTTACCTAGCGATACTGTGCAAAACCCAAGGAATGATGGGTCATGCATGACCATTACTACCCGAAGTAGTAAGGTTCTGGAATCTTTAGCAAAAAGTAAGCAAGTGGTTGACGAAGCAGCGGATATTGATGATAAAGCGAAAGGAGAAGCATCCGCAGAACAAGGCCACGACGTCCTTGACGTCAACCCCAATGATTTGCAACCTGAAAAAGCTGAAAAATGGAAGCAAGAGGAGAAGAAAGCCGTGGAGAGAACAATTCCATACCCACCACCACCTTTCCCTCAAAGATTGAAGAAGGTGGCGGATGACACGAAGTTTAGCAAATTCATGACTATGTTAAAGCAGCTGACCATTAATGTTCCATTGGTGGAGGCACTTGAACAAATGCCTGGGTATGCAAAATTTATGAAGGATCTTTTGACAAAGAAGCGGGCAACAAGTTATGAGTTGAAAGATGATGTTCATCACTGCAACGCAATCGCGACCCGATCAATAGATTAGAAGAAGGCTGACCCCTGTGCTTTCACTATTCCTTGCACCGTTGGATCTTTAAATTTTGCCAAGGCATTATGTGATTTAGGAGCCAACATCAATTTGATGCCACTATCTATCTATAAAAAGTTGGGGTTGGGTGATCCTACTCCAACCAATATGAGGCTCGTAATGGCGGATATGTCAGTAAAACGACCTGTTGGTATTCTATGTGATGTATTGGTAAAGGTTTCTTCATTCATCTTTTCGGCAGACTTTATTATTTTGGATTGTGAGGCAGATTCAGAAGTTCCCATAATCTTGGGGCGCCCTTTACTTGCTACGGGAAGTGTGCTTATTGATTTGAGAGCTAATGAGCTTTCATTCCGAATAAATGACGAAGTAGTTCGCTTTGATGTTTGCAAATCAATGAAGCAACCCAAAGAGCTGAATGTATTCTCGGTGGCTGATGTTTACTTTGATGATGAGAAAGAATTACTTGAAGAGGAGAAGCTGATTGATGACCCATTGGCGACTTTGCTTATGAATGGTGAGAGTAAAGATGCTGAAAATTGTGAAGAAGCTATTTGTGCTCTATCAGGATTAGGGACATATCGCCATGCTCCCAAGAAGCTGGACCTTGATCTCAAAAATCGACCCACACCACCAGCTAAGCCATCTATTGAAGAGCTACCCACGTTAGAATTGAAGGAGCTGCCAAGTCATTTAAAGTATGCATTCTTAGGAAGCGAAAATACACTTCCAGTCATTGTGGCGGCAGATTTGGGTGAGCAACAAGTTGCAACTCTTATTGCTATTCTACGGAAGTATATAAGAGCCATTGGATGGACCATTGCGGATATTATTGGTATTCTACCTGGGATTTGTACACACAAGATTCAGCTTGAAGAAAATTGCACACCCACCATTGAGCATCAAAGGCGTCTAAACCCACCTATGCAAGAAGTGGTGAAGAAAGAAATAATTAAGTGGTTAGACGCAGGAGTTGTGTATCCAATCTCTGATAGTACATGGGTAAGCCCGGTACAATGTGTTCCCAAGAAAGGAGGCATGACGGTGATCGCGAATGAAAAGAATGAGCTTATTCCACTTAGACCCATCACCGGATGGAGGGTATGCATGGACTACCGAAAGCTAAATTCATGGACACTAAAAGATCACTTTCCAATGCCATTTATGGACCAAATGCTAGATCGATTAGCAGGGAAAGGATGGTTTTGTTTCTTAGATGGTTATTCCGGCTATAATCAGATTTGTATTTCTCCCGAAGACCAAGAGAAGACAACGTTCACATGCCCATATGGTACGTTTGCCTTCAAACGTATGTCATTCGGTCTATGTAACGCACCAGTCACCTTTCAATGATGTATGATGTCTATTTTTCTGATATGGTTGAAGACACTTTGGAGGTATTTATGGATGATTTTTCAGTTGTTGGTGAGTCTTTTGAAGCATGCTTGGCAAAACCTAAGCATGGCATTGGAAAGATGTGTAGAATTCAACCTAGTGCTGAATTGGGAGAAGTGCCACTTTATGGTAAAAGAAGGTATCTTTCTTGGGCATAAAATCTCCGAAAGAGGAATTGAGGTGGATCGAGCAAAAATTGAAGTTATTGAGAAGATGCCACCCCCAATCTTGTGAAAGGTGTTCGTAGTTTCCTCGGTCACGCAGGTTTCTATCGACGGTTTATCAAAGACTTCTCCAAAATTGCTAGTCCATTGTGCAAACTCTTGGAGAAAGATGCAAAGTTTGACTTCAATGAAGATTGTGTGAAGGCATTCGAATGCCTCAAAGAAAAACTAATTGAAGCCCCTATCATGGTAGCACCAGATTGGTCTCTCCCATTCGAAGTCATGTGTGATGCTAGTGGGGTAGCCGTTGGTGCTGTACTTGGACAAATAAAGGAGAAGCTATTTCATCCTATCTACTATGCGAGTAAGGTCCTGAACGAAGCCCAAAAGAACTACACTGTTACAGAACAAGAGCTCCTAGCGGTTGTGTATGCATTTGAGAAGTTCCGAGCTTATTTGTTGGGTACCAAAGTGATAGTTCATACAGACCATGCATCTCTAAGGTATCTAATGACAAAGAAGGATGCAAAACCAAGACTAATTCGATGGGTTTTGCTGCTGCAAGAATTTGATTTTGAGGTTAAAGATAGAAGAGGTTGTGAGAACCAAGTGGCTGGCCATCTGTCTAGACTCGAGAACGAGCATGTGCCGCAGCCTGAAATCGAGATTGATGATGCATTCCCTGATGAGGATATCTTAGCAGCAACAATGGAAGGATTACCATGGTATGCCGACTTTGCAAATTTTGTGGTGAGTAATGTGATACCTGCAAACTTATTTTACCATCAAAAGAGGAAGTTTAAGCATGATGTACATCACTACTTTTGGGATGAGCCATATTTGTTTCGATGATGTGCAGATGGTGTTATTCGACGATGTATATCCCATGTAGAGGTGCCTAATATATTGGAAGCATGCCACACTTCCCAAGTTGGTGGACATCACGCAGGTAATCGGACAGCAAGAAAGGTATTTCAAAGTGGATATTATTTGCCTTCGATATGCAGAGATGCCTACGACTTTGTTAGAAGATGCGACCAATGCCAAAGACAAGGTGCAATTTCGAAACACCATGAGATGCCCATGTCGAAAATCCTTGAAGTAGAGCTCTTTGACGTATGGGGTATTGATTTCATGGGTCCATTCGTAAATTTGTTTGGAATGAAGTACATCCTAGTAACTGTAGATTATGTCTCAAAATGGGTTGAAGCTGTAGCGTTGGCCGACAATGAGGGAAAGCGTGTTGTAGCATTCTTAAAGAGAAATATTTTCTCTCTCTTTGGAGTACCACGTACTATTATAAGCGGTGGAGGATCTCACTTTTGCAACAAGCTATTCAAATCCATGTTGGCAAAATATGGTGTCAAGCAACATAAGGTAGCCACGCCTTATCACCCACAAACTAGCGGCCAGGTAGAGGTTTCCAACCGAGAGATCAAGCAAATCCTTGCTAAAATGGTAAATGCTAATAGGACAGATTGGTCTCGGAAGCTGGACGATGCACTATGGGCCGATAGGACTGCATTCAAAACACCAATTGGCATGTCCCCTTATCAACTAGTTTATGGGAAGGCTTGTCACTTACCCATTGAGCTTGAGCATAAGGCATTGTGGGCATTAAAGCGATTGAATCTGAATTGGGATGATGCAATGAATCTGAGATTGGAGCTACTGAACGAGATGGATGAATTCCGTCTACATGCTTATGAGAGATCGGACTTATACAAGGAGCGGATGAAGAAGTATCATGATCAGCGGATTGTTCGACGAAACTTTCAAAAGGATGATATGGTGCTTCTCTTCAACTCCAGATTAAAGATATTCCCAGGTAAGTTAAAGTCCAAGTGGTCTGGTCCATACAAAGTTATCCAAGTCTACTCGTCTGGAGTAGTTGAGTTGGAAGACACCAATGGTGTTACCTTCAAAGTGAATGGCCAACCAGTTAAACCCTATATCGGTCTTCTTGATTTGATAAATTATATGGCCATCACTTATCTCGACGAAGTCTAAGTACTCGAAGTAACTATGTTGTGCCGCGACAATAAATAATGCGCTAGATGGGAGGCAACCCATCGTTTATCGTTTTTCATTTTTTTTGTTCTAGTATGTGTTTTGCTTTTGATTAATAAAAATCCAAAAAGAAGAGTCGTGCCACGACCAAAACTAAGGCGCTTGGTGGGAGGATACCCATCGTACTAATCTTTTTCATTGGTTTTGAGCAAATGTAGGTGCAAGAGGTATACAACGAGGAGATCGGTTTCAAATTTTGATTTGGACGGATTGCATGGTAAAGGTGGTAAGTTAGGAATGAAGATGCAAAAGGCTATGGATTGAGCATTGCTCATGAAAATATAGGCATCAAACAAGGCTATGCCTAGGTAAAACTAGGCCACGAACAAGGCAAGGCCTATACTATGGCCTAAGGTCTCGGAATCTAGTGTGTCATAGCATAGGCGCCGCCCATGCTCAAGTATGCCATAGCATAGGTGCCGCCTATGCTAAAGCCTTTTGTCTCTGAATCTCAAATGCAAAGTGAAAGGCGCCGCCTATGGTCACTAAAGGCTTTGCACTAGGCGCCGCCTATGCTCACCAAAGGCAAAGCAAAAGGCGCCGCCTATGCCAAGCATAGGCAAAGCTAAAGGCGCCGCCTATGGTCACTTTTTGTCTCCAAAACCAATTTTAAATGGTTCAAAACCCGACCCAACCTTTTTCTATAAATAGGAGACTTAGTCTTGAAACACAAACACATTGAAAAACCTAACTAGGCGCCGCACATACTCTCCAAATCATCTCAAAAATTTTCCTTTTGCTCTAATTCTTCACAAGAACATCAACCAAAGGCATTAATCAAGTAAGTACTTCTTTGTTCTTCATTTATTTTTCGTAAGTACTACATTATCATGCCTATTATGAATTGCTAAATCTTGAAGAAATATTGGTGATAAGAATGCGTTTGAATTGTTGAGACACAACCAAGGGAGTGAACATATACGTTGGGATAATCTTAACTTGTTTCCAACTTGAATTTGATTTTGATGCATTGTTATACTACTTACGGAATTGCCATAGTCATTAACATTGCATAATCTTGTCATTTGAATACTTACATGTTGGAATGACTTATTCATCGAAATGAGACTTATAGTGGCCTGCCAACATAGGAGGTTGTGATTATTGTTAGATGCTATACCTTCATGTAATCCCTATGTAGTAGTCTTGCTATATCCATCATGAAAGTATTGCAAAGATTACAAGAAGGGTGACATCTCTGATTTGATTTTTGGAATATAGCACCTAAAACGTATGTCGATGAAGTCTAAGTAATCGACCACTTTTACTTCACTAATTTGTATCAACAATCTAAGTGTGGGGTGGTACCCCTATTGCTTGTGTATAGATTATATCCATTGAGATGATGCTAACATGAACATTGTTCTAAGTCTCAGGTACAATGGCACCCAAAGCAAGACAAGGCAAAGATAAGGCTACCACTTCCAAAAAAGGCAAGAAAAGAGGCCGCAAAGAGCAAGGAGAATCATCCTCAATGCAATTACCACGCCGCATGTTTGGAATAAAATGGGTTCTTGAGGAGGAAACAAAGGAATGGTATAGGAACAACAAGGAAAGAAAATATGTTCATGTGGACTTGATAAACAACGAAAGCCTAGCAAAGAAGGAGCCGCGCATGTTGGCCAAGATCATGGCATTACATCTTGATTTCATCTTCCGAGACATGGGAGAATGTAATCTCGATTTGACAAGAGAATTTTATGCCAACCGGTCGCCAAAAACCACAGGCAGTGAGGTCAAGATTCGGGGCCAAGTTTTACAACTCAATGCGGATTTCTTCAACTCCTTTCTTGGCTTGCCTTTAGTCAATCCATCACCATTCAAAGAGCTGTACAGTAGACCTCCATATAGAGCAATTCGACACACACTTTGTGGAAGTATATCCATGGCAAGGTGGAGCAGACAAAAAGATACCGGACGACACAACACCTTCCCATATGCTTCTTTGAATAGGGAAACAAGGATATGGTTGCGTATTTTCAACTCTTGCCTCATACCAGGGACCCAGTACACCAAGATAACAAGAGATAGAGTGTGCTTGGTATACGCACTGATGACGAATGTCCCTATCAACTTTGGGGCAATTATTCGATCCACCATGCAGAAAGCCAGGCTACACAAGCGGTCCCATTTCAGTTTCGGCAACTTGTTGACTGTAATCTTGAGGAAGGAAGACATCGAAGAGGAACCGGCCGATCATAGACTCCCACACAATCCAAAGAAGGTTGACCTCCCAAAGGTCAAAGATGCTGAAACCACACATGGCGTCAACCTTACTACGGCAGAGAGACATGCTCGAGATGAGAGTTTCTTTCACCATCTGTATGGCATGACTCGGTTCACAATGATGAGTGGTGGACGTGTTCCAACTGTTGCAGAGCTCCAACAGCTGGATCATGACTATCTAATGAATGTGCATGCAAGGGAGATGTGTGGAGTAGGTACATACTTTGAGGAACCTCTTGATGACGATGTGCCGACCGATGATGAGCGACGAATGCCATACTCTGACGTGGAGGAGAATTCTGATGACGACGACTCCTATGATGATTTCGACGAAGGGGGTATGACCCCCGACATAGAGGAGGAGTCCGACTGACCAGGTTTTTCGTATTTATTTTCCACTGAGGACAGTGTCTCATCTAAGTATGGGGTATTTGCATGCTATACTCCTTTATACGCATTTGCATTTATTTATGTTTGTTTGTTTGAGTTTTTTTCGTTTTTCATTTTTTTTGTAGTTAAATTTTTTTTTACTTAGCTTTGCATGAAATTATTCTAATAGGCAGCATGAGATTATAACAAGAGTTTGTGCTAAAATCATGACTATTAAGATGTTTAGGCTCTAATTGTGACTCACTACGTGATATTGTGTGGTATAATTCCTTCAGTTGTTGGGGCAAGAGTCTATACTACTCCCAATAAAGTCGACCATGTGCCTTGTGTGTGTGAGGATATGGTATATTCTATGTTTGTGGCTGATGCTATAACTTGCTTGGTATGTATGTAAAGCGAAAATAAAGAGTGCAAGTTTAGGAGATGATTTAGGCATTTCTTTGGCAACCTGTAATTGTTTACCCTCATTCTAACCTACCCATGGACATCATCCTAGTTAAACCCTTTTGAGCCTTTAGCCTATGTTCTTTGGCAGCCTTATATGTAAGCCTAATCCATTTTTTTCAAGACCATAATTTGATTCAAATTCCTAAGTGCTTTAAAGTGTAAAGTCATGTGACAAAATAAGAGAAAGTTGGGTAAGTATGATTCTTTAGAATGTAATGGTGCTTGAATTTGTTATGAAAAAGAATTGCTATCATAAGAGGTATGTTATGAAAAGAAAAAGGAAAGGAAAGCTAAAATGTTGCTTAAAATTGAAAAACAAAAGAGGAGAAAAAGGGTGGTAGAATAAAAGAAGGAAGAAAGGTTGTTTGAAAGAAAAGTGTTAATGATACAATGTTATGTATTAAAGCGCTTAGGAACATAGTCACTATTTCTGGCCAAAATAGTCCTACCCGTCCCTTAGCCTACATTACAACCATCAAAAGACCTATTTGATCCTAAGCTTAGTATTCTGACATTTAGTGGAGCATTACACTAAGGGCAAGCCTATGGTCATCAGTTGCTGCATATGAATTCTTTGTGAGAGCGAGAGCAAGGATATTTCTATACCCATGTTTGAAAAATATGCTATACTTGTGAGTGATTATGGGTAATATATTGTGAGACACACATGGTTGATGAGTTTTGGGTAGTTGTGTATAACTCCTTGTACCTTAAATTTTGGATATGAATTAACTACCATCACGCGTCTATGTTGGAGGTTGAATTGTTTCTACTAATGATCAGAAAACTACTCTTTGTTGATAATTGTTGTGCTTGTCTTGATGAATATTTTGTGTTGATACTGTGAAACCCTAAGTTGATATTTAGACGGACATGATATTTTGTTCGAGGATGAACAAAGCTTCAAGTGTGGGGTGTTGATGATAGGCGAATTTACACGCCTATAGTGCTATATTTTACCCATATTTTAGCAATGTTTTGAGAACAAATTATATATTTCATGCACTTTTAGTCCTTTTTCCTGTAAGTGAGCTAACGAACATGATTAGCAAAGTTTTCAGGTATAAATGATGCAGAATTCAGCATTTTATGGATAACTTGACGCCAAAGAAAGCTTCACGGAAGAAGGAAGGGAAAGCTTACACACCAAGGACCAAAAGTGGCGCATGGAAAATCTGTCCCAGGCAAAAACAACAATTCTGAAGACTTTGGGGACTAGCAGTAATTTATTAGGATTAGGATAATGATACATTAACCTAGTACAATTGGGTTAAGTATTTTATTAGCTTAGTAGGATTTGGTTAAGTATTTCATTAACTTAGTAGGAATAGGATATGGGTATTATAAATACCCTATTTTGCTAGAGATTTTTATGGATTCTACTTAACAACAACTCTCATCTTACCTTACAATTCATTCACTACTACTTTTAATTCTACTTTTTATTCTTCCTCTATTCATCTATTCAATTCTTAATTTCCGCAACAAGAGAAACGTTACTTTTCTAGGAATTCACGCCTAACGCCTACCACACTACTACTACACGAAATCTTTATTGTGGTATAATAACAATGTCTATTGTGATTTCCTTCGCACTCATGGGTAACTAAACCTCTCTGTTGGGGTTATGGAAGTCGTATGAGATACTATCTATTGCTATGAGTTTGTGAGTTTGTGACACGTATGATGCTTATATCATTATTCTCTTCATCTTAATCTAAATTCTTTGTGGTTGCAAATGCAAGAATACGCCAGTATAGCATTAACTTGTTCGAAAGAAAAGTTATATGTCTGGAAAAGAGATATGTCAAGGTAGTAGGGTCCCATCCCCTATTAAAAAGTTAGTGCCGTAACTGGATTAACCTGTTGGAGAATTTGTACCGTTAGATACGCTTTAAGCTCGAAAGAGTTAAAGTGAAATAATCCTCGAATAGGTCGAAAGACGCCTGGATTTACCATCGAATACAATTCTCTATAAGCACATGCATGTCTAAATTCCGCATAACTCATAGCTAATAGAGACGTAAACTCAGAAGCTGGACATAACCCAACTCTTCAATTCTCATTGTTTTACAACCTACTAAACATTCTTTCTTTTTACTTTGCTATTTTCAGTTTTTACTTTAATAATTTGGTTACACATTACTATCCCCCCTTTTTACGAGACTTGCACTAAAAGTCTAGTAATCGTTGCTTACTTGTTGACCAAGCTATTCCCTGAGGGATCGATACCCAACCCAGTTGGGTTCTATATTTGACTACGACCGCTTTACACTCCTACAAGAGCTGTAGATTGAGCGTTATCAACTTTCACTGAGGCTATCTCTTTACTTCTCAATTTTCTCACTTGACGATCTAGGATTTCCATGGGCTCTTCCTCGTAAGACAAGGAATCACTCACCTTGATATCATCAATGGGCACCACCAAAGAGTGATCTCTGATGCACTTCTTCAACATGGATATGTGGAATACTGGATGAACAGAACCCAAACTTGCAGGCAATTCTAATTCATACGCAACTCCACCTTTTCTTCTTACAATCTGGTACGGGCCTATATAGCGTGGACTTAGATTACCCCTCTTCCCGAAACGCATAACTCCCTTCATGGGAGAAACTTTGAGGAAAACTTAATCTCCAATCTCAAACTCTAACTCTCTTCTTCTGACGTCGGCATAGGATTTCTGACGACTCTGAGATGTCTTAAGTCGTTCCCTAATGAGTTTCACATCCTCCATTGCCTGATGAACAAGATCAGGGCCATACATCTGCATCTCACCTACTTCATACCAGCCTATTGGATACCTGCATCTCCTACCATATAATGCCTCAAAAGGTGCCATCTTAATACTAGAGTAGAAACTGTTGTTATAGGCAAACTCTATCAGTGGCAAGTGATCAACCCAACAACCTTTAAAGTCAATCACACAGGCCCTCAACATGTCCTCCAGGGTATGGATGGTGCGTTCAGCTTGCCCATCAGTCTGAGCGTGGAATGCTGTACTTAAGTTCACCTGGGTACCTAAACCTTTCTGAAACGATCTCCAAAACTGAGAAGAAAACTGTGTACCTCGGTCGGATATAATGGAGACAGGCGCTCCATGCAAACGGATAATTTATGCAATGAACAACTTAGCATAATCTTCCCCCGAATAGTTAGTCCTGATAGGCAGAAAGTGAGCTGACTTGGTCAACCTATCTACAATCACCCATATAGAGTCATACTGATTTCGGGACTTCGGAAGTCCTGTAATAAAGTCCATATTGACCATTTCCCACTTCCACAAGGGCAACTCTATTTCTTGGGAAGTACCTCCTGGCCTCAAATGTTCTACTTTCACTTGTTGGCAATTCAAGCACTTAGAAACAAAGTTAGCCACATCTCGCTTCATATTATTCCACCAAAACATAGATTTCAAATCATGGTACATCTTAGTAGAACCAGGATGAACAACATACCTCGAGGTGTGAGCTTCATTAAGAATTCTTTGTCAAAGCCCATCGACATTCGGAACACATAATCTACCCTGAAACCTCAGAATGCCATCACCACCAACTTCAAAAGACATCACCTTCTGTTGACCCACATCTTTCTTGATTTGTATCAAGATGGAATCTTCAACCTGCTTCTCCTTCACTTCAGCACAAAGGGATGACTTAGCTAACTCATGAACAACCACCCCTCCATCTTCGAAATCTAACAGTCGCACTCTCATATTCGCAAGGCGGTGAATATCCTTCACCATCTCTTTCTTTTCTTCTTCTACATGAGAAAGGCTGCCCATAGACAACCTGCTGAGGGCATCGGCTACAACATTTACCTTGCCCGGATGGTAATGCAGGCTCATATCATAGTCTTTCAGAAGTTCCAACCACCGCCTCTGCCTGAGATTCAATTCTTTCTGCGAGAAAA
This sequence comes from Capsicum baccatum var. pendulum, assembly GCA_030864225.1. Classification (NCBI taxonomy): domain Eukaryota; kingdom Viridiplantae; phylum Streptophyta; class Magnoliopsida; order Solanales; family Solanaceae; genus Capsicum; species Capsicum baccatum. Next base: position 209,522,303 of record CM061554.1, on the reverse strand, counting down.
CATACTGCAGACTCTTGTGATCAGTGAAGATATCAACATGAACACCGTACAAGTAGTGCCGCCAAATCTTAAGGGCAAACACCACAGCCGCTAACTCCAAATCATGAGTAGGGTAGTTCCGCTCGTGCACCTTCAACTGCCTAGATGCATAAGCTACCACCTTACCATGTTGCATCAGAACGCAGCCAAGTCCCACACGAGATACATCACAATAAACCACAAAACCATCAACTCCCTCGGGAAGAGTCAAAATAGGTGCAGTGGTCAGTCTGTCTTTCAACTTCTCAAAACTATTTTCACATAAATCAGACCACGCAAACTTTACCTTTTTCTGAGTCAGTTTAGTGAGTGGGGCCGCTACGGCTGAAAAACCCTCTACGAACCTTCTGTAATAACCTGCCAAACCCAAGAAGCTCCGAATATCGGTTGGAGTCGTGGGTCTGGGCCATTTCCTCACTGCCTCAACTTTCTGGGGGTCCACTCTAATCCCGTCACTGGACACAATATGCCCTGAGAAGGCAATAGCATCTAACCAGAACTCACACTTGGAAAATTTGGCATACAACCAATGATCCTTAAGGGTCTGAAGAATGATTCGAAGGTGATCGGCATGATCCTCCTTACTCTTAGAATAAATCAGAATATCATCAATAAATACAATGACAAACGAGTCAAGAAACTAACGGAAAACTCTGTTCATAAGATCCATAAAGGCTGCAGGGGCATTAGTTAACCTGAAGGACATGACAAGAAACTCATAGTGACCATATCGGGTTTGAAAAGCTGTTTTGGGAATGTCTGACTCCCTAACTTTCAACTGATGATAGCCTGAACGAAGGTCTATATTTGAAAAACATCTAGCACCCTGAAGCTGGTCAAAAGGATCATCAATCCTAGAAAGAGGATATTTGTTTTTAATTGTGACCTTATTCAACTAACGGTAATTTATGCACATACGAAGGGAACCGTCTTTCTTACGAACAAAAAGTACAGGTGCACCCCAAGGAGATACACTGGGGCGTATAAATACCTTATCTAGGAGGTCTGCTAGCTGCTCTTTCAACTTTTTTAGCTCTGCGGGAGCCATTCTATATGGCGGAATAGAAATGGGATGGGTATCTGGCAACACATCAATACCAAACTCTATCTCCCTATCAGGGGGTATCCCTCGGAGATCTTCGGGAAAGGCTTCTAGAAATTCATTCACCACAGGGACAGACTGAAGAGGAGGATTTTCAACTTTAGAGTCCTCGACTCGAATAAGGTGATACAAGAAACCCTTAGAAATGAGTTTTCGAGCTCTGAGATAAGATATAAAGTGCCCTTTTGGTGCTAAAGAATGTCCCTCCCATTCTATCATTGGTTTATTTAGGAAAGAAAAGGTAACTCCACGGGTCCTACAATCCAATATGACATAGTATGAATGGAGCCAATCCATTCCTAAGATAGCATCAAATGCAACCATGTCCAACTCTATAAGGTCTGCCACCGTATCCCGACTACCAACAGTCACCACACAACCCCTATATACCCTTCTAGCAACAACAGAATCCCCCACCAGGGTAGAAATAGAAAAGGGTTCAGAAATCACACTGGGCTCAAACCCGAAACCAACAGTCACATAAGGGGTCACATAGGATAAGGTAGATCCGGGATCAAGTAACACACAGACATCACGGGAAAAGATTTGTAACGTATCGGTTGGTCAAGTCATATAACTAGTTGCGACTGTTCCCGACAGCTGATGTGGCGCCCTTCTGAGATGGGGGTGGCGCTGTGGAATTGCCCTGAAACTTTGCACCACCAGCACTCCTCCTAGCAGATGGACAGTCCCTCTGAAAGTGGCCTGACTGACCACATGAATAACATACAAGTGTGCCCAACTGACATTTCCCCGGATGATTCTTACCACAATTTTCACATCGCGAGTAAGTACGATGCTGCTGAGCCACATTACCCTGCGACTAAGTATCTGGTGCTCTAGATCCATGAGGAGTCTGAAAGCTCCGAGTCTGTCTGTCTTCAGGGGTTTGGGTGCTGGGGCGCTGGCTGCTGACTGTGTATTATTCCAAAACCTCGTCTTCTTCGACCACCTATTTCCCCAGTTACCACTCTGTGGTTGACTCTGGTGCCGATCCACAGATTTGACTCTCTGGTCCTGTCTGTCCTTCTCTTTAGATTCAGCGATCTTTCTCTTCTTCTCTTCCACCTGCTGCATGTGGACTGTCAGTCTAGCAAAGTCTAACTCCTTATTAAACATTGCCCCCTGGCACTCAAGTACCAGGTTATCAGCAAGGCCGGATGCAAATTTCCTCATCCGGGCTCTCATATTGCTAGTCAATTCTGGTGCATAGCGGGCTAGTTGATTAAACTTCAAAGTGTACTCCTGTACACTCATACTGCCCCGCTTCAGATTCATGAACTCTTCTGCTTTGGCCTCCCTCAACTCCAGAGGAAAGAATCTGTCAAGGAAAGCTTCTACAAACTCACCCCAAACTGTAGGCTCAGCACTCTCACCTTTTGCATCTTCCCAGTCTGCATACCACTGATTTGCAACATCCTTAAGCTGATAAGTTGCCAATTCCACTCCTTTAATCTCATCTACATGCATTACCTTAAAGATCTTCTCCATCTCATCCACGAACTCCTGTGGATCTTCCTCCACCATTGTACCAGTGAACTTAGGTGGATTCATCTTTATGAAATGCCCGACTCTAGTAGCCTCAGACATAACGGATGCAGACCCAACATCTTTCGATCGTTGAGCCTGGTTAGCTACCAGCTGTGTCAGCATATGGATAGACCGTCTGAACTCTGCATTTGAGATATCTCTCTGAGCAGTTGGTGGATGGTTGACATTAGTCCGCGGAGCCCGAGGTGAACTGGCTGGAACTGGAGGGACTCCCAGGATAGGGACAGGTTCTGGCGTGGAAGCTCTATTATGGGTCCGCATCCCATGGGTGGGACGGACCACATCTGCCTGAGCACTCTGATCGATGTTGTGACGGGGAGGCATAGTCGTGGTTCACTGTAATACAAGAGATCATCGATTAGGGGACAGTTTAGACTCTGAAGCACGAACTAAATCACAAATAAGGGAAACATTCCTAAACGCCTAATAGCCTCCTGTTTATAAGTGTGGCACGCTACACACCCATAAACAGAACTCTACTCGACGCGATTTCGCAGACATCCTGGGACCATGAACCGTGCTCTGATACCAAGTTTGTCACGACCCGAGCCTAGGCCCTAGCTGTGACGAGCATCCCAAACCATGAAGGCCCGGAACACCCATTCTCTATCTGGTTATCATGCACAACTTTCGTAATCATAATAGAATATGGAATTGAAACTGAGTACGGAAAACATGGTCAAGTTCTGCAACATTTCTGAATAATACTATCTGACATCAGTCTGCAAAATCTCTACTAAGAACATAAATATCTGTCTGAAAAGAAACTGGGACAAGGCCCCCAGTAAACCAAAAACATAATAAATAAGATAATGTCTGACATAATTAGGCCTTCCGAATCATAGAAGGCTCACCACTGTAAATCAAGTCTGCAAATCCGAAAATGTCTATTGAGTAGCTGGACCCCTAGACTGTGCCTCAGAACTTGAAAGGAGGGGGGGGGGGGGGTCAGCACAAAAGTATTGGCACGCGAAGCACTCCACAAATAGTATAATGGAACATACATATACATATATATATATATATATATATATATATATTAAGTGAAAGCAATTCTTTTCATCAAGACATCATGTATAAAACTGTTTCTGAAAAACACATGGGCACTTTCTGAAAACATGAAACCTGGTTGTTCATTTCGAATCATGATCTGTGTTTTACTTCTGAGTTAGGTGGTATTCCCCTACAAGTCTGATATTCCACGGGTTGTATGAAATCCGCCATTGACTCGGCGGGGAAGACCCCAAACCAAGTGTGCTGCAAGGGTTGGAGTGTCTGAGTTTGATACGCCATAGGACATTTAAGTCAGCGCATAATAGTATACCCGGGTCGGCAAACCACGGTTTTAGGCAATGAGTCGCTTGAACTCAAGCCCTCTTCGGGGGACCACCTAACATCTCTGTATGCCCGTTATTAACCTTTTCTGTACATGTATCATTCTAAAAATTTCTAAATCATGAAAGTCTAATAAAAATCTAATTTTTGAACTAGTCTGTGTCTGTTATGGCATTTGTCTGAGTTGGTATCGTCATACCAAGACTTGCAAGTCCTATTTCTGAGCCATAATGCATTTAGCATGATCTTTCATAAAAATATAGTTTTATACCACCGAAGCATGTAATTTGCATTAAAGATGTCATGTCCCGAAACTCACATCAAATCCATGCAAAACTTTCATCAAACATATGGTGGTCATGTGCATTTTGGCAAAACCATGCATTCTTTCATTACATGCATATTCAACATTTACAACCCTCTCTTTTGTGTTCAAAATCATATTCCAAACATAGCAAGAGTCAAAGCACTTCATATCATGATTTCCTTTTCTTTTCGAGATGTATTTCAAAACAATTTATATTACGTAAATCATGAAAAACTTTACATTAAGAGAGGGGTTTCATAAAAGTCATGCTCTCAATTCATATTTCAGGACAAACACATATATACGTATACATAAAATTTTCAATTACTTTGGGGGAAAGCCAAAAGGCCAAAACAATATCATTAAAGCTTCTAAAACATGAGTATGTACATGAATTTGAAAACCTGATTCTTAAAACATGATTTCTATGCCCATGAGATTTTAGGAAAACCCCGCGTACCTTTTTCTCCACGAATTTTGGGTGTCTATCGAACCCTACGTTGAGAGGATTCCGAATCTGTAATTTGTTTTACGAAGAAGTTTCGGAATGATCGGACCTTCAAGCTTATTTTCTCAAACCCTAGTTGCTTCTCCTCTTAAGTTCTTGAAGGATTAGATTTTGGGTTTTTATAGGAGGCTTCAATGTTGTTAATAGGTCCAAATCCGTTTAGGAGTGAGTAAAGATGATTTTGGGTTTTGTAAGGACTAAATTGCACTTAAAATAACTCAAAATGGAGTTTTTTCGTCACCTGAAACCATAAGTGTGCGCCGCCCTTTGCATTGCATAGATTAAGATAGGCGCCGCATTGTGCATCGCCTAGACTAGGGTAGGCGCCGCATTGTGTATCGCGCAACCAGTCCAATGGCTATGTGCGATTGGTTAGACGACACACTCTTTTTTGCAAAGCCATAACTTCTTGCTTGAGTGTTGGATTTTTGCAAAATTGGTATCGTTGGAAAGTTAACTTGAAGACCTATCATTTGACACCTAGTAGGTTCTCTAATTCTACATATACAGAGAGTTATGGTCGATGGAAGCTGACACAATTTACAACGTCCACTAAAACTTAAGTCTAAAGTTCAGAAATTATAGTCTAATACATGCATGACTTTTTACGGGGCGTTACATACTAGCTGTTTAGGAGAATTTGAGCAAAGAGGTCAAAAAGATAAGGACTAGGCTGGCTACTAAGGATGCAAAGATTCTATATTTAAAGATGAGGAAGCAACAATTTTCTACTGAAGGACCAGGTGTTGCTAAAGAACTGAGAGCAGAGAATGCAGAACTAAAGACAAAGGTCACTGTACTAACAGAAGAGGTTGACGGATTGAATGCAGAAGTAAAAGACCTCAACAAGTAGTTGCCGAACTCTCATGCTACAAAAAGTGCAAGGATCAAAATGCTTCTTAAGTCCCTCTGACCCAAACATCCATCATCCTAAGCCATTTCCTTTTGATTCCAAATTGTCACATGTATGAGTTTCTGCTTGTTGTTTCTAGTGGATTTTGAAGTTCAGGATTTTATGTTATTTTTTTGCACGGTATGGTACTGGCTCTATGTTTAATGAATGAACTATATTTTGTGTCTATTATTTGTCTTTCTTTCATTTTAGTTATTCATTTATGTTAGTGTTACCCAGTGACCATGATGCCTATTGTTATCTTAGTTTGTTGTTTTTTCTTTTTTTATAATGTGAAAAGGAGAAAAATTAAATTCACTAGGGTAGGGACTAGGTACTATGTAAACTAATGCAGGAGTGTTGATGACTGGGGGAATATTGATAGAGGGGGGATGCTTGTGTATGTGTAGATGTACTTGCTCCAAACTAGATAAATTTTGATGCCTTGTGAACATGGTTTGTCATCATAAAAAAAGGGGGATTATTGTTGTCTCATGTTGTGATGATGACAAATTGATACTCAAAGGACCAGGTACCTTGCTTACTTTGCCCAAGCACAACTGTCACACTCTACACATTTTTGTTCACTAGTGCAACAACTGTGCAGGTGCACAATATACAAAGTGGACACCTAGTCAAATCAAAATTTGATCATTCAATTTCACACTACTATAAATACATAACAATGCTCCTTCCTCAATAGTTTTGTAATTAGGATTCATGTGAGAAAATAAAAAGCCTGATAGCTCAAGGTTAAATATTTCATATTGCTCATAGTATTTGTGTTCTTAAATTAAGTTCTGTAATAGATTTACTCCAAAGATTAAGAGTAAAGTTTTCATTTTGCTTTTGAGTTTCTTAGGTAGAGTTACCTGAGGTTGTGTTGGTTAGAGTTAGACAGTTCTAAGAGAGTTTTTGATAGAGTTGTCAAGAGGAGATTGTAATAGAGTTATTGCAATTTAGTGAAAGTTAGAGTTAAGTTCAAATTGAGTCTGTAATAATGATTGATTTTGATTATAGTAGAGTTTGAGAGCTTGTGAGCATATGCCGTGGTTTTCTTTCCTTGAGTAAGGAGGTTTCCACGTAAAATTGCTGTGCTGATTTATTTATTGCATTCTCTTTCTGTTACTATTATTTTCATATATTATATGTCGGGACCTAGTCCCTTAGCAGTGGTGTACTCCTATGTTTCATCACAACTGTATATTGAGATGATTATCATCCTAAAAGAATTATATTCTATATCAATTTTTAAGAGAATTTTTTTTCTTGTGTTGCAATCAAAGTAGATAAATTCTAAGCCCCATAATGATATCGTATTGGAAAAAATTATCGTACCAACTGAGTTGTGACTATGTAGAAAATCATTTGCCAACCTTCACTAATCATCATAATAAGAATCGATGGTGATTACATGCTAAAAATGGTGTTTAGATGATAAAAACTGCACCCCCTACATACAGAAAACTCTTAAAACTTAATAGAAAGTGAATTTTAAAAAAGGAGGAGACAGACCTTTAATTTTCGGGCTACTTCATTCAATGTTTTCAATTTTTTCGATAAAATTTTTTTAACTGAAAGAGAAACACAAGAAATAATCAAAAGGAAATCAAAATCCATACTCAAATGTTGAATAATGTATATCTCATGTATAAAATTTAAAGGAAAGAAAACAATGTGGTTGCTGTAAAATTTGATGCAAAATATTACTTAAATAAAATTCTGAAAAATCTCTTTTATATAAGGTACAATTCTAAATAATTTTGAAGTGTTAAATATTATAATTTGGTATCTAGATTAAATAAGAAAAATAAGTAAAATAAAAGTATTTATATAAGTTAAATGTTTTGTTTTGTCTTACATGACACCAATTTGGTTAAAAAGTAGTAATTATTTTCGGCACTAACAACTTTGGTGAAGAAAGAGTAACAAATTTTAGTTTTTTTTTTTTTTTTGATAATTACAATCTTTATAAGTTCCTCAACCCATACAAAGAAAAGACATTACACCTTATAGTCTTCAAATCAAATACCAATATTTGCCAACTATTCAATAACAAAATTTTAGTTAGTTTTAAAGTCCTAAATATTAAGAGAATATTGATCTATTGTATTCAATATTCAATATTATAAAAATAATGATATATTAATTGAAAGAAAAATAGTAAAAGTAGAGACTTTTAAAGAAGGACAAAAAATTTAAATGACATTTCTAAGTCCTTCACACTTTTAATATAGTATGATATGATTTAGTTTAAAAGATTCAGAACGCATTAATTATTCTTTTCCAACTTTAAACTTTAGTTATTTTAGAATTAAGAGATTTGTAAATAGATAACGATTAAAAAAATAATAAGGATATATTAGTCAAATTACATTCCTAATTAATTTTTTCATAAAAGTTGTACAAAACCTAAATTTGCCAAATATATATATATATATATATATATATATATATATATATATATATATATATATATATATATATATATATATATATATATATATATATATATGCGTGTTGCATGTGTACCCCATATAATTGATTTTCTTGAAAAAAATAGCACATAAATATTATTAGACGACTTGTTTGAGTTGTAAAACAATAATGTGTGAAACTGATTGGATACTGATTTTGTAATGAAATTATTCTTACAGAATGTGTTTAGTATGAAGAAAAATATTTTTTAATTTTCTCGGTTTGGGAGTCAGATCAAGAGTTGCGAAAATGGGTCGAGATAAATATTCGGAAACTAGTTGGAGTCATGGTTGGGATCAAAAGTTGGGTCTCGAGTTGAGGTCAGATATTTTGAACAATATTTTCTTCTTAGCTACTGAATAAAAATCAGAAAATAAGTAAGAAAATAACTTATTTTCGAAGAAAATATTTTCTAACAAAACATTTCCATCATACCAAACACATCCATAGTGTTTAAGTATTTCTATAGCTTTCTAAAAGTTGCCACCAAAATGCATCTGCCATTGGTCAATAGGTATAATCAGCTCAAACAGGAAAATAAAAATTAAACATGACACCTCTTCAAATGGCCAACTTACATAACAGAACTAAGTGAAAAAATAATGAAAGGAAGAAGTTGTAATAGGGTCTTCATCTCACTTTTTGTTTTTAAGATGAATTTGTACCCATGGGGCCCTATCTTTATTTATTAACAGAAGAACAATCCAATACTTGGTCTCACTTACTTTGAGTATGGAATCAGTGAGAACTCAGCTTTGAATCCCTTCGGATATTACCTAATAATAATCATTAAAAGAATAGTTTCTCAGAATATGAAAATGTATCATAGGCTAATTATGCTACTAAACGACGGTACCAGGCACACATGGTTGTTTCCATTGAGAACAAAACTGATTTTCTTAAAACAATTTTATACGAGGATTCTATTACCCCCTAAATTCATTTTTATATGTTTTTGTGCTCCTTTTGTGTTAACGTGGTTGTCAAGTCACATAAAAGAAGCACAAAATATTTTACTACTTGACAATCACGTTAGCACAAAAATATAAAAAAAAATGAATATAGGGGTAGCAGAAAGGAAACATCATCATATTAATGAAACAAGCCTCACTTTAATTTTTCAAGCTTGTTCACTCCTGGATGCTTTTATAACATTTGCTTATCTCATAAATCGTACGCCTTCTTAAACCACAAGTATGAAAATCCCATTTTTCAAATTGTTCCATCACCATCCCGACTATGGTTGTTTGAGATATTTTTGGTTGCAGGTGTTTTCTTTACGTTAGACACTATGCAAAGAACAAATTCTCTAAGATATAATATCGGTATTGGATTCATCCCATTTGATATTAACTGACTTGTGCCAATTTACTTGATTGAAAATAGAACTTGGTGAGCAACTATATTTATGTGGATGACAAATAATTAAATTCTTTTTTCTTTTCTATTTTTCAACTTGGAGCCCAAGTATTTTTTTTCTATAAAAGGAGAGGCAATCTTCATTCTCAAATACACCAAAATAAAGAGAGAAGAGAAAGAGGAGTAAGGCATCACAAAAGATTTATTTCGTGAGAAAAAATAGAGAATGTGAGCGATATTTTAGGAGGTGGAAACATCAAAAGAAAGATATTTCTTTTGAGTGTGTAGTGGTCTTTGGAGTATTTTAATCAAACTACACATGTAAAATTTCTTGATATAGTGATATCAGTTGCTCTTCTTGACCCATGATATTTTCCTTATTCAGAAGGATTTTTACGTAAAAATTTTGGTGTTATTATTGTTCTTTTCTTGTTATTCATGTTGATTAACCATATTGTTGTGTTTCACTTTTATTGCTTTGGTTATCACAAATATTATTTTTATGTCGGAATTTGTTCCTAACAACTAGTATTTGAGCACAGGTTCTGCTCATTCACAAAAATAAATTTTTATAATTTTTCATATTGACGAAAGAAAAATGTCTAGAGTAAAGTATGAGGTAAAAAAATTCAACGGTGATAGTGGTTTGTCAACATGGCAAAGAAGGATAGGGGATCTATTCATCTAACAAAGTTTACACAACGCATTAAATGGCAAATCCAATAACCCCAAATTCATGAAACTATAGGATTGATAAGAACTAAATTAAAAGGCTGCTATTGCAATTAGGTTTCACGTAATGGATGATGTGGTCAATAATATCATTGATGAAGATAGTGCATGTAACATTTGAACAAATTTAGAAAATCTATATATGTTCAAAACACTGACAAATAATTGTACCTAAAAAATAGTTGTATGCCTACATGTGGGTGAAGGTAAAATTTTTTTGGAAGTTCAACCATCTTGTACGTGCCATTTTTCTATAGAGATTCAATCTCTTCTTGCATGACTTTCATCCACTGGTTTTTTTTTGGATGGTCCAACACCTTCTTAAGACTTTCTGGCTACCCCTCATCATTGACATAAACAGACTATGAGGAAAATAAAGCCACCGTTCTCATGAAATCATTGCCATCTTCTTACGGTATTTTGGAATCTACCATCTTGCATGGTAAGGACTCTATTGAGCTGAAGGATATTACATAAACTCTTCTACTTAATGAAAAGATGAGAAAGAACCCTAAAAATTATGGAAGGATCTCATCACAGAAACTAAAGGCAGGAGTCACCAATGAAGTTCAAGTAACTATGGTAGATTCAAAGGTCACAAAAAGTCCAAGGTTCGAGCCAAATAAAGAGGCAGAACTTGTTACAATTGTGATCATCACTTTAAAAGATTTTTTCCAAATCTAAAACTTGGCAAAAGTGAAAGCAGTTTCTAGAAGAATGACAATAACACAACTACCACGGTGAAAAACACTGATAATATTCTTCTTTTCATAAATGAAGAACAAGAGTGCATGCACTTGGCAGGTACAGAGTTAGAAAGGGTAGTACAACAACATCTTACCATGCTACGCTGATAGGGGATCTTTTATGTAGATATATAGCATGTGATTTCGGTATTGTGAAAATGAGTAACGCAAGTTACTCAATGATTGTGGGGATCAGAGACATTAGTATCAATACTAATGTCGGATGCACATTAATTTTAAAAAAAGTGTGTCATATACCTAATATGTGACTGAATATGATCTCAAAAATTACTTTGGACCAAGATGGATACAAGAACTACTTTGAAAATCAAGAATAGAGACCCGCTAAGAGGGCATTAATGATTGCAAAAGGAGTTTATCGAGGCATATTGTATGGCCCAAATACAGAAATATGCTGAGGTGACTTGAGTGCAGCATAAGAAGCAATTTCTATAGATTTGTGGCATATAAAAATAAATCATATGAGCGAGAGAATTGAAGATTCTATCAAAGAAATCACTCATATATTTTGCCAAGGGTACGATGGCAAAACCTTTTGGCTACTACTTATTATTAAGTAGTATAGAGTCCCATTTCAGACATCGTTTGAGAGAAATCAAAATATACTTGATTTTATATATAGGATGTTTGTGATAGGAGATAGAATCGATAGGCGGTAGCAAATATTTCGTTACTTTTATTGATAATGATTCATGAAAATTATGGTTTTATATCTTGAAAATCAAACCAAAGATCAAGTGTTTCAAGCATGTCAGAAGTTTCATGCTCTGGTGAAAAGGTAGACCGGTCGAAAGCTAAAGTCTCTCTACACTAACAATGTAGGTGAGTACACTTCAAGAAAATTTAAATACTGTTTATGTCATGGGATCAAACATGGGAAGATAATTCTTAGAACCCCATAACATAATGGTGTAGCTGAAAGGATAAATTGTACCATTATTGAGAAGGTGAGAAACATGATAGAATAGCTAAATTGCCAAAGTCATTTCGGGGTGATGTAGCTTAGATAGCCTGTTACTTGATCAATCATAGTCCATTAGTACCATTGGAGTTTGACATCGTAGAGAGAGGTTAGACCAACAATAAGGTATCTACTCACATCTAAAGGTGTTTAGTTGTAAAGCCTTTACACCTGTACTGAAAGAGTAGAGAACAAAGCTGAATAATAAATGCTGCTTGCATATTCATCGAATATGGAGATGAGAGTTTGTGTATAGACTGTGGGATCTTATAAAGAAGGTTATTAGAAGCAGAAATATAGTCTTCCAAGAAAGTGAAGCTAGAATTTCTGATGATTTGTTAGAGAAGGCCAATAAGTAGAATGGTGGAGTCCCAAACCTGATTACCAATATTTTTACTCTAATTATTACAAAGTCCTGAAAGTACAACCAATAAGGTTTCCCAGCAGAGAGCACAATCTACTGAGATTATTGAGAAAGGGTAGCGACTTGGTGATTATACCGAGCAAGTAGAATTCCCTACTCAGAAAGAAGAATAATCTCAACCTCTGAGGATATCACCAAGGCAAAGGTTATAGTAATCCAAGTATCCTTCCTTGAAGTATGTCCTCATCAATGACGAGGGGGAATCCAAAAGTCTTAAGGAGGTGTTGTCCTATCTAGAAAAGAGCTGATAACGCTCAATCTACAGCTCTCGTAGGAGTGTAAAGCGGTCGTAGTTAAATATAGAACCCAACCTGGGTTGGGTATCGATCCCACAGGGAATAGCTTGGTCAACAAGTAAGCAACGATTACTAGACTTTAGTGCAAGTCTCGTAAAAAAGGGGGGATTGTAATGTGTAACCAAAATATTAAAGTAAAAACTGAAAATAGCAAAGTATACAGAAAGAATGTTTAGCAGGTTATAAAACAACGAGAATTGAAGAGTTGGGGTTATGTCCACCTTATGAGTTTACATCTCTATTAGCTATGAGTTATGCGGAATTCAGACATGTATGTGCTTATAGAGAATTGTATTCGATGGTAAATCCAAACGTCTTTCAACCTCAATAAGGACTATTTCACTTTAACTCTTTCGAGCTTAAAGCGTGTCTAACGGTACAAATTCTCCAAGAGGTTAATCCAGTTACGGCACTAACTTTTTAATAGGGGATGGGACCCGATTACCTTGACATTATCTCTTTTCCAGACATATAACTTTTCTTTCGAACAAGTTAATGCTATACTGGCGTTATTCTATGCATCTGCAGCCACAAGAATTTGCATTAAGATGAAGAGAATAATGATATAAGCAGCATACGTGTCACGAATTTACAAACTCATAGCAATAGATAATATCTCATAAGGCTTCCATAACCCCAACAGAGAAGTTTAGCTACTCATGATTGCAACGGAAAACACAATACACATTATCATCATATCCTCACGAAAAGTTGTTTTGGGCGTCACTTGTGACGTGAATTCTGTTGCTAGTAGCAGTTCTCTTATTGTGAAAATTAAAAGTCGAATAGATGAAAGAAAATTGTCAAGAATAAATTGATAAAGAGAATTGTTTTGATGGATGGATGGATGGTGGATGGATGGGAATTGATGGAATGGGGGATTAATGGAATGTGTGGAATGTATAAATTGTGTGGAATGTCGGAATGTATCCAAATCTCTAGCAAAATAGGGTATTTATAATACCCATATCCTATTCCTACTAAGCTAATGAAATACTTAACCAAATCCTACTAAGCTAATGAAATACTTAACCAAATAAGCTAATGAAATACTTAACCCAATTGTACTAGGTTAATGTATCATTATCCTAATCCTAATAAATTACTGCATTATTATCCTACTCCTATTAGGTTACTGCTGGTCCCCAAAGTCTTCAGAAATGTTGTTTTTGCCCGGGACAGGTTTTCCATGCATCACTTTCAGTCCATAGGCATCCAAACGCTGCTCTCCTTCTTTCGTGAAGCTTTCTTTGGCCATAAAATGCTAAAATCTGCATCATTTATACCTGAAAACTTGCTAATCATGTTTGTTAGCTCACTTACAGGAAAAAGGACTAAAAGTGCATGAAATATATAATTTGTCCTCAAAACTTAGCTAAAATATGGGTAAAATATAGCACTATAGGCGTGTAAATTCGCCTATCATCAACACCCCACACTTAAAGCTTTGTTCGTCCTCGAACAAACTATCATGTCCATCTAAACATCAACTTAGGGTTCACAGTAACAACACAAAATATTCGTTAAGACAAGCATAGCAATCATTAACAAAGAGTAGTTTTCTGCTCATTAGTAGAAACAATTCAGCCTCCAACATAGACTCGTGATGGTGGTCAACTCATATTCAAAAGTCAAGGCACAAAGAATCATACACAACTATCCAAAACTCATCAACCATGTGTGTCTCACCATATATTACCCATAATCACTCACAGGTATTGTGTATATTTCGAACATGGGTATAGGATTATCCTTGCTCTCACTCTCACAAAGAATTCATATGTTGCAACTGATGACCATAGGCTTGCCCTTAGTGTAATGCTCCACTAAATATTAGAATGCTAAGCTTAGGATCAAATAGGTCTTTTGATGGTTGTAATGTAGGCTAAGGGACGGGTAGGACTATTTTGGCCAGAAATAGTGACTAAGTTCCTAAGCACTTTAATACATCACATTGTATCATCAACATTTTTTCTTTCAACCTTTCTTCTTTCTTTTATTCTACCACCCTTGTTCTCCTCTTTTGTTTTTCAATTTTAAGCATAACTCACTTTTCAGCTTTCTTTTCCTTTTTTCTTTTCATAACATACCTCTTATGATAGCACTTTCTTTTTCATAACGCATTCAAGCACCACTGCAATTTAAAGCATCATACTCACCCAATTTTCTCTTATTTCGTCACATGACTTTATACGTTAAAGCACTTAGGAATTTGGATGAAATTACGATCTTGAAAAAAATAGATTGGGCTTACATATGAGGTTGTCAAAGAAGTAGGCTAAAGGCTCAAAAGGGTTTAACTAGGATGATTTCCATGGGTAGGTAAAATAAAGGTAAACATGTATAGGTTGCCAAAGAAATGCCTAAATCATCTCCTAAACTTACACTCCTTATTTTCGCTTTGCATACATACCAGGCAAGTTCTAGCATCAGCTACAAACATAGAATATATTATTAATCTCACACACACAAGGCACATGGTTGACTTTATTAGGAGTAGTATAGACTCTTGACCCAACAGATGAAGAAATTGAACCACACAATATCACATAGTGAGTCACAATTAGAGCCTAAACATCTCAATAGTCATGATTTTAGCACAAACTCTTGTTATGATCTCATGCTGCCTATTAGAATAATTTCGTGCGAAGCTAAGTAAAAAAAAAAAACAAAGTAAACAAAGTGAACAAACATAGATGCGGTAGAGAAGTATAGCATGCAATACCGCCACCCCACACTTAAACGGGACACTACCCTCAGTGGAAAGTAAATACGAAGAACCTGGTCAGTCGGACTCTTCCTCAATATCGGGGGTCATACCCCCTTCGTCGGAATCATCATAAGAGTCGTCATCAGAGTTCTCCTCCACGTCAAAATCTGGCAAGCGTCGATCATCATCGGTTGGCACATCATCGTCTAGAGGTTCCTCAAAGTATGTGCCTACTCCACACATCTCCCGTGCATGCATATTCATTGGATAGTCATGGTCCAGCTGTTGGAGCTCTGCAGCAGTTGGAACATGACGTCCACTCATCATTGTGAACCGTGTCATGCCATAAAGATGACAGAAGAAACTCTCTTCTCGATCATGTGTCTCCGCAGTAGTAAGGTTGACACCATGTGTTGTTTCAGCATCTTTGACCTTTGTGAGGTCAACCTTTTTCGGGTTATGTGGGAGTTTGTGATCAGCTGGTTCCTCTTCGATATCCTCCTTCCGCAAGATTGCTGTCAACAGATTACCAAAAGTGAAGTGGGACCTCTTGTGTAGTCTGGCCTTCTGTATTGTAGAGCGAATGATTGCCCCAATGTTGATAGGGACAATCGTCATCAATGTATAGACCAAACACACTCTATCTCTTGTTATTTTGGTGTATTGAGTCCCAGGAATAAGGCATGAGTTGACGATGCGCAACCAGATTCTTGCTTCCCTATTCAAAGGAGCATAGGGGAAGGTGTTGTATCATCCGGTATCTTGGTGTTTGCTCCACCTTTCCATGGATCTACTTCCACAAAGTGTGTGTCGAATTGCTCTATAAGGAGGTCTGCTGTGCAACTCTTTGAATGGTGCTGGATCGACCGAAGGTAAGCCAAGAAAGGAGTTGATCAAATCCGCGTTGAGCTGTAAAACTTGGCCCCGAATCTTGACTTCGCTGCCCGTGGTTTTCGGCGACCAGTTGGCGTAAAATTCTCTTGTCAAATCAAGATTACATTCTCCTATGTCGCGGAAGATGAAATCCAGATTCAATGTCATGATTTTTGCCAACATACGCGGTTCCTTTTTCGCTAGGCTGTCCTTGTTGATCGAGTCGACATGAACATACTTGCTTTCCTTGTTGTTCCTATACCATTCTTTGGCTTCCTCCTCAAGAACCCATTTTATTCCAAACATTCGGCGGGGTAATTGCATTGAGGATGATTCTCCTTGGTCCTTGCGACCTCTCTTCTTGCCCTTTTGGGATGTGGTAGCCTTATCTTGTCTCGCTTTAGGTGCCATTGTTCCTGAGATTTAAACGATATTTCATGTTAGAATCAACTCAATGGAAACAATCTATAAACAAGCCATCGAGGTACCACCCCACACTTAGGTTCATTGATACAAATCAGTGAAGTAAAAGTGGTCGATTACTTAGACTTCGTCGACATACGTTTAAGGAGCTATATTCCGACAAGAAAATCAGTGCAGTCATACTTCTTGTATTCTTAGCAATACCTTCATGTTTGATATATCAAGACTACTACATAGGGATTGAATCAAGGTATAGTATCTATCAATAATCACAACCTCCTATGTCGGTAGGCAACTATAAGTCTTATTTCGATGAACAAGTCATTCCAACATGTAAGTATTCAAGTGACAAGATTATGCAATGTTAATGACTATGGCAATTCCGTAAGTAGTATAACAATGCATCAAAATCAAATTCAAGTTGGAAACAAGTTAAGATTATCCCAACGTATATGTTCACTCACTTGGTTGTGTATCAACAATTCAAACACCTTAACATCACCAATATTTCTTCAAGATGTAGCAATTCATGATAGACATAGCAACGTAGTACTTACGAGAAATAGATGAAGAATAAAAGAGTACTTACGTGATTGAAGCCTTTGGAGATGTTTCTTATGAATTGAAAGAGCAAAAAGAAAAATTTTGAGATGATTTGGAGTGGATGTGCGGCGCCTTTAGGTCAAGTTTCAATGTGTTTATGTTTCAAGACTAAGTCCCCTTTATATAGGAAAAGAATGGGTCGGATTTTGACCCATTTAAAATCGGTTTTGGAGACAAAAAGGGACCATAGGCGGCGCCTTTAGCTTTGCCTATGCATGGTATAGGCGGCGCCTAATGCAAAGCATAAGCTAGCATAGGCGGCGCCTAGTGTAATGCATAAAGGGACCATAGGCGGCGCCTAGTGCATGGCATATGAGATACTGAGACCAAATGCTTTAGCATAGGCGGCGCCTATGCTATAGCATACTTGAGCATGGGCGACGCCTATGCCTTTGCACACTAGATTCCGAGACCTTAGGCCATAGTATAGGCCTTGCCTTGTTCGTGTCCTAGTTTTACCTATGCCTAGCCTTTTTCGATGCCTATATTTTCATGAGCAATGCCCAATCCATAGCCTTTTGCTTCTTCATTCCTAACTCACCACCTTCAACATACAATACGTCCAAATCAAAATTTGAAACCGACCTCCTCGTTTTACACCTCTTGTACCTACATTCACTCAAAAACAACAAAAACGATTAGAACGATGGGTTGCCTCCCATAAAGCGCCTTAGTTTTGGTCGTGGAACGACTCTTCTTTTTGGATTTTTATTTATCAAAAGAAAACACGTAATAGAACGAAAGAAAGACAAAAAGTGAAAAACGATGGGTTGCCTCCCACCAAGCGCTTGATTTATTGTCGCGGCACGACATAGCTATCTCGATTACTTAGTCTTCATCGAGATAGATGGGGCATCATTTTCTAAATAGATTCAGACGACGCTGATACTTACTTGTAGGTATGCAATCTTCTTCGATATGACTCTTGTGCATACATACCTCAGGAGAGATACCAATTATATCATCAATATTCCTACCCATAGCTCTCTTGTACCTCATCAGAGCAGAGAGGAGAGCCTCTATATGCTGTTTACTTAAATCATCCGCAACACTCTCCGGAAGTGTATTTCCATATCCCAAGAACGTATACCTTAGGTAATTGGGGAGCTTTTTTGATTCTAGCATTGGTGGCTCTTCAATGGAAGTCTTCGCTGTTGGTGACGGTTGATTCTTAAGATCAAGATCTAAATTCTTAGGAGTATTAGAATAGGACCCTATTTCAGTTAGAGCACACGTAGTTTCTTTATAATCTTCATCATCCTCATGCTCAACATTCAGCAGCGCATCAGACAGTGAATCAACAATAAGCTGTTTCTTTACAGATAATGCTTTCTTATCCTTATAAGCTACAGAGAACACATCCATATCGCTGGGATGCTTCATTGATTTGCATATATCAAAGCGGACCACTTCGTCATTCAACCGAAACAGAAGCTTATTAGCTCTCATGTCAATAAGCACACTTCCAGTTGCAAGGAAAGAACGTCCCAAGATTATGGGAACTTCAGAATCCACCTCGCAATCCAAAATAACAGTCTGCAGGAAAGATGAATGAAGAAACCTTCACCAACACATCATTCAAGATACCCACAGGTTATTTTACCGACCTATCAGCCATCACGAGCCTCATATTGGTTGGTGTCGGATCGCCCAAACCCAACTTCTTATAGATAGATAATGGCATCAAATTGATGCTGGCTCCTAAGTCACATAATGCCTTGGCAAAATTTAAAGAACCAACTGTGCATGGAATAGTGAAAGCACCAGGGTCGGCCTTTTTCTGAACTAGTGATCTTGTAGCGATTGCACTGCAATGGTGAACATTATCTGCTGGATCATAGCTTACCGCCCGCTTCTTTGTCAAAAGATCTTTCATAAATTTTGCATACCCAGGCATTTGTTCTAGTGCCTCCACCAACGGAACATTAATAGTCAGCTATTTTAACATCGTCATGAATTTGCTGAACCTTATATCATCCGCCTGCTTCTTCAGTCTTTGAGTAAAAGGTGGTGGTGGATAGGGAATTGTTCTCTCCATGGCTTTCTTCTTCTCTTGCTTTGGTTTTTCAGCTTTTTCAGGTTGCAAATCGTGAGGGGTGACGTTATAGACGTCAGGTTCAGCTGCTGCGGCATCTTTCCCTTTCGCCTAATCATCAATGTCCACTACTTCGTCAACCACTTGCTTGCCTTTTGCTGAAGTTTCCAGCACCTTACCACTTCGGGTAGTAATGGCCATGCATGACCTATCATTCCTTGGGTTTTGCACAGTGTCGCTAGGTAAAGTGCCGGCCTTTCTTTGATTTAGTGCTGCTGAAAGTTAGCTCAATTGCTGCTCTATTTGCTTTATAGAAGTGGAGTGTGAGTCAACCAATTGTTTCATTGAGGACAAGTCATTTATTACCTCCGTTACTCCAGCGTTGGTTGCTTCCACTCCTTTCAATAGTTTGCCATCATGTCTTCCATACTTTCGGAACCAAATGAGGTGGTGTCACATCTTCCTGGGGGAATGTATAAACCACTCTTGTCATTCTTGTTATTCCAACTACCTTGGTCCCTGTTTCCAGATTTATCATAATAGTTCCGACCTTTGTTTCCTTGGGTATTACCTCGGAAACCCCCCTGATTGTTTAAGTAGTTGGCTTCTTCTTCTGAATCAGATTCGTCTCTTCCTTTTGACGCAATAACTTTGACTTTTTCGGTCTTCCCTGATAATATATGCTTTGTAAGAATATCCACTTGTGTTTTCATGTGTGCCATATCTTGATCGCGTTCCTCTTCTCTTCTCCTTTGGTCTGCAGTCATGCCAATAGATAAAATGGGGCTTGCTACCTCAGAATCCCCGGTATGCTAAGCTCTACTTTGCTTCGTCAGCTGATCTAGCATATTGCTTTCCTGACCAAAGGTGAGGTCCATAAATGATCCTCCAGCCGCATTATCAACCACTGGCTTAGTCACTAAATTCAAAGCTCTGTATAATATCTCCATCAAGTGGACATTGGTTATGTGATGGTTTGGGCACCTCATAAGCTTCGTCTTGAACCTCTCCCATGTTTCGTGGAGAGCTTCAGTTGGAAGCTATCGAAAATTGGTGATCTCATCTCTCAACTGTGCTCTTTTGGATGGCGAAAAGAATCTTTCTAGGAAAGCGTCTTTCAATTGCCTCCAATTAGTAATAGAATCAGGAGTTAGCCCATTTAACCATAGAGTTGCCTCCCCAGACAGAGACAATGGAAATAAGCACAGTCGAATTGCATTCTCTCCAACACCAGGATTGTCGAATGACTTGCATATAGAAATAAAGTTGACTAGATGCATATTCGGATCATCACCCACAAGTCCACCTAATAATCCCTTGAGTTGCAAAAGCTGAATCATGGTGCTAGTGATATTGAACTTTGCTTCAGGTGCCAAGGGTGGCAGAATAATGGCTCCTGTGGCACCAGCTTCATCCAAATCATCATCATCGTCATCAAAAGGAATCTGCACAGCTCGGCGATCAGGCCTCAATCGCGCTTGACGATCTCTCCTCTACATGGGTGCCGCCATCTCAGCAGTACGCCATGGGTTTAATAGCTCCTCATCACCAAGGTCCTCCTCATCAGGATTTGTTGCACGGCATGGGTTATTAATATTCTGTTGATGCACTTGGGCAGCCATCCTTTCAATTTTACGTTGTGCATCCATTGATGCACTGAACAAACCTGAATAAAACAAAAACAACAACTAAAAGTAAAAGTACGAGAATCTTTGACCAAAGGGTCTAGTAATTATCACAAACTTAGTTGACAACTGTATTCCCTGGCAACGGCGCCAATTTTTGATAACGCTCAATCTACAGCTCTCGTAGGAGTGTAAAGCGGTCGTAGTCAAATATAGAACCCAACCTGGGTTGGGTATCGATCCCACAGGGAATAGCTTGGTCAACAAGTAAGCAACGATTACTAGACTTTTAGTGCAAGTCTCGTAAAAAAGGGGGGATTGTAATGTGTAACCAAAATATTAAAGTAAAAACTGAAAATAGCAAAGTATACAGAAAGAATATTTAGCAGGTTGTAAAACAATGAGAATTGAAGAGTTGGGGTTATGTCCACCTTCTGAGTTTACGTCTCTATTAGCTATGAGTTATGCGGAATTCAGACATGCATGTGCTTATAGAGAATTGTATTCGATGGTAAATCCAAGCGTCTTTCAACCTCAACAAGGACTATTTCACTTTAACTCTTTCGAGCTTAAAGCGTGTCTAACGGTACAAATTCTCCAAGAGGTTAATCCAGTTACGGTACTAACTTTTTAATAGGGGATGGGACCCTATTACCTTGACATTATCTCTTTTCCAGACATATAAATTTTCTTTTGAACAAGTTAGTGCTATACTGGCGTTATTCTATGCGTCTGCAGCCACAAGAATTTGCATTAAGATGAAGAGAATAATGATATAAGCAGCATACGTGTCACGAATTTACAAACTCATAGCAATAGATAGTATCTCATAAGGCTTCCATAACCCCAACAGAGAAGTTTAGCTACTCATGATTGCAACGGAAAACATAATACACATTATCATCATATCGAAATAATCACAAGCTCACGAAAAGTTGTTTTGGGCATCACTTGTGACATGAATTCTGTTGCTAGTAGCAGTTCTCTTGTTGTGAAAATTAAAAGTCGAATAGATGAAAGAAAATTGTCAAGAATAAATTAATAAAGAGAATTGTTTTGATGGATGGATGGTGGATAGATGGGAATTGATGGAATGGGGGATGAATGGAATGTGTGGAATGTATGAATTGTGTGGAATGTCGGAATGTATCCAAATCTCTAGCAAAATAGGGTATAATACCCATATCCTATTCCTACTAAGCTAATGAAATACTTAACAAAATCCTACTAAGCTAATGAAATACTTAACCAAATAAGCTAATGAAATACTTAACCCAATTGTACTAGGTTAATGTATCATTATCCTAATCCTAATAAATTACTGCATTATTATCCTACTCCTATTAGGTTACTGCTGGTCCCCAATGTCTTCAGAAATGCTGTTTTTGCCCAGGACAGGTTTTCCATGCATTACTTTCAGTCCATAGGCGTCCAAATGCTGCTCTCCTTCTTTCGTGAAGCTTCCTTT
The DNA here is from genome assembly GCA_030864225.1 of Capsicum baccatum var. pendulum. Classification (NCBI taxonomy): domain Eukaryota; kingdom Viridiplantae; phylum Streptophyta; class Magnoliopsida; order Solanales; family Solanaceae; genus Capsicum; species Capsicum baccatum. The sequence goes on along the minus strand of CM061554.1, from coordinate 209,499,815 downwards.
GGCCATACTTGCTAATCACGTTTGTTAGCTCACTTACAGGAAAAAGGACTAAATGTGCATGAAATATATAATTTGTCCTCAAAACTTAGCTAAAATATGGGTAAAATATAGCACTATAGACGTGTAAATGCGCCTATCATCAAGAGCCAGTGGATGAATGCCATAAAAAAGAGATAGAAGTCCTACTAAAAATGGCAAGTACAAGCTAGTTGAAATTTCAAAAGGTAAAAGACTTCTTAAGTGAAAGTGGGTCTTTAAAGTTAAGAAAGATGGAAATTGCAAGGATGTCAGATATAAATCTCTATTTGTGGTAAAAGTCTTTAAGTAGAAGAAATGTATTGGAGTAACCATAAGGTGTCTACTCACATCTAAAGGTGTTCAATTGTAAAGCCTTTGGGCCTATACTGAAGGAGTAGAGAACAAAGCTGGCTAATAAATTTGTTCCTTACATATTCATCGAATATGAAGATGAGAGCTCATTTATAAACTCTGGAATCTTGTAAAGAAGAAGGTCATCAAAAGTAGAGATGTAGTCTTCCAAGAAAGTGAAGCTATAATTTTTGATGATCTATTAGAGAAGGTCAAGAAATAGAATGGTGGAGTCCTAAACCTAATTACCAATCTTTATACTTCTACTTATTATAAAGTATTGAAAGTACAACCAATGAGGTTTCCCAACAGAGGGAGCAATCTAATGAGATTGTTGAGCAGGTGTAACAACTTGGTAATTATGCCGAGCAAGTGGAGTACCATATTCAGAAAGAAGAAGAATATCAATCTATAAGAATATTAGAAAGACAAAAGGTAGAGTTATCAAAGTATCTCTCCTTAGATTATCTCCTTGTCAATAAAGAGGGGAAGTCGAAAAGTCTTAAGGAGGTGTTGTCCTATCCAGAAAAAAGCTAGTGGATGAATGCCATAAAAGAAGAGATGGAATCTCTACTAAAAGTGGCACGTACAAGCTAGTTGAAATTTCCAAAGGTAAAAGACTTCTTAAGTGCAAGTGGGTCTTTAAAATTAAGAAAGATGGGAATGGAAAGGTGGTCAGATATAAATCTCGTGTCACGACCCGAGACTACCCCCTAGTCGTAACAGGGTGCTTAGAACCACAGGTGATCCCAAGCTAACCCTTGTATTTCCATGATACTTGAGCAAATGATTTAATATATATATATATATATGATAAATAATAGAGAGAAAGAATAATCGACATGAGATAAGCTGTTTCAATACATAACTGATCAAAATTTATAACACTGCAATATGAGAGACAACTTAAATTTCAAATACTGACTCTGATTGACCATCTATGAAGCCTCTACAATACTGACTATAGGTAGCTGGGACATGCCTCCAACTACTACAAATCAAAACATAAGGACAAGGAAAATACAATACATGAACTGTAATGCACTTGAGTCCCTGAAATAATAAAACTCGTTACCCGTTGGCTAAATGCTGAGAACTGTCTGACCCTGGTGTGTGGGATACATTTAGTACCTACATTGTGAAGGAATGTATCCCATAATGCATATATGTGGTCAATACTAAGGAATGTATTGAGCATGTGAGACATGCAGTAAATCATGGAATACTTAATATATATTTTAGAATTGAGGACATAAGGTATTTACTGAAATAAGCATTTAAATTATGGCTCTACGTAAACAGTTGTAAGATTCATTAAAATTTCTATATCATGAGCTGAAATCTTTTTTTTTGCAAGCTCTAAAGTCGCAGAAACATGAATACCATATGCAGTTCTCAAGTTAAAGCTGATTAAGTTACAAAATCGTACGGAGGACGTGTATGAACATTGAGCATGAATACATGAACATGTAAAACAAATGCAAGACCAAGCTTAAACAAGTACTAAAATGATTTGAATAACTGAATAACTAATATCAGAATAACTGAATAACTGATATCTGCTTGGTCAAGCGAACCTTAGCTGACATACTCTGAATACTGAATTGAGACTATGGGAGCTATCTACAATCGACATGTCCCAATCTGAGCTATTAGGATCTAACCTGTAACCCTAGTTGGAATGGTGCTGGTACTATGCCAGGGGTACCAACACATGACAGGCAATATGGATCCACAAGGCTGATGTCCTGAAGGACGAGTGTGTCATGCCTAACTAACAGGGGACCTCTCATAATCTACGGTGGTGCCATAGGTATAGAACATAGAGACTGCTACAAATAACTCATGCTTAACTAACGGGAGAGCCACCATCCTTATGTTCACTAGGTGCTAAGTGTTACTCCAAACTAAATAACACTAGTATTATTATTTGTTTAACATGACATAGTACTGTACTGATAAGTTCTCAGCATAAACATGATGATCTGAATCTGATAATAAAAATCATGGTTTGACCAACTTGTTACTTGAAAATGGAAACAAGTAAAAACACATTGGGTATCGGGTGTTGATGATATGAGACGAACAAGGAGAATACGAAACACACTCCAAATCAGTCCACTAATCTTAAGGATCCAAGGACCTTTTAAAGACCACTCTCGAATTCGCTACTAACAAGAAGAATGCAAGATTTAATGATGTATATAACACCCAAAACAACATAATCATGTGAAGAAAAAGAGGATTACAATAATAATAACCAATGGTTTCAACAACACAAGAAACAACAACAAAAGATTACACTAAACAAAGGGATAGAAAGATATACTACATGAAGGCATAATCTTAAGAACCCAAGAGCATATTCCACTCTTGGACCCTTAACACTACACACTACAATTCATCTATCCCTTACGTGGCATAAGAGGGACCCCGATTTCCCAAGAATCCAATGTTTCCAAGATTGAATCCAACACGAGTGATTCCACACTCAAGTTGAAATCCTTAGTTACAATGTTTGGCCATAGGGGCCTTTCTCACAAGAGAGAAATGTCTAAGTGTCTACAACATTCAATATTCATCAAAAACTAATGTCTAAAACCCTACATTATTCTATTTATAGTAGGTTACAAAATAAAGCGTGAAATGTCCAAAATGACCCCTTAGTCAAATGCTTCAATAGGCGCCCTTGGAGTGCTATGTGTGGACGGTTTTGGTGTCCATTTAGGTGCTTCTTTGCACTTCATTTGCACACACCAAGTCTTGGGTATAACATATGCCATCATAAGTCTATATACATGATCATACTCGTATCATCCTTCCCTTCTTGAAAAGGATTCGACCTCAAATCCGTATCTTACAAAATCAAGAGAAGACAAACAAGCACACATCCTCATGACATGAGGGTTAGGGTTAGGAAAAATAAACACATTAATATGTCATATCGAGGGGGAACAAATTTGAAGTATATCCATGAGTCCTTTGTATTAAACATGAAAATATTAGTACAAATGTGACAAAGGAAGTGGATCGGATAAATACCAAAACAAAATAAAAATAGTCTGAGAGTTATCCTTTCCCACCCTAAGATGGTGCTGGGATCAAATGGAAGAATTAGCCAAAGGCCTAAGCCGAGGCTAGCCTTTCCTTCCCCTAAAATGTCACTCCCACATTCACACATAAAAATATTTTCATACACATGATATCTATGAACAAAACTATTCGCAATGCTTTTACCGCACAAGATGTTCAAATAGTCAAGCCCATTATCTAGATCAATTCTATAGACACCATCACTAACTTGCAAATTTTTAAGCACTTCATTCAGATGCCCAAGTAGTGAACTACATTTAAGAGTAAATTGATCATCATGAACACCAAGAGTACTACTAAGAGTACTCATTTCCGAGACTAAAAATTCCTTGCCCATAAGAGTACTATCATCCTCTAAGAAGAGATTTCCATCTTCAGGAGGAATGCTGTCATATAGTAGGTTAGCATATTGGCTATAGCCTTCAAGGCAAGATATACCCTTATTTTCACTACTAGGTTTGTTAGGAGTATTTATATCATCTTCAAACAAAACATTAAACCTAAAGAGAGCATGATCTATCTCACGGACAGATTTGGAACTAGCAAGTGCTTCACTCTCTATAAGTTCACTATCAAGTACCAAAGATGTTTCAATCTCCTCTTTACCTTGGTGTGGGTCGGGGTAGCCCATCTATTCCTTAGGGAAGCTCTCAGTACACGGTGTTTGGACAAGGGAAGTTGGATTTTGTGGGATAAGTTTAGGTAACAATTAGCGTAGCCTTTCCACGTGCCATTTCATTTCTTCAATATCATCATTGATGCGATCAAATGTGGCATCGAGATTAGTGGCAGCCATGGTACCTAAAGAAAAGGAAAACAACAAACAACAAACAAACTTGTTAGCTCCAAAATGCCTCACCACACTCTTACTCTTGATTTTTACCTCACACTTGGTTTCACAAGTGTTGAAAGTCGGTTTGTACTTCGCGAGTGATTAAGGGTCGAGTCTACTCTTGCCCAGAATAGATTTTTATTTGAGTTGACTCAAAATAAATATTGTTTACAAACTTGAACCAACAAGACACAACGAATTCACAAAATATTAAAAAAAGGCACACAACAAATGCTAAACACGAATTAACGAACACAAAGACTAACTAACAATCTAGTAGATGAGTACTAGTTTGCCAATTAGTATTGAAACCAACAAGCAAAACTACGGAAAAATAAAAGAAACTAAGAAAATCTGAAATTTGAGCCAAAATTTAATGTGTGAACAACAACTTGATGACATAGCAGCCACATAATGATTGCGGTTTCTACAATTTTTATTTTCTGAAGTCCAAGTCTTGACCAATTTTAATTTGGATTGGTGAAATTTGTTTTAAGGAGGGAAGAATAAGTCTTGGAGCCTTTTTTCAAGTTTCAAATTTCAAGACTTGAATTTTATAGTACTTTTCTTTAAAACATGGACCCTTGTTTCATGGGAAAGTGGTTGAGAAGTGATGTAAAGTCTTTAGTGTGTAGAAAAAGTCATTGATTCACAAGTACTACACCTTGAAACTTGAATCTATGTCTTGCAAGACTAACACAATACACACTCTTTTTCTTCACCTTCTAAGATCAACAACCACTTTTTTTCCAACAATATATGGAGATGGTGAAGAACACCAAGAACACAAACTTGAGTCTTTAAAGTTCTAGGGTTCAAGTTGGACCTCCCAAAAAACAACAACAACTTCCAAAGCTTAAATTACAAAATACAATATCCACAATACACGTTCAAAACTTGAACCAACAACACATCACATGTTCAAGTCTCAAAACAGCAACAACAATCGACCACACTTTGTTCACATTAATAACATCAACATTTCAAGCTCAAATCTAAGATATAGACTCAACGTGTTAGTGAGGAACAAAACTAACACTTAGAGACAACAAAGACAAGTAAAAATATTGGCCAATACATAACAAGAACACAATTTTTGGTCAAGAACACAAAATGGACAGATTGCTATTTTTCTGAAATTTTCAGATTTCAACTTTTTTTTTTTAACAATTTTTTTTTTATTTTTCAACTAACAAGACCAAGATTGATCTTGTGGGAACAAGATCAAGACATGCTTTGATACCAAATTATACGAGACAAACAAGGAGAACACGAAACACACTCCAAATCAGTCCACTAATCTTAAGGATTCGAGGCCCTTTTTGGAGACCACTCTCGGATTCGCTACCAACAAGAAGAATATAAGATTCAATGATGTATATAACACCAAAAACAGCCTCAACACATGAATAACAAGAGGATTACAATAATAATAACCAACGGTTTCAATAACACAAGAAACAACAACAAAAGATTACACTAAACAAAGGGATAGAAAGATAGAATACATGAAGGCATAATCTTAAGAACCCAAGAGCATATTCCACTCTTAGGCCCTTAACACTACACACTACAATTCACCTATCTCTTACATGGTACAAGAGGGACCTCGATCTCCCAAGCATCCAACGTTTCTAAGCTTGAATCCAACACAAGTGATACTCAAGTTGAAATCCCTAGTTACAATGTTCGGCCATAGGGGCCTTTCTCATAAGAGAGAAATCTCTAAGTGTATACAACTTTCAATATTCATCAAAAATTAATGACTAAAACCATACATTATTCTATTTATAGTAGGCTACAAAATAAAGTGTGAAATGTCCCAACTGACCCCTTAGTCAAATGCTTCAATAGGCGCCCTTGGAGTGCTATGTATGGACATTTTTGGTGTCCATTTAGGTGCTTCTTTTTACTTCATTTTCATAAACCAAGTCTCGAATCTAACATACGCTCTCATAAGTCTATCTATGCGATCATACTCGTATCAATTCATAACCCTCCAGTATTGAATGATATGAAAATATTATAACAACACTTAAAACATTGATAGAAAGTCATAAATCAGAGATCCAAGACATAATAAATTTCAATAAATGAATGAGGTATATGCATTTGAACATGGAAATGTGTTAAACTTTGTAGGATAACAATTTCACATATTTTTGTTCTTAACTTGGTAATTTGACATGGGAGCAATTGAATATGACATGGTCAATTGAAATTAAGAGCATGAAATAACCTAATTTACATGGAAAAACATACCAACATGGCTTGAATTCAAATTTCTAAGTAAACATGGATTAAATTTGCACTTGAAACAAAAAGGAAATTTTTGGGACTCAATGGGTGGAAGAAACCCATTGATGAATACCCCACATACCTGAATATATAAGCCTTGGATAAATTTCTTGGGCTTGAACTTGAAGTTGAAGAACCTTAGCTGGTTTTGGGGAGAAAGGAATTGCCTTTTTTTATTATGTGATGAATGATTTTTAAGTTATGATAGGTTAGGCTGATATTAATACTTGCTAACTATTGTTTGGAGGGTGAAACAACATAGTTTGGGGGTTAAAAGAGTGGGAAAAGACCAAAAAATTCCTTAGGAAGCATCTAGATAATGTCTGGAAGTCATCCCAATGACTTAGGTCACAACTTGTAAGGTATGGCTACGATTCGTGGCTTTAGTCATAGTCAGAAACCCATTTTCATCCTTTACTTCCTAGGTTACGACTCCCTCCTATCGACCCATGCTGAGCATTACGAGTCATAGTCTAGGTATCTTTGACAGTGCTTAAGTTTTTTATCCATAACCTTTTACCCACAAAATTGGTATCAATGGAAATTTAATTCAATTATCTATATGTTGGTGGGTCTTGAGCTCAGAAATTCTTATTATAGCCAAATTTATGCTCGTTTGAAGCTAATGATAGTTATATTATTCACAAAAATTTAATCGCTAAGGGATGTTTTGACTTGTCCAAAAGCTAGGAGCTATTTGAGGACTTAATATATATCTAAGTCACTAATAAATCCACCAAAACTGAGGCTTGATTCTTGGATCCTTTACTATTCAGTCTACAATTCCACACAATGTCACAAAATATTAGACTACGAGTTATGTGTTGGACTTGTAACCACTGGAACTTATTCTTGGCTGAGTACTGCTGTGACTACGAGTCCCTTATAATGACTCATAATGTCTGATTATAAATTATAGAGCGGAGTCATGGTCACTGGGCTGGGACTGAAGGTTCTTTTTGTTGTGGATATGATAACTCATAACAACTCATAAGGTCTGCTTACGAGTAGTCACATGAGTCATAGCCACTAGCAGTTGATTGACACTTAAAGGGAAAATTGTATAACTTCTTGCCACGATATCAGATCGAGGTGAGACTTGTAGTATTGGAAAGCTAACTTCATGGGCTATCTTTTGAGAGATTTAGGACATGAAATATTTAGATATTAAAATATCTCCCCCTTGGCATCATTCATACCTAAATGATACTGACTCAACTGAAATACTAAGAAAAAGCTGAGATGATGCAGTGAATACTTACGAGTTAAATCATGACTTAATATTTGAATTTGAAACTGATGCATGATGCATAGACTGAGCTGAATTCATGAATGCATGTTGTGAAAACTTGAAAATCTGGGAACCCACTAGTACTATCTGGTTGAATTCTGAAGTTGGATAATTGACATGATATCAATTTCTAAATCTGGGAATTTGTTATGGTTGTGACTGATTTAGACTTAGAGTAAGGACTCAATTGAGTTTACACATAGAATGAATGAAAATAAAGGACCTCATGGAATAGGCATATTCATGAAACTTCAGATAGTAAGACTGTATGAAAATATGGAAAACTATAGCATCTTATATATCTGATTGCTAAACTGAATCGCTGGCTATACAGACTAACTCATACTGAAAGTTTATACTTAATTGGTGTATTCCTAGAACAAACAGATATGTAGAATTGTACATTGATATCTGATGACATGAAATTTCTATGAGTCACTTAAAAAAAATATTTTCTACCTTCAATACTCTTTGTCAGAGTTTCTAATAACATTATGGAGCAAGGAATTTTAGGCATGATCTGAGTAAGATGTTTGAATGAGGAATCGCCAATGAGGAATCGCCATATGGATACATCTCTAAAACATGGAAAATAGGCATATATAACATAAGCTAGGATGGAACTACTATGCCTTAGGCAATGCAGCTGCTAACTTCCAAGCTTAGCCACACTTCTCAGATAATCCCTTAACTACACTTCATGTGACGCCACTAGTAATCTTCATATAGGTACTGATTACTCCCTCTACCAGAGTTTGAGTTGAACTAAATTCTGTCACCATGTTCAAGCTTAACTCAAAGTCACAAGATACTATGCATAATACTGTAATACAAGTCTAAACCATGAATTCAATATCTTATGTGTTTTCAAAGCTCTTATGTCAAGAATAATACTACTTACCACTTCAACCTCTTACCAAGAATTCACTAACATACAATGTATTTATATACTTACATACCAACATGACATTTAAGCCTATCAGTATAACCACATATGAACTTCTAAGAAACCAACCCACCTAGGAATTTTACATATTCTCTAATACTTCTATCAATAAAACCTTTCATGCACTATCCCCAAGAAAACACACTTAGAATTCTCAACTGACTTTGACATATACCAAAAGCTTTGCCTCAATCTTTCTTCACACGTATAGCCTTAGATAGAACAAACACACAACCATCTCACACTTTTAGGCTTAGATAAAACAAGAACACAACAATGTTTCCCTAATAAGGAAAATTTAAACTCTCCTATATAACCCATTGTTTATCCATCTTTATCACTACTATTTTTACATAAGGAGAGGTTAGTGAAAGGTTAGAACATGAATACCTCAAGCATGAAAAAATATTTTACATAAACTTGACACTTAACTAAGGCTTGAGGAATAGAGTATCAAAGGCATGGATTCATCAATAAAGATCTAAACTGAGGATATACGTGCCATAATGAAAAATTCACTGGTCATTAAGGGTGTACCATGAGTTTTACGAACTAAGCATACTATAAAACATGAGTACATGAGTCATGATCTATATGAATGGAGGTTGGAATTCATAAATTCATGGAATAGGAGTCATTTTTTTGAGTGAACTAGCACTCCTTATACTAGGAACTGGGAGCATACATGATTTTATAGAAAGTGCATGAATATAAGAATTAATCATAGAGCTAACTTATAAGGCATGAGTAGATGTTGTGATGACTGAAGTACAAAAATTTGCACTAACAAAAGGATGGTTCGGATATCTTCCTCCCCTAGTTTTGCTCTAGAACTCACTAGCATCACCACTAGAATCTGAAAACTTGACTTGATTCCTTGTTCTACAATCTCCCCCTTAGATACAAGCCATCGTTATAAGTCTATGAACCTCTGTACTAAACTTTGAACTGAACTGCAACCACGCTACTCCAAAGTCTGAGATATAACAATACACATAAGTGATAAAATCACCCCGAAAGACTATATCTTAAACTGTAAAACCCACTGTTAGTACCTCCTTCTGGGATAGAATTTCTTAATTTTCTATAGCCCTAAAAGTCATCATATAATAACTTAAACACTTACTAACTTAGAATCTTTTGGAGTATCACCATACCCTGAATTCACGCCATCTAAAATTTTAAATTCTTTTTTATATTAACTCAATCATCCGAAATTCAAACTTAGTTCTAGCACTTAACATGGATATCCACAGAACTTCTCATACACTAATACCCACTTATTACTACTGGATAGGAATCATGAAATACTAATCCACACAAATTTTATGAGCATACTCAACCTTATCAAGCTTCTCTATTATTATGGTCACTACCTAACCTCTATCTTGACTAAAGCATTCGCATACTTTAAGTCTCTCTTAATTGATAAATCTCTCTCAAAGTATTATTAAACAAACCACACACCTTTCTAGCTCCTTGGATACATAATCTACTAAATTCAGATAAACACTATCCCCACTTTACTGCTGCTATACTTTTGGGTTCATACTTCTAACTCTATATCATATGCTAGCATATGATTCTAAGAAGGAATCTGAGGGCACATATGACAATGGCTTGGTGTACAATTTTCACGAATAAGAACAAACACTTCAAAAGTTTGGATCTTAAGGGAACTGATGGGATCCTTTTTGGATCCCGCGTGAAATCCCATAACTGTTTGTGGGGACTATTCGAGAAAACTTTATCGGTAGAAATTTAAGCTTGACTATTTCTGTTACCTAAAAATTGAGGCAGAGTTGGAATGAATAGAGCAATGCAAGAATCTGTATAAGTTTCTTAGAGAACATCTCTACAACACAGTCTGAGATATGAAAGAAGGGAAATATTTCTTAAATGCCATGTAGCCTCTCGAAGAAAAGTATAGACGTCTCTGTACCATTTCGCAAGACTCTATTAGACATGGATTCATAGACACCCTAGGATACTTGAAACTTGTTCTTTGATACCGAGTTTGTCATAACCTGAGACTGCCCCTTAGTCATAACATGGTGTTTAGAACCACCACAAGTGATCCCAAGCTAAACCATATATGACCATGATACTTGACCAACTGATTATATATATATAAATGCTAAATAACTGAGCGAAAGCATAATCAATATGAGATAAGTTGTTTCAATACATAACTGATCAAAATTTACAATTAGCATCGAGGACATAAGCTATTTACTAAAATATGCATTTAAATCATGGATCTAAGTAAAAAGTTGTAAGACTCATACAAATTTATATATCATGAGCTAAAATCAAATTTTTTGCAAGCTGCTAAGGGGTAGAAACATGAACACCATAGGTAAATCTCAAGTTAAAGCTGAATAAATTGCGAAACCGTACTGAGGATGTGTATGAACACTGGGAATGAATACATGAACATGTAAAACAAATGCAATCCCAAGCTTAAACAAGTACTAAAATGATTTGAATAACTTAATAACTGATATTTGTATACTTGGTCATGCCAACCTGAGCGGACATACTCTAAGTACTGAACTGAGACTGTGGGATTTGTCTACAATCGACATGCCCCAACCTGATCTATCAGGATCTAACCTATAAACCCAGTTTGAAGGGTGTTGGTACCTTGCCAGGGGTTGTAACTGATGATGTGGACCAACAAGGCTGATGTCCTAAAATATTAGGGTGTCATGCCTAATTGATGGGGGAACCCTCATAACCAATGGTGGCACCGTAGGTCTGGAACTTAGGGACTGATACTATAGACTCATGTCTAACTAATGGGGGAGCCGTCATCACTGCATTCACTCGGTGCTAAGTGTTACTCCTAACTAAATGACACTGGTATTATTATTTATTTAACATGACATACTACTGTACTAATAAGTGCTCAGGATAAACATGATGATCTGAATCTGATAATAAAAATTATGGTTTGACTGACTTGTCACTTAAAAATAGAAATATATAAAAACACATTGGGTATCGGGTGTTCATAACCTTCCAATATTGAATGACTTGAAAATATGATAAAAACACTTACAAGATTGGCAAGAAGTCATAATTTAGTGACCCAAATCATAATACATTTCAATAAATGAATAAGATACATGAATTTGAACATGGGAATATGTTAAAATTCAGAGGATAACAATTTTACGTGATTTAGTTCTTAACTTGATAATTTGACATGGGAGAAATTGAATATGACATGGCCAATTGAAATTCAAAGCATGAACTAACCTAATTTACATGGGAAAACATACTAACATGGCTTGAATTCAAATTGCTTAGAAAACGTGGATTAAATATGTACTTGAACCAAAAAGAGAATTTTTGGAACTCAATAGGTGGAAGGAACCCATTGAGGAATACCCCACATACCTGAATATAGAAGTCTTGGATAAATTTCTTGGGCTTGAACTTGAACTTGAACTTGAACTTGAATATGGGCTTGAACTTCAAATTGAAGAACCCTAGTTGTTTTTGGGGAGAAAGGAATCACCTTTTTTTCCAAGTGATGAATGATTTCTAAGTAATGATAGATTAGGATGATATTAAACCTGATAACTATTGTTGTGAAACGATGTAGTTTTGGGGTTAAAAGAGTGGGAAAAGACCAAAAATCCGATAGGAATCATTTGGAAGCCTTCCCAATGACTTAGATCATGACTAGTAAGGTGTGTCTATGAGTCGTGGCTTTAGTCATAGTCAAAGACCCATTTTAATACTTTACTACCCAAGTTACGACTCCCACCCATCAACCCATAATGAGATATTAAGATTCGTAGTTTGGGCAGCTTTGACAGAGCTTCAGTATTTTGGCCATAACTTTTCACCCCGATATCGGATCAAGACAAAATTAATATCATTTGAAAGTTAATTCAATTATATATATATATATATATATTTATATATATATATATATATATATTGGTGGGTCTTAAGCTCAGAAATTCATATTAGAACCAAAGTTATGCTCATTTGAAGCTGACTATAGTTATATACTTCATAGGAATTTAATTGCTAAGGGATGTTTTGACTTGTCCAAAAGTTAGGAGCTATTTGAGGACTTAATATTTATATAAGTACTAATAAAACAACCAACACATGAGTCTTGATTATTGGATCCTTTACTGGTTAGGCTACGGGTCCACACAACACCTCATCATGTTAGACTATGAGTCGTGTGCTGGGATCGTAACCACTGGAATGGATTCTTGGCTGAGTACTGCTGTGACTATAAGTCCCTCATAATAACTCGTAATGTCTTACTATGATTCATGGAGTGAATTCATGGTCACTGGGCTGGGAATGAAGGTTCTTTCTATTGTAACCATGATAAATCATAACTACTTGTATAGTTTAGTTATGGGTAGTCACGTGAGTCTAGCCACTAGCAGTTGATTGACACTTAAAAGAAAAATTGCATAACTTCTTACCACAATATCAAATCGAGGAGAAACTTGAAGCGTTGGAAAGCTAACTTTAAAGGCTATCTTTTGAGAGATTTATAACATGAAATCTCAGGTATTACATCTCGATTGGTAGTAAAAGTATTCAAATAGAAGAAAGATATTGATTTTGTTGAAATTTTCTCACCTGATGTCAAAATAACTTCTACTCGAACCATTTTAAGCTTAGCAGTTAGCCTGGATCTTAAAGTAGAGAAGTTGGATATGAAAAATGCATTTCTTCACGGAGATTTATATGGAGCAGCCAAAAAATTTGAAGTAGCTAAAATAAAACATATGGTGTGTAAACTGACGAAGAGTCTTTATGGGTTGAAGTAGACATTAATGCAGTAGTACAAGAAGTTTAACTCATCCATGCATAGTCAGACTTTTGGTGATAGATTAGAACTGTTATTAGTACCCACAAAATATGATAGTTTTAATTAATGAAGAGCAAGTGAAAGGTCCATAGTTATTAGGGAAATTGCAAAACCTTGGTCTTTCATCTTTATTTTCCTTTTTCAATTAATATATACACTCTTCTGTCTCAAAATAGTTGGCATGTTTACAACAAATTACTTGTTTGTTTAAAAGATCTAGGGAACATTAATAATTATTTTTCAATTTTAATCATAATATTATTATTCTAGAATTAACAGGCGTTTAAATAGATAAAGATTAAAAAATGATAAGAGATATATTAGTAAATCACACTCCTAATTAATTTTTCTTCAAGAGTTGTACAAAATCTAAACGTGTCAACTATTTTGTGACAATGGATTCTTTCAAGGACCGTAGGTATGATCTATTTACAATGGAGGATTAAGGTCTAATAGCGGAAAAAACTAAGCATGACACCTCTTCAAATGTCCAAGTTACATAACAAAATTAAGTGATAAAATAATGAAAGGAAGAAGTTGAAATAGGGCCTTCGTCTCACTTTTTTTTAAGATGAACTAGGACCCATAGGACCCTATCTTTGTTAAGATAACCTCACTATGATAAAATTTATAGAGTACACGACCTACTAATTTACTTATTTAAAGTTAACAATAACCTATTAGTGAAACAACGTTCTTCAACTATGCTAAAACAGTAAGTAAATGAGATAATGATTTCAAATGGAAAACACTCAGATCAAAAAGATGTAAAAAATCATGACCTATACCTCTATAGGATTTATCCTTAAACTTCACTAAAAAACTTTGAGCCTCGGCAAATAACAAATTACAAAACTTATGTAACCTAGAAATTATAGACTCTAGCTCTTACTTAAGTATAACTGAGAAACCTCCCAAGGTATGAGATCCCTAAGTCTTCGAGTTCCCAAACATGAAGACAATAATCCAAATTTAGTTTATACTTCACTGAAACTAGAATTACATTAATATTACAACTCAAGAACCAACCCTAATACATAGAATCTAAGACACCTTACTTTCTAACTAATAGAATCAGGTTCAGCTACGTGTTTCTTCAAGCTATAAATTGCTAAGTCAATTTATCAATTACCTTTTACTTTGTAAGTGGGTGAGTGACTGTGTGAGTCACTCCATCTATTTAAAAACCACTCTCCAACTAGTTCTTCTTTTTAAAAGACTTCAAGATCAAGTAAAACTCTTAATTCTTCAGAGTTTGTTGTGAAATATAACTCCTTCCTCAAATCAACCTCTCTTTTATTCAAGTGTTGTATTCAAACTCAACATATTCCCAACTCATGTGATGGTTAAGTCGCATATATCGCCTGTACCATCTTATTCATTTCGTTATTTCAGCAATCTTTTCCTTACTATGTCCTGTTGCACCTTCAATCAGATTGTAGTTTTATCATCTTGAATATGAGTAAACTAAAGAACCATATCACACAACACATTTCATTCATTTTTTCATTCATTAAAACTTCATAGACTCTAATAAATTCCCTCCTATTGATGATGACAAACCTTTTGATTTGTGTATCTAGTAATTTTTACCTGCAGACACTTAATGCAAGGACCACTTGAATGAAACAAGTTAGTCTATGGGTTATAAGCATTGCACAATACTTGTTAATATTCCTCCTTTTGGAATTATTGAAAATCTAAACATAAACATAAGAGCAAAAACAGAATTCAAACTACTCATGGACACTAGGGATATCAATCAGATAATCAGAACTTAGCAATTTAAATTAAAGATCGATCAATCTGAGAAGTTTGAGAAAACATCTGAGCAAACTAAAATTTCATTGAATTCATTCCCAAAAGATGATCATCACATGCTAGGAAACATACCAAAATAAAAGAACACTACTGAGCATAGGAAGGAAGGAGACAAAAGAGAACCTAGGGATCTAAGAAAAGACACTAATTACCTACTTCCCCCTTACACAAGCGCTAAAAACCTTTTCTTCTTTGAAATTGATTTTTGGCAAGCGCATCACCATGTCTTTATAATTTAATTTGTTTAACTACTTTATACTTGCATGTCCAAGTCTTTTATGCCAAAGGAGGGGATCATTTTTAATTGCACTTCGACAAGTCACTCCTGACCTAGAAATCCCCATGATATTAGCTTTGTACATATTTTTGTGTCTTATAGCAGTTAGAACAATCTCTTTGGTATCCATCCTTTTGACCTTACAACCTACATAAGTAAAAGTTACCTTATTGCCTTTGTAATATAATTGTGAGATGCTGACCAAGTTGTGCTTTAGTATTTCCACAAGATACATATTTTTTAGTACTCTAGATTTAGATTTCTCAATCTTTCTAACTCAAGTAATAGTACATTTTTTATCATCTCCAAATGACACCCCTTCCCTTATCAATTTTAGAGAGTGAAAGGAATGTTTAACTACAGTCATATGTCTTGAGAAAGCACTATCTAAGTATCAGTGTTGCTTGAATCCTCTTACTCTTTCCTACAAAAAAATTTTGGGGTTTAGTTTTAGGAACCCAAACAAGCTTGGGTTATTTCTTATGATCGAAAAAATGTATAAGGTTTCTTCTAAACCATCAAGGCAATAGGTTATGTGACCTATTTATCTAACCAATATTGACTCTCTTTTTTTAGTCTAGCCTAATTTGGAGTTAGATTCTTTTGCTAAATATATGCTTCTAGTTTTTCTTTTTGCAGAAACTGGATATTCAATGGTTTGATATCCTAGATTTCCACATATATAGCACAGACCTTTTATAGCATTAGAACTTTTGTAAAAATCCAATCTAGCCTTTTCATTGTGATTTCTTTCACTCAGCTTATGAACAATTCTTGAATAATTTATCCATCTATTGGCTTTTTCAAGATGCATTTTTAGTTTAGATACTTCTTGATTTAATTTCCCCACCTTTTCCTTTTCATGAAAGCATTCGTATTTATACTTAATAAGTTTTGACTTAGTTTTTTGTTGTTTCTCAATTTTCACTTCTTTGCCTTTGTCAAAAAGAGATAGTTTTAAAACTTTAGATTTGAGGCTCAGATTTGATGAATCAAGTTTGCTAACCTATACTGTTTGGGTGCATTTTTCTTTCTCAACAGTGACTTTATAAGCCTCTAGGTCAATATAATCACACTTTAGGCTTACAAGACTACTGAATATTTCATCCTTATCAGAGGTTAGTTCTTCAGAATCATTAATTAAAGCACTCGTCAATGAAATAAGTTTTCTTCTTGAAAAAAATGCAACTTTTATTTTAGTTCAAGGATACTTACCTCAGTGGGTGCATATTCTTCTTCCATATCAGAGTTACTAATGGCCATGAGAGCAGTCTCATCAACACCCTCATCATCTGATTCATCTGAGTTTTATCCCCAAGTAGCTACCATATCATACTATTCCTTTTATTTTTTTCTTAGCCTTTTCTTTTTGTTCCTTTTCAGCTCTCTTATTTCTCCACTCAACTATCCAAAGGGGACAATCCCTAGTTTGGTGACCTGTCTTCCCATATTTGTATAATCGAGTTTGGTTATCATTGGACTACCTCTTACTACCTATTCCTTTCTTGTCAGAACTCTTCCTTTTAAAGAACTTAGTAAAGTCCTTGGTGATGAATGCTACTTGTTCTTCATCTATTTCAATATCCTCATCACTATCAGATGCCTTCAATGTCAATGATTTTTCATGAGCACTTCATCCTTTTTACCTCATCCATATTCATTTCATAAGTCTTCAAGTTACCAACTAGCTCATACAAAGTCATCCTAGTGAGATCCTTTGCTTCTCTAATTGTTGTTACCTTGACATCCTATTTGGACTTAGGGAGAACCCTTAAAACATTTTCTAACAATTCCTCAGTAGTAATGACTTTTCCCAAGGATGTCAACTCATTAGTCAAGGAGGATAATCTAGTCATCATTTCATATAGTGATGTATTTTCCTTTATTTTGAATACCTTATATTCAGTGAAGAGTAAGACAATTCTGAATTTTATCACTTGAGTAGTACCCTCATGTACATTTACCAATGCATCCTACATTTGTTTATCAGTAGTATAATTCGGCACACTATTGTACTCAGCAGGACCTAATCCACAAACCAAAATATTTTTGACTTTTGTATTTTTCCTTAATGCAACCAGATCCTTAAGAGTGAATTCACTGCTAACCTTTTTCACTTTCTCTCCATCAACTATTTTCATCAAAATTGTTGGTCCATCAATGATCCTATCCCATAATTCATAATCATCTCCTTGAAAAAATATTTTCATTCTATCCTTCCACCAAATAAAATGAGAACCATCAAATAGTTGTAGTCGAGTGGTTGATTGTCCTTCACTATGAACAATATGTAGTGCGGAGTACATCATGATGATCTTATCCTGGGTTCTAATCTTTGTTAAGATAACCTTTCTCTCATAGTAATTGATAGAGTAAGCGACCTACTAATTTACTTATTTTATCCTAATAGTAACCTATCAGTGAAATAAGTTGCCTACCATGTTTCAATGATGCTATAACAGTAAGTAAATAAGATTATGATTTTTACGTGAAAAATGCCCGACTCAAAAAGATGTAAAAAACCAAGGCCTATACCTCTACAAAATTTCACCTCAAACTTCACTAAACAACTTTGAGCCTCAGCAAACAACAAATTACAAGACTTATGTAATTTAGGAATTATAGACTTTTAACTCCTACTTAAGTACAACTCACAAATCTCCCAAGGTATGTGATCCCTAAGTCTTCAAGTTCCCAAACTTGAAGAAAATAATCCTAATTCAGTTTTTATTTCAGTGAAACTAGAATTACATTAATATTACAACCCAAGAACCAACCTTAATACATAGAAACTAAGAAACCTTACTTTCTAAGTAATAGAACTAGGTTCAGCTATGCATACCTTTAAGTTGTGAACTGCTAAGTCTATTAGTCAATTGCCTATTTATTTATAAGTGCATGAGTAACTATGTGAGTCACTCCCTTTATTTAAGAACCGCTATCCAAAGAGTTCTTTTTCAAAAATGACTTTTAGCTTAGGTAAAACTCCCAACTCTTCAAAGTTTGTTGTGAAGTAGAACTCTTTTTTTAAGTAGAACTCCTTAACTCAACCTCTCTTCTCTTCAAGTGTTGTAATCAAACTAAACATCTTTCCAACACACGTGATGGTTAAGTAGAGTATATCAAGTTCACCATCTTATCTATTTCATTATTTTAGCAATCTTGTCCTTATTCAGTCCTACTGCACCTTCAATCATATTGCAGTTTTATCAGCTTGTATCTGAGTAAACTGATGAACCAGATGACACAACATGTTTCATTCATTTTTTCATTCATAAAAACTTCAAGACTCCAACAAAGAGTAAGGAATCACATAGGGTTTAGTTTGTGAGAAAAAATAGAGAGTGTGCGCGTTATTTTACTGAAGTGGAAAAATTAAAAGAGAGGTATTTTTTTTGAGTGTGTAGTCGCCTTTGAAGTATTTTACTCAGGCTACAAGTGTAAAATTTCTTGCTATAGTGACATTAGTTGCTGCTCTCAACTTGTGATTTTTGTTTTATTCAAAAGGATTTTCACGAAAAAAACTTGGTGTTATTATCACTCTTTTCATGTTATTCTTGTTGATTAACTGTATTGTTGTGTTACACTTTTATTAGCATAAATATTATTTCTGTAACGAAATTTTTTCCCAATAACTAATTTCAGAGCACTGGTTCTGCTCATTCACAAAAATAATTTTTTGGTGGTTGGTTATACTAAGCTCGATTAAAGAAAAATATCCGGAGAAAAGTACGAGGTAGCAAAATTCAATGGTGATAGAGATTTCTCAACATAGAAGAGAAGAATAGGGGATCTACTAATCCAACAAGGGTTATACAAGGCATTAAGCGGAAAATCCAATAAACCTGAACACATGAAACTAGAGGATTGTGAATATTGAATGAAAATGATGCTAGTACAATTAGGTTGCACTTAACAGATGATGTGGTCAATAACATTATCGATGAATATAGTGTATGTGGTATTTGTACAAAGTTAGAAAATTTATACATGTCCAAAACACTGAAAAATAAATTGTACCTAAAAAAATAGTTGTGCGCCCTACATATGGGTGAAGGTACAATTTTTGGAAGTTTAACCAGTTTGGACGTGTCATTTTTTATAGAGATTCCATCTCTTCTTGCATGAATTTTATCCACTATCTCATTTTTGGATGGGCCAACACCTCCTTAACAGTTTTGTCTCCCCCTCATTATTGATGCAAACATACTCTAAGGAAAATAAAGCCATCATGCTCTTGAAATCATTGCCATCTTCTTACGATACTTTGAAAACTACCATCTTGCATGGTGAGGACTCTATTAAGATGAAGGATGTTACATCAGCTCTTCTACTTAATGAGAAGATGAGAAAGAATCCTATAAATCATTGATAGGCTCTCATCACAGAATGTAGAGCGAGTTTCCAATAGAGTTCAAGTAACTATGGTAGATTCAGAGGTCATGGAAAGTCCAAGGTTTGAGCTAAAAAAATAGCCAAAACTTGTTACAATTGTGATCAATTAGGTTACTTTAAAAGAGGTAGTCTAAATCTAAAATCGAGCAAAAGTGAAAGAACTTGCCAGAAGATTAACGGCAATGCAATTGCAACTATGCAAAACAATTAGAATATTGTTCTCGTCATAAACAAAGAAGAAGAGTACGTGCACTTGGAAAGTATAAAGTTAGAATGGGTGGTTGACACAACATCTTATTTTGCTACTCTAGTAGGGGATCTTTTCTGTAGATATATAGTAGGTGATTTTGGCTCTCTAAAAATAGGTAATAGAAGTTACTCAAATATTGTAGGGATCAGAGACATTAGTATCAACACTAATGTCAGATGCACATTAATTCTAAAAAACATGCACCATATATCTGACTTGTGGCTGAACTTGATATCAGAAATTACTTTGGACCAAGATGGATATAAGAATCACTTTGAAAATAAAAAAAAATGACTCACAAAGAGGGCATTGATAATTGTAAAGGGAGTTGCTTGGGGAACAATGTATAGGATAAATGCAGGGGTCGAGGCAAATTGAACGTAGCTCAATAAGATATTTTTGCAAATTTTTGGCTCAAAAGAATGGTTCATATAAGCGAGAAAGAATTGAATATTCTTTCCAAGAAATCACTCATCTATTATTCTAAGGGTATGATGGAAAAATGTTGTGACTACTACTTATTTGATAAGCCATATAGATTCTCATTTTAGATATCATATGAAAGATAATATACTTGATTTGGTATATTAGGATGTTTATGGTTCAATAGAGGTAGAATCAATAGGCGGTAACATATATTTTGTTACTTTTATTGATGATGCTTAACGAAAATTGTGGATTTATATCTTGAAAATTAAAGATCAGGTGTTTCAAGTATTTCATAAGTTTCATGCCCCAAAGGAAAGGGAGGGGAGTTGAAATCTAAAGCATCTTCGCACTAAAAATGGAGTTGAGTACACTTCAAGAAAATTTAAAGAGTACTGTTCACGTCATGGGATCAGACATGAGAAGAAAATTCCTTGAACCCCACAACACAATGGTGTAGATGAAAGAATGAATTGCATTATTGTTGAGAAGGTGGAAGCATTCTCAAAATAGCTAAATTGCTAAGTCATTTTAGGGTAAAGTAGTTCAGGCAACCTATTACTTGATCTATTATAGTCCATCAGTCCCATTGGAGTTTAACATCCCAGATAGAGTTTGGACCAACAATAAGGTGTCCTACTCACATCTAAAAGTGCTCAATTATAAAGCCTTTACACATGTACCGAAGAAGTATATAAAAAATATGGATAATAAATCCATTCCCTACATATTCATTAGAGATTGAGACGAGGGGTTTAGGTTTAGACTGTGGGATCTTGTAGAGAAGAAGGTCATCAGAAGAAATAGAGATGTAGTCTTACAAGAAAGTAAAGTTAGAATTGCTGATGATCTATTAGAGAAGGTCAATAAATAGAATGGTGTAGTCCCAAACCTGATTACCAATTCTCTACTTCTAATCATTCCATAATTCTAGAAAGTACAACCAACGAGGTTGCCCAACAGAGGGAGGAATCTGATAAGATTGTTGAGAAGGGGAGCAACTTGGTGATTATACTAAGCAAGTAGAGTACCCTACTCACAAAGGAAAACAATCTCAACCTCTGAGGATATTAGAAAGGCAAAGGTTAGATTCATTCTAGTATCTTTCCTCGGAGTATGTCCTCGTCAATAATGAGGGGGAACCATAAAATCTTAAGGAGGTGTTGTCCCATCCAGAAAAGATACATTAGTTGAATGCCATGAAAAAAAAAATATGAAATCTTTATAGAAAAATGGCTCGTGCAAGATGGTTAAAATTTTAAAAAGTAAAACACTACTTAAGTGCAAGTGGGCCTTTAAACATAAGAAAGATGGAAATGGAAAGGTCAGTTACAAATTTCAATTGGTGGTAAAAGTTTTTGAATATAAAAAGGTACTAATTTTGATGAAATTTTCTCATTTGTTGTCGAAATGATATCTACCAAACTATTTTGAGATTAACAACTAGCCTAGATCTTGAAATGGAACAGTTGGATGTGAAAACTACTTTTCTTCATACAGATTTAAAAGAGGAGATTTATATGGAGCTACTAGAAAGATCGGAAGTAGATGGAAAGAAAAACATGGTGTATAAACTGAATAAAAGTCTTTATGGGTTGAAGCAGGCATCAGTGCAATGATACAAGAAATTTGACTCATTCATGTAAAGTCAAACTTACACAGAGACTTATTTTGATCTGTTTGTATGCTTCAAAAAATTTGTTGACAACATATTTATTATTTTGTTATTGTATGTGGATGACATGTTAATTGTAGGATAGGACAAGGAGCCGATTGCCAAGTTGAAGGGAGATTTTTCCAAGTCAATTAACATGATAGACTTAGGCCTATCACAATAAACTTTGGGGATGAATATTGTTCAAGAACGAACAAGCAGAAAGTTTAGGCTATCCCAGTAGAAGTACATTGAATGTGTACTTCAATGCTTCAACATGAAGAGTACTAAAGTCATTATCACACCTCTTGCTGGTCATTTAAAGCTGAGAAAGAAGATGTATCCTATAACTAAGAAGGAGAAAGAGAATATGGCCAATGTTCCTTATTCTTTAGTAGTCGGGTGTTTGATGCATCCAATGGTATCTACAAGACAAGATATTGCTCATACAGTCGGTATTCTTAGTAGGTTCCTTGAAAATCCTAAAAAAAGAACACTGAGAAGAAATTAAGTGGATACTTAGGTACCTGAGAGGTAACATAGGAGACTTTTATGTTTTGAAGGATCTGATCAAATCATAAAGGGATATACAGATGCTGATATGATGGATGATCTTGATAACAAAAAATCCACTACAACATATTTGTTTACATTTTCAGGGAGAGATATATCATGGCAGTTAAAGTTGCAAAAATGTTTCCCACTCTTTACAGTCGAAGCATTAATGTATTGCAGTTACTGAAGCTGGCAAGGAAATGGTATGGCCGAAATGATTTCTTCAAGAACTTGGATTGCATTAGAAGGTATATGTCATCTATTGTGACAGTCAAAGTGCAATAGACTTGAGTAAATACACCATCTATCACACAACAACAAAGTATATCGATACAAGATATTACTGGATTTGAGAAAATATAAAGGATGGATCTATGCATGCCAAGAAGATCCCTATAAGGAGAATCCTTCGGATATGTTAACCAAGGTGGTATCAAGAAACAAGTTCAATCTATGCAAGGAGCTTGTTAGCTTGAAATTAAACTAGAAGACTGGTGCTACCTCCTTTAAGTGAATAGGACTAGAGGTGGAGTTTTGTTAGATCCATCCCATTTGATAGTAATTGACATGTGTAAATTTACTTAGTTGAAATAGAACTTGGTGAACCAGTAATTATTTATGGATTAAAAATAATTGAATCTTTTTCCTTATGTACTTTTCAACTTCGAGCCCAAGTATTTTCTCCTAAAAAAGAGAGGCAATCTTTATTCTCCAACACACCAAAACAAAAAGAGAAGAGAAAGAAGAGTGAGGCATCACAAAGTGTGCAGTGCTCTTTATAGTGAGGTGAGAAAATAAAAAGAAGAATATTTTTTTTGAGTGTGCAGTGCTCTTTAAAGTATTTTACTCAGATTACAAGTGTAAATTTTCTTACTATAATGATATCAGTTGCTCTTCTCGGCCCATGATTTTTTCTGTGTTCATAAGGTTTTCACATAAAAGTCATGGTGTCATTATTTCTCTTTTCTAGTTAATTTTATTGATTGACCATATTGTTGTCTTCCTCTTTTATTACTTTTATTACCACAAATATTATTTTTGTGGGTTGGAGTTACCGGTAAAGTTGCTATCATGTGAACAGGAGATCACAAATTCAAGCCTTGGAAATAGCCTCTGACAGAAATATAATGTAAGACTGCATACAATACACCCTTGTGGTGAATCTCTTTCCCAAACCCTACGCATAGCAGGATATTTATTGCACCAACCTGGCCTTTTTAATTATTATTTTTGTTGTGGGGTTTATTCCGAACAATCAAATGTTTTGATCTTTATACATAGAATTTATTTATCCACACATGTTTTCTTTGATGAAACTATTTCAAGGACTTGGGTATCTTATCACAGAACAACAACAAATTGTGTTGAAGAATTGGGATTGGTTGGTCGAGTAATTCTTGGATACCAACCAAAAGTTGTTCAACTGTAATCGCCAGAATCCACCCCTAAGAAAAGGTATTTGCGACAATCTAGAGTGGTAAATACAAACCTATAACATAGGAAATAACATGATGGCAATAATAAATAATTACAGTACCTACATTAAGGGACATATAAATCGAATAATCACGAAAGTGCCTCGTTTAATCATTTCATCACTATATTTTTTCTTGTCACCCAACGGTTATGTTTCTCAGGCCTCCTAGTAGTTAATGTGTGGTCAACTAACAAGGATCCCAAATATTAGGAAAAACTGCAGGAATTTCTACCATAAAGAATTTTTTACTCAAGAGGATTATACTGTCATATTTTTTCATGTTACATGCATATTGATGCTTAGACCACCAACTTGTTTGAGGCAAATGACATGAACTCTGATTTGATCAAAATATTAGTGACAGATTCAAAGTCTATTTCAAGGACTTAAATGAATTATCACAAAACAACAACAAATTGACTCAAAGTTTACCAACCCTCTATAAGTGAGTGATAGTGAAATGACCAATCCAGTTCCCTTAGGCTGGCATTCTTTAAGGGAAGTTTTGGCATGTCTGCTAGGATTGTCTAATCTAAATACTATTTTTGTAGTTACAGTATCAGTAAAGTGGACAATGAGAGAAATAGATGTCAAGAATGCCTTTTTTCATTGCTACCTCAAGGACACCATTTACACGGAAAACCTCCTCACTTTTAGGACCTTTAACATCTAACCATATCTGTAAACTGCACAAGCTAAGTCACTTTATGGTCTTAACAATCACCTAGAGTGTGGTTTGGTCATTTATCAAAGTTCCTTCTTTATATTGGGTTTAAATGCAATCAAGATGATCCTTCTCTCTTCAATTACATTAAGAAATATTACTGCACTAATGCGAATTTATGTTGATATTATCCTCACATAAAACAATGACATATTTTTAGAGGATCTTATCAAGAAACTAAAATTAGAATTTTCTCTCAATGGATCTTGCCAGATTCGTTACTTCTTTGTCCTTGAAGTTCAATATTTTCCTGAAGAAATTATTATTTCCTAACGTAGATACAGAATAGAAGTTCTAGATCAAGCCGAGCTAACAAATTCCTCTCATTTCAACACCCGTTGCACTAAAATTGCAGCCCACACCTCAAGACTCAAAAATCATAGACCCTAAAAAATATCAAAGCTTAGTAAGTGGGGGTTTGCTGCCAAAATGCCCATTTTGATAACTAATTTGCCAAATAGACACAAGTTTGAAAAAAATTGGCCATATACCCAATTAATTCCACATCACCACTAACCTTTCCAACTTGACAACTTCACCCACAAGTTTTATAATAATTCACTTTAACCCAATATTTCCAACTTAATAAATTCACCCACAATTTCTAATAATACACTTCAACCCATTCTATCATCCACCATTATATATACAAAAATATATAGGTTTCTAAAAATATTAAACAAAAAAAAATTCCAAAAGCTAAAAATAGAGGGTGGTCTTTTTCCCTCCAAAAAGCTCCAATTTTGGCCACTTGTTCGGCATTATTTTTCGGCGATCAGCTATAAATCAGTCCATAAACATCATAAGATTTTCCACTGCATCCATTGTTACCCCATTTGTTTCCTATCTTCTCAAACACACTTTCCACCATTGTTAAAAAGATTTAAATCACTCATATTATCCAAAACCACTTTAAAAAGTACATTACAGCAGCTCAGGAGACTCTAAGTTCATTTCTCTATTCCATAAACCCAACAATCGTTGATATAAGTAATATTTGCAATTTTAAGGTTTTCGTACGGATACCTGCCCAGTCATCAACCACTCATCGTCATTCATCGACTATGCATATAACCCGACCTAGACCATAAGCATAATCAACCATTGGCCAAAGCATAATTCTAGGATGTCTATTGCAGAATTTGTTTTGAATTCTAGGGATTTCATGGGAGAATTGGTGGAAATTCCCAAATGTTAGAAATGGAGATCTTTTACCAAGGTGACAATGCCCATTCTTGTTCACCTCAATAGTTTCATGAAAAATTGGTTGCAAATATAATGCAGAGCAAGGATCTAGATTGCACGCCGAGTGACGTGGTGATTAGTTATCCAATGCATTCGAGGGAAAAAGTGAGTCTTACAATCATAAATAATGATGTACGTGTGTTGACGTACATGATGAATATTGATGCACATGGCTTTAGGCCTATTTTGAGGATAAATGTAGTTGAGAGGTCCTTTGAAGGACCACTGAATTCATCACCACCCCCACCTCGATGCCCGGCAGTCGATGATGATTTGAATGATTACGAGAACGATGAGGATCATCCAATTAATATGGAAGATGATTCTATGCATATGAAAGACGTTTCATTGGACTCACAAGATAATAAAGAAGACTATGGAATGGGATCACAACCAGGACATTCCTTCACCAACGAAACCAATTTCTATTATGATAAAAAATTCATCGACAAAAAAGAGCTGAAAATACTACTAGACGCAGCAGCGGTGAGAAAGTCTTTTGATTATTGTTTGGAGAAGAGTTCCACCAAATTCATGAAGATAAAATGCTTATATCATGGTTGTGGCTGGTTGTTGCGGGCAAAAAAGTATGAAACCTGGGACAGATTTCGCATAAACAAGTATGTCGGATTGTTCACGTGCGGTGTTGAACACGCCACCCCTAGGTATAAGAGAATATCCTCCAAATTGATTGCTTTACTATGCATAAATAATTTTCAAGATAGTAAGAGTCCAAGCATAAGATAAATTCAAAGGATTGTGTTTAAGGAGATGCATTGTAACACAAGCTATTGGATGTGTTGGAAAGGAAGTGTAATTACGAAGAACATTATTCGCGGGACATCGGAGCACAGATATTATTGCTTGCTAGATTTTTCCCACATGGTGGAGTTCTTGAATCCCGGGTCTTCTTACTCTATCATGATAAATCGAATGAATGGATCGTTCGTTTACTACTTCTTAGCATTCGAAGCTTGCATATAGGAATATGCCCACATGAGAAAGGTAATTGCCATCGATGGCACATATTTGTATGGAAAGTACGGGGGTGTGTTTTTGAGTGCCGTTGCACAGGACACCAAAAATCATATCTTTTCAATTGCCTTTCGTGTCATTGATAAAGAGAACGATCCTTCTTGGACCTTCTTCTTCTAGAAGTTGAAGTCTATAGTAGAAGATGAACTAGATCTATGTGTCATCTTTGATAGGCACATTAGCATTGTCAATGCCTTCTCCTGTGTTTACAATCGTGCACATCATGGACTTTGCAAGAGGTACCTCGCTGAAAATCTGCATGTAAATCAGTATTGTGGAGAACATCTTTATCTTTTCTACACCACGGCAAAGGCTTATACTGTTGATGATTTTAGTGAGCATTTTGCCAAATTGAAGAATAATTTCCCCGAGGCAGCACATCTCCTTGAAAATGTTCTTGATTTTGAGAAATGGAGTAGAGCACACTTCCCAGGTAATAGGTATGATGTGATGACAATAAACATCGCCTAGTCTCTCAACTCGATGTTTATGGTTGAACGAGAGTACCCCGTGTTGCACATATTCAATTCTAATGCTAGAAAATTTGGTGAAAAGTTTAGGGAACGGCATGCCTTTATCGATGGTAAAAACAACAAATTTGTGCCTTGTGCAGAAAGGATCCTAAGGGATAACAAGAGTGTGATCAATTCCTTGTATGTGACTAATGCAAACGGGGGTCTCGACCAATTTACAGTATTTGGCAACGATGTTAATGCCAAGTTCAATCTCTTGGAGAAGAGTTGTTTAAGTAGGAAATTTGACTTGGTGAAAATACCATTTGAACATGCGATGGCATCTTTACAAGCAAAGTATAGAAATGGCGTAGGTTATGACAACTCTATCTACAAGTACTCTTCGCCAATTTATAAAGCTGAAACTTACCTCTTCGCGTACTCGGAAGCTATTAACTTTGTCTCTCCAGAGGCCAAATGGACTGTACCAATGGAAGTGCAAGACAATAAGATTTCCCCAACCCTCTATAATCCCAAACTCAAAAGGAACAAAGTCAAATGCATTAAGGGCGTCGGTGATACATTCATGTCCAAAAGGAGGAATAGGTGTTCAATATGCAAGAAATTTGGACAGAAAAGAACCACATGTAAAATGGCCAATAAATCATAGATAGGATATTTTTTGCTTCATTTGTAAAGCTACTGTTTTGAGTGATAAATGTGCATTTCTGTAGAATTTAACGTTCAGTTGTAATCGACTTAAAGCCTTGTATACGATAGACAACGTTAATTCTACGGTATATATTTCACACGGTCTATAAAATATTGTGTATTAGTTAT
Source organism: Capsicum baccatum var. pendulum (assembly GCA_030864225.1). Lineage (NCBI taxonomy): Eukaryota > Viridiplantae > Streptophyta > Magnoliopsida > Solanales > Solanaceae > Capsicum > Capsicum baccatum. The sequence goes on along the minus strand of CM061554.1, from coordinate 209,470,980 downwards.
ATGATTACTCATCAAACACGATATGTGGGTCTTTTCACCTTCTTATCTCTCCAATCAATGCATTGAAATATTGTTCCTTGTTCCCATTTAATTAAAAACTACAAAAATGTCTGTTCACAAAAAAAATCGCGGGTATACACAAGCCAAGCGTTTTCTATTCTCCCATGCATCAATAGACCATTGGGTGAAAATATGAAAGTATGCCTTCTATAGATCTATAAGTAAAGTGACTATTTCTATGTAACCCTTCAATTGTACCTAAACCCAACACACCAAAAACCCTTGTCTTCCTCCCCAAAATTGGAATAATGACTGGTCACCGGATTTTCCTTGGCCCAATAAGACGAGTTCTGCCACGTAACTATGATTTTTTGCTGCTACTTATTGACTTTGATCGGCTCTTCCACAATGGGGGAAAACTGAGCATACTTAGAGCGTGAGCTCCGACGTATTGCTCGTTTCCTCTGAGCAATTTTGGAGAGGCTTGGTACGAACGACAATGACTACATCACCCCTCCACCATCCCCCTAATTTAGTTTAGGTCTTATTTTAGTTTGCTTATTTAAGTTTTTTTTTTGTATTGTTCATTGCTGAAGAAGCTTTCTTAATAAGATTTTGTTAGAAGAAAGCTTCTTCAATTTTGCCTTTTTTGCTTAAAATCCATGTAATGCAATGAACAAGTTCAGTCAATATATATATTTCATTTTGTAAATAATGTTTTCCCTCATTTTTGTGACTATTTTTTTTGTGGCGGTTATTCGTCTGTGCAGACAACGTTTCAAATATTTATGCATTGCTAGATAGTATAGTTTATATAGTCTATCATCGATCGTACATTAAAAATTTATATATAGTCTATCATCGATCGTATACTCTATTTTTCCTTGACCTAACATAGTAGTCGATTGTCGATCATGTAAATCGATGGGCCATCGGTTAAGTTAAAATAGATAATAACATATTTTGGGACTAGTGGAATAAAATAATTAAATTAAAAATGATATAAATAGATAATAACATATTTTGGGGCTGGTGGAATAATAATTAAATTAAAATTAATATAAACAGATAATAATATCTTTGTGGATGGTGGAATAAAATAATTAAAGTAAAAATGCTATAAACAAATAATCACATGTTTTGGGGCTGGTGAAAGAAAATAATTAAATTGAAAATAATTTAAATTGATAATAACATGTTTTGGGGATGGTGTAGTAAAATAATTAAACTAAAAATGATTTATACCGATAATAACATGTTTTGGGGTTGGTTGAAGAAAATAATTAAATTAAAAATGATTTAAATCGATAATATTGAATTGTTGGTGACACTTAATTTACTGATATTGATGTTGGCTCATGTCAAATATCAGTAAAAGATATACTTGTGCTTTGTGGGTTCATCGATTCGTCTGATCTATCTTAGACCTGCACCTTTAAGAGTGCATCGATGGATCTCCTAATTATGCGTAGACCATGGTGATCTATGTACACTGCTATAGACCAACACTTGGATATTGTTTAAAAAAGAATAAATAAATTAAAAATAAATATAGTGTGGGTTTCTACATATATGAAGGAGTGTAAACAAGTCACACAATTATATTAAAGCTTATACAAATTAGGGGTGGTGTATTAAGGAGTGTGTGGATGGGTAGTGGTTGAATGTTCAATATCCTAAGAATAATGTTTGGCAAAGCACAAGTATATTTTGAGGATATGTTTTGCATTTGATGACTACCCATTCCACATACTCACTCTTTCAATCACCACCCCCAAATCAAAAGAGTATGTGGAATGGATAGTGGTTGAACAAAATATATCCTTAAAACATACTTGTGCTTTGACAAACATTACTCTTAGGAAATTGGACATTCAACCACTACCCATCCACACACTCCTTAATAAACCTCCCCTAATTTGTATAAGCTCTTATATGATTGTGTGACTTGTTTACTTTCCTTCACATGTGTAGAAACTCACACTACATTTATTTTTAATTTATTTATTCTTTTTTAAATAACATTCAAGTGTTGGTCTATAGTAGTGTACATATATCACCGTGGTCTATGCATAATTATGATATGCATATATACACTCCTAAAGGTACAGGTCTACGCTAGACCGGACGAATCGATGGACCCTCAAAGCACAAGTATTTCTTTTATTGATATTTTTTTAAAATATGTTATTGAAGGTCCATCGATTACGCATGTCTAGGGTATACTTTCGTAAATCGTTGATGGTTGACATAGGTCATGATCTACGATAGTCTATTAAGTGTCACCACCAGTTCCAAAAATAAAATTATTGTTCCAACGGTAACAAACGACTAATTTGTACTTAACACTTTTTTTACTTCATATATAATGTCATCCATCCATCATTATTTTATTTCATCCACTTTGTTTTTATTTAAAAATTCTACAATGTCTCAAGCATATCAACTATCCAATTATAAAAAAAAATTAATTTTTCATTATGAGAATGCGATTATCTTAAGGACGTCACACACAGACTCAAATTCAGATTGCAAATTTTATAGCTGTGCAATTGCGAAGGTGAGTTAGGTATGTCTTTTTTATAATGTTAAGTTAATGGTTATGTAATTATAATTTATTTTCTAGGATAAAGATGCATGCTTATTTTTTAAATAGCTCGATGAGCTATCACCTCCAAGAAGTCCATCGACGTTGAATCCGGAAGCCGAGACATCACATATTTGTGGCTTGGCAAAATTTAATCTACTACAAAGTCTCCAAGAATGCAAAGAAAATAGAGATTTTCTTATGACTTTGTTGATATAAGACAAGCCATGGAAGGCACAAAACACACTCTTAAATAGTCCACAAACCTTAAGGATCTGAGGACCTTTTGGAGACCACTCTCTGATTCACTACAACAACAAGAATACAAGAATACAAGGGTGTTTTTGACACCAAAACAACTATCAATACATGATGAACACAAGAAGCTAGACAATAATATGATAAGAACAATAAAAACAACAAACAACTTGCACTAAACAAGAGGAAACACTAGAAGATTACAATAAAAGAAAAGGGATAGATAGATAGACCAATGGTTGGTATAATCGTAAGAGCCCAAGAGCCTATTCCACTCTTCGAACCTTAACACTACACACAAAAAAGACCTATCTTTTACGTTGATACAAGAGTGACCTCGATCTATCAAGCATCCAATGTTTTCAAGCTTGAATCCAACCCGAGTGAATCAACACTCAATGTTGAAAACCCTAGTTAAAAGTTTTGGTCATAGGGGCCTTTCACTCAAGAGAAATGTTTCTAAGTGTTACAACTTCAATATTAAACAAAAACTAAGTAGTAAATGAACTAACATATTCTATTTATAGTAGGTTACAAAAATAGTGTGAAATATCTAAAACACCCCTTAGTCAAATACTTCACTTTAGGCTCCCTAGGAGTGTAGAATATGGACTATTTTTGGATCCTATTTAGGCCCTACTTTGCACTTTATTTGAACACTCCAAGTCTCGGATTCAATACATCTCACATATGTCCACCTTTGTGGTCGTACTCGTATCATCCTCCCCTTCTTGAAAAGGATTCGACCTCGAATTCATACCTTGCAAAATCAAAGAAGAAACAAACAAGCATGCATCCTCATGGCATGAGGGTTAGAGTTAGCAAAATAAACAATTAGCATTATCGTGCCATGGTGGTAGACACTTGAAGTACAACCAAGGATCCTTTGTGTTAATTATGAAAATCCTTTGTATAACATCATAAAGGAAAGGGCTCGGATGAACATCAAAAAATAAGGAACGAAAATCGAAACTATGCCTCTCATACGATGTATATCCAACAACACCATGAATATCATCATATGCATATAGGTAGTGAAGAAAGGCACCAAAGACACAATTCTCATCAAGATGTATTCAGAAGTAGGAACACACAAAGAGATAAAGGGACATTACAAGCACGTAGGACCTCTCTTTTTCCAACTACTTCTCGAGGAAAGGCATTCCATCAAGGGAATCATACCAATCGGGAGAATAGGAAAACTATCATGCAACAATCCAATCCTAGAAAAGTAGTTTGCCCAAGAACTTGGTTTCCCTCTATAAATGATATTACACACGCTCCCAAGAGTCCCACAAGATACTTCAATTTGTCCAACCACATAAAGGTGATAAGAAGCCTTTAACATCCTTGGACCACTCAACAAATAAGAATACAACTTGATATCCTAAATTTGTGGTTCACATAACTTAGGTATAAGTGTGACAAACATAGATGCACAGATATGAGCAATACCCCAAAAAGACAATGACACATTTTCCCTAGGGTCCTGGAGTAGACATAAACCACCATTAACATCAAAGGGATCACAATTCAAGTCACCATATTTGTCAAGAACAGGTGGGGTGTCATACAAAGGAGTACAAGTAAAATTATTTTTCAAGGAATAATCACAATTTGGGTTTTCCAAGTAATCAAACAAACTATGGTCATCTTCACCCAATTGACTATTTATTTCCAAGACTACACATTCCCTACCCTTAAGAGTGCTCTCATCTTCCAAGAAGAGATTTCCATCTTGAGGAGGAATGTTGTCACACTATAATGGGTTAACGTATAGACCATAGCTTCCAAGACAAGCCATGTTGTCAACTTCAGTTTCACCACTAGGTTTATTAGGAGTGATTAGACTATCTCCAAACAAGATATTGTACCTAAAGAGTGAATGATATAACCCGCGGAAAAATTTGGATCTTTTAATCTCTAAGGAATCATTATCAAGTTTCAAATATATGTCAAGAACAATATTAATACTATGAGCCAAGCAAATATTAGAATTCTTTCAACAACATAGGCTCACGAGTTCACTCCCTTTTCCTTTACCAACATCTTCAATTTCTTCACTCACTTGAGATTCATTAATGACATCATACATATTCTCAAGTGGTGGGCAAGTTTTACACACAAGTTGGTCAACACAATTTTCACACGACGATTTACTTTCAATTAACGCAATAGCTTCAAAACTAGGTGGACACAAATCGATCTTACTAGAAGAGTCGATTTGGTCATCTATATGATCAACTAGTATATCCACTCGCACAACATGTACATCATCAAGGAATCAATATACTCATATGTAGGTAACCTACTACTCACACTCAGCTGCTTATTAGTCACACATTCATCATTCACATGCACCAAACTGTAAGAGTTAGCTATTTTACCTTGGCGTTCATGAGTATGTTCGTCTTTACCTCGGGATGAAAGTCCTTCACAAGTTTGGGCAGCAACTTTCTTTGGGAAGATCTCACTGGAATGTGTTTGGACCTTAGGTTTTGGATTTGTTGGGATAAGTGTGGATATCAATTGCCGTAGCCTTTCAACGTGCCATTTCATATCTTCAATATTGTTGGTGATGCGGTCAAACGTGGCATCGAGATTGGTGGCAGACTTGGTACCTAAAAGAAAAGATAACAACGAACAACAAAAAGAACAAACTTGTTAGCTCAAAAATGCCTCACCACACTCCCACTCTCAATTTTTACCTTACACTTGCTTTCAGATGTGTTGAAAGTCATCTTGTACTTCGCGAGTGATTGAGGGTCGAGTCTACTCTTACCCGAAATAGATTTTTGTTTGAGTTGACTCAAAGAAAATTTATCTACAGACTTGAACCAAAAAGATACAACGAATTCACAAAAGAGAAAAGCAGACAACAAACACTTAACACGAATGAAAGAACACAAAGACTAACTAACAATCTAGTAGATGAGTACTAGTTTGCCAATTAGTATTGGAAACAACGAAATTGAAACTAAGGAATAACAAAAGAAAACTAAGAAATCTGAAATTTGAGCTTAAATATGTTGCGTGAACAGTAAAACATGATGATGTGGCAGCCACGTATTGGTCTCGGTCCCACACAACTTTTGTTGTCCAATTTCAAGTCTTGGTCAATTTTTTAATTTGGACTTTGGTGGAATTTGTTTAAGGAAAGAAATTCAAACAAGTCTTGGAGCCCTTTTCAATTTCAAGTTTTCAAGACTTGACTTTCTTGTACTTATCCTTAAAACATGGATCCTTAAATCATCGAAAAGTGTTAGAAAGTGGTTGAGACTTGATTGATAGGTCTTTGTTAGTTGTAGTGTCTTTCAAGACTAACAAATCATACACCCTTTGCCTTCAACTTTTTGGATTTAGCATTCACTTTATCTTCAACAATATATGAAGGTGGTGATTAACATCAAGAAGAATAACAAAAACACCAAGAAATACAACAATAATCTTCAAGAACACCAATAATTTTCACACAGCCACTCCCAAATTCCACAATAACAATATCTCCAACACTTGGACAAGGCGACAACAACAACTTCAACAAAATGGTTCTCAAGCCACCAATTAACAACAATATCACGTGGTCAAGGTTAGAACATCAAGGAGAAACCACACGGCCAAAATAGTCCACCACAACAATGTTCAACAACAATGGGCCAAGCTTATGTTCACAACAACAACATCAAAATACAAGCTCAAATCAAGATATAGACTCAATGTGTTAGTGAGGAAAAAAAATAACGCTTTGAGACATCAAATTAAAGTAAAAATCTCGTACAAGCACAACAAAAACACAATTTTTGGCCAAGAACACAAAATGGACAGATTGCTCTCTTTTTTGGAATTTTCAGTTTTCAACTTTTTATTTTTATTTTTCAACTCTCCAGCCCAAGATTGATCTTGTTAGAACAAAATTAAAGATGGTTATGATACCAAATGATAAAAGACAAGCCACGGAAGGGACAAAACACACTCCTAAATAGTCCACAAACCTTAAGGATCTGAGGACCTTTTGGAGACCACTCTCGGATTCACTATAGCAACAAGAATACAAGGGTGTTTTTAACACTATAACAACCATCAATACATGATGAACACAAGAAGCTAGAAAACAATATGATAAGAACAATAACAACAACAAATGGCTTGCACTAACCAAGAGGAAACACAAGAAGATTACAATAAAAGAAAAGGGATAGATAGATAGACCAATGGTTGGTATAATCTTAAGAACCCAAGAGCCTATTCCACTCTTCAACCCTTAACACTACACACAAAAAAGACCTATCTCTTACATTGGTACAAGAGTGACCTCGATTTCCCAAGCATCCAATGTTTCTAAGCATGAATCCAACCTGAGTGAATCTACACTCAATATTGAAAACCCTAGCTACAAGTTTCAGTCATGGGGGCCTTTCTCTCAAGAGAAATGTTTCTAAGTGTTACAACTTCAATATTCAACAAAAGCTAAGTAGTAAATGACTTAACATATTCTATTTATTGTAGGTTACAAAAATAGTGTGAAATATCCAAAAAAACCCTTAGTCAAATGCTTCACTTTAGGCTCCCTTGGAGTGTAGAATATGGACTATTTTTAGAGCCTATTTAGTCCCTCCTTTGAACTTCATTTGAACACTCCAAGTCTCAGGTTCAATACATCTCACATATGTCCTCTTTCGTGGTCGTACTCTATCATTTGTTCAAAGAAGCCGAAGAATAGAGGGATCACTTGAAAGTATTGCTACATGACACCCAAATAGAGAGGTATCAACTAATACAAAAATTGGTTTTGGATAAAGAAAGGGAGAAAGGCCTAAAAATAATGTTATGCGCTATAATGCTAGTATACGTTCTTTCAAAAAGTGTAACATGGATGTAGTGATATTGAATAAATAAAAATACTTCTATTTTTGTATAATGTTAATTCTGTTTTCATAGAATTATAGTTGATTAAACAACAAATCAACTTAAAATTGAGTAGCATGGTAATGATAGACTATGAATGCATTATACGATAGATTAAATATGTATTTTATGATGTGAAGTATAAACACTACCAATTATGACAACACAATGCATATTCAAATTCCATGCAACAATACAGTTTGATAAAAGCAGATTTAGTTCAGAATCATAACAAATTTCATAAAATGAAAGAATATTTGTCATATCCTACCACTAGGTCCTTAAACCTTTATATTTGTGAAATAAAAAAAAATCTCATACCCTAACAACTCATCATTCAACAACACATTAACAATATTATCATTCAAATATCTTTTTCCCTATGTTCCCCATCAATAAATATGTTACCATTGATTTCATTAACGATATCCATGACCACATCATTTTGGTCTGCTTCTTTTTCTTCTTATTTGTATTCTCCTTATTCTTTGTCTACTACTTCTTCCTTTCCATCTTCATTTTCATCTCTGTTTCTCTTAACAGCTCTAGCTGCTGCTTCATTCTCACCTTGTTCTCTTTCTTTTTCAGCATCTACAGTATCTACTGCTTCTTCAACTTCTTTTTCTTCCTAAGCTGCTTCTTTTTCTTCACCTGCAGCAGTTGTTTCTTCCTCAACTTCTTTTTTTTCTTTACCTGTTGCCTCTTTCTCAGCTTCTTCTTGTTAGCTTCTTCTTCTTCTTCATCATCAACTTTTTTTTTCCTTGCCTTTTTCTTCATCTGCTCCTTCTTTTTTAGCTTTTTCTTCTTCATTTTCTGCAGCTGGTTCTTTTCCACTTTCTTCTTGGTTCTTATCTTCTTCCATTTCTTCTTCGTCCTTTTTTTTCTCTTCTGCCACAGCAGTGTCCAACTCATCTATTTTGCTCTTTTTCTCCTTCTTTATTCCTCTTTAATTCACGAAGGTCCACATACACTGTATCATCATATTACAAAGTGTTACTAATATTTAAAGCTAAGAATTTATTAACAACATCAATTATTGAATGAAGTTACCTCGCTCGTGTTGCCACTCATTCTTTTTTTTTCTTCAGTCTTTTCACTCTGATATAGGCAGCAATATCTAACAATACTTTCTTGAGCACAACAACACGCTTTTGAAGATCCCTAGGGGATAAGGTGCCTGCTGCATCTTTGGAGGTGCTCAGAGAAGCATCATCACCAACACATACTCCAACGGTGTTACCACCCAAATCCCCGTAATCATTACTGCCCTTATTTTAAGTAAGGACAGTCACCCCTTCTAACTCTTTTTTCAATCCATCGAGGACGTTATTCTTCACCTCATCCGTATATGGCTTAAACGTAATCATGTAATCTATCTTCATCTCACGAATAGTAGGGATGATGTGCAGGTTCATGTTCTACAACATATCAATTAACAATTACATAACATTCAATACAGCAGTAGTATTATTGCATAATAAAAAATAAGTTCATACCTCGGTAACTTTTTCTTTATACTTGAATGGGTCGCCTTCGATTATCTTATCACTTTTTGCAGTGTGCCATCTGAGGAAGCGGGGAATGGGAAAGGGCTCATCCATTAATTTTTCAGTAAATTTTCCAAGATGAGGAAAGGCCTCATAGATCCAAATCTGTAAGCAGTACAACAGTGAAAAAAAGAACTCAGAGTCTATGACAGAGTATAAATAAAACGAGAATCTACGATAAACTCACTAAAAGATTTATGGTAGATACCATGAAAGCCCAGGGAAATTCGAATAGAGTATAGGATGCCTTCTGCTTTTCATCAAATACTTTCCTCTGCTTCTTCAGGTCACTTTTCTTCTTCAGATAGTCCATGGTTAGTTAAAATGTCTCTTTTCCCAATGGATAATTCTTGAAGAAACTCAAAGAATCGACTATTTGAATCAGTTTTGTGTCGACAACCTTCATCGAATCTTTTGCAAGAAACATGGTGTACAAGAACCATAGTAAACAACTCTTAAACTTCTGGTCCTCATTCAGCTTATTCTCTCTGATTAGGTCTAACAAGTTGGCTGTCGTAATGTTTTTGTTTTTTGCACCTTAAAGTAAACATTCTCCCCCTTTGCTAACACCTTCTTCATTTTTTATTCACTGGGTATGGTGAGTTGTTCAGCCCCGTGATCAAACAAAACTCTTTGAATCCAAAACAGACAGGCTTATTGTTAATGTAGAACTACATCTCATGATGCATCTTATCATTTTTGATGCGTTGCAAAAATAAATAATGGACCAACTGCCCATTGAACTTGAGATGTTCCGGCAGGTTTCTCAGGTGTCCAAAACAGGACCGCATGAATCTTTTCTTTAATTCCTGGACGACAAGAACTTTCTTAAATTCTCGATAAGCAGTCATTCTTGATTTGACCGATATCTTTGTAGGGAAAGATTCAACTTTGTCCATTATCATTCGAAGGTCATACTGCTCCACGAACATGAACCTTGAAAAAGATGGCATGAATAAGGGATAATTATCCCCATTATCACTGTTTCTCCTACTTCCCTCACTCTCTTCACTGTCACCACTAAATACGTGCTTGGCAACATCTTCACCAGAATTGACGTAGTCGCTTATCTCCTTTAACTCCCAATCTAATTTGGACACTGCCTCTTCAATTTTCTCTCTTTTTAAGAAATTTCAACTACCTCAACTTTTCTTTTTCTACTGCTACCAGCAGAATTAGAAGCGGTACCGTCTTTGCATTTGGAAAGGATACTTTTTTTAGCCATTTTCAACATAATCTACACTTGCAGAATATATCTCTCATTTTCAGTTCATAGACCACAAGTCTATCAACAGAAATAACTCAATGCTCAAATGAAACCCCTCTCTCTCCATAAAACAAATAATTAAGAAATACACCACCATTAAACAGTTCACTACACAAATATACAATAACTGAACCAAAATCCAACATGCAATATCAAAATGCAACAATTGCTAAAAATTAAACTAGTGCACCTAATCAGACTAATTAGCTATTAATCTTTCAGATTTTACTATTTCAGCAATCACATTTTAAAAGAATTTACGTCTAAAAATTGATTTCAATGTAGGGCATTCTCATTTCATAGACCATGGGTCTACGAACAGAAACAGGTCACTGTTCGAATCAAAATGCCAAAATAACTCTACAAATACTCCCTCCGTTTAAAAAGAATGACCTGCTTTCCTTTTTAGTCCATTTAAAAAAGAATGACCCCTTTTCTTTTTGGGCACTACTTTAATTTCAACTTTTCACATAGCATGTTTAGGACCACAAGATTAAATGACATTTTGGTACATTTTACACAACTTTAATTTAAGGCCACAAGATTTAAAAGTTTTTTTATTTTCTTAAACTTTGTGCCAAGTCAAAGTAGGTCATTTTTTTTTAAACGGAGGGAGTGATAATTATCCCACCATTCAAAACTTCATTGCTAAAAAAAACAGAACTAAACCAAAACTCCCAAACAAAAGTTTCAAAATTCAACACCGTGATCGAAGAAAAAATCTATCAAAAATGCCACATAAAACCTCAATCGTTGCTTTAAAATCAAACTCATAACCTATAAAATTCTCATTTTCTGACTACTTAATCAACCAAATTCAAAAAAAAAATTCATACCTCAGTACCAATTGATTAGCAAAGAAACCCATTTAAATGGATCTAGAAATGATCGAAACATGATTTTAACTAACCTTACGAAGCAACAACGAGCCCTTAGCAGCTGGAAAAGGAGAAGAAACGAAAATGACATTTTTGGGAGAAAGGTTCTCGAAAGGGGGAGTTGGGAGAGAATTGAAGAGGAGAAAGAGAGAGGGTTTTGTAATATTGGAATAAGTAGAGAGTGTTAGGTGTATTATATTAAATTTGCAAAGTTGTAAAAAATGATGAAATGGTCCCTTGGCCCACGGTGGGCCCCACTTTTTTAACTTTTTCCCACATTTTACACCCTAACCCTAAAAATTAAATCAAAAAAAAGTTTAGTGGGTATATGGAAAAATAGTTTTGGAAATGTATCCTTTTGCCAATTTTTCCCTAGCAAATGCTCTTTAATACCTCACCTCCACATGTTCAGGAGTGGACCAATATTCATTCAAGAGGGTTAAACTGAACCCGCTTGGTCAAAATATTTTTCTTTTTACATGTATGAATTCATTGTAAAGTTTGTCACCTAACATAGTTCATTCAACATCTCCAACATCATATGAAAAAGGATATAAGAGCCATCAAAGAAATTCTGCCTATCTAAGAGGAATGACAGATTATGTCGTAAATTCTTTTCCCAAAGTTTTTTCAAACTTTATGGGTACTGTGATGTAGACAGGGCAAGTTGTCCAGATAGAAGGAGAAGAACTTCAGGGTTTTGCATCTATCTAGGTATTAATTGCATTTAATGGTTGTCACGACCTAAAAATGTTATGGCACTTATCGCGGCACAACCTTGATAAGTAAGCCAATCATCCAAACTGATAAAGGAAAAACAAAAACAACAATAATAACATAGGTCAAGGCAAGACTTCTAGAACGAATTCAAGCCAATATGAAACATAATTAAAACAGAATTGGAAAAGAAATCTCATAAGTTTCTAAAATTTGGTGTCATATTGTAAGAGCATCTAGTATATAAATAAATCTGGAAAATACATATTTGTCTCTAAAACTGACATACTGACATAAAGTTAATAAGAGGAGGCTCAGAGTTGGCTCTGAAATCCATAGAGCACCCAGTACCTCAAACAAGGGCACAGTAAAGATGAATATGGTCCACTTGTACCCAGTAGGTATCATAGGCCGACTGAGCAAAGTAGAAAATAATATAAGTAAAGAAATCTATGAGCACGGCACCTGCAAGCAGAAAAGTCCTAAATGGTCGCTCACATCATCTCTACTAAAAGTTCTAATATATAAATAGAAACAAAAACAACACAAGCATACACGAAAGAATATATTGAAACTAACACAAGTGAAGGAAACTAAAGAAATCATGAAAAAAGTGTATGCGAATGCAATGTGGATGAGATGAATTGCGAAAGTCATTGTATGACTCTTTGTATACACCCATCGAGCTCAAAGATCCCAGATAGGACCCAAGGGAGATTCGCAAGCCATATACTTTTTTTAACATCTCAATCTTAAATCACCTTTCCAGCTCGTGGTCACAGAGAGGATTTTCATAAAAGTGTCTTAGTTTCTTTAAAAATAGTGTTTTCTCAATAGTACCTGAATCTTATGAATGCATATGTATGGAATGAGGATGTAATGCTCACAATCAACTCAATATAATGATATTCAATCCATCCAACATGTATATGTATATATATATATATATAAAGAGAGAGAGAGAGAGATACCCTAAGTGAGCCCAAAAATCAACTCAATATGTCCACAATTCATGACCATTAACTCCAATTAGACACCATCAGAATAAATATGCATGTAAGACATCATTAATATCATATCAACCCCTAACTCAACTAGTTTTATCATGATAAATGCTTAAATAAGGCCTATATTAGCAAAATAAGCCCTGGCACCAGAATCATATCTAGGATAAAGGAATTTAAATATACAGATAAAGTCAATGGCGTCAAATAAAGTTCCCACACAGGCAACACACAATATCATATATGAAAAGTCAACAAAAATAGAATAAAAGCCTCCCCCCCCCAACAGGCACACAATAGTAATAATAATTTCGAGATATAAACTTCATAGTTATTTTCCCCAACTCATAGAATATTTTACTTATTTACTAACTACCTAACTCAATCTGAAAGAAGTTAACCCATAGCCTACCCCAAAATAATGAAATCCCAGTCTAAAGTGCTTCAACCCGGAGCCTTCCCCTTACGAACGACCTTAGAATAAACTACAACATTTAAATATAGCATCTGTGCATTAAAAGAAAGCTAACAATACCCATATTGCTCATATTTGAATCGAGTCCAAAACAGACTAGGAAAATAAAATGGGTAAAACTAGAATTTTATTTTAATAACACATTTCCCAAGGTTATGGGAGTCTACAGAGGAAAAACCATGTGAAAAGGGGCTTAAAACGAGGTATAAATTGAAGAAACACCCCTTTTAAACCCTACCAGTAAAACCCCCAAATTTTTATTTTGAAATCATGATTTGAAGTTGTTTTTGAGGATATAATCTATGAAAAAAATAATGAAAATAACATTTTGGAGCTTACTCAAGCTCAAATGGTGAGGAAACCCTCAACAATAGCCCAAACCAGAAGCCCAAAGGTCCAAAAATAGAGGCAAAATGTGAAAAAAGTATATATACAATTTCAGGTTTGGCTGCTTAAAGTGGTCATTACTTAAGTGACGTGTGGCCACTAAAGCAGTCTAGCCTATGTGGCTAGGACGAGTAAAGTGGTCCTTTTCCGCTAAAGTGGCACCCGCTAAAGCTGTGCTTTGCTGCTTAAGCGGTTACCGCTAAAGTGATATTTTGGCCGCTAAAGCAGTTGGACCAACAACTTTGCTAAGTTGCAAAGTTGTCCGTTGACCCCTCGAGATTCGTTAAGAATCCCGTGAACACAAATGAATTATGATACTAGGCTATTTTTAATGTTTGGGACTCAATGACAACGTCAAATTTTTGAAAATAGATTATTCTCAACAAATTAACCCTCAGGACCTCATTTAACTATTTTTCAAATGAAGGGTCATAATAAGATACAAAGATTTCGAACTCGAACCAAACCTGTTGCTAATCCAACCTCGACATTCCGGCGGGCATAGTCCAAATTGCCATCCAACACTCAAAACAACAAATATTGACCAAAGTCAACTATATGGCGTCTCAAGCCTCCTAAAACACAAAGTCGCACAAAACGTTCCTGATTGCTTCGAAAACCATTTCAACGATCCCCAAACTCCAAAAACAACATGTAGCAACTACGAAAAAGAAAAAAATGATCAAAACACATAAAAATAGAAACCCACAAATAAAGGTCATTACAATGGTCCTCCAACAAACAACCACACAATGTCTAGATCCAGCACAAAAGCAAAATCTGATCCATGTCATCTACAATCGCTGAAATAGTTTGGACAAGTTTTGTACTTTGAAACATTTGTATTCCACTACATTACTCACCTCAGCTTTGTTGTGACAACAGAAGTGCGCTTTAGTATGTCAATCAACCTGGTGTTTCATGTTGGGGACAAACATATAGAGATAGACTGTCATTTAGTTCAAGAAAAAGTTGCTCTTGGTGACATGGCATATTCCTTCTAGGCTTCAAAATGCATATATTCAGAAAATCTCTTCCAAATCTCCCCTTCCAATATTTTCGGGCCAAGCTTGGAGTACATTCAGTCATTACACCTCTAACTTAAAAAATAGTGAAAGGAAAAAACATGAATACGCCAAATAAGGGAAGAAATTGAAATCAATAGTCTGAGTGAAGACATAAGGAAACCAAGCAACGTTATTTATATATATGTGGAAGAAAATTATACGTCCGATATACTCTCTTATATATCTATTAGTCTTGACTTGGAATTTACTTTTCCTTGCCTTAATTTATTCTCCAATCTCTTGTGTATATATATACTCACATCATGAATGTCAAAATATCAACAAGGAATGAGATTATAATTTGTTAAGTTCTCCCTTTTTATCTTCATTCATATATTCTTAAATAGCATCCACATACATATAAGCAACAGATATCAAGACATCGTTCTTCTTAAGAGAACATTATAAGCATGATATGTTTCATGCT